>JAOTON010001827.1:2637548-3347596 GCA_034440635.1 Lepas anatifera | reverse complement strand
CCCTTTTAATCCCCTCAGCCCACCGGGGGGCCATCGATGGCCCCTAAGATTTTTCCGGGATAGCAGAAAACGAAGAGGCGCAGCACCGCGGTTGAGGGCTCTCCTCTCACTACATCATTTTCCCATCATTCCTGAAATTTTTTTACCCCGGGTCACCCAAGGTCAGGTCACCAGACGAGGTCAACCTAGGTCACCTCACTTCAACTTTAGAGCTCTGTAAGAGCTACATTTCTGAAGTCGATCAATTTGAAACTTCCTACGCTTCATAACCCCTCCAGGGTCTACAAGGTGTATATCCGGGATTTTTCGATTTCGTGCTCCTGAGTTCAGGTCACGAGGTGACCTCTCCCATTGAAAAGCATGGGGAAAAGCTGTCTTATGATCTAAAAGTCACACAAGCAATTGAAAATGCTCAGCTTGATCAGAAAAGCGTTCTTGGCCACCTTTTCACGGATTCCAGGGGTCATATTTGCCCTTTGACCTCTCCAAGGTCATCCAAAGTCACCAGGGGTCAAAACAGTATTTTGACAATAACTTTTGACCTAATTAAGCTTAGAGCGCTGAAACAAACACCATCGTGTTTGTCTTGTCACTGGCTTTCATTTGATATAGAGCAAGGTAACTTTCTGACCTTTTGTGACCTCAGGTCATATTAGGTCACGAGGTGACCTCTGGAGGTCAAACTAATGGCGGAAGGTCTTTACGTTCCACATAGCGGAAAAAAGGACTGACAATTTCCTATCAAATTTACTTTACCAGACTTCAATAGCTCTAATGGCATGAGAGTTATGCACAGTTTGCTTAAGCATTGCGTATTTGAGTGAAAATAGCCGATCTGGACCTAATTTGACCTCTGGAGGTCAAACCATTGACCTGAGCACTAAAACATGCGAAGTAATTTCTTACTGAATTCACGCGAGCTTTTTATTGCACTTTGCAGATTTGCGGTAACGCTCATATTTTCGAGTTAGAGGGGAGGGGCTATCGATGGCCTTCCGGGTGGGGCGAAGGTGGCGCTGGACTCCCCGGTGGGGCGCGGGTTAGATGGTGGATATTGACTATGCTTCAAATTTTGGCACCCAATAATTTGCCAAAATACTCGCCCCTGGAAAGACGCCAGAGATCTAACGAGTAAAAAGAAAAAGAGCCCCAAGATTTTCAGGTATTTATTCCAGCTGTATTTTATCATCACTCCCAGTTCCGGGCAGCACGGGAAACACCAACGCTAAAACCCGAGTCAGAGCGCCCGCTAAAAATACCGCCCCTAATCTGGTCCGACACACTCACGGCGACACACGCCCCCACCACCCGTTTTGGCACGAAACGGGACCAAACTGGTCAGTTGGAAAACCAGTCTACAAAGCATGGTCTACAACTCAGCACCCGACCAACTTCGCCCTGGTGGCTATCAACTCCTGATTGATCTCGACTCCTATGCATGGCAGCGCAAAAACACCAACGGTGGTAGATCGCTCATATGAAATTGTTACGACGTCTACGTCTGGTAACTTTTTGGCGGCTCAGGTCAATATTGGGGTATGATAGATAAAAGAATGTGACAGGTTGGGGTATCGAATCTTGTAGGACATAACCATGCTACGTCAAAATGTAAAGATCCGAAAAATGTAAACTATCAGACCTAACATAGTCAATATGGCTACCAACCGACTAGCAGATATAATCCAAACGTCATGCATCAAACTGATATCGTTACCACACTGTCCTGCAAAATTATTGACCCAAGTCCGAAAACCTGTTTTAGCAATTCCAGATGAGCTTGCCGGGAATACGCTGAAGGTGAAGTAACCTCGTGGAGGGACAACCTCACACAATGTTCTCCGAAAGCTTGAGGTCAAGGTCAAGGTCATTTAAGGTAACTGAAGCCATCACACGTTTATTACGCACTCATCACACTGTGAGTTAAAAGTAAAAAACAATAAAAATATAAAACTAATAAATAACTGACTTGTGACGTAACAATATGACACAATAATGTACTATATATATCTGGCGCTATAACATACTTCGGGCGGGTAATGAGCGTTTGACCTTAATAATAAGACATTTGACCTTGACCATGACCTTTGACCTTTTAATAAGACCTTTGACCTGGACATGTAACCTTGACCTTGAGTAACCTTAACCACGAAGTCATAGTATAACATACATCATACTGAATAATGCCATTTTCTGACGGCGAGCAGTTCTTCGGGCACCTCGGAAAAATTGGTGGGGGCACTTAACACGCGCACTGGAGGGGGCCTCGGAGGCCCCCCACCTGTTTTTCCAAGGTGGCCGGAGAACCGCTTGTAGCCGAAAAACGAAACGTGGCCACATTTAACAGAATTTAATAGCGCGTCGATTGGTGAAGATTTTTTAAAATCGGCCGAAAATTTTTGACTTATAGGCTTTCAAAATCAGACCTGCATTTTGAGATCGCCGTAAACGCGCCGTCGGACCAGTTAGCTTGCATTGAAGACAGAGTGGTGACGTCATAACGTCATATAAGCGGAACTATATGTCAAGGTCACTTCACATGAAAGTCAAGGTCAAGGTCAAAGGTCACAGGTCAAGGTCATATCTGCACTTTCAAGGTCACTGACCACTGTGCGTCCGGCCAAATGACGTTACCCCGTCTGACATATATTATGCTATGACGTCATCGGTAGGGTACCCCAATACAAAGGTCAAGGTCAAAGGTCAAGGTCAATGGTCATTGGAAAAAGACTAATCCTCCTTTCCCGCCAAACAGTGGCTACAGTGTTAGTCAAAGTGTAAATAATAAGTAGTATACCATATGGTGACCTTAAAGGTCAATGACCTTGAATGACCTTGACCAAAAAGTTGTGGGGAAGCCTTTTTGAGACCTCTTCTCTATGAACCTTGTCCGCCTTTAGCTTATTCCCGCCATTTTCCTGCATAATCACAGCATTTACCAATCGATCCCAGCATGGCCAATATTTGACCTTTACGACCTCGTTTGACCTTGAATATATTGACCTAGGTCAATGAAAATTGGTCATCATGTAGATCACCATAGCCCCCACCCACCTACCAAGTGGCGTTTTTCTAACCCTCTTAGTTGCCGAGATCTTAGGGGCCTACCAGGCCCCCTCCAGTGCGCGTTAGTGCCAGACCCCCTCCAGTGCGGGTGTTAAGGACACCCCCACTGCGCGTGCTAATGACCACTAACACTCATGCATTTGTTTCCACCACAGCATGACTGGGCGTCCATGAAAAGGATCCAAGCCTAATAAAGCTATAGAAACAAGCAAATCAATAACTTGTGCTCTTTTTCTGCCTGCTCAGTTCCAATAGTCCCATGCACAAATCCATGCAGCAGAAATATAATTTTGTTGCAGGCAATTTCCCGTGACTGTTGGACAAACTATCCAAACCCTCTTGATAAAAAATGGTACAATCAGGTTTCAATTTTTCACTTCCTGAATGGCATGATGCGTCGAATTAGTAGCAATCAGGTCGTTTAGCTCTGATTACTTGTCCGATTAGTTCCACGTCGCTGTTCCTCACGCGAGCCAATCAGTTGCTTGTTTGTGCTCCTGCTAGGCAGGTTTTGGCCCGTCTGGAGCCTGTCTCCTTAGATCGAGCTATTGGAGACATTGACATTTCCGAGAATTTCTACGTTTCGTGCCTGTTTCTTTTTCTAGTTTTACCAAATTTACTTCTTGCTTTCTCTTTTAACAACAATTTAGCATATTTATCGTCCATTACCCCACTTCCAACACCTTGTCCAAAGGTGTACCTATTCGGCTCTGGCTTTGCAAATATCCTCACGTCTGCAAATTTTACATTAACATTGGCGTTGCCATATGTAATATCACATATATCCCCGACATTACAATACAGCACATCATATCCGAAATATAACACGGCTTGCCCACGGAAAAGATAAAAACTGTATCAGCCAGGAGTCAGGGTGAGGGAGCCAGCCTACCCAAAGGTCAGAAAAAACACTAGCTTTCCCCAACCGAGAACAGTTTTTCCCCGAGATCTGGAAGTTTCTCCGAACTAAAAGGGCTTTAGGAGTCTTACAAAAGTGAAAACAATTATCCCAGCTCACAGAATGACTCGGTTTAATCGCAAATGTTGATACCATATTATACTGAACGGATTAGTTGCACCTCTGGGTATTCGGCTCTGTTGTCAAAATATTCAACATATTGGTTCCTTGATATTTTCTCCAACTAAGTTGGCAGGATTGAGTGGTTATCTAGCCTCTGAGCCTACCTTGGAGGGTCCCGACTCGCGGGTTGTGATGGTGGTCTGTCGCCGATTGTTGCGTATCTGGACGGGGTAGGTGATGAAGTAGTGGACGCCGATGCCGTGCACCATGTCTCGGTTCTCCTTGTAGTCCTGGAATAACCGATGCGCCTCGTCTGAAACCACCAGGAGAGTGTCGTCAGACGTTTTGGTGCAGGACATGATGGCTACATAGCTGATGCAGCTGCTGGCAACTTGCATGCGTGTGTGTTTGAGTGTGAGTAGGTGGCTCAGTCGAATAATAATTAGACTAATCAACGATTTGCCGATCTATTCATCATTCCCAGCCCCATCTAATCCCAACCTCGCATCGAAATCATCAGAGTAGCTCAGTGGAGAGGGTCTAGCGTCAAAACGCTGTGGGGGTCGTAAAGTGCCCTCTCCCCTCGCGATCCAAAAAATCCAAAAGTCTTACAAAATCACGCGTTTGGGGGGGTGAGGGCTCGGGTGATCTACAGCAGAGTCAAATCTGTATCGACGAAGGTCGTCTCAAGGGCACATGAGGTATTAAGTTCAACTCTAGGGCGGGGTGGGGAACTGTTGTGAAATTCCTTGATTAAGTGGGAAAAAGGCATGATCACACCGCAAATGGGCTATGGTCATCAAGGGAAGCTTCCATAAAATTTTATCTGAAATATTCACGAAAAGGATTTTCAAAGTCATTGACCTATGACGGCATAATCTGATATAGACCCCGGAATGTGCACCATAAGTAGCACTATAGCTAATTTCGAACAAAAAATTAGGGTTTGACATTGACCCATGACCTTGACCTGTGATTTTCATATTAACCTTCACCCGGGTGGGGGTCTTTTCAGACCCCCTCGGGTTTTTCCGAAGAGACCAAAAAACGGCGGCGCGCAGTGCCGCCAAACCTATTTTGCCTGTTTCTTCATTGTTTTACATCTTCTTGAAAATTTTAGCTCAAGGTCATATCAGGTCAGGTCACCAGGTCAGGTGAAGTGACATCACTTCAAACAAATGCTTAGGACTGCATAATTAAAAGGAGGGTTAATCGATTAAGTTGAAACTCATACCATATATTGGGTCCACCAGGAGCTTCAACATATGTTCCAGGATTTTTTTATATTGGTGACCTAAGGTCATTTGCAGAGCATGACCTCCCCATTGTAAATACATGGGAAATCACGAAATGAGCTTTTCCCAGTAAGTGTGGATTTCCATTCATGATGAATCCGGGAATAAACTTCAAACATCGGTTATGACTTGCTCTTAGCCCATTTCTTAAGTTGATCCCAAAAATTTGACTTTTGACCTTTGAAAGGTCACCTTGTCAAATAAATATTTTTTTTGTGTTTTACTCTATAAATTTTGAACAAAAATATATAACTTGTATTTTATCACCAAAGCGTTTGTATACTCACTGCAAGTCAAATGATATACACCATGACTATACCAGGTCAAGTTGGGTCAGACTGTTGACCTTGGTCAGGTCAAAATTTAAATTTGTCCTGGCATAGCAATATTATATATCATTCGATTTGTATTGACGAGAGAATTGCAATGATGCATCAGCTATGGCTGCATCTTGCTTTGTTTGAAAGTTTTTGGTGAAAAAGGAAACGCCCTTATGCATGGGTGGCTATGGACATTCCCAAAAACATTCCCAATATTCAGTGACCTGTAGCTCCCTAGGCTTTGACCTGACCCGAAAACCATGGAAAGTTTACTAGAAGAGCAAGTCAAGAGCTTTCGAATGGTGTTGAGAAAATGTTTCTAGCTGTCATAGTTTCTGAGATATATGAGGTTTTCTTAGTACACCTCATATTAGCGATTTTCATCTATTTTGACCTCTGGTGACCTTGATATTGAACTGACGAGAAAAATGACCAAAGTATTTTCGATATCATTTTTGAAGAGCTTTCGATTGCCGTATGCGCTTTTTCTAGCTCTGTCAATTTTTGTGATCGTGGGGGTCTTTTTAGCCCCCCCACCAGGGTGAAGGTGGCTCGTACCCACCACCGGGGCAAGGGTTAATATGAAATCATTTATAGATTTATCACAAGCTGGTCGCGTACCATTTCATGGACATTATGTGTTGTTCTTTTGCTAATAAATTGTATTTCATGAACTAGTTCATTGCCCTCCAACACTCCGCCGTTTTAAAAAGCTTCGGAACTTGACTCCAACTGCACTTTAAGCTCCAACATCATTAATGAAATTTACTCAGCAACGCTTCGGACCAATAAAAGGCAAGCAAGATGCGAACAATGCCACCACAGCAAGACCGCGCCTGACTCATCCTCAGGGGAGGGTAATGGAAAACTCCTGACAAACGCGGACGATATACCAATGGTTGTAAAGCATTGCTTTTCCATTACAGTAATGTACACCGGGCTGACTGGGCGCGGGGGCGCAGCACATTCCAGTGTTGTACACGCTGGACGGACAGCTGTTGTTTGGGCAGTGCGGTGACACACCAAACGGTAGATACCATTGTTTGCACGCCTCTAACGGGAAGGCAAACTCAGGCGAGTACCTACCAAACACTAACGATTCTCACGTGCGCAGTACAATTCTAAAGATGTGTATCAAGCCAGAGGTTTATATCTAATGATGAATATCTATAGATAATAAACGACCTTCGGATAGTCTATATATGTGTGACCGAATATAATAATCGTTGGGGTTTAACGACGCACCAACTGCCAGGGTCATACGGCGCCGCCAGCTCCGCCCTATTGGAAGGGATTTTGGGGATCAGATCGACTTATTCAGAGGCTCCGCCGGGACTGAACCCGGACCGGTGGCTTAGAAGACAAGGGTGCTATCCACTAAGCCACCTCATCCCCTCGTATAACTGGTTGTACCACAGTTTGGTTGACTGGACATGACGTCTAGAAATATTGAAATACTGTCAACTCTGATCTGATCCTTAAACTTTGCTTGAATCCTAATTTCTTTGCTTTAGATTTTAGTTGTGGAACCATGCATGAATATCGACAGTCTGAGCTGATATAGTTTTATCCCTCCCGAGCAAATGGTAATTAAAGATCAAACCTGAAACCGTATGCTTTGCTGCTGAGAAGTCAATCCTTTCATTTAATAACATCATCTCTCAATATGTTTCAGTCCTACACCATTCCATAATATTTGGCTGCTGATCCCCAAATAACCAGATGTCCCTCTAGTGCAAATTGTCGATGACCGTCAATCGCACTGATTGCACTTTCACTGCCCGAAGACGAAGGGTGAACACGCACAGTGGAGAGGGATATGGTGTCGAGAGGGGGCAGTGGATTGGGTCCAAAAGTGCCCGCTCAGATCGAGAAAACTAAGAGGGCTAGCTAAAATTCCGTTTGTATGTGTATCGGGAGAATTGGTGCAAACCCGCGATTGCGATGGTGCCAAAATATAGGTATGCCTTGGAAAACCCAAATTAAATAAATTATTGACCGATTTTCAACATTTCTTTACCAATCGACGCACTTAGGAAATTTCTCATATGTAGCGTAGTAGCCGGCAGCGAGCGGTTCTCCGGCCACCTTGGAAAAGTATGTGGGGACACTTAACCGTCCCATATATCGCGCGTGTTAACACGTGAACTGGAGGGGTCCTCGGAGGCCCCCTCCCCGCCTATATTTCCAAGGTGGCCCGAGAACTGCTGGTAGCCGAAAATGTGTACTGGGCCACATTTGGGGGAATTTAACGGCTCTTCGATGGGCGAAACAATTTTGGAAATCGGTCAAAAATATTTTGTTTGACTTAGAGGCTTTCAAAGCCAGAACTGCATTTTGAGATTGCCACAGTTGCGCGAATGGACGAGTTCGCTTGCATTGGAGACCGAGTGCTGACGTCATGACGCCATATAACCGGGATAATATGTCAAGGTCACCTCATATGAAAGTAAAGGTTAAGGTCAAAGGTCACAGGTCAAAGGTATGTCATATCAGCACTTCAAAGAATCCTCATTTCCCGCCAAATAGTTGCTATGGTTCTACTTATAGTGTACAAACATTATAGGTAGTACACCATATTGTGCCCCCATAGACCAATGACCTTGAATGATCTTGAACAAAAAATCAGCAGGAAATATTCTTTGCAACCTCCTCTCTATGGCTCTGGTCCACCTTTAGCTTATTCCCGTCTTTTGCCGCACAATCACGGCATAATAAGTCCTCGGAAGACCTGCTGAGATAGGTGCTATAAACTGCAGTGTTGTGGGAATGAATGACCTAGGACCCTAAAAAAGATGATAAAACAGATGACAGTAAAAGCGCTAAAAGACTTGCAGCCTAGAAGGCTGCATCCAGAAACTAATACGTCTAAACCCTAAAAGCCCCAACAAGGCTGCGTCAAGGTAAATATAAAGAAAAAGCGTGGGATAAGGTAAATGCAACGTTTCGGTCTTAGACCGTCGTCAGGCGATGGGTGCAAGGTGGAGGTGGCTAGAGGCCTTGGGTAAACTTTTGGTCGAAGCAAAAGTGCTGGCAGTCCCAACACCCTCTTAGCAGGGGTTCTGCCAATAAAATTGAAGCCAAAACTAAGCGCCTTATGCACGCTGTTTTGGACGACATTCTACCCAACGGCGTTCTGAGAGCACTAATCCCACAATGTTCCCGCACATCCGAACTGTATAGGTTGCCAAAGGACCACAAGCCAGACTTAACTCTTCGTCCTATTGTCTCTGCTTATAGAGATCCGTTAGACAAACTTGACTGGCTCCTGGAGCGGATCACAACACAACTTCTCCCGTTTGTCCCGGCACATCTGAAAAAACACAGATGAGTACCTTGACCGCCTTCGCACTGTGTTTCCCTCGGGCTTCCCAGCTGGCACTATCGTCTTTAGTGTGGATGTCACCAACTTGTATGGAAACATCCCTGTGTGGGAGGCTTTGGATGCGGTTGAGAGCCCTCTTGAGAGACATAGGAATAACAACACATACGGGCTAAGCATCCCACACATCCGCGTTCTGCTTGACCATCGTCTCACCAATAACTACCTCAGGTTTGGTGATAACTTTTATAGGCAGACGCAAGGCATCGCTATGGGAAGCAGAGTAGCTCCTCCACTGGCCATCATCTTCGTGAACTGGCTGGAATCTCTGATTTTGGCTAGCTCACGTGGTCAGCCAGTCGTCTACATGCGATACATCGATGATGTATTGGGGATTTGGACGCATGGCGAGGACTCTCTAGACTTTTACTTCGATTTTATAAATTTGTTTCTTACCAGCATAAAATGCACCATCAAGCACACCAGCACGTCTGGTTCCATCCCTTCTTTGGATACGCTCATCACGGTTTCACCGTCAGGGGCCTACACAACTGAACTTTTCTTCAAACCGATGGCAGCTCCAATCATCTTCCTTTTTGACTTGGCTCAACCTTGCTCGCTCAAAAAATCTGTCATCCGGTCTCAGTTTCTTCGGGCACCCGGAAGCCCCCGTCAGAGCAGCCTCAAAAAGATTTTCAACCTCTTCTAAAAAATGGTTACCCAAACCATCTCCTAAAAAAGCTGCAGGTCGAAGCCCTGAATCCACGCCCTAGGCCACAAAAACGGGGATATGATGCTCCTCTGGTTCTACCTTTCGGTGACGACGCTCTCAATGACCAGGTCAAACGGATCATTCGAAATTCTGGCCTTCTCATGCGGGTGGCGTGGAGAAGTGGCACCTCCCTGAAGGATCTTTTGGTCAGATCGGCGTTGGAACCAGTACAGTGCCCTGGGTGAGGTCGTTTCTGCCACGCCTGTAATACAGGTATCCATGGGAAGTTTCCTGCCAAAAATGTAATTTATAGGATATATTGTAAGCTTTGCGAACCAGGCAAACAATTCTATATCGGTGAGAGCCAGAGGGCGGTTAGACTCAGATTTAAGGAACACTTAGGTGACGCTAGAAATAAGAGGAAGGAAATACCTTCCGGACAACACAGATTAAGCACGCATCCGAATGATGAGCTGACAGCAGACAACCTGAGCATCAAAATTCTAAAATACGCCAGTGATGGCCCAAACATAAAAATCGCAGAATCATTCCTCATTGGGCGATACAGACCATTCTCAACACCCAAACATCTTCCTGGCCACTCTTGCGGTAAACTCGACATACGCGAGCATCCACTCAAACGCATGCTCACAGACATATAACTACACCACACATGGCGCTCCCTTGCTCCTTCGGTAAGAGGGTGTTGGGACTGCCAGCACTGTTTACTTCGACGAAAAGTTTACCTTAGGCCTCCAGTCACTCGGTATTTGGAAAAAGGTTACTGAAGGCCTCTAGCCACCTCCACCTTGCACCCCTCGCGTGGCGACGGTCTTATACCGAAATTTTGCATTTGCCTTATCCCACTTTTTTCTTTATATTTACCTTGACGTAGCCTTTTTGGGCTTTTTTAGGTTTTAGACATTTTAGTTTCTGGACTTTGGCTTTTAGGCTGCAAGTCTTTTAGCGCTTTTACTGTCATCTGTTTTATCATCTTTTTAGGGTCCTAAGACATTCCCATAACATTTTAATCACGGCATTTCCCAATAGGTCCCCAGTATAGCCAATATTTGACCTTTATGACCTCGGTTGACCTTAAAGATAGTGACCTAGGTTAATGAAAATTGACTATAATGTAGATCATCCCAGTCTCCACGCAGCCTCCAACCGGCGTTTTTCTACGCCTGTTAGTTTCTGAAATCTTGGGGCCTACCAGACCCCCTCCAGTGCGCGCTAGTGCCAGACCCCTCTGCAGTGCGGGTGTTAAGGCATTCGTGCTCCAGATGTTTATGAGCAATAAAAGACTACTGATATTGACACACTTTGAACATTCCTAAAATACGGAAGATCCAGCCGCTTGCCAATTTGCAAAGTTCTGTCTTCATTCTGGTCTGCAACTTGTCCAGAATAGTGATGAATATGATGTCTACCCAAGCAGGAAAGTTCACTAGATATTTCACATCGGCCGCGCTAACCATGTCCCAATGCTACGGTTTCTCGTGCTGCATAGGAATTGAATGTTTTTTTTGGAAACGTGCCTTCACGGCAGGAAATCCATATATGAATGTAAATTATACTAGCTTCAGCCAGGCTTATATGAAAATATTAGTGCAGTACTGTCTAAGAGAAGTATAGAGTGATGTCTACTACGGCAGCTATAACTCACATCCCCAGCTTTAATTATATTTACAGACAGAAAACTCGCTGCTTCCCTTGCCATTTGCTGCTTTGCCTCATCCTGGGCATTTGTGGCACCGTGGAAGGCGCGGCACGTAAATAACGAGCCTAAAAGTGTCCCAGGGTAATCGATACACCAATAGAGAAATGGTTCCGCACAGACACAATACACAAGAGGCACGGCTGGTGGTTCCGCACCGGGCGTAGTCCATTGACCAACTGTCACTTGGGCTTTTCTTGCCACAGGTGTTGCGCTGGCTCACATGGTTAGTTATGGAATATGGCTGATTGCGTGAACTTGAAAGACAAATTTTCAGAACCTGCAATGATAAGATTTATAACATTCAGCAATATTTGTCTTACTCATCTAACCATGATCTTCATTTTTTCTTATTCTTTTCTTTCTTTGTCTTTCTTTGTGTCGCATTCTTCATTCTTCCAGCCCTCCGATTGCTACCTAACACAAATGATCTGACAAGCTGCTGACTGGCCTGTCTCCTCGTATCCTGGGTGCAAAATTGAGCGAATTCACAGTGATTATATTTTCGGGCACATCACTTCTTCACAATCTTCATTAGGCAATGGATAAAATCCACATATTCCCTGTTAAAGTGTGAGCCGAAAACTCCAACTGAGTACAAATAATATTCGTGTTCGTTGACCCGTTTCATTGTCAGCTATTTAAAGCCAGGGGCACGCCATTTTTAACCGAATCTCGCCAGCTGCTTAATACCATTAAATACTTTTACCCGTAAAACAAGTGCCCAATAAAAATTTCACAAACATCGCATTAAGCAGTGCTTACCACTTATGCAGGTAATCCCAATTAACTAATAACTTTTCAATTCGATTGCATAACAACTGAGCAGGCTGGAGCCGTGGACTCCGAGGCTAGCCAGTCGATATCCCAACCGTAGCAAACACGGGGCAATGCCAGCTGTTTCGGCGCAGGAGTATTTGTTGGTCATGAAAACATGAACATTTTGTGTAAAAGCGCGATGTTTGTCAAAGTATAAATTTAAGCGACGAGCGGGAATGAATCAAACATATTCAAAAGATGGTATGTGTAAAACAAGCAATTTGGGGACCGATGTGTTTCCAATTGTTTTGTTCTTGAAAGGAAGCACTCGGCTTCTGCTTCGTCGGTGCAAGGAAGCAGCTGATCCTGTTAAAAAACAAATTTTGAAGTTGTATTATAGGCCACCAGCGAATATGATGATGCCGAAAACAAATACAAACATAAACACTCGTCTGACACCTAGAATACCTTTAAAGGAATGTCTTCGGGAGCCCCGGCTATATTCATTTGTGCCTCTAATCATAATTGATCCGCTACTCAGTAAATACTACGGAGGTTTTACTCAACAGCATTTCTAAAATTCACCGACCAGCCAGATATGATTTCGGGCTATTAAAATGGTATAACCTGATGTAGTAAATACTGAGTAGCCGTATAATTTTAAGCCCAATATCCGGGTAATGGGTCAGCAGGAGTGCTCTTATCTACCCGTGCGACCAATAAATAATTGTGTCCAGTTACTACACACATAACCAACAAAAAAACAATCGTTCGCTATTCTTACTGGCCGCGCCAATGCTCGCTAAGTTCTTTTGTTCAACTAATTGTCCTGCACAGATTCATATTAGTTGGCTAGTTCCTGCATGGCCCCATCACGAGTGTAGCGGCATAGTTACAATCGGTGTTGCCCCCAAGGAAGCCGGTTTGGGGTACTAAAGGTATATGTCGGCAAGTCAGCAAGATCTTGTCCTTCTACATAGTCAGAGCAGTTTGGCAATTTTACTCCCAGTTCAGCAAGATAAGCAAAAGTCTTGCCAATCCGTGGACATACTACCTGATAATTTTTTCGGATGCACTGTGTGATTTGTCTCTTAAAAGGGATTTTGCAAGCGGATCCTCATCTAAACCTGGAAATAATCCACACATGAGGGTCCGTTCATGGCATCGCTCGCCGAGAGGCAGGGAGGGGGCTGGCCAGAATGGGACGTGCCATGACATGGTCCTGGGGGTATTGACTTAAACGTGACGTGCCATGACACTGGTGGGCGTTAGTGGCCGCTAATTGTTTTGATTTTACTGTTGAGTCTTGAGTCACTGCTTGGTTTCACGGGAGATGTGAAGTTCCCAGAATTAGAACTGAGACTGAACGTAACTTTTGATCTTTGGCCCAGATTCATACCGCCAACGTCAAAGCAAGCGGAGAGGAAGGCCTTTAATGGAAGGGGTTATCCCGAAAGTAAGGTCGTAATATGGGAGGGGGAATGTGCGAAACAATGACACTATGACATGGAAGTTCGCTTTAAAGTAATGTCATGAGGCAGGGGAGGGGAAGGCTGGAAATTTTCCCCAAAAAGTGGCGTCATTTAGAAACAGATCTTAATAGTATTCCACAACTTGATGCATAAAATGATTTAGCCAATTTTCCATAGTTTGTTGAAGCAAATGCCACTTCAAAATTCTGAACTAGTATTTTGTGGAATTCAATCCAAGAGAACCTTGGTGAACCATGTCC
The DNA here is from genome assembly GCA_034440635.1 of Lepas anatifera. Taxonomy (NCBI): domain Eukaryota; kingdom Metazoa; phylum Arthropoda; class Thecostraca; family Lepadidae; genus Lepas; species Lepas anatifera. The sequence goes on along the minus strand of JAOTON010001827.1, from coordinate 3,333,655 downwards.
GTGGAGTTACGTGCCTCACAGTTTGTCGGAGTATGCTGAGAATATTGATACTTGATTGCGATGACAATCCTGGTGGCGTGAGTCGTATAAGAGTCCTGGTGCTGTGATGTTGTGTGAGTCTGTGTGTTATGGGTATGGTTTCACGTAAAGTGATGGTGGTGAGTATGTGTACTTTAATCTACTCGGTCCTTCGCAAATCTGTTCTATCTGTTAATTGGCGACAGGGAACAAAGACTGGGTCTTTACCTTAACTGTCCCCTGTCCATCTCTTAATTTCATCCATGTTTTCTACGAATTCTATTCATGTTACATGTGGATCGATGTGCCATATATTGAATGTATGCATGTGTATGTGCAATATGTAGATGTACCTACTTGTGTCTTATGGAAAACCAATAAAAAACACATACCTTTAAAAAATTGACGACAGATGAAGACGAAACATGGAGGCAACAACGTCCGTTATAGTAATATTTATACATTGAGAAGAACTTTTTCTTAATATTTTGCGTTCCCAACCCGGGAACATTTTTGCACATTTGCACCACACACACGCAGACACACACTACGGCAGCGGGGCTTACGCATGTCGGCACCCTTGCGGGACAGTCATGTCCGCACGCTCCATGTCACACGCCCCACTGTACCAGGCAGTGGAGCTATCCCCATTTCTCGGGCCCGGTGGAACAGAGGACTACTCCGGTGACACGCGTCGAGGCCGTGCCCTCTGGCGGTGCCACCGGACCGGTGGATCTAATTAGAGCCAGATCAAGCCTGTGCTCCCAATAACAAGGGCACTAGTTGGTCAGCGGAAGTCCCTAGTCAAGGTGGGCACTACCCACTGTACTGCCATCTCATGGGTGGGAGGCGGTCGAGGAAAATGCTGCCAGAGGTCAGCTTTGATCCAAGGACCTCCCACACTTGACCGATGCGCCTTAACCAACTGCGCCACGGCGGTGGTAGTGAAGAAAAAGAAAACTTGTTCAAAACCATGTCAGGAAGGTGCATTGGTCTAATATCTGTAAAAATATGTTTGTTATTTCGCGACTATTCCAATGGCTCGTTTTCGCAATATGTAAAATTCATTCAACTTTTACTGAGGAGCGTTTTTTTATGAAACAGTTAATAAGTATGCGCTCGTCAGGTCCGAAGTATTTACTCGTCTGGACGCTTATGAAATTTGTCTCAGAACAAAAATTGTGTTATTAACCAACATTCCGGGCTTGTAAACTCACAGGACCTTTTATTCCACCTTCCGAATTTATTTTTGGTCCATGCCACAAACGTCATCATCACTTCTTAATCGTAACCACTCATAATTCCTGACCGTTTGCGCATCTTTTACCTCGCATAATTTCAATACCACACTTAACAAAGTGAATGTTTACCCCGTGCTCGACGCAAACTGCATACCATCCTAGTGCAACGTTTCCTCCATCTGCATGCAAACATAAAAGGGCGCTTCACACCCGCTGTTGGACGCTTGTGGCGTTGTTTCCCTGCAACACTGGCCTGACGCGGCGGCCACTCAAGAGTGAAGGTCTCGCCAGCGGCACCACAAAAGGCTACTCGTGAGAGAACAATGCCTCTGGGACAAAGCCTGGCCTCGCAACATCCGAGCAGACACTGCCGAATCCACAATGAGAGCGCAGTCGAGACCACAGATAGCGGCTAGTGGAGTCCACAATGCGTCCAGTCCAGTGGGAAGATGGAGGAGCCGGGAAGGGATGCGCTCGGCCTAGATATGGCCGCGTCGATACATGAGCGATGATGCTCGCATGCCGAGGGCGGTGGCGCAGTCCTACAAAAGAAACGGGTGCTATAGTTCGCCATCACTCAGACCGCAGCCAGGGGAGTGGGCAGCGCCGCAAATATAAAATCGTTAGTCGAGATTCCAGAGGCGGGCGTCGCTAGGAAATTTTGGAACCACTACCGCTACTTCCGCTGCGTTGGCTAGATGGAACACTACCGCTACTACTGCTACTCTTGCCAGATTTTGAAACTGCTAAGCAATGCTTTGCTACCGCTATACTCTTAATTATAAAGCGTTTCCCAAATGTTATGTTTTTTAAATACATTTCCAGGAAAACTTTCGCTTATTTGTATATCACATGAAAACTAGCATCTTTCTTGTAAGATATGGAAACAAAACCACACACCCAAAAACACTAATTTATCCCTTGTGGTTTTCTGGTAGAGAAAAACACACATTTCAAAATCCAGTTTTTATTTCTGGGAAGTGCCGGTCTCCTTAACAGCCTGTCAAAAGTGGTAGTGCTTTTGAATTATTTTAGCGCCTCTGGCGGCCACTCCTCTATTGTTTTGTTCTGGAAGCCGCTACCACTACTCCGCTACCATTTGGATGGTTTACAAATAGCGGAGCAGTGGGGTTAGGTAGCGTACAGCCCGGCACTGGAGATTTATCGCCCAGGTCCATCGTGGCTGGCATGGTTTAACCCTCTTGACGAAATGCTGGCTACGACCGCGCCATCGGGCATGTCAGGAACGTAAACTACAAACTTGCATATCTCTACCTGGAGTAATACTGTTACGCCAACCATCCTTCTTATGTTAACATATAACATGTATATTAAATTGGAAAAAGTACGGTTAGTTTATATGTTTACAGTCAAGATCTTCTCATGGACACACAACAGAGGGGTATGCATGTACAGTAGGGTTCGTCACACGCCTAATTATTTTTATATACTCATAAATTAGGCTCGTTTGTGGTCACATTTTGTTGTGTCGGGTACGGAACTCTTAGATCCAAAACATTAAAACATCGATGATGGGCTTGAGGTGCATTTAGCGAGCAAAGTTAACGATTTGAAATATTTTTGGGCAGTCTTTGAATTTTCCGTTGAAATCATCTGCCAGCGTTTGTATACCTAACTATTGTTCCGGTTCCAAAACAAACGCTTATCTAAAGGCCAAACTTTCCGATTTCCCCGATTAGATTCGTTTTTTATGTATCGCAGATATTGAATCATTTTGAAATGTAACCCAATTGTTATTAAATTCAGTTGCATCAGTCTAAAAAACGAAAAAAAAACACATATTATGCAATTCGGACACCACCTTTTCGGACAACACCCGGTGACTGCAATACAATTTATGCATGCTTTTGCATGTGTGAATGATTTCGATACCACCGTACACCAGCGTATAAATTGATGAAAATTTACGTATAAAGACTTTTTGGGTCATGCTTCTTCAAAGAGAAGTTACATCAAATATATCCCTCACCGTGGTGGATCCAGAACTTCATTTGTGGGGAGGGGGCCCAGCCTCCTCCTTCATTGCCTCGGATCAGCATTCGGCTATGTGTTTATTATAGGAATTCGGACATTTCGGGGGGAGGGGGCTTGAGCCTCCCTAGCCCCTCTTGTGTCCGCCCCTGATCACACATATCTATCTTCTACTTGTTCCACCTTTTGATTAATTTTTTAAGCTTTCGGCCTCTTTTCCAGTGTAGCTTGCTGCATCTCTCTTGGGCGGTACCATTGGTTTCTTTCTTCAGTGGACCCACCAGGACTCGATATGTATATATATATATATATATATATATATATATATATATCGAGCAAGATGATTTGACGAGAATCGGCCCTTAGTTGCCAAATGTATCTCGATGCCCGGGCGGCGATGTGCTACCGAGCAATAACATATGCTTTGTGAATTTGGAAATGGTTTTGGGCCGTGCTGCGTAGTCAATTGTTGACTCTGGGTGATATGACTGTTTGAGAAACATCATCGGGTTTCGTTTTTAATACATAGGGGTATGATTGTGCGAAAAATATGTTTAGCCTAAGATTGAAAATGTAGATATATTATGTCGTGTAATTAAAACGAGAGTCGGAGCTTGAGGCTACTCAGTGTTTATGGCGACATCGAGCTCATGCAAAACCGTCACCAGAATAGCTGCCCGAATATATAACCCTTCTGGATTCTAGGCTGCCAATGCCACATGTCTGGTGTCAGATTCAGCACTACTGTAACCATTTTCTATATTTTCTCGTCCGGAGACAGTTTGGCACTCACGGTGGACTCCGGCGTTCTGGTTTTGAAAAGGTTTAATTTATCTTCTGCAATATAAATTTGGGAGTCGAAGCCTTGTTGATACTAAGAGTGGCAATCACCAACGCGAGTGAGGTTCAATTACTGCAGGGTTTGAATGATAGCCTGTTGTTTTAAGCGGGCTTGACGATAAAAATAAGAAGCTTGACAAAAATTTACCATATAGCTCCATTACTGGCGCTGCAATGTCACATACATTCGCAGGCATAGCCTCCCATTTGGAAGCACGCAACTGTATTTTAATTTCACCCTTTTACGGGCATCACTGGTCTTCAAGTACCCCTAATCACAGCTTACTCCTGTTTGACCTTAGGCAAATGCCAAGTTTTATTTTACGTCAGATACTTTCCTTATCTCAGGCTGGGATTTTCCGTCTACCTGAAGATTGTGCTCAAAGTATGGCTTAGACCTCTCTGCTTCTAGCAAATTTTATCCTATTTTATTCCTCCCTATTCGGTGGGATCGTTGATGACATTCTGGAGGGGAAAACACTCACTGCCCTGTTGTAAGTCTTTGGAACCTTCATTGACCTCTGCTGATCTCAATATTGACCTGACATAAAAATAGCCCGTATAATTTATATTCGTGTCGTCAAGAGCTTTCAAACGCCGTCCATAATTTTTCTTTAGCTTTTCTGGGAAGAGATACAAAGGGAGATGGGCGAAATACGCCCCCCCTTCCAGTGGAGGCATCATGCCATGGACCCCAGCGGGCACATGAAACTCTGTTTGAGCTTCTAATAAGTCTGCATATAGCATATAAGAATTAATAAAAACGTGACACAAAAACGATCACCCACCATATCTTAAAACCGCAAACAGTGGCGGATAAAAGGGGGCTAAAAGGCTCAAGCCCCCCCCAAATGTCCGAGCGCCTACAGTTAATGCATGGGCGAAGGCTGATCCACGACAGTGGTGTAATGGGCTCGAGCCCCTAGTCCCTCCCCCAGCTGGGTCCGCCACTGGTCACAAGTTTGTTAAATGGAAAGTTATGATATTTCAAGAGGAAGAAAAACTAATCGAGCAGTACAAGACATGGGACAGCTTTGACAATGGAGCCAATACAGACCTGTTAACAGGAGGGTCAATATTTATTTGTTTGGATGTTCTGTGCCATATGATTATGTGTGATCACTGCAGCCACGATAGGTTTCACGTTCATATCTAAAGCGGAGGAACTAAGACATGCAGCTATAACATAAGCGGATCCAGGGGCAAAGGGGGCATTTTCGCCCCCGCCCCCTCGATCGACCCTCGGTACACCCTGAAAGGGTCTTGAAGGGTCATCTCCCCCTGAAAAGTCGGCAAATATCGGTGCCCCTTCCAAAGGTATTCCACCTGCTCCGGATAAGTTTTTTTCCGCGAAGATTGGCACGCCCTTGGCTGGTTGGCGCCCCCTTCCCGGACCATGTACCCCCCCTGATTTGAGATCTTGGATCATGTATGGTCTAGTAAAGAGATGACTTGCACATAGGCTCTCCAACTTCTAAGCTACCGAGAACTTTTTTTATTCAGTTTTATTCAAATGTCACTAAAGTTAGTGCATAGGGTGCGCGGTAGTGGAATGGTCAGTGCGCCTGGCTTTCACGCAGCCGACCCGGGGTTAAGGCCAGGCGTTATGCAAAAATAATGTTTTTGTTCTCTAATGCCCAATATTTGTATTGAAGTTGATTGGTTCTGTTTGAAGTTGAGAGTTGAAGCACCAAAACTTTGTTTTTAAATTAGAAATACTAAAAAAGAGTCGGGGAAAAATTAGGCCAACGGCTGAGTGGGGACATAGTTTTGCCCCGCGATTTTCCATTTTGGGGAAATGCCTTTCCCCCTGGATCGGCCATTGGTCACAGGACAGGTCAAGTGACCTCACCCCGAAAAAAGGTTTCAAGCAGCACCAGTGACTACAGGTTTATTCTATCGATCTGATACCCATGTCACGTTATAGGCCTACCCAGTAACATTGCTTTTGACACGGGATTTTTATATCGATGGCCTACACTGAGAGAAAAATTGAGTCCTTTTGGATAAACTGAGTCGGTGCTGAAAGCGAGTCTGGATTCTGGTGTCACACTCGGTTGGAATCAGGCAGAATCAGGCTCATTGTATTCCCGTTGCAGACTCAATGTAATCTCTTGGACTAGATTGAGTCTAGCACGTAGTATTTTCTGAAGCTCATAGAGTGATCACCGTAAGCTCGGGAATAAAATGTCTGATGACTGGTTTCAAATGATTCTTCACTCGGTATAGAAAAACTCCACGGCATCAATGTATTCCATCAGCAAAATCGTCATGGATTCATTATATTCCAGCTCTCCACGAGACATGGTTTCGAAAAATATGCCCGTCCACTTAACACGGCAACTGAATTCGATACAAGCCTCAAACGAAACCGCCTGTTTTGATTCTGCATTTTGCATAAAATTAGTCTAGAGGCAAAACCGATGCTGGTATAATTGTAGTCTGTTTGGCATACTTTGAGTCGTGCCTGGAGTTTCATTGGACTCACTAGATGTTCCTCATTTGTCTTCGTGTTTTTTTCTTAAATTGAAACTTCCTGTAAAGATGTGACTTATCGTACTGTTGTAAGTTTGCTATTACATTAACTTTGTTTAATGATAATGAGGGTTATCCAATTTGTTTACCGCAGTCTACTTCAGCCTCAAGAAAAGATAACATAATCATAACTTTGTATTTGGACACAAACATTAAACAACAATCACGTTCACCATTTTTCGGACACACATGACATGCCTTTAATGAACAGTCCTCTCCCATATCGCCCAGGAGCGGTACAGGCTTACACTTCAAGCACATGCCGCTGTCGTCAGAGATAGCAGCCCTCGTTTACTTTGGAAATATAGATATAATTGTAGATATGTTTGCTTTAAAGTATCTCGTCATGGCTGAGAAAATTTCATTATGTACACGATATTGTACAGAATGAGGCTTACCTCTGTCCAGCGATGGACGTGCATTCAGAGGCTCCTGTAACAATCCTTCCAATATTTGTAAGCGCCCCTAATCTGTGCTCAAAGTGAGCTGAACACGATCTTTAGAACACGTGGGTGGCTGTATCCAACAGTAACAGATGCTTCTCACTACTTCATCAACTTTGCATGGCAAGGGTTGTTATGCGCGGCCAAACTTGGGGCTTCAGTGCATGTTGCCGTCCTCTAGCTGACACACATGGACTCCTGGTTTTGGCCACCAGTACAATGAATGCCTGAACCGTCGCAGCCCCAGTATGCTTCTTCGCTCTCGTTAGCTCTCAGCGGAGTCTGTCGGTCATCAGACTCAGCTTAACCCGCGCCCCACCGGGGTCCGGCGCCACCTTCGCCCCACCGGGGGCCATCGATGGCCCCCCTCTAACTCCGAAAATATGGGCGTTAGCGCAAATCTGCAAAGTGCAATAGAAAGCTCGCGTGAATTCAGTAAGAAATTACTTCGCATGTTTTAGTGCTCAGGTCAATGGTTTGACCTCCAGAGGTCAAATTAGGTCAAGATCGGCTATTTTCACTCAAATATGCAATGATTAAGCAAACTGGGCATAACTCTTATGTCATTAGAGCTATTGAGGCCTGGTAAAGTACATTTGATAGCAAATTGCCAGTACTTTTTCCGCTATGTGGAACGTAAAGACCTCCCGCCAGTGGTTTGACCGCCAGAGGTCACCTCGTGACCTAATATGACCTGAGGTCACAAAAGGTCAAAAAGTGACCTTGCCGTATATCAAATGAAAGCCAGTGACAAGACAAACACGATGGTGTTTGTTTCACTGCTCTAGCTCAATTAGGTCAAAAGTTATTGTCAAAATACTGTTTTTGACCTCTGGTGACCTTGGATGACCTTGGAAAAGTCAAAGGGCAAATATGACCCCTGGGATCCGTGAAAGGGTGTCCAAAAACGTTGTTCTGAGCAGTCTGAGTATTTGCAATCATTTTGTGGCTTTTATATCATGAAATAGCTTTTCCCCATGCTTTTCCAATGGGAGAGGTCGCCTCGTGACCTGACCTCAGGCACGAAATCGAAAAATCCCGGATATACACCTTGTAGACCCTGGAGGGGTCATAAAGTGTAGGAAGTTTCAAATCGATCGACTTTGAAATGTAGCTCTTACAGAGCTCTAAAGGTGAAGTGAGGTGACCTTGGTTGACCTCGTCTGGTGACCTGACCTTGGGTGACCCGGGGTAAAAATTTCAGGGATGATGGGAAAATGATGCAGTGAGAGGTAGAGCCCTCAACCGCGGTGCTGCGCCTCGTCGTTTTTCTGCTATCCCGGAAAAACCTTAGGGGGCCATCGATGGCCCCCGGTGGGGCGAGGGTTAACTTCTCCTCTTGATCCGTTATCACCGCTAGGTCTGTCGATGTGGCTTCTCCCGTAAACTATGCCAAATGCAGGGTGGCTTCTTCAGGCCCCTCAGGTCAAAACCTGAGTTGGATCGATGTAGAAGCACGTGCCAACGTAAAGTGAAAAGGGTCAGCTATTCCTCTCAAATTTCGTTCGGATCACGACGCTAAAACTTTGTGGCCAGCTCTGCGTGCAATGGCAGGAATAATGAAGATGGCGTGAAACGGCGTGTAAGTTTTTTTCAATCGCGGGTCGAGCACGCGCACGCAATCTCCGGATACGCTTTGACGTGGGATCAAAATACACTGGGGTTTCGAATGATTCTGCAGCTAAAGCTCCCATATTGCTGGTTATTTCTGGGGACAGAATATATTGATTCCTAGTATAAAAGGAAACTTTGAAGAGGATATTGATAGCGCTTTGAATTTCGCGGCTAGAATAGGTCGAGCACCTATGGTAAAATGATGCTTTGTTGTATAAAAAAGATGCCACTTGTAACACCATATTGGTATCATATTAAGCTTCTTCCCACCATGTTTAGAAGCCGAGAATCATTTTAAGCTGTCAAGGCCTACAAAAACTCTTCCTGTGCTAGAATTATGCTGGGAAGAGGATCTAATGAGAGCAAGCATGGTCAAATGTTCCTTTAATAAGGTTTCATGGCATCATTTTATGCTCGAGCAGACCGTGATTCCGGATTAGATAGAGCACATAGGAATAAAAATTTCTCTCAGTGTAGTACCAGTCTTTGTTTTGGGCCAAAATTGGTCAATTTGAACTGGCCAAAAATTGATATATCTGTACAGATGTAGCTTAGAACAAGCTCGTATTCTCACAATCTTGGTATGTATTAGGTCTCGCGCCAGGTTTATGTTGCAGGTTATGACCTGTGACCTCTCAGAGGTCATCTGGGACTAATTAAGCGGGTTTTTAGACTAGAGTAAAAAAACTTCGCAAGCAACGATGATATAGCCTTCATTTTCACATCATTAGGCTAGACTATCATTGCAATTCGAATGCTGTGCGAACTGACTGTGTTAGCTAAGAAGATGGCCACGAAATATCTTTAGGTCATTTTTTTCATTTTGACCTACTATAGTCATGTATTTACATACATCCATTATTCGGTTTTCTGGAAGGAGAGGAACCGAATGACGCATATAAATTTACTCAAAATTAATCCAGTCGGATTATAAAGCAAAACATAATTATTTAAACCGTCATCGTCTTTGACCTATTATTCCCTCAATGTTGGCCTAAGCCAAAAAGGGAGCAATATAGTTTTGTTAATATTTGCCATTTACCACTTTTCACGTTCTATCGTTATCCCGCATATTCATGTGCGGGTTAGCTCGGTTCCTAAGTAAGAACCGAACTCAAAGGGCTTCGAGTTCAGTTCCTACCTTCACCCCACTTGACTTTCACTTGACTTCCCACTAACTTCACCTTCATTTGGGGTGAAGGTGGATCGGAATCACACTGGGCCGGGGTTAACAGTACGGTACATATGTTCAGGCACGGATTACACATTGTCGGATAAACGAATCATTTGCTCCTCACGACACAATAAAACCCTGGAGTTATGTGCTGCTGTTATTGTATTGAAACGTTGAGAAGACATCAGCAAGGGTTATTATATTTACACGAGAAAATAAGACGCAAGCACAAATGAGAAATTCGTCCTTGTGGACCGGCATATTTTGTCTCGCATTGGCTGAGAAAAACACATAACCCTTAGATTCCACTTTTTGATGATCTAGGGTACGAAATTAACCTGAAACTGTGCCAGCGCGTGCAATGTGTGTTGCCTACCTGCTGAGGTGCTGGAGTCTGTCCAAGGTCCATATGTAATATCACCTGAAAGCGGAAACGACAGTCAATCAAAGCGTGCTCCAAGCGGATTCGGTTGCCCGGTGACAAGTGCGAGAAGGTGCAGTAAAAATCTGCGAGGAAAAGCACGTTGTAGCAAGCAAAGCAATATATATGGTTAAACACGCCATGTCTGATATGTGAAGGTGGGTGGTATCAGAACGTATCATGCACGCTCCAAAAAGGCAAAATATCAGTGTGCCTGTAACCAGCTCTTAGAGGATTCAGCAGCCTCTTGTCAAAGTGCTGCAAAGCTCCAGGGCTGATACCCCGCTAGAACCACAGAACCATAAAGCAATGTTTTATTTGTAACATTTTGCAACATCTTAGGAGGCACAATCTTAATGTCAAAAACGCACGCATGCAAGACCTAAATGAGCGTAAGGGAAAAACTGTCATCTTGGTGCGTGTTGTTTACGTGTCAGAAAGAATGGAAGCTTATAACCGGAGTATCAATACCAATATTCAGGGCCTATGGGTGCAAAAGTCTCTCACCTCGAGGAGACTGGCAGTGGTCAACCTCCTACAGGAGTTTCAAGAAGTTGACAGATCGAAGTCCCCATTTTAAACCTACTACACAAACATGGGTAGGATATTTGTGAAGCCACATAACTGTTCAACAGTAGTTGAATTCCCATTTGGATCAACGAAAGAAGATATGCTTTGAATATGTGAGGCGCATGACTCCACGAAAGTTTCTCAACCAACTGACAGAAGGCATCCAGTAGCCGGTAGAGCTGAGAATGTATTAAGGCTCTTGAATCCAACAACTTAGATCCACTAGCATCATATAATTATTATGATAGGTCGTCAGGTAGCATTTCGCCTCGTGGCGATATCCCTCTTAGGGAATGCTCCTGCTGAGCCATATATAGCTTTTTGTCAAATCGCAACCTACAAGCATTTCGTGTTTATCATTTGCTTTCTGAGCCCAGAGACATCCTTTCGATTTCTCGATCCCTTGGTGTATGTGTTCAACTGTGGCAGCAGCGCACAATACCGGTGAACACACATTTGCTCTCTTTCCTCATCATTGTTATTTCCCGTGCTGCTTTTCATATCTGTTCTTGTTGCGCTGATTTCTCTCTTCGACTATGCTAGTATTTCACTGTCGTTTTCAGTCTCTTCTTTTTCCATTGAGTGCAGACATTAATCTCACATTTACTTATCATTTCTGTAGGTTTAGACCCAAGCTGTGGCACCCGAGAAACCCTTCCAACAGGGAAAGAGTTGGCGATGCCATATGACCCTGGCAATTGGTGCGTCGATAAGCCCCAAAAATTATTAGGTTTAGACCCATATATTTCAGATGGTTCCTAGGATCGCGGCTTGAGCATCCCACTCTTCTACTCTCTTCTGGATTCATGTCAGTACTGTTTGATCCCAATTTGTAATGTCAAAACGTCGATGATGACTCTAAACTTCAATTTTGTATGTAAACGCTCGTTTCCTCCCGAAACATTTTGGTGATCTGAATACTTTGATCAATGATTTGAAAAGTAAGCCACAGATAATTATCATCTCAGAGTCCAAGCTGGTGCATTTCCTTGTTGGCTCCAGGCTAAAGGCTAGAATCTTCATGTCCAAACTCATTTAGAGGCAAAGGTTCTGCAATCTACATTGCTAATAACATACCATACTCAAGGCGGCAAGACCATGAGTCCATTTCTCCGCAACGCCAGTTGGATTTGCTGCAGATTTAACTCAATAAGAGCATATTAATTGTGGCTTCTCTGTATCTTTATCCTTCTTACCCTCTATAAATATTTCTGAATTTTCTGGAGTCATCTCTGGGGCACATAAGCAGTGCATCAAAAGTTGTTTTCCAGTGAGATGATTTTAAAATTGATTTGATAAAATATGGCGATATTGAACATTGCACAGAATTTCTGAACACCACCTTTAGCCTCAGTCACCACCGGTGCCGGTGGTGACGCCATGCATTTAACCCCGCCGCTGCAGCCCTCGGTCCGCACTGGAAGCGTGGTGCACGCGCCGATGCCAGTGAAAGCTGAAATCGCACGTGATTGCCAGCTTGTTTTCACCTGCTTCAGTTGTTTCCCATGTGCTTCGCTTCCCACTATATTTCCTCCATCTCGGGTACATCAATCAGAAATTTTCTTTGCAATGATCTCTCTCTTGTACATCATTGTTCTGTCCTTATTGTTCTGTATTCTTCTCTCATTATACTGTTCTTATTGATGGTGTTAAGGTAACTTGCCCATTTCCATTCCTCTCACCATTAACGCTCCTGCAGTCGATGCAAAACTTCAAAGACCAGTCCCCGAATGTTTTGATCTCCGAAAATCTACTGAACTGATTCAAAGTTTATACTTCATTCATTTCAAGCAATAACAGGTGCTGAAGTTGCAGATACTGCCCTGTGCTCTTTTCTCAAAACCGAGATCTCACGGTTTTCTATAGATTTTTCCAGATGGAATAGCACATAAATCAAACCTTTTATTTTCTATATTATCCTTCAAAGTATAAACAAGGAAAAATAAAAATATATATATATATATATATATATATATATATATATATATATATATATATATATACAAAGCTTCTGCGTACCAGATCACAAGAGGATGAAACAAACTTCAAAATGTACAGAAATTGTCTTATATGTTGTCTCATTAAAATGGAAAAACCCTCTATTATAAACGTAAACACAACGAGAGTAAATCAAGCTCTTGTAAAACTTGGAATTAGCATTAACACAGGCCCATACGGGGGCCGCCCAAGATCCGAGCCACGGTAGGTCAAAAGTAAACGGCGGCCCCACCACCCCACGAAAACATGAACCATTTGTCAGGTCAAATTAAGGTCACGAAAGGCAAAACATGCCCGTCAAGGACAAACAGTTGGCCATACATCGAACAAGTAAAGAAGCAAACGACAACATGAATCCTCTTACAAGCAAGAATATAAATTGACCCAGGTCAAATCAAGATTACCACCAGGTCAGGCAGGCAAATATAAAAACATATCATAGAACCCAAACCTAGGCAGTAATGCACAAAATAAATGCCATCACCATCCGTTACAGTTATCCGAAAACCATTTTCCCATGTATTTCAATGGAGAGGTCATGCCTGTACCTGACCTAGGCACGATATCAAAATACCGGAACATATTTTAGAGAACCGGTGGGGCCATTATGTGATAGAGTTCAACGGATAGTTCACCCCCCGACATGCTATCTTAAACTTTTTTGAGGTCGGGCACTACCGACGGGACCGACCGGATGACCTAACCTAAAATTTTCACAGAGTTGTAAAATGATGAGAAAAGTATACAGTACCGGCCACGCGCCGCCGTTTCTATCTCCGAAACCCGAGGGGGCGGCCCGCCCCCGTCAAGCGCGTTAACGGCCTCTGAATTTACTATTACTTAAGCTATAAATGAGGCTGTATTTCTGAGAAGATGAGAATTTAGCAGCAGATTTTCAAAAAGAAAGTAAAACAGGTTTCAAATCTTTAAATATTTCTCAGTGTAGATACTGAACTCAATATTGAATAGCTGTTAACACCTAAACCAACACAGCAGGCAGATGAACGCGTTTCGACAAAAATTGTCTTCTTCAGCATCTATGGTAGGAGGGATGATAGATGCTGAATCATCAGCATCCCTCCTACCACAGATGCTGAAGAAGACAATTTTTGTCGAAACGCGTTCATCTGCCTGCTGTGTTGGTTTAAGTGTTAATATCTGTCAACCACTGTTATACAATTGAACAGCTGTTTTCTTACCAAATCTGAACTAGCACGTGCGTGTACATCTTACTTGGGCTGCAAACATCTTCTGTAGCTAATATTTGTCGTGTATACGGTCGACCCGAGACAAATGCACGTGATTAGCACAAATTGAATGTCTCCCAGCTTTCTCGAGGAAACATTGAGATAGAGTGAGCTCTCCGAACTAATATTTTCCGGAAGAAAACACACATATTTATAGGCACGTCAGGCGATAAAATAGTGGTGTGGCAGCCCCTGGGAAATTCAGTGGAAATGCCCTGCCGCCAACAAACTGAGCCCAGTGTTGTGATAAAAGAGATAGGATAGCAGAAAGGGTGAGACCGGTAAGAGAGGTTAGTGACCACTCTTGAGCAAAACATGATATTAAACGATGGTAGCGTTTTTGTTTTTCCTTACCAATTTTATCATTCTATAGTGCGCGCTTCATTTGTTAAGATGCATTATTAAAATACTTATGATTTTAGTACTCAGCAAGTGTTTCGAAAACAAATCACATTATAATAATAAAAACAAGGTGAATGGTTGTGTACGAAAAAGTACAGTGCATCTTGCCAAAACTATGAATGCATGTTCATACGATGAATGTTTCTAAGAAGCTTTTTTTGTTGTGAGAATAAAATTAACGTGGAAAATAGAATATGTGTTCTGCGCATATGTTTGATGGAGCTTGTCTCTAAACTTAGCCCAACGCCTTGGGCGAACACCCACATGTTTGACTTCGAGGTTCGGCTGCACCTGGCGTTTGACCAGGATTTTCAATTCAAGAGCGAGAGCGAGAGCAAAGAGAGAGAGAGAGAGAGAGAGAGAAAAAAAAAACGTACAATAATGAGGCCCGAGAAGCTTATCCAAGTATGCCCTGGCGCAGGCTTTTTTCTATCAGCCAAAATGTAATTCTCATTAGACAAAAAACATCACTTAGTCTTCATTTCCTCTTACTGCTTAATCAGTTCCGCCGGCATTACAATGTCTCTTCGGTGATTATCTCCCCAGTTACAACATTCTCCTATCGACCTTTACTATTCGGTGGGGAGAGAGCTGGTGTTGCATTGGTTTCCTGATCGCCTCTCGATTGCAGAGAATGAACTGACCAATGCGAGCGGTGCCACGATCTAAGCGCTTCGGCGCTTTTGCACCAATTGGGGTTGCACATGTAATGATGTTCTGTAAAAGAAGAAATAAATGAGTATGAGTATGAGTATGAGCACAGACGAAGCTAACAGAAATAGGCTTGATAATTTCAGATACGTGTTTATGTAAACTTGATAGTTATAGTCATGCATTCTCACCTTAAACCCTTGGCTGGTTAACTACCTGATTGGATGAAATTTGGTTACGGGTGTTCCACTTTCAGAGAGGTTTCCGAGAAATAACTAATGTCTTTCTTTATTGCGTTCCCCGTCCAGATCGCCTGGTACATGATGCCTACTTTACATTTAAGCATGCTCTGAGGCCTTCATTGAAACATTCCAAAGTATGCACCTACCGTCGCAGAACGGTTTTTAAATATAACAAAAATATGTCTTAAAATGCAATCTGATAAAAATCTATCAAAATGTTTGATAATTGGTGTATCAGTCATTATGATCATAATGCTAATGGTGCATTATCATCATTCTTATCATAATGATAATGGTGCATCACCATCGTTCTTACCATTATCATCATAAGTCTTGCATACACTGATTAAATACCAAGAGAAGCTTGATTGCCATCGGTGCTGAGACATCCAGGGACCCCGCTTTTTCAAAGTGAAGTTCGAAAAACTATTGTTCTGATCTCAGAGTTTACTCGTTTTCAGGAAATTTATGCCCACAGCACTACCTGTCGCATCCCCTAATCCTTGCCTCATGCCAGCTTTTTTGCAATGTGCGGAGCTACACAATACCATCGCAAATGGTCTTGTTGTATGAGAAACATTAATATCAGAAACTATCCATTGCAAAGCATTCGTTCTTCAACTTTCATTCAACAAACATACCTTATGTAATTGCGGTGTTTTGCACGTTTAGCGGTTGCAAACAAAACAGTATTCTGAAAGGTTTCATGCAACAATAGCAGGTCTGATGTATGATTGGTAATTAAGTGAACACCTTGGATAGCAAAATCACAAACATGAATGCGACTGCATGATATCTGCTTTAGGCGGAAGGGTATTTGAGCTTAATCATTGGTGGCAGCGCTGCTTCTCCGAATGTTAGCCTGCTTGAGTTCGCGGCATTTTAGCTCTATTCCTGTCAGGCTTCTGACTATCCCTATTTCTGTCAGGCTCCTGGCTACCCCTATTTCTGTCAGGCTTCTGACTACCCTATTTCTGTCAGGTTCGACTACCTATTCCTGTCAGGCTTCGACTACCTATTTCTGCCAGGTTCCTGGCACCTATTTCTGTCAGGCTTCGACTATCCCTATTTCTGTCAGGCTCCTGGCCACCCCTATTTCTGTCAGGCTCCTGGCTACCCTATTTCTGTCAGGCTCCTGGCTACCCCTATTTCTGTCAGGATTCTGACTACCCCTATTTCTGTCAGGTTTCTGACTACCCCTATTCCTGCCAGGCTTCGACTGCCCCTATTTCTGTCAGGCTTCGACTACCCCTATTTCTGTCAGGCTCCGGCTACCCCTATTTCTACCAGGCTCCTGGCTACCCCTATTTCTGTCAGGTTTCTGACTACCCCTATTCCTGTCAGGCTTCGACTGACCCTATTTCTGCCAAGCTCCTGGCTACCCCTATTTCTGTCAGGCTCCTGGCTGCCCATATTTCTGTCAGGTTTCTGACTACCCCTATTCCTGTCAGGGTCCTGGCTATCCCTATTTCTGTCAGGCTCTTGGCTACCCCTATTCCTTGCCAGGAAATATGGGGTACAACAGCCGGTAAGTGTTCGGGAATTCCTGACACAAGCTTCCGAGGACCCATCAGGCTGTCACCTGGGGCTGTCTTCTAATAGGTATGGGGAATCCGCTTAGCCCACTTTGCAGCATGTTTTTCGGAAGTCCCCCTCTTAGCCCATTATGCACCGATTCAGTGTAATAGTCTAAATTTCATGAGAATTTTGTAGTAGAGCACGCGAGGCCCACAGAGCCCACGTGCAAATGGTAAGGAGATATATTAATTTATAGCGTATGAACAGCCTCAACAGGGTGAGAGTTGGCGACGCCATAACCCTGAGTTGGTCGTCGATAAGCCCCAATAATTATTTGCGTATGAACAGACCAAGCATGGCTTTCTCACGCTGAGACGAGCACATTCCTGCCTATTTCGTCACCGATATCGCCAGTGAGTTGGCAGAATTTTCGGGCTCTGACTTGGCGTTCCATGAGTTTGTCTTTTTTCACTTTCGGTGTTAACGTAAGTGTTCTGTTTCAGTCGGGATCGCAGAGCGGGAGCGCTTGGTTGGCTGTTCATTGGGCTTTACTTTTAGAAAAAAATGTTTAATAAATAAACAAATATTCGCACTGCGTGTGGATTCAGTAAGTACCTACATGTAAAATGTAGGTAAAGAACCTTAACATTTAATCTTAATATTTTTGAGAATATCAGCTTTTGGTATTTAGCATTTGGTTGGCGAAAGATGTAAACGTTTTTCCTCCTCTGTCAAAAGCTTTCTTTATCTCGGGGAAAAATTGGTCCGTTGTGAAGAACAATGCATTTCCGGCCTCTGACCCTGCGCTCTCGGGCGGTGGTTGTACTGCAGTGTACAACAGCACCCACCAATACACTTTTGAACTGTCAAAGGTGTTTGGGGGCAGTTCGATGGCGAAGTTAACGGTTCCGGGGCCAGCAGCTGCAAGATTGAGGTCAGGCACACTTCCAGCTAGCTCTTCCGCTGCAGCATTGTCTATGTTTTAGCAGCATCTGATCGATGTGCCACATTCGCGCGTGTAGGTTTTCCCTTATGTCCCATTCCTTTCTCCAGGTAGCTGGAACTTCGCAGTAATATTGCTCTGAAATGTTCCAGTGAAAATGGATTCTCTCGTAGTGGCATGAACATATAGTGATACTTCATCGGGTCTCAGACAGACTTGGTACGCTGTACACAAAAACCAAATCGTCCTGTGCGTAGTATTCGCGAGCTTTTTTGTTAAAAAGCTGGGTGGATGCGTAGGTGGGTGTTTAGCAGCCCCCTCCAAGAGCAATGGGTCGGTCCGTGGTATAACGTCTCACACACCTTGCCGCCAAGGCTGTATAAGGGTTGTATAAAGCCTGTATAAATAATACGACCCAGAACATTCCAAAAAGACAGCGATATTCAAAAACAGAATGCTTTATTTCTACATTTAGAACACAATTTAATTCATTGTGTTCTCTTGCATTTTACAAGTGAGCATCACAAAATTTGGAATGTTTTCAACAGACTCAGCGAACAGACCTTTAACACAGACCCCATTGAACGCCCCTTTAACACCCGCCCCGGTGGGCCTCTGGGTCACCGGGGCGGGGTGGCCAGGAGGCCCTGGTGGAGGGGTTTTCAAACAAACCACCTCGATCTCGGCTCCTATGCTGAACAGAAAAAAACGCGAAGGCCAGTGGATAGCTCATAAAAAAATTCATGACGAAACTACTTTGGTCACTTTTAACTTAGGCCAATGCTGAGGTCACGGCAGGCCAAAGAAGGTGACAGGTTACAGAAGAGTTTCTGGGTTCTAGCGTCTGACAGAGTGGAGTTAGAATTAATTTTAATCTACCGTTCGCTTCCTCTCGTTACGGTAAATTGAAATGGTATATGACGTAACTCTATACTGGGTAAAAAAGGCGTGACCTAAGGTCATGTCAGGTCATAATCTGACCTATCATAGTCAATATGCATATCAATCGAATTGCAATATTAATCCAAACGTAATGGTATCAAAATGAAAGCTTTATCTTCATTCTCTGCAAAGTCATTGACCCAAGTTTTATTACTTTGCTTAAGTAGTCCCAGGTGACCTCTCAAATGTTCCAGGTCTATGTTTGCAGTATGAATCTGGCAATGGGCCTAGTATATTACGATTTGGAGAATAGGAAGGTATTCTTAGCTTTATCTGCATAAATCGAGCCATGCTTTACTCAAATCCCATTTCCCCATGCTTTTCTAATGGAGAGGTTATAATCCGTACCTGACCCTAAGTCATCGATATGGGAAATCACGGAATACATTTGTACTACTTGGTGAGCTCATTAGGTGATATGAGCTTCAGTTTGATGGATTTACCATGTTCTTACTTATGACATCCTCAAAAGTTTTGGAGGGGAGGTCACTCAATCTGCACTGGTGACCTGACCTAAAATTATTCAATCTTAAAATTGTGGGAAAAATTGCAGATTTGATCAAAGATACGGTGTTCCAAGTACGGCGGTGTTTCGTCCCTCTGTTTTTTCTGCCGCCGAAAAAAATGAGGGAGTGCTCGAACGCCCCCACCGGGGCGAGGGTTAAGTACATGTATCTTGGCTGTCTAGTAGGGCAGTGAAATGCTGCATCAGAGCCAAGCCGATGCGGGGGAGTTTGAAAGTTCGAAACGTCGACGCCTCGTCACGGTTGACTTTTTGGACCTAGTCTTCATTTTAACTTCAGTGGTATTCAGACTCCGCTCTGTTGTAAGGAACACAATTTCATCGATTTTAATAGCATTTAACATGCGCATTGACGGGGGTGGGTAAAAGCCCCCACCGCTCGGGTTTTTCGGAGACAACACAAAAACGGCAGCGCGTAGCGCCGCCGTACTTGGCATGCCTTTTTCCTCATGATTTTTACAACTTTTGTCAAAATTTGAAGGTTAAGTCATCTCAGGTCAGGTCACCAGTACAGGTCAAGTGACCTGACCTCAAAAAAGTTCAAGATAGCATAAGTCGGAATAGGGTGAACCTATCCGGTTGAAACTCATACCACATAATGAGCCTACAAAGTTCTCTAAAATATGTTCCAGTATTTTTTATATATCGGTGACCTAAGGTCAGGTACAAGCTATGACCTCCCCATTGGAAATACATTGGAAAAATGGTTTTAGCTGAATATCTTAGAACAAATGGTGATAGAGCGTTTATTTTAGCTGCATTAGATTAGCCTTGTCGTCCTTGCGGTTCTAATGATGTGCATTTTATCTAATTTGACCTTAACCTGATCTGAGGTCAGGTCAAATCCTTGATGTGACCTAGTAAGGTCATATTATTTATCATTCGATTCAGTTTGCTGCGAGGATTCATATAGTTCCGATTGTTTTCCTCTATCTTTACTTGTTCAGATGCGATGACCGAAAATCTGCATTTACATGTTATCCCTATGGTAGCATGTTTTGACCTCTAGTGACCTTTAAGGTGACCTGACTAAAGATGGTTCAAATATAAATGTGACCTGAAAAAATTGTCCAGATATTTTGATGGAGAAGTGGAAGGGCCACCCAACGCCGTTTACTGTTTTTCGCTACCGTAGCGTGGTTCTCGAGATCGTAGCGAGGTGGGCGGGTACCCGCCCGCCCTCCCCAGTCAAAGAGAAGTTGGGTCAGACCCCCGTCAATGCGCGTGTTAAGAGTCTACCGTGTTTACATACAGCCCAGAAGTGAATTATCAAACAGCTCATGATAATTTTTATTGCTAAAGAACATTCCTTTCTGGTTAAAGTACCAAGCATTACGTCTGGGATAGTCCCTGGTCACGAACCACAATGTTGTGACGTCATCAGGGCAGCAGATCACCCCTTTACTGCCACCACTGAAAATTTTCAAATTGGGAAATATATCAACTAAATTTAAGGGGCAATGACAAAGTCTGAGCAACACTTAAGTCTATGATCCTTCTTATCTAAAAATATTAGTAAACTTTTCGAGTTGTGGTACATTTTAACTTTTATTCACCTTGGGGAAAATCTGTCCATGGCAGAAGAGATTATTTTGTCGTCTTAAAAATAAAGTTTAGAGGGGCTTTGGCAAAGGACAAGCTAGCTTACTGCATGACGCTGACACCATATAAGAAAACATTGCAATTACTGCCACAGGCCATTCAGTTGAGACATAAATCATTCATGGTTGCGGTTAGGTTTAGGTAAACAAGTGACCCAACAGTTTAAAGCATCACATATGTATTACTGCAATCTGTATGAAGATGAAAGAAATTCAGACTTATTGATTTATTATGATGTAATAGAAATAATACATATATCTTCCAAACCTAACTACAACTTAGGTTACCAGGGCCCTTTGATTCTCGTGAACGTACTATTTTGTTATGGGGGTACAAATCCAGGCTACCCCATCGCTACAGCACAGGCACAGGCTTCTGGTTATCATTTGGTACCAGATGCAGATGTTTTTAACAGTGATGAGGCACTTGCTATTGCAGGCTATAATTTCAATAGCATTGTTGTTTATGGCGGGAAGTAAAAGTGGAGCCACGTCACTGGTTCCGTTATTGTCGTTCGTTCCCTGCCTTTGCTGCTCATGTCGCTTGCTCATCTTTCGTTTTCCATCAGACAGCTGTGCTACTCAGTTCAGTGTATGGCTGTTGGGTTTGCTGAATCCTGGTGACATGATTATATCAACAGTTAAAAAATTGTTTCTGCCAGGCTTCAATTCTAAAATACCTATTTACAGTGAGGCCAAAATATAGCCTAAATAGGTCCCCAAATACCCAACGCTTATATGGAAAGCCCGGGATCAGAACGAAGTACTGTTTGTAAGCTTATTGAACAGCTTCTGAAGAGATGCTATTGAATCATGGTTACTTTATTACACTGCTGAGCCACACGAATGCCGCTTAAACGTGCATAAGCAGAAAAATGACAACACCACTGCGCCGACTCTGCCTTAAAAGTGCCGATTTTTTCACTCGAAACAGAGCACCCAACTTGTCGAGGCCCTTGGCAACGAATCCCTGCCCTGGTGTCTTGGGGTATATTTAAAACTTCAAACTTAAACTTAAATGGTTACAACTTTGGCCCTAACAGCTCAAAGTTTTACACTGTCGGACCAGAAGGTGTGTGCGTCAGCAAGTTTTGAGTGTTCGCTAACAACCGCTTTGTAAAAACATTCTCGTTCCACTAATGTGAAGTAGACAATTTCAAACTATAAGAAAGCTGACTTAAAACAGAATTCACAACCTTCATTCTCTACTAATTACAATGGAGTAATTTTGCCCTTCGCTAAGAGGTGCATTGGAATTTGATAGGTGCGCCATTTGGGCCTTGAAAAGGCGTCATCTAGGCCGGGGGCGCCAGTTCTTAAGGTGATACCTATCAGAGGGGTGCCATATTGCATCGTGTGGGTGCCAATACATGCATGCTGAGGCGAGGGAGAAAAGTGATGTTTCAAGTGAGCCCCAGGGTACTTCCAGGGGGCGCCGGGTGCCATGTGGGGGCGCTGATGTGTAGTGTGGTGGCGTCGGGGGTGCAGTGTAGGGGGCACCTGGGTGCAGTGGGGTGGGGAGCTTGAGAGTAAGTATAGTGTAGTGTGTGAGTTTAAAAGACATAGAGAAACAAATATCATGCTTTCAAACAAATATCACTAGCGTTTCAACATTCATTCATCTGTTTAATGCATGCGATTAGGACATCTGAATCCAAGTGGGAATGTATAGGTAGGTATGATAAATGGCGATAATTTGAATGTCCGCCTTCGGTAGACATGATATCATTTGGTGGCGATCACACTTAGCGCTGATCCCTCATTCCCTGCTGTAAATGCCTATAAAGACCACCGTCAAATCACGCCATAAATCACACGGCCACGGCACCGAACGCACGATCGATATTTCTCACGCCCCTCCCCATTGCATGCAAACCGGCAGCATTTCTGGGTGCTGCCATCTGCGCGGGTGCTTACTGCTGACGAGAGCCATTTGCAATCAGCGGTGAGCCGGTAGGCACACAGTGCGTCCGTGCCAATCCCTAGCCATCCGCTGGGTGTCACTGGTCGAACTGTGGCCAATGTCCATCGCCTAATGAATACCAAGGCTTAGGCCCCTGCCGGCGCCACAAAACTAGCTGATGGAGCTGTGTGTGTGTATGAACGTATGTACCCAAGGAGCTGGAATACAAATTACGTTTTGCAGGCTCTGGCTCGTGAGCTTTTCTTTCGTTCTTGTTTGGCAGAAAACATTTCGTTAAATCATTTATAGTATTTTCAAGCGGAACAAGTGGACAAGATAATGTTCGATTCTATTACCAACAGTCATGGCACAGCCAGAGCTTCAGCATGGTGGGAAGGGGGAGGAGGGGGAAGTACCACCCTTGAGAGGAAAATGACACTTGTTAAGGTCACCAAATTTTTATTAGATTTTGGTTTGTACCGATAGCTGGGAACATTTGGGCAGAGACCAATCCAAACCAAGCAATGAGGAAGGATAATGATAATTGCGAGGGTTTAACGACGCACCAATTGCCAGGGTTATACAGCGTCGCCATCCCTGTTGGAAGGAATCCGGGGCATCAGTTAAACTTATTCAGAGGCTCCGCCGGAACCTGCACCCTGGACCAGTGGCTTAGAAGACAGGGATGTTAGCCACTAAGCCACCCATCCCTCGTCTTGACGGAAGAGGCAAATCAGCTAAAATCATAAAACAATATTTTTGGCGAAAATTTGTCGAAATATATTCAACTGAGTTTAGTCTGGAACATATTGATAAGTGGTATTGTAGTAGGTATGTGTTTGAAGTGTGATAGGATTAGATATGCTATTTTCGTATATGTGTTGTGTGTTGTTTAATTGCATTCGAATGGTGTTTTTAATAACAATTTGCATATTTTGGCCCCTTAGGAAGCTATAAAAGCAAAATTTGAGGCAATTAAGCGATTACCTGGTTGAAGTAATGTAATGTGTTTTACATAATTCGTGCTTCATTTACCAGTTATCTTCAACTGGCTGAAACGCAATCGAACTTCGGAGATTTGACTCGCGTAATGGAGAAGAGTCTGGCTTCGACGTGCTGTGGAGGGGGTGCTAAAGTGCTCCGTGAGATCTAAAAATAAGAGGGTTAGAAAAACTTCCGTTTGAGGCCGAGTGGGGGCGATGGTGATCTACATTATAGATAAACATAATCAATATTTTCTGGGTCAAATGAGGTCGTAAATGTCAAATCGAATCGCGTAATGTCAAATTTAATCACCTAATGTAAAATCAAATCCCCTCAAATCCAATCCTGTAAATGAGTATGTTTATTACCACTTAAAGAGGTGCTTCTCTGTCGTTGAACCCCATCTTCTTCATGCGATCACCAATCCCTGACAACCGGGACAGTGCCTAATCTCGAGAAACTTGTGACCGTGTTACTAATATACCACTCGGGTTACAAGACCAAACCATCCAACAACCGAGCAGTCAGTGTTCTCAGTGTGGCCTGGCAAACTGGCGTAGGAAGTTGCCACCACCCAGCTACTGAAATATGACATCTCAACCAACACGTGTATTTTACACGCACACAAACACACACACATATCATAAAAACTTGTTAAAAAGACGTCTACACACCAGTGCGCGTACCAACCACGACACAGTACTCAGGATGCGATGTTGCATATTGTGAGCTCCATCCCCAACAACATGGATGAAGGCCGTCTCTCATCCCTATGTTGGACAGAACAGGTACGCTTCAAACAGAAAATAAAAACTCATCCGATCATAAAGCCATAATCTATGCTTCTGTGTTAGTCCGTAATCAGTAAAATATGCAATCTTATTCAATGATCATAATAACCTGCAAGCTGTAATCCATAACCAGTACAATCGCTGTTAAGCCATAATCAGTGTTACTGAGATAAGTGGTGTGTAAACGGAGATGCAGTAGCCATGAAAACATGGATATTTTTGAGAACTCAAAATGAAATATTGGCCGAAATGGAGACCTATTGGGAAATGCCGTGATCATGCGGAAAGAACGGCAATACACTGGCAGCGGATTAAGGTCATAGAGGGAAGGTCCCACACAATGTTCTCTGAAAGTTTGAGGTTAAGGTCATTCAAGGCCACAAACATATGATGTAAAAATATGGCATACCCCCACTAATAGACAATATAACGGCAGTATAGCAGCTTTTGAGCTGAAAATGAGGGCGTGATTTAAAAAAAACCTTACACCTTGACCTGTGACAGTTGACTTTGACATTCAGTAGCCTTAACTATAAAGTCTTAGAATGACATGCGGCATACTGAATAATGTCATCTGGTCAGAATAATGGGGTCAATGACCTTTAAATATGACCTTTGACTTTGCCCCCGATGTTCATGTAGGGTGACCGTGAAATATAACTCGATTATATGTCGTTATTACGTCACCACTCGGCACACAGTGCAGACGAACTGGTGCGACCGCGCGATTGCGATGGTCTCAAAAAATAGGTCGGACTGAAAAAGCCTATAAAAAATAGTTACCTTTCTTCAAAATGTCTTCACTAGTCGACACGGGCATAAATTCTCTCAAATGTAGCCTAGTAGCGTTTCCAAGCGGCGAACGGTTCTTCGGCCACTTTGGAGAAGTATGTGGTGGTACTTTGGACCCCTCCATTGCGCATATTAAGGACAATTCAGCTTACAGATGGAGGCACCTTCATTACCAATAAACATCGGACAAAACAACGGAGCCTGTGGTGTTTGCCACTTCGTGCGAGCTCAGACAAACTGAAGCCAAACATTGCATTCGTACCTACAAGTTATTCTGTAGCGGGCCTCTGATAGCCCCAGTGAACCGAAAATTGTCATTGAGTGAGCCCCAGCTATCTTCAGACAGTTTGACCTCTCGTCTTTAATCAGGAAATATAAGCTGACTGCAAGGAGCCGACGATTGGCCCTGGAGAACAACGACAGTTTTGAGCACTGTTCACGCCACGCATGTATAGTCTCGAGATAAACATGCCTCGGGCTACCTAGGCTCCACCCATCTGTACCGTGACGCGGGCCCTTGTGTTCGCTCCGTGAACACACCGTACACAAAACATGTGTTTGAAGTTCGGCACAGTCCCTAAGCTATAACCTCAATACGGGAGTGGCTGTCGCAGGCGGGCCGTTTGTGTAAAATATTCTCATGAGTACGGTGTGCCTACTCTTCAGCTATTCACACTGCACACAGGTTTGTGACGCCATGCCCTCTTTGCGTCGGGTTTGGCCATGCCCCATACCCTAATACTGCTCGACGCTGATTGACTGAATACAGATTGTACACACTGTCCACGCCGTACACACTATCGTGAACACTCCTAAAGGTGTTCCTTTTCTTTTCAGGAGCACTGGCTGGGAAAAGGGAGGCAGTCAGTTGCGGGTGACTTATCTTTAACTGAGAAAAGCACTGTTGATTTCAGACCAAGGAACTAAGGCTTCCGAAGAGTCATCTCGGCTGACCGCGAGGAGCACTTAACCACCATAGCGAAAAGTGCAGCTATCTCCTGGCTAGATGTCACTGCTCATTGACCCAAATCAAGTGTCCTAAACCCTCCAAGGGCCCTGGCGGATGAGAAAGTGCTCCGAATGCCCGCAAAGGGCATACTATTACTGGAGCGAGGACCACAATTACCACCAGATTCCAACTCCATTCACGAACTATAGCTGGTGTCATGATGTCTCGGCAGACTAAAGATGTTACGCGATTTTCACTGAGGGAACTGCTGCAGACTTCCGACAAGAAAATTTACCGGCCAAAGACCTTGGAGGAAATGCACGGCTGAAGTATTCATTTGAATGGCTAAGCTGCATTTTGACCTAAGGGCACATGTAAAACGAATATACAAAATTAATGAGCTGAGAGACAAATCAACGTAGGAGCACTTATGCAATTGTATTACTAATTTCAGTAGCCGAGGGGCAATTCCAGCTCAAAGAGCACACGCACGATGGTGCTGTAAGCTTCAGCAGCCAATGGACACCTTTCACTTCAGGGAACAGACAAAACAAAGGTACACATTTCAGCAGCCATGAGGCACATGGGCACCGATGGGACACTGACACCCTTGCTTTCTGTCTACGCCCCTGTCGTGACCCACAGCTCCGTGCATATGGTTCTACCGGCGTTAACTACTTTCGCCCGAGGGGAAAATTCACAACGAAGGCGTACTATCTAGATGCTAAAGACACCTGAACTTCGATTAGGAGCCAAGTGTATGTCCTTCTCTTGTGCTCACTCACTTCACCTATACAATTACTGGCGACGGCATACGGTCTGACTGGCCACGGATCAAGTGCCTCCTCTCTTCCCAGGAACTTTGAAATAAGATAAGATGCCGCAGCTGACCACAAAGCATACACAATTGTCACGAAAGGTTCTTATAGCCACGTGTGGTCCGCCTGCATGCCAGCTCAGCGGTGCACGGCACCTCGGACTGAGGGGCACAGGCCCCAATGGGGACACTCCACTCAGCGCGCGATGGACACTTTGGCACCGAAAGGGGGCACGTGCCCCTGTTCTGCCTCCACGGCTGGGCCCCTGATAACTAAGTAGGCAGTATTTTGTATAGGAAGCTAAACATCAGCGCCGTGGGGTCCGCTGCTTATGGATTCTTTCAATGACAGCGGAGTTGCGGCAGCAGAGTCCAGAGTCAATAAACAACAGAGTAGCGGGAAGCGAACGGAACATAATTATAAACTGCTACCTTGTTGAAGAGCCCCCTTCCCTCAAGAATATAAAATGCAGATAGAGAGACGTTTTCTCCTTCAGGAAATACAATGAGGCTTAATGCGAGTTTTAAGTTGAAGGTGTTCACTAGTCTGTCCGCTCGAATCCAGAAATATAAAAAAAAACACTGAAGACTATATATTCGGGCACAGCCCTTCATCAGAATCATGTAGTAAATATAAAACATTCTCGGTCATAGTTTAGCCAGACCTCGAATTCGTTTTCGAGTGTTTTGTACATTTCCGGATTCGAGGGGACAGGCCAGTGAACACCTTATTAACTAATCATCATGCTCCTCGCTGCAGCATTCCAAAACCTTTTAATGCGAGTTTTTGTTGGGTGATTTGCTCGTATATTTTACAATAGAAATGGTAATTCTGAATTTGATATACAATAAGTGGCAGTTTTACATCAAATTTATAACAACAAGCAATGACATGTTAATCTTCGGGGAGTCATTTCTTCTACAGTAATTTGTGATAAAAAACAGCGATAGCGAAGTAGCGTTGGCACTTTTGTGATTTATGAAAAGCTCAGTAGTAGTAATAATGTTTTCATCTAGCCAAAGCAGCCGAAGTAGCGGTAGTGATGTAAAAAAGCTGGTTGTGAAACCCACGTCTGTTAACCGCATGCCAATTACCAACTGGGTTTTCTTCTTCATTCAGTTAGTATCTTTGGCTACTACTTTCTTTGTCTCTTTGTAAACTCGTAATTCCTCTACTAAATAGGGGAAATGTATGTAGCCGGAGGAAATCAATCACACGTTCATTCACTATCGAATCATTGCATTCTTTCTTCGTCTGTTAGATAAATATTGACATTAAAAATAACTTGTCCGACTCTACCTATGCCATCAGACGATTTTCTGAGTCTGATCAAACCGAACGCGTTTACCTCCCCGTTCACAATTGCCAATCGGAAGATAATCACATTTGCACTACAGTGGCGTCCAATGTTTGCCGTCGCCTGCAAACACAGTCTAATGTGTCGCCGCCTGGGTCGGTGCGTGTCGCCGTCGACGGCAGCGCATGAATAGAGATATCACGCGACGCCCCCTGGCCTCCCCCGTCGCTAATTACCGACCAAAATGTCAACAGGGTGGACTCACGCCTGTTTTATGTCCAGTTCAGCGGTGGGACGCCAGGGGTCGGATTTGGGCACGGAGACACGGCTCTAGCTCACGCAGCTCTTCCCGTGGTGTTCGCACGAAAGCCAGCCGGATTTCGAATCAATTAACGAGCGTTACCGGCGTGGCAGAATAACTTGTTGTACGCTAACTACACGTATATGTTTTTTCCTGCCAAATGCCTTGGCGATTTGGTTAGTGTTCCGTAGAATTGTTTGTGTGGAAAAGCACAGAGCGCATTTTTTGCAAAGCTCCTCATTACTGAATCCCTGTTCAAATACTGAGTCCTCGACTTCTAGGAAGACAGCATCCTCCCACTCTCTCTTTTGGAAGAGAGTGACCCGGTTTGATGGTCAGTGGAAATGTCTTCAAGAACGCCTTGAATTATTTTTAAGCGGCCTATAAATGCACACAAAAGAGATATTGCGCAAGGTTGAGTCCTGCAGTCTCCAGCTTCTGACGGTGTTCTCATCTCCATTCCCCAAATTCCTCCCAACAGGCTGAGAATTGGCAACGCCGTTTAACCTTGTCAGTTGGTGCGTCATTAAACCCCGAAAAATTATTGTAGGCAATTTTCTGGATATCCACTGGCATCCATTTTTTAATCATAGGTGAATCCAGAATTTGTTATGAGAGGAGGCACGTTGGTCAGAGGACATTTTTAGTCCCAAGGGGCACCATTCGAACCTGGATGGGTGCCATTTGAACGAGGGGCGCCAATGCCTTAAGGCGCGAGCACGGGCGCAAAATTTCGTGAAGGGCGCGAAAAAATTACTTCGTTCCGCACGCCCGCGGAAAGAGCAGAAACACGCCGCATATTTTTTAACGGCCCATCTACCGCCTAGCTTTTTATACCAAGGCCCCCGCTATTACAATGGCTGCTGAGTAATCAAAACGCTGCTGCGTACTTTTATCTCCTGGTTACTCGTACCCGCCCTAACCATACCTAAATTCCACAAGCTAGAGTAGTCACATTGATTTCCGAAAACGAAACTTTCTGATTAATTCTAAAGAAGACAGATGCCGCGCTCTCGAATCGAAATATCCCGACAGCTGTAGTGGCTCGCAGTGAGCCCTGAGTACGCAGTGCATTCTATCTATAAAATGGATGTGTTCTTTACGTGACAGGTCTTGTTAGGATGAATACACAGGAGACATCGTTTACGGCGCCAGCCCTGCAAGAACGGAATCGCCCGTGTTACCAATCAGCTGTATTGAAGAGAGCCAAGTGCGACTGATCTCATTTTCGCCGAAATAGGAATGGCTGGCGAATTGAGGCGTTTATGTGAGCAGGCATCTCCAATCAGACAGGGCGATGGAGGTGGGGGGCGGGGTCGTCCCCCGGGAGATGTCTGATTGGTGGACGGAGCGAACTCAACCTCGTGTACCAGAATACACGCTGATTGAAAGTGGGACCAGAAATACGAATAAGGTCAGCGGGTCATGGATAGGGCCATCGGCGCAGCAGCAGCACGTGGAGGAATACTTCAAATGCCAGCACCGTCGCTTCCAAGGGGCACTGGCGGTGGAACTGGGGGGGGGGGCACGGTGCCCCCTTAAATCAGAAATTTTAACACTAACCCTATGGCGTTGACTGGAAAGAAATGGAGCATGGTGCCCCCTTAAAATCTGATGTTCCGCCGTCACTGCTAAGGGGGCTTTCGTTCTTCAAAAGTAGGCTGGGGCACTACCCACTTTTGGGTGCAACCATATTTACTAAAAGGTTTTTCACTTAAATCGTTGAAAGTACAATAGCTTAGGATTTCGATTAGATGCCTCGGGTTTTCAGGTCACATTTAAGGTCACTAGAGATCAAGTTATGTCACCATAAGGATAGCATGGATATGAAGGTTTTTGTCATTACATCTGAACTAATAGAGCAACCAAATATAGACAGTTAAAATTACACTACCTAATATGAAAAAATACTGGGTTACTGGGCAATCTACATCCAGAGATAAAGATACATACCCAAGCCCTATAGGAGATATTGGTAATCCTATTTAACTCTGAGTAAGTATATATCTTGGAAACATACTCGTAAGGCATAACATATCTTGTAAAATAATATAGAATAATTGACGGAAGAATGATATACCCACCAGTCAGTCATAGGTTCCTGGCCAGTAAGAAGTCTCACATTGCGGTGTGGCCGCCAAAAGTTTTTTCTGCTCTATCTTATGAACGTAGCTTATGGACACCGTCTATGGTTATTGCCTAGCATGCGCATTGACGAGGTTCTAAGCCACCTTCGCTTTGACGGGAGGAGGCGGGTACCCGCCACCCCCCTTAAATCTCGATCACCTCGCAAGATTACGCAAAACAGTAAACAGCATTGGACAGCCCATGCAAATCTCTATAGCAAACATTTGGACAATTTTTGTCAGGTCACATTTAAGGTGACTAAAGATCAAGGTAAGTTACCATAAGGATAACATTGAAATGAAGGTTTTTGCTATTACATCTGAACTAATAGAGATAGTGCAATTAAATATAGACAGTTGAAATCCTCGTGGCAAGCCAAAACAAATGATCTATGATATGACCTTGCTGGGTAAAATCTAGGATTTGACCTGACCTGGGGTCAGTTTACGGTAAAATTAGGTCATAACGCATATAATTAGAACTGCAAGGTGGAGGAAAACCCAATGCAGTTAAAATATATGTTATACCACCATCCATTACTAAGATATTCAGCTTAAACCATTTGCTCCATGCATTTCCAACGGAGAGGTCATGGATCGTACCTGACCTAAGGTCATCGATATAAAAATCTCGAAACATTTTTTTAGTGCCCAGGAGGCTCATTGTATGGTATGAATTTCACATCCAAAGACGAACCATATTCTTACTTAGGCTATCTTAAACTTTTTTAAAGGTGAAGTCACTTAACCTGCAATGGTGACCTGACCCGAAATGACCTGGACCCGCAATTTTGACAAAATCTGCATGATTTATAAGTTTTACTAAGTACGGTGGTGCTATGCAACTCTGTTTTTTCTGTCTTCGTGAAACCCGAGAGGGTACCACCCTCCCGTTAACGCGGCTGTTAAGTAGAACACTAGAAAAAGGTTATTTTGCAGGATGTAGACAACATTTAAATCCTCCATTATGTCTGTTAATTTTTGTACTCGCTAAAATATTAAGTTTTAGCTGAAATCAGAATGCCACTATAACACTGTGGAACACGTATTTGTTGGTTATTTCCTTTTCTTCACGCACTTCATTAAAGATGTGTTTTACCCTTTAGCTTGGGGTGCCCAAATCATCATTAGGGGTGCCCAGCACAAAGATATAGAAATCCACACCTGTTTGTCGCCCCCCCTTTGCCCGAGAAACTTTCTTGCACATAAATAAGATCCAAGTATGGCTTTCAGTCTTACGACTTCTAATCCTGGGGAATGCATCTGTTGTATCCTAAATTCAGAAAATGAGATTTTCTAGCACTCCAGCGATTTCATAGTGAATGCAGATGCTTGCCATTTTCACTGTCTGATCAGGCTTTAAAACGCATGCATTTTGAGAGCACTGACCTGATCAAGGCTGTCCACAGTCAAAACTCAAGACGGTCTACTGTCAGAAGCCGTTTTCGACACTTGCTGCAATACAGTGAAATGTGCGGCGTTGAGCGGCGGCGGCAGGCGCGCGCTGTCTTAGCCGCCATCGGCGACTGCCCAAACTCTGCCACCTCGCGCGACAGCTAGTGTCGGGCGCATGCCCTGACAAATTGCTATTCCAGTCAAAGGACGCTGTCAGCTCTATCTGTCTCAAACAATAAGTCCGGATAGTGTTGTGGCGCTGGAAATGTGCTGGTCTGGATTGTGCTAGGGTCCAGTGTTAGTACTGACTGCTCGCTGTCTACGGATTGCCCTCTCGGTTTGCTCAGCTAGCGAGATGAGGCAGAGGATGATTTAGAGCTTACTCACTTTTTCGTGCTTTTCTTGATCTAAGAACGAGCAGCCATTGTCAAAGTGCTGTCAAAGTATCACTCGTGGTGGTTGTATTTACCCTGTGATATATTTTTGCTGAAGTAAAGTTTCACACTGTCACCTTTCTTATGTCGTTTACCCTGTGATATCTTTTTGCTGAAGTAAAGTTTCACACTGGTGAAGTTTCACACTGTCACCTTTTTGATGTCGTTGGTGAATTCAGACAGAAGTGAGGCGTCGGGCACAGAGCTATAGATAGCATCACTCGAGGCAAATCCTAGGCATGTCAAGTCTGTCACAAAGAGCACGTCACTTTAAACGGGGAATACTCTGCAGCCTAAGCGGCGATGGGATAGTTTCTGAGGCTTTCTCATAGACAAGAAGTTAGCTCCAGTGCTCCATTTATAAATGAACAGTTGGACTGCACAAACTTAGAGTGGCTTTGATAGATGAACGATTCTTATCATATGATTTACCTCATATGTCTGGTAGGTTTTTCCGCTTCACTTTTTTGTATTTTCTGGTGTAGACAAGAGTGAACACAAACACGAGCTGCCATCATCCCCACCCACGCCCCGCACATCTCGCCTGTAGAGGCAAGGAAAAGTGACGTGGGTAAGAGTGCCCAACGACGACGAAATTGATGAAGATTTTGGGTTTGCGTACAATTTGAAGAGGTGCATATCCCAGGGAAGTTAACAATTCTTCCTTCTCATCTCGGCAAGATGAATGTATTATACAGCGTTCATTTGAATCCTCTCGACAAGATAAATCGACTGTTGTCTCATGTGTTGTCCGGTGCTTTATAATATACAATTTATTTACGCCCGAAATTGCGTATGCTGGCTTGAACTTGAGCAATGCTCAAGATGGATTTGTTATCAATTGGGCGTCCTACATAGAGAGGATTGGATGTTCAAGGGCTTCATGAGCCCATAGAAGTATGCAAACTAAAAAGTAGACGTCATTGCTTCAAAAATACATTTGGAAACGCCAATATAGTGTGTTTTGAGACAAAATGTGTTTTTAAAATATATATTGAATTTCATTAGCAGCTATAAAAACTATTTAGAGTAATTTTGTTTTATATCAGGATTTTATTACTATTGCAGCCTCATGATGGCGTCATTACGATGCTTATTACTGTGGGTACTTTAGCAGTAAGTGGTAAAGTTCTACCAATGGGCGCATTTTGTACCTAAACGTATTTCCGTGCATGAATCAAATTTAAAATGTCTCCTAGTAATTTATAAACTAAAAACTGAAATGTCAGAATTGCCGCCATAATCATTCCAAGATATTTATTCGGTTCTAACATAAGCATGTATGGAATGTCTCCTTCACTCGATGCCTCCTTCACTTTTGCGACAGACACTTCCTTAAAGGGAATGCGGCACCTTTATAACATGATTTTAACTGAGATAGCCAAGTTGTAAAGCATGCTGGAAAACCCGGTACTTTATATATCTGTTTTGAACATCAAAATTTCCGTAGGAAAAAACTAAAACTACCTGAAATATACCGCACATGTACCATTAGCAGCAGGCCACACTTGTCATGGCTGTTGGTGTGACGACATATGCTGACGTAGAGGTAGATATCAGCCAATCGAAGCCCTTGAAGTCTATTGAATGTGTTAGTGGTTGCCAGATAGTGCCATCATTGACAGGCAGATATTTTTTTATTTCCCTAGAAGAGCATTTTAAACATCAAAATATTCAGCTTATTGTAAATTTTTCGGAGAAAGCATGGACGCTGCCATCATTTTTCGGCTCAAAGTTCTCATAAATACACCAAATTTCAAGATTCGACCAAGGTGCCACATTACCTTTAACAGATGTATCGTCGATGTAACATAACATAACATAACATAACATATATTTCATCATTACATCGCAGTGAAATAAAACAAATGTTCGGCTCGATTGAGGCAAAAGTGCCAAGGCACTTAATTCAGGCCCCTCTCGAGCTCTAGTATAAAACTAGTTATCTATAATGACGCTGCATTTCTAACACTCGTGCAAGCACACACACACATACACCCACACACGCACAAACATGTTTGGAAATTGTTTTACAAAACACAAATCATGAACACATGAATAAATAACTTTGATATTTTCTAAAATATTGTTTCCTAACCACATTATATCATCTGTATCTCCCGTCTAGCCACGGCGCCAGCTCCTCGCCAACTCCACCCTCAGTAAATCCTTCCTGGTATTGTTGCTTCCCCGAGTGAATCTAGAGGCAGCTAGGATTTTGATAATTTTACCCTACCATGAATTGAACGAATCAAAGTCTGTTGGTTTTATTAGGAACTTTTGTACAACTGTTGCGGTGGTCTGCAAAGTTTTTGTCTAAGGTCCGAGAACTATGGTGCTGATTTGTGGGTAATAGGCAGGTCATTGAAATTTATGTGGAGAATACCGGAGAGTTCAGAAATAGCTCAGCCCGAGCCCATCGTAGTGAGGCAAGCTAGGAAAAGTGTTTAATATCCTCTCTTGGATGACCACAGTCACAGGCTGGGAGTCAGACTACCAAGGGCATGTCTGTACCATTCAGTGCCGACGATTCAAGCCTGATCTGTGTGTGGAGTCTGTTGCCCAGTCTCGTACCAAAGGAAAAATAAGATTTCGGGTTACAGGGACGCGAGTTCTTAATATCTGTTTTTGAAGTGTAAAATGTTGTTTGTTTGCCGCAGCTCTTGCGGAAGACTATTCCACACTCTTGTGACGCGGGGAACAAAGAGTTAGAGTAGGAGGATGTGCTGGATTCTGGATATGAAAGATAGTTGTTAAGCGTATTTCTAAGGACTCTGGAAGTATCAAGATGTCTGGGATTCGGTATTAAGTCTTTAATATACTGGGGTACTCTGTCATCAAACATGATACGGTGGAAGAGAAGAATGCCATTTGTCTCCCGTCGTTTTCAAGTGTATACCACCCAAGCTCTTCTAGCAGTTTTGTTCTCGACGTCCTTCGCGGCACTCTGTTATTAATCTGGCAGCTCGGTCTGGGCCTTTTCAAGACGACCCTTGTCGTACTCTGTCAGGTGACCGTCATATACTGTGTCACAGTAGTCTAGATATGGCTGTACATAAGTTTTGTAGATACTTAATAGTGTTTGTCTGGGGAGTAAGTCTGCTATAGGATACAGGGGGCTTAGCGCTTGTTGAATTTCAGGAGAACTTCGCTGACATGCGACTTGAACCTCAGGTCAGTTGAAAGTGTCAGTCCTAGGTGCTTATGTGATTGTTTTGGGGATTCGAATGCTGTTGAAATTGAGCAAAGGTGCGCTTACTCTCTTTGTGAGAAAACGTTTGTTGTGTGGTCTTAGAGGCATTGAAGGTGATAACCCACTTATGGCCATAAGCCAAAATTGAGTCTAGGTCTTTTGAAGCTACCCTGCACTTCAGTAACATTATGTGGAGTGTGGCTGGCATGAAGGGAGCTGTCATCAGCAAAGAACATAATATCACTTTATGTATGGCCAATTAGACCATTCAAGTACATAACTGCCAAGAGGGCCCTAGGACTGACCCCTGAGGAACACCTGCCTTCAATGCCTTGGGTGATGAATTACTTTCACCTATCTGCACGATTTGGGTTCTTCCACTTAAGTACGACTTGAGCCATGCAGAAGTGTCCCGTCTATCCCAAATTCAATGCTACATTTAGCTAATAAACCATCATGCCAGATTTTCTCAAAATATCTCGAGATGTCTAGGTATACTACAGTGAAATCTGAACCCTCATTTAGTGACTTGAAAAGTTTGTCAACCAGGTAGGTGAGTTGAATCTGTGTGTTATGTCCTGGGCGATAGCCACTCTGCTTTGGTGTTAGAAGAGAATGCAGCATTATATGTTGATATATGCGTGAGAACACAAGTTTTTCGAATATTTTCGACACGCAGGAAGAAGGCTAATCGGTCTATAATTCTTAACCTCAGAGGAGAGCCCTTACCTTTGAAAATTGGTTTGACGGTTTGATGTGGTACTAGCGAGCCTATGGTTTGTTGCCGCAGAAGGCAGTGTAGTGGTCAGTTTGGGCGCTGCCATGGTGTTGTACCACTGCATATAGATCATACACAAGGCCGCCAAAAAACTGCAGAGGTCCAAAAAGCCATCTGACTGAGGTCGAGGTCATTCATGAGCGTGTGTATTAGGTAATTTCATTTTTAAAGAAGTTTGGTTTTTTGCCAGGTTCCGTGACTTTTCCCGTTCTAAGGTCCAAGTGGAGTCGATCTGTGCCATTTCTTTTTATCGATTTCGGACAATATTTAGGTCTGCCTCATGGGACCTGAAGATATCGAGTTTTCATAAAGAATTGCTATAATGGGGACCAATACGCCTGGCGCTGTAATAACGGTGAAAATTTCAAACACGTTTTTTTAAGCCCACTATTGCAAAATGTTCACACAGGCATGATGTAGGCCATATAATGTCGTAAACTATGGGAACAAGTTCTCAGTAAGCTATGATAAAACGGGAAATTCCCCTTATGAGGCCTCGATCAGCGTATTCTTGAGCTAATTACTGGAAATACTTTGGGTGGTAAAATGCGTCAAAAATAGTTCCCGGCCAGAAGTTTATTGCATTTGCATGTGCTGATCGTAAAAAAAATATTTTCGGAATGTCACAGCTGACTTCATGCTGTGTGCACCCCGGCAGGCCACGCGCCTTAGTGGTGAGAAAGTGCCGGCGCATGATGTTGCCGCTTCTTCTTGAAGTGCAATCTTCTAGACATGCTTTAAATCTCCCTTGGAGGGCTAGGGAAGTTTTTTTCTGCGATGTTCCCTCTGCAAAAGTTATTCAAGCTGCCATTCATACTTTTCTCATCTGGTCAAATCCTTCAGCATACTAATACCTCGTTCTACAAATTCATTTACCAATTTAAAGTACTTGATAAGGGTGTTAACTATGTTGCACAGTTTTTCTGCACCCCATTCCACAGGTTCTTTTGCCAGTCAGCACAACCAATGTCCAAGCGACCCACCAGGCAGCGGCCGTGTCCAGAACACCGACGAATCGGAATCCTCCACTGGGGCGGATCGTGTTGAAAAGCTTTTCACACATTTCTTTCTTTGTGGCATTATTGACAAAGTCGCTGCAGAGACTGAACGACACCATTGGTAGCTGAATGCTCTAACGATGTGTGACGTCGGAGACTCCCCAGAGGAGACTTGGCTACTTGGTCGTCCACACCCTTGTGCCCGGATGAGGTCTTGATAAAAGTACATGTCGTTGCTAGTTGCATCAGCTGCCACTGCCGCAAAAAGTCATGCGCAGACAGACAAGAGAAGACGAAATTGCGTCATCCGGTGGAGCTCACTCACCACGACTTCGTCGTGTGTGAGCTGCTTTGTGAAAATAAAAATGTGCACGAAGATCAGCACTTGCCTGGGGCGCCGCCACGAAATTTTCGCAGGGGGAAGGACCCGGGCTGGCGCTGACCGGGGGAGGCGAATTTTGAGCATATTCGGTACCTGACAGCATTAACGACGATTGACCCAAAAATTTTGGGGGACGTCCCCCCTGGTTGGCCAATAGGAGGGGACGTGTCTCCCGTCCCCCCCGCTTTCGGTGCCCATGACACCTGCAGACACTTAAATTCTCGGTATACGGTATATCTATAGATCAATGCACGCTAACTAATGCCATGTGCTGCCTAATTTTGTTAGTCTACCCCATCGAAGAGAGCATTGAAATCAGGAACAATTATTGGCAAGCACAATAGCTGCTCACAAATAGTTTGTTCTTAAATGTATCACTAAATTTGGCCACTCATTGGCCCAGTTAAAAATATTCTGATTTCATGAACCTTACCTCTGTGGAGGTACCACGTGGGATGAGATACGTGAATCCTGTAGTTTTTCATCAAGCATGACGGGTGGACAACAGTAGTCGAAAAAAGTAGTTGTCTGTTTGCAGATCATAAGTGTAGCAACAGGAGGGAGGGGGCAGGAGGTCATGCCCCCATGCTCAAAATCTTAACCATTGGCCTTGTGGCGCTGGTTGGAAATACATGACTTCAAAATACAACTTTCCCCTGCAATGTTGCAGGCGTTCCTACACATAAGCTGCTGGTGATGTACTTCATGAATATTTTTATGTTCACAAACCAGCTCACGTTAGAACGAAGCCATGGTGAGGAAGCTCCACCGGATAACGCAGTTTTGCCTTCTCTTGCCAGTCTGTGCATGAATTTTTGCGCCAATGGTAGCTGATGCACCCAGCAACGATATGCACTTTTATCAAGACCTCATCCGGCACAATGGTGTGGACGACTAAGTAGCCAAGCTTGCTCTGGGGGTTCTTCGACGTCACACGTTGTTAGAACATTCAGCCACCAATTGGGTCGTTAAGTCTCTGCAGCGACTTTGTCAGTAATACACAGAAAGGAATAAGTGAAAAGCTTCTCAACATGATCCGCCCCAGTGCACTGGAGTATCCACTGCAATGGAGAATTCACAGATATCTCGTCGGTGTTCCTGGCAATACCACGGAGCCCGCTGACCTGGTGCAATAATCGACTTGGATAACATTAGAGTTCGTCAGCCCGACAGATCACCCTTGACTGGCAAAAGAGCCTATGGAATGGGGTGTAGACAAGCAGTGCAACATAGTTCACACCCTTATCAAGTACTTTAAAGAGGTAAATTAGTTTGTAGAACGAGGTATTGGCATGCTGAAGGATTTGACCAGCAGAGAAAAGTATGAATAGCAGCTTGAATATTTTTTGCAGGGGGAAAATCGCAGAAGCCAACTTCCTTAGCTCTCCAAGGGAGTTTTAAAGTATGTATGTCTATGAGAGCGCACTTCCCGATGTGGCGACAACACCATGCGCCGGCACTTTCTCACCACTAAGGCGCGTAGCCTGCCGGGGTGCACACAGCATGAAGACAGCTGTGACATTCCGAAAATATATTTTACGATCAGCACATGCACATGCAGTATAACTTTCTGCCTGGAACTGTTTCTGACGCATTTTACCACCCAAAGCATTTCTAGTAGTCGGCTCTCAATAATACGCTGATCGTGGCCTCATAAGAGGAATTTCCCTTTTTATAATATCTTACTGAGACTTTCTTCCCATTGTATACGGCATTATATGGTCTACATCATGTCTATGTGAACATTTTGCAATAGCGGGCTTTTAAAAAACGTGTTTGAAATTTTCACCGTTATTACAGCGCCAGGCGTATTGGTCCCCATTATAGCCATGTTTTGACGAAAACTCGATATCTTCAGGTCCCATGAGGCAGACCTAAATATTGTCCGATTTTGATAAAAAAATGGCACCGATCGACTCTGCTTGGACCATAGAACGGAAAAGTCACGAAACCTGACAAAAATCGTAAAAAAGAAAAATGAAATGGCCTAGTGCATATTCTCCAATGTGCTGCCGCTGTAGGTAAACCGCTTGATGTGCATGACTAATAAAGATGGCAGCAGGAATGAAAAAAACTGTTGAATATAGCATTAAACATTTTCTTTCCTGGAGTGGCTAATTTTCAGACCACCATATTTGTCTGCGTCTTAGTCAGCTTGGTGCTTTGACTCGATTTCCAATCATCCCGACGTCAATGGGCCCAGCCGGGCCGGGGAAGCATCCGTAAGGTGGCAAACATCCATCCAGAACTTATTTATACGTCCAACAACAATTTGTTCTTGTTTGGTGGCGAGAGGGCGTGCATTATGGATGCCTGGCATCAGTATGGCATCGCGTTTGCTCCGTCAGCGTTTTTCGAGAGCCCCCGAGCTGAGGTCCCTAATGGCTCCAGTACATCACCCGGGACGCCCTGCCACCACGGCGAATTCCACTCGTTCCTTCGTAGTTTCGCTGATACAGATTAAATGGGAAACAGAGAGGGTTGATAATGTATGGGGACTAAATGCGCCAACACTGACCGCAAAAGTCGCCGCTTCGAATGAAGCCTGCGTTCAACAAGTTTTTGAAAAATGTCACGGTAAAACGATTTGGAAGGAGACATTATTCAGATAGTTTAAAGTCGATGACATTATGGTATAATTTTAGAATTGCAACAGCTTTCATAGTCTTTGAGCTTTGAGAGCAGGATGGGATCTTTAAACTTTGTCCCGAAATGAAATACCATTCTTGTAAGACATGCCCACAAACGCATTGTTTTCACACCTTGTCTGTTCTAAGACTCAGTGTTTGCGGAAAGTGAGTTTTCGGAACCGAATCCCGCCTCACGAGCCCTGCTCGACGTCCAGCCGCCACCGGGAGACGCCGTGGGGAGAAGTTTAGCGGAGACAAGCAAGAAAAAGAAGCCCGCTCCAAAATTTATATTTTCCCTTTTCCCATATTCGACGAATTCACTCAACATTCGACGAATTCGCTCATACCTAAAATTTTGGGGAGGGGTCCTGAGCCCCTAACCCCTCCCCCTTGTATCTGCCACTGGGTGCAGGTAACTGTAGTGATGGGCGATCTCTCTCTCTCTCTCTCTCTCTCTCTCTCTCTCTCTCTCTCTCTCTCTCTCCTCTCTCAATATCTTGGGAAGTATTTGATTTTCCATTTTTCTCATCGCATAGCACCATCACATGTGCGATAGACTGTTATTCGGCCATGCGTGTGCACGCGAGAGTTCTGGTTGCTGATTGGTCAAGCCTGAGCTGTCACGTGACCCACACCAAGGCGACCCGGTGTGAAGCCCCTAATCCCCGGACACACTGGTTCCGGTAATGTAGGTTTCATGTATATATATATATATATATATATATATATATATATATATATATATATATATATAGCTCGTCGTGTGGGGCATATATTGGTGAAAATTAAGTATGACTACATTTATCAGGTTTTACCAGTATATAAACTAGGCTTTGGAAATGAGAAATGACTAAATTTCAATATTGTTTTGCATTACGTGTACGGTCACTTTATAACAGATCGAAGGCACTTCGAACGGTTTTTTACATGTTTTTTCCTGTGGTCTAAACGCAATTTTATATTCTAAGCATAAGATATCGATCAGCAGAAATTGGTTTCGATCCTTTTGGTGTACCTAGCAGGTAAAAAATACTATGAAAATAAGCAAACATCTATAACTATTGGGGCTTAGCGACACACCAGCCGCCAAGGTTCTATGGCGTCAGTAACGCCTTATCTGCTGGAAGGATTTCTCGGGAACCAGATTGCTCCTTGTTCAGAGAATTCGCCTTGCCTCGAACCCGGGTCGGCCGCGCAGAAAACCAGCGTGCTAACTACTACACCAACGCGATCGCTTGAAAACACATTAAAAACTAAAAAGTATTCAAAACAAAGGTGTTCGGGACGATCTAAAACTACATTACCTACGGCTTCCAGGTTGTGATCGCGGGCGAAAATGAACAAGTGACCATGTTTCACTAATTGCTAATCATTATCATTCCGATCAAAATCCAAGAACGTGCCATTCAAATGTGGCGGTCTTATGAAATTGAAAGAAATGACTCCTCGGCACTTTTTCACCGACATGATTGATTGATCTGAGAGTGCTACTCCGTGTCAGACAAAAACCCTCCCCCGTCCATGAATGCTCAGCACTGCCGGTAAGGCGGTGATGCGGGCCTCCGGCTCCCTGGGGAGGGGGGCGCCTAAACGACTGCCGGCCAGACCAGGGGTAATGATGGGAACCAGCAGATCGACAATAGAACAACGATTTCCTTCCATAAGGTGTTTCTTAGCAGCTTCAAGTGTTTGACGTTATACCATCTGTAGTGATTTTAAAAGGAAAAAGTAAGCAGGCCCTGCTTTTACTTAGCCTGGGAAACGACCCCGCCAACGTCCGCGTGTCTGCGCTCCATGTGTTTTATGGCTTGAGGCTTTGGGAGCTAGGCGTTTTTGGGTGGGTATGTCGACCAGACTCAAGTTTCAATTTAATTAACAACGACTTAATTCAAAACTCTCCTCACGTTCTTTGCAGAACTTGTCAGCTTTTTTGTTTGTTCGGGAAACGCGAGAAATCCCCCGAACGTGAACCAAATTGGTTTACCGAGCCTTGAACGAAACCCAAAAAAGTATATATATATATATATATCAATATCATCATCAGTGTTTATAGCGTATGTTTTACATGTTTTTAGAAATTCAAGATCTAGTTCACATTTGGTTGTCTTCTTCTCATTCGATATGTATGCATGTATCTCGTACGTATCTATGTATCTACGTACGTATACATGTATCGTACGTATCGTACGTATCATGTATCTCGTATGTATGCATGTATCTCGGACGCAACCATGGCCGCCAAAGTGTTCGGAAGATACATGCATACATATCGAATGAGAAGAAGACAACCAAATGTGAACTAGATCTTGAATTTCTAAAAACATGTAAAACATACAGCATATACCCAACACTGATGATGATATTGTAATATATCGAAACCGGTCTGGATGTTGACATGTGTGTCTTTATTAATTGTTAAGTTTATACTTCTACTACAACTTAAAAAGAGTCCTTATTCCAACATATCGGACGCAACCATGGCCGCCAAAGTGTTCGGAAGATACATGCATACATATCGAATGAGAAGAAGACAACCAAATGTGAACTAGATCTTGAATTTCTAAAAACATGTAAAACATACAGCATATACCCAACACTGATGATGATATTGTAATATATCGAAACCGGTCTGGATGTTGACATGTGTGTCTTTATTAATTGTTAAGTTTATACTTCTACTACAACTTAAAAAAGAGTCCTTATTCCAACATATCGGACGCAACCATGGCCGCCAAAGTGTTCGGAAGATACATGCATACATATCGAATGAGAAGAAGACAACCAAATGTGAACTAGATCTTGAATTTCTAAAAACATGTAAAACATACAGCATATACCCAACACTGATGATGATATTGTAATATATCGAAACCGGTCTGGATGTTGACATGTGTGTCTTTATTAATTGTTAAGTTTATACTTCTACTACAACT
Source organism: Lepas anatifera (assembly GCA_034440635.1). Classification (NCBI taxonomy): domain Eukaryota; kingdom Metazoa; phylum Arthropoda; class Thecostraca; family Lepadidae; genus Lepas; species Lepas anatifera. Next base: position 3,290,036 of record JAOTON010001827.1, on the reverse strand, counting down.
TAAAAAAGAGTCCTTATTCCAACATATCGGACGCAACCATGGCCGCCAAAGTGTTCGGAAGATACATGCATACATATCGAATGAGAAGAAGACAACCAAATGTGAACTAGATCTTGAATTTCTAAAAACATGTAAAACATACAGCATATACCCAACACTGATGATGATATTGTAATATATCGAAACCGGTCTGGATGTTGACATGTGTGTCTTTATTAATTGTTAAGCTTATACTGTCTACTACAACTTAAAAAGAGTCCTTATTCCAACATATCGGACGCAACCATGGCCCCAGTATATATATATATATATATATATATATATATATATATATATATATATATATATATATATACAATTATACCAATATCATCCGACTTTTAAAACAAAACTTCTACTACCAAACCTGATCATTATGCAAGACCATCCATAAATTACGCAAGGCAAAGGGGATGAGGTAGTCAGTCAGTGTTAGCGAGCATTACACACGGGCGTCAAAAAACTGCATGGGGAGGGGGAAAATAACACAGTATATGTGTCAAATAGCCTATGGACTGTCTCCCAACAAACATTGTTTAAAATGGTGTATTTTCTTAAAAAATGATGCAAGTAAAATACAATCTTGCCTAGGTGTCTGTCTGCCTGACTGAATTGGCAATAACTTAGCTCGCCCAGCCCATAACTCGACCTTCTTGCAGCCCTCACCACAGAAAAGACAGAACACCATGATATAGTTCCCACATCTCGTAAACATTCTACCACCTTATTTCCAGGACCGCTATTGCTAATACATGTCCACCCGCAACCGGTCTGGATGTGAGCTGCCGGCGCAGTCGCTACAGTCGCAGCAGCTGGCAATCTGACCCGAAACAGATTCTTTACTACCGTATTGATCGTTGGCTGGGAGCGGCGGCGCCGCCGGTAGCGACGATGCCGGCCTGGGATCGCGGCAGCGCGTGCGACGGCTGCAGAGGAGCCGTCGCCGACGACGATATAGGGGTGGAGGCGCGTGCCGACGGACCGGCGACGCGATCGGAAATGGGCGGCGCGTGCGAGCGGTCCACACGCGGATCACACGCAGGCCCTGATAGGATCACGTCAGGGCAGGGCTTGGAGGCAGGTGAATGCTGGGGAACCCGATGCATTGGAAATCAGGGTAACGACGAGCGATAAATCTGCGGGTTGTCCGTGCACGCATCCCACGTCGTGCCCTCCGACGTCGTAGGATGTATAAGGAATCACTGCACACACTGCAAAATCATCCTACGCCCAAATTAGCCATCGTAAACGCTGAACGTGTGTTCCAGGGTATGTGGCAGGGATATCATTTCCATAGATAGACCTGTTAATGCTTTCATAAATTATTCATTTTTCTCACAGTTGATGTATACACAAATACCTATGGTGATTAATCACACAAATATGCCCCCATGCCTCCAGCTAATTATCCGTTGCTCTGCGATGCACTTGATTACTTTTCTGTCTCAGTACACTAAGAATATTATCAGCTAAAACTATGGCCTCGCTCATGCATAATCCAACCACTTACTCCCGTCTAGCAGCCTTTTTTCTTTATCTTAGCTCTCAAAATAGCCTAAGGTCGCACTGTGAACTTTTCATTTTCTTTCAGAACCTTCCCTGAAACAATTCCTATGTTTGTTCCTGTGGACCTATTGTTTCCACTCAAAAGAGAACATTAAGTGACATAGTTACGGATTTATATGCCCATAACTTGTTAAATTGTCAACAGATTTCAAATGTCGGTTTTTTAATCAGTTTCAGAGGCTACTTTGGAATATGTATATAGAAAAATATATTTTAGTCTCCAAGTATTAAAAAATATTATAAAAGTTTGGATTATTTTACACTTAGAAAATATTGCTAATGGTCGCAAGACAATCTAAACTAATTCTGAATAATATTCGCTAATAAATACTATGTTTTAATCACATGAATTTGAAAAATAAAGACTGTGCTCAGGCTCCTGCTTCGCAAGCTATAATTGTCTCTGGGGAACATTCCTCTCATATCGGGGCATCAACTAGTCTGCGTTGGGGAACCAACTTACTTTTTTACCTCCGATTGAAGATAATATTTTCCTGCCACTACCCCTACTGGTGTTTTCCTCGGTGGAAAATGTTCCTGCTTTTGTACACTAGCAAAGTACGCTAGATAATTCGATGTTTTGTTTGATCTTTACACCTGAAGCACAAATTAGACTTCCAAAATAACACGCGCATTGACGGGGGTCTGAGCCACCTTCGCTTTGACGGGGGGGGCGGGTACCCGCCCCCCTAAGATCTCAAGAACCACGGTAGGTAGCGAAAAACGGTAAACGGCGTTGGGTTACCCATCCACTTCTCCATCGAAAATACTTGAACCATTTTTTGTCAGGTCACATTTAAGGTCACGAGAGGTCAAAACATGCCGCCATAGGGATAACATGTAAATATTAAGTTTTTCGGTCATTACATTTGAACAAATAAAGATAAAGCAAAACGACTTGAACTATATGAATCCTCGAAGCAAGCCCAATCGAATGATGTACCTGCTTCTTCTTCATCTCTTCTGAAGGAGGACTGTGTCTGGATATACAATAATTTGTATGAATTTTCTCATATATATTCTGTCAGAGTGAACGATGCGATGCGTCTTTGCGATGGTCATCTCAACGAAGTTGTCTAAAACTTGCCTCAAACGCTAGGACTTCACCATTCGTATTCTGCGTGCAAAATCCCCAGAGTGACGGATAAATCCCAAGACCGACTTTCAAAGTATTACGCAGCAGAGGAGTGACCTCTCGTTCAGGCTTCAGCTCCTAGCAGACCTATCTGGATAAATGTTTAAGCGTCGTAGCGCTGTGGAGAATTTATTTGATGACCTATTCCATGCACTGAATGTATGAGAACGGAGCATTGAAGGCGATGACGAAAGCTCTACCAACTGAGCCAGTCAGCCATCCTACTAAATTTTAACAACTGCACCGTATAGGTTTTGTTTTGGGTCCGGAAAATGGAGCTAGTGTGGTGTCATTCCAAGTTATGATTTCCCTATAGTCTACTAAAGTGCGCTCAAGAAAATCACTTAGAAGCAAAGTTATGAAAAAACATAGAGCCTAATACACAAGCAAAACATCAGGTAACCCAGAGAACTTCTGAGGGATCCAGCGTCTGAATATTTGGTTTGATCTGGCGAAACTTTCTAAAAATGAATGGTGTCGAGAGCCCTAACTTGATGTGACCTGTATCTGAATGATTGACTGAAAAGGAGAACTTCCTACATTTGTCTTCATATATATGAAGGAGTAGCCAGAGAACTGATCTGATGCTGGCTCAAAAATACAAAGATGTCGAAAAAGAATATTTGCAGTCCCTATTGACCCTGCAGTAGTGGCGGGTACAAGCGTGGGGCTAGGGGGCAGTGGCGGATCCAGGACTTACTTGGGTGGGAGGTCAGTGGCTAGGGGGGCTCGATCTTCTCACCATTGCCTCGGATCAGCCTCCGCCTATGTATTAACTATAGGCACTTGGACATTTCCCGGGAGCTTGAGCCCCTCTAGCCCCCATTATATCCACAAACTGCTAGGGGGCCTCAAGTCCCGCCCCCCAAATGTCTCAATGCCTATAGTAACAGTATAGACAGCCGGAGGCTGCTCTGAGGCTGTAGCAAGGGAGGGTCGAGCCCTCTAGCACCCCCTCCCTCGCCCTCCAAATGAAATCCGGGATCCTTCACTGCCCTGCTGTATGATATTCATTCACTAGTTTTATTAAACAAATGGGCTTGGGGTTTCCCTCAGGTGACATGTCCAGCTCATGGTTCTGGGTTTTGAGGTTTGGTCTCATGACCATGAATGATCACCTGAAGTGAGAGCCCTGACGTAAGTATGCTAAATATATAAAACTAATCCAGGATAAGTTACTGCTGGTTAGATAGTTTTTCTTCTTCTTCATTTACGTGATATCCAGGGAAACAGCGAGGTTGCCAACTTCACGCCCACATTGGCATAAGCGTGGCCAACGGTGAAGAATGAGGGAGCCACCCTATCCTTAACATGCTGCTAATAAAAACTCTACCCTTTATAACCAAACACTTATGGATGTTGGTTCATTGTTACCCTCCGCCCCGGTTAATTACGATTGTATCCGATTTATATCCAATTTTGCGGAAACATAGAAAATGTGGGATGAAAAGCGTCGGATGCAGATCTCCTGCCCAATGTCTATTACTAGTCACATACTTTGCTAACTGTGTCATACTTCTTTTTGTTCTTTTCCTTGAAGGCTTGCACGCCACAGTACAAAGATTCGATAAGGGAATCCACCTTTAGCATCAAACATCAGATGGTATAGCACAGACAACCTCGTTGTAAACGTAATTGTAATCCCGAGACACCCGAACGTGTGCCGCCACTACTTTTTTCTTAGTCATCAGATGAATCCCCATCCGCTGGAGAGGAAAACTTTAGCCGTACTCGGCCAGTTTCGGGGGTCAATTGGACCGGGGCTTAAAGGGATATTGGCAGGGTCCTCTTATCCTAAAAGTGCACCAATTTCAGGGCCAAAATCGCGATGAGGAGTGTGTAACCTAATGGGTGGTGCGCTTTAGGTGTTCGGTAGGCCTGACGCCTCTGGGGGGGGCGGGGGGCCTGCACTGGGCGCAATAAACACCCGGGGGATGAGTGGATAAACACCAAACAAGACTTTTAAAGCAAAAATAGCCTGATAGTCCATGGAGGCTAAATGAAGGCTGGAGGCTAGGCAAGCATGTCGTCGGCTGGTCATAGATTCACATGAAAATATGTATCGCTGCCCCAAAAGTTGTTATTGCACAGGGTTTTCACCAAGTGCACCAGCCCATTCCAGCCTGAAGAAGTACGCGTGAAGTAGAAACACAGTGAATGCGAGTACGGCGATGCATATCGAACACCTGCTATGCGCTGCTGCCGACTCGGATACACCACTGATATTTTTGCCGGGCATTTTGAGGTTAGAAACGTAACTTAAAAACGTTGAGTGTAGAAACGTAGAAACCCCAATTATGCTACTAAACCACTGTCTACGCTATGATTGTGGTTTTCGGGCACGTCAGCTGCTGAGGCTATATGTGACTGTCTACGCTAGGAACAGATAAAAGTATGTATTCAGATATTATCGCATCTAGACAAATAGTATTATGTTTTATGTGTATCCAGGATTATAACACCAACATAGGTTACTTTGCCTCATTCTCGAATCCAAGATAGATAACGGAGCAAAATCAGCGATTATGTATTCAAACAAAACCATTGTTGAGAATCTGAGAACGGGGTTAGCCCAAAGAGGAAATTTATAATTGATTTTTTATCAATTGTTCTCCTCAGGTTCTAAGAGAGGGACAAAATAATGCCTGATATTCAAAAAGTATGCTCGTCACTGCAGTACTGTACAAACTATCAACTTCTTAAAACAATTTTATTGCTATCACTATATCTATACTGACCTCAGCCTTGGAAGGCTAGGCACATCTAGAAGTCCAGTAAGGCAGCAGTTCGTGCAGATACAAGACTTCTTCTGCAGCATGAATTCCTTTTTGCACAATAAAACATTTTTCCAAACAGTATAATCAACACAGATCCAAACAGTTATGTGCTGTAAAATTGAGCCAGTCAAGATTTCTGTATCTACCTTCACTCCTCATTTTCCAATGCCTCAGCCAGTACTTGTAGAGAAGTGAAATGAATGTGACGAGAGGGCTGACCGAAGGGGTGTCCTGGGATGGGACAGCTTACATGCATAAGGTTTTGTGGTAGCGTCGTCTGGTATGTCTAACACTTGAGCCCTTTCTGACCTGTTGAGCCCACCATTTTGCAAATGCTAGATAAGTCGTATGTTTTATTTTCGTTGGGTTAGCAGACACCAGAGGCGATTCTGGCGCTGATGTTGCTTTTCTGGGGGGAGGGGGAGTTTCAGACACCCTGCAGACAAATCGGTGCTGACAGACCAAACAGGACTTTGGCGAGCAGGCGGTGAGCGATGAGTTCCGTTAGAGTCGCTGGTCGTTTCAGGGAACAGTGACGGGCCAAGGGCGCACCTGTAAGAAAGCTGGGGAAGGGCCCGCTCCACCGACCTCCCATGGCTCTGATATTTATGACAGCCGGCCACAAACGTCACCGATAAGATCTACCCTCGCTCTTGTCCCGTGTTTGATCAATATAGGCACGGCAGTGCAAGCTTTGCTGCTGCAAGTCGACAGGTCCGAGATGGTGTGGGGAAGCCGATGTACGCTCGCCAGATACAGAGGGAAAAGAGAGCAGGAGGCCCCTCCCCCTCCGAATGATCATCGGTATCCCCGCACTGGGCCTCAATGTCCCTTTCACTACCTCGGGATACTCTTGCACCTCACCTGACGATGGTCTAGAACTGTGAAGTGGCTTTTATCTTTATATCATCTATTACCTCTTTTAGCGTTAATCTGTTTTACCCTTTTGTTTCAATTTTTTCATTTAGGTCGTAACTTTTTCGAGGATTTCGTACCACTTTGGATCCTTTTGTGTGTTTTAGTTTTGTGACTGGTCTGAGTGGTGCTTTTAATTGTGTGTGATAGGAAGGCATTGTTCCATTGGGGTTGGGCTATTTGGAGATATGTTACTGTTTTCGCTTTTCATGGCCTTTTAACACCATATTTTAAGGGTTTTAGATCCCTCTCACAATACTGAAGATGCAGGGGTGGTATTGCCCCCTACCTCCTAAAACCTAATATACTTATAGTATACCCTACGTCAAAACATCCTATTACCTTTTTATTTTTGATCACTAATACGACTGAACGAGCATGGGGCTTAGCGCTGCATTCCGGCATCAATTTCTCCAACTTCCACCCGCCAGAATCTAGCCGCATGGTCCGTAGTCTTGCTCTCACCCCGTAGAATAGGCAGTATTACTAATTATGATTGCAACGTTTCCTGAAAGACTGATTTTGCTCCAGAGAAAATGTATCTTTTACCTGAAATGCCCCAGTAGGTATAGGTAATTATCCAATAGACATAATGATGATAACATGATAAAGAGTTTTTACACTTTGTTACCAATAAAACGGCTCATGAAAATTCACCCACTCACGTCAACGTTATTTCTTGGAGTAATACTACACACCGTACATCATGAAGTGCATCCAGCACCTCCAAACCTGAACACAGCATTTGCCGGCCTTACGTCTCACCGCAGGGGACTGTCGACTGTTTTCAGACGATCTCGCAAAGCCGGCTTCCTGTCCGTTTCAATTAAGTTGTATCCAACAAGCTGTTGGTAACGGAAATATTTGAGGGTTTATATGTCGTAAAATAAGGAACTCTTTCCCAACAGGAAGGCTAACACTCGCAGTGGAGAGGGGTCTAGCGTCAACGCGCAGCGGAGGGATATTAAAGAACTCCCCCCCAGGCCTCAAAAGCCATGAGAGCTACCAATATGTACCTTTGAAAGTGTATGAAAGCTATGATGATCAACATTTTATGAATTTTAAATGGCTTACATCAATATTTTTAAAGTTAAACGAGGTGATAAAGGTCAAATAAAGAATATTCATGGGTCGTGCTTGGGACCTATCGGGAAAAGCCGTTGTTAAGCGGAAAAAATGTGAATACAATGGAGACAGGCGAAATTAATGCAGTGATCGTCCTGTTTAATGTTCCTTGACATTTTGTGTTCGAAGTCATTCAAGAGCATTGAACTATGATGTTAAATTATTTTGTATTCCCCGTAATACGCACTATAACTAGCCCTATAGCTGCTTGGTAATGGTTTGACCCTGACCCGTGACCTTTGAGCTTGACCAGTGACCATCACCTTAACGTTTATCAACCTTAACTTTGACGTCATAATATAGCATACGTCATACTGGGTGACGTCATCTGACCGAAAACATTTGGGTCAGTGGCGGATACGAAGGGGGCTAGGAGGGCATAAGCCCCCCCAATGTCAGAGTGCCTATAGTAAACGCATAGACGGAGACAGATCCGAAGCAATGGTGGGAGAGCTTTTAGCCCCTTGCTCCCCCCTCCACATGAAGTTCTGGATCGACCACTGGTCTCGATCAATGACTTTAGAAATGTTGGATTGACCTTGACCTGTGACCTTTGACCTATAACTTCCTGCGAGGTGACCGCAACATATAATCCTGATTGTATGGTGGTATGGCTTCACCACTCAGTCTGCAATACAGATTTACTGGTGCTACCGTGCGATCGTGGCGAGTTGAAAATATGGGTCTCATTTTAAAAGTCTGTAAGTAAAAAATGACAGATTTTCGGATTTTTTTCACTAATAGATGAATTCAGAAGTTCGCTTCAATATCAGCATTTTCCCGCAAGCATCTCTATCCATCTCGGTGGATGGTGACCTTTACGGCTCTTCGCTCCCCACTGCGCGTGTTAATGATATTAACTATCTTCGACTGATACTACCCAGCTGCGGGAACTGTTTTCCAGTGGGTGCTTTTGTTGCTAAGTTGCATTCTGAATTGTCAAGAGGTCTGCCCAAGGGAATGTTTATTTGCATATATGGGGCTAAACTTCACGGGTGACTCACTTCGCAGAACTAATGGTGGGCGTGTTTAATCACGGTTTTCCCAGTAGGTCCCCAGCACGGCCCGTATATAAATATATATATATATATATATATATATATATATATATATATATATATATATATATATATATATATATATATATATATATATAAGGGGGTGGAGTGTGTTGCTGGATTTTATGGCTGAACCTAATGAGGCAATCTGCGGCCGCTTCTCTAGGGTTAAGATGACCCAGACACCCTGATCTTTCTTGGGAAGATTGTCTGATTAAAAGGGATCAACCACGGAATTTGTTAACAAGGTTGTATAAACAGTATAAAAGAGGTGCGGGAGCATAAAATCAATCCCGGTGACAAACCGATGTTGCCAATCCCAGTGACCATGAAATTATCAGAATAAAAACACACATAACCCTGTAGCAGCCTTCTTTTTTGACGATTAAATATGCAGCGAGAAGGCTTTGTTCAGCTAAATTTGGTTTTGAGTTAATACCAGTTACATGATTAAAGTCAGAATTAATATTTTCCACAACCCTGCCTCTTCTTGAGTTGTTTTTACCATCACCGGTGATTTCCCTTCTCTGAATATCCGTATCTCAGTCAGGATCGAGGGCAACTGCACCTGCACGGCTGCGCTACCCCGTCCTGGGCGCTCCTTATCCTAGTGCTCATCCCCTCTCACTCTCATCCTGTACCACCTCCTCACATAGGGCTCTATCATATTCACAGAGATAACGTTGGTAGGTCCAAGTTAAAATGGAAATGTTAGATGAATACAATATAACGAACAACATGCAATCTTGAAATATTATGAAATAATACCATCCCCTTAACCTGCGCCCCACCGGGGGTCCGGCGCCACCTTCGCCCCACCGGGGGCCATCGATGGCCCCCTCTAACTCCGAAAATATGAGCGTTAGCGCAAATCTGCAAAGTGCACTAGAAAGCCAGCGTGAATTCAGTAAGAAATTACTTCACATGTTTTAGTACTCAGGTCAATGGTTTGACCTCCAGAGGTCAAATTAGGTCAAGATCGGCTATTTTCACTCAAATATGCAATGCTTAAGCAAACTGGGCATCACTCTTATGCCATTAGAGCTATTGAAGTCTGGTAAAGTACATTTGATAGGAAATTGCCATACCTTTTCCGTTATACAAAACATAAAGACCTCCCGCCAGTGGTTTGATCTCCAGAGGTCACCTCGTGACCTAATATGACTTGAGGTCACGAAAAGTCAGAAAGTGACCTTGCCGTACACAAATGAAAGCTAGTGACAAGACCAACACGATGGTGTTTGTTTCAGTGCTCTAGCTTAATTAGGTCAAAATTTATCGTCAAAATACTGTTTTTTTACCCTGGTGACCTTGGATAACATTCGAGAGGTCAAAAGGAAAATATAGCCCGTGGAATCCGTGAAAAAGTGTCCAAGAACGCTTTTCTGATCAAGCTGAGCATTTTCAATCGTTTTTGTGACTTTTAGATCATAAGACAGCTTTTCCCCATGCTTTGTCAATGGGAGAGGTCACCTCGTGACCTGACCTCAGGGCAAGAAATTGAAAAATCCTGTAGATACACCTTTTAGACCCTGGAGGGTTCATAAAGTGTGGGAAGTTTCAAATCGATGGACTTCGAAACGTAGCTCTTACAGAGCTCTAAAGTTGAAGTGAGGTGACCTTGGTTGACCTCGTCTGGTGACCTGACCTTGGGTGACCCGGGATAAAAAATTTCAGGGATGGTGGAAAAATGATGCAGTGAGAGGTAGAGCCCTCAACCGCGGTGCTGCGCCTCATCGTTTTTTCTGCTATCCCGGAAAAACCTTAGGGGGCCATCGATGCCCCCCCCGATGGGGCGAGGGTTAAGTGCGAAAACCAGTATTGTGTAAGAGCCTATCAGCACCAATACTCTGGCTTTAAGCACAATAGTGTGAGCAGTTTTATATAAATCAGGCGGATCGCATTTGTACACGATATCAACTCATGGTCTTTTAGCTCTCGAGAGCGTTCACGAACACTTCCTCGTCTACATTTTTATGTAGAGTGCGTCACGTTAAGCAGAACCCAGATCCAATGCAGGCAACCCAAACTTTTCTAACGCTATCCGGGCCAATATTTTCAAAACCTTAATTTGTTTGTCCAAATGCGATTTAGATTTGGAAATCCAGTTTATGTATATGGATTAATTTTCAGATCCAAACCCATATCCTTAGTTCATTTTACTAAGTTAATCCGCCTTATTACAGCAAGCGTGCGTGCATTACAGCAAGCACGCGTGCTCCATACATGAACATCCATTCACTATTTCATATTATATGCCATGTAGCATAAGTATCGCCACCGGAAAAAAGTGGGGGGGCAGCAAAACTTCAAACTGACGCTGACAAAAAACGTTCCACGTTTGGACCAAATACTGTTCGAATTTGGGCTCCTCGTTGCCTTATGCAGCGGCTGGCCCTAAGAATGTCCGGTTTTCTCCCATTTTGACTGAGATCAGGAACTTGTTTGGCCAAAAAAGTGGGGGGCCCGGGCCCCCTGCCCCCCCGGTGGCGACGCCCCTGCCATGTAGTATACATTTCATATCAATATCTGAACATATTCATGTATGGTTGCAAATGAGGTATGACTGGTATAAGGATAATTGTGTATTACCGCGAAGTCTTATGCTTTGAAGTGTTGGATTTCGATTCCTGTGATATGATGAGTGTTGTTTTTTTCAATGAAAGCTAATACTATATATATATATATATATATATATATATATATATATATATATATATATATATAAAACATCATTAGTTGAGAAGCTTGGGCCTCCATCTGGAAATACGGTCAGTGTCGCGCTCTCTTAAAAATTATGGTACATAACTCCCAAACTAGCCATGCGCCGTTCACTAAGCAAATCTCTCCGTGTATGGCATGCACGTGAATTATACAATTCTGGTCAGTTTGAAAATGAACTGACCGATTTGTAAACGGGCCTGACGTCTTACAAAATCTCTTAGTTTCTCAGCTTGATTTTTGCTGGCGTGCAGCATGATTGATGACGCCTATACAGTTGCTAGAAAAATCGCTAATCAATGTGAGTAGCTCTGATCTAAGAACATTTTTCAGAAAATGTGTATGTTTCTAGAAAATATGCATTGCAGAAAATGTCTTCGAATTCTTCCGTTGTAAAGAAACTACCGCAGAAAAGCGCCAGTGCTCCCAAAATAATTATATTTAAGGGTTTATCCAGCATTGAGACTAGAGGACAGGATCCCTTGGAAATAAACGAGCCACTCTCACGCACATTGACACGTCCGCAGTCATCTTAAGGGATAGCGTCGACAAAAATACACCGTTTGAAATTATTTGACCTGCAATGCAGTTAAGCATCACAAAGGAAAATCAGCTTCTATGGCTCATCGGGCCGGGTCTCGCATTCGTGTAAGCTTATGAGAATACCTCAATACTTTGCTATATCTTCAATAGTCGAGTTAGACATGGGAGTTTTCATGTGTTCATGTATTTGGTTAATTTTAAGTTAGTATCATATTGGAATTTCTCCATTTCCCAAGCACCTTAGCAGGGGAAGGAGCCAGCTAGCTCTATAAGGAAGTATAGGTACTTAGTTAGAAGACAAACGATAGCCGATTGTCGAAATCAATCAAGCTTCAGTACGACATTGCCATGGCACCATTTCTAACGCCTGCTGCGTCGGCTGGAATTTAACCTGTTATATATATATATATATATATATATATATATATATATATATATATATATATATATATATATATATATATATATATATATATATATATATATATATATATATATATATATATATATATATATATATATATAACATATATACACACACATATATATATACATATATATATATATATATATATATATATATACATTCAGGGCTTCCACCCAACACCAAAGATGAGGGACGGGTAGATAAGCAGGGTGCCGGCAGTATCCGGCAATATCCGGCAGTATCCGGCAGTATCCGGCAGTATCCGGCGTCAGCTGAGTGTCGCATGTCCGGCGGCGACATCCTCACCTGCAGCAACAGAGGAGCGGAGCAGCCACCAGCCCGCAAGCAGTGCCGACATCAGTCTCATCCACACGTCCATGCCTGCCCACTAGCTGCACCCGCCGGTCTCCAACGTCACGACGAGCGCGAATCACCCCTCCTCATGGTGGTCCCGGGTGCACTGGCGACGGTATCGACGCAGCTCAGGCGTGCCGACGCCGATCGAACCGCTCCAGGGAGCCTGGAGAGCGACGCCGCTGCCAACGACATCTCGAGACCGGCCAGCACAGCAACGCTTGCTGCCGTCGCCTGCAGGATGTGTTCTTTTGATCCAGATCTTCCTGAGGAGGGCTATTCAACGGAAGATTCGTTTTCTTGGTCATGTGGTTGACAAAGCGAGTTGCTCTTACTATGCAACCTTCCCAGGAGGGTTGACGTGGCCGGGGCGTTTCTTGAATTCGGAGTGTCCTGTTAAGTTCAGTGCAATCTTTTCAGAGCCCTGTCTCAAGAGCAAGACCTGATCTTCAGTGATGCTTTAGAGATGGTAAGGCGAACCTGGAAAGTTATGCATGAAGTGATCTTTAAGCATGAATCCAGTCCTCACTATACAGATGGTCCATCGCCTTGACAAGTGCAACTGGGTCTTCACTGAAACTGTTTGCATTGGATCAACTTCTTTCAGGGGTTTCAGCAAGTGGGTTATAGTATTATGTTAGGTACTCTGGGGCAAGAGCAGCAGAGTGAAGCTGCTAGAGGTACTAGAAGTAACTTTGCCTAGTACATTGCACTATTCTGCCGTACTTGGCATACCTTTTAGATGTTGTTTGATTTTGCTTTGTAACTGGTAGAAACATTCTAGGTACAGATAGTCATGGGCGCCGAAAGCGGGGAGGACGGGGGGACATGTCCCCCTGTTGGTCAACCAGAGAGGACGTCTCCCCAAAATTTTTGGTCCAGCGTCATTAATGCTGTCAGCTACCGAGTATGCTCTAAATTCGCCTCCCCCGGTTAGTACCATTTCTGGTCCGTCCCCCCTGTGAAAATTCCGTGGCGGCGCCCCTGCAGGTAGTGACGGCGAAACGTCTGAATTAAGAGAGTAGTGAAGAGCGGGGGGGGCACCATGGACTTTTCAATACATCTGTTTCCTGTCAACGCCATAGGGTTAGTGTTAAAATGTCTCATTTAACCTTCGCCCGGGTGGGGGTCTTTTTAGACCCCCTCGGAGTTTTCCAAAGTGACCAAGGAACGGCGGCGTGCAGCGCCGCCAAACTTAGTCTAGCTGTTCCTTTTTCATTTTTACATCTTCCCTCAAAATTTTGCCTCAAGGTCATATCAGGTCAGGCCACCAGGCCAGGTGAAGTGACCTCACCTCAAAAAATACTTCCGTCTGCATAACTAAAAGGCGGGTTAATTGAACAAGTTGAAACTAATACCACATATTGAACCCACCAGGAGCTACAAAATATGTATAGGGATTTTTCAAATTGGTGACCTAAGGTCATGTGCAGAGCATAACCTCCTCATTGTAAATACATGGGGAAAATCACGAAAGGAGCTTTTCTCAGTAAATATGGATGGAATCAACTTCAAACATAGGCTACGACTTGCTCTTGCCTCATTTCTGAAGTTGATCCTAAAAATTAGGCTTGTGACTTTTGAAAGGTCACCTTAGGTCAAATAAGCATTTTTAGTGTTTTTTTACTCTATCCATTTTGAATAAACAAAGATATAACTTTTATTTTATGACCAGAGTGTTTGTGTAGTCACCGCAAGTCAAATGATATAAATCATGACTATACCAGGTGAAGTTGGGTCAGACCATTGACCTGGGTCAGGTCAAATTTCCAAATTTGACCTGGCATAGCAATATTATATATTATTCAATTTTTATTGACGAGACGATTGTAATGGTGCATCAACTATGGCTGTATCTTACTTGATTTAGAATATATTAGCGAAAAAGGAAACGCCTTTATGCATGGCTGGCTATGGACATTCCTAAAAACATTCCCAATATTCAGTGACCTGTAGATCTTTACGCTTTGACCTGACACGAAAATAAAAACGAATGTAAAGGAAGAGCAATTCAAGAGCTTGTGAATGGTGTTAGAAAAATGTTTCTAGCTATCATAGTTTCTGAGATATATGAGGTTTTCTTAGTACACCTCATTTTGGTCTTAGCGATTTTGACCTATTTTGACCTCTGGTGATCTTGATATTGACCTTACGAGAAAAATGACCAAAGTATTTTCGACATCATTTTCGAAGACCTTTCGATTTCCGCTTTGCGCTTTTTCTATCTCTCTTAGTTTTTGAGATCGTGGGGTCTTTTTTAGCCCCCCGTCCAGGGCGAAGGTGGCTCTTACCCGCCACCGGGGCAAGGGTTAAGGGGGGACACCGTGACCCGGTACCCCCTCCCCGTTCCACCGCCAGTGGTTCCAGGTCATCTCAGATACGCTTTTTAATCCAGGTCAAGTGAAGGAACGTGAACAAAATGTTGAGAGAGGCAGCATTAACACGCGCAGTAGATGGGGCTCTTAAATTGTCCCCCTCCTGAGATCTAAAAAGCCAAGAGGCTTAGAAAAACGCCGGTAGTAATTGACTTTATAGACAAGTTTCATTGCCCTGTGTCAATATTTTCAAGCTCAAACGGGATCGCAAAAGTCAGATCTGGGCCGTGATGGGAACCTATTTGGAAATCCCGTGATTATGCGGGAAAAATTAACAGCGATCTACACCCTTGTTGCTCCCGTTGTCCTGTCTTTGATCTGATCTGGGCGAGGCTGTGTGCGGGGTACTTGGCCATGCCGGGGGTCGCATCGATGGTGTTTGTGCCGAGGGAAGTACATACATGCGGCTCAGCGCAGTCACCTGCGGCTCGTTCCCGGCCTGCCCGAGCACATCTATCCGCAGATGCCCAAGCGGTCGGAGACGATCTGCCAAAATAAATTCCCCATGTAGCGCACTGCGGCTTCTCTGGATGATGGGGGAGATGTCTGTTCTTTGAGACAGGCAGGGGCACCGCCACGGAATGTTTACAGGGGGAACGGACCCGGGCTGGTGCTGACCGGGAGGAGGTGAATTTTGAGCATATTCGGTCCCTGACGGTATTAATGACGATGGACCCAAAAAATTTGGTGGGATGTCCCACCTGGTTGGCCAACAGGGGGACACGTTCCCTCACCCCCCTCCGAATTCGGCGCCCATAGAGACAGGGAGCCGCAAAATGTAACCTCGGTGTGCCATTTCCTAAACAAAATGCAAAAAGGGTTGCGGAAAAAAGCGAGAGTACACAAAAAGTGGCCTAAGTTCATAGAGTGAAGGTGCCACAAAATGTTCTTTGGAAGTTTGAGGTCAAGGGCATTAAAGGTCACTGACCTGTGGCGCAACAATAAGGCGTATTTTCAATAATGTAAAACATGGCTGGCACCGTACCAGGATTTGGGCGATACATGATGGTTTGACCTTGAAAAACCTTTGACCTTGACTTGTGACCTTAACCTTAACCTTAACATAACCTAAGGTCAAGGTTAACCTAAGGTCAAGGTTGTTAAGGTTCACTGGCCTATGATTGACATTATAGGCATGGGTGGATCCAGGGGGCAAGTGGGACACTCTCCTTTTCCCCGATCAACCCTCCGACTCAACCTAAAATTGTCATGGTGCCCCTGAAAGGTTAATCCTCCCCCTGACATGTCGCTTCCCACCCTCCTCCCAGGATGCGAGTATCGGCGCCCCTGCAATAGATTTGGCGCCCACCGGATAGGTTTTGGCGCCCCCTCCCCTCTGGTTTGAATGGCGAGCCACTTCCAACCATGTGCCCCCCTCCCGATTGAAAATCCTGGATCCGCCCATGACTCTGGGTTGTACACTTAACATCTAAACACTAGAAAGAGCATCGCACAGGTCCAAGGTGAGGCTCCGTCGTCAGCTGTTTTATTGCCCGAGGCAATGATCCGTTCGTGGCCGTGCAGAATACGTGAAGTTCAAGGTGATTAAGACGGACTGCTCCATACGCTCGATTTCCCATAGATGCACTGTGGAAATGTACTGCTGAATGCTTCTACCCACACTACCAGTCTGTCTGCGACAACTTAGCGGACAAAAGGTCTCAGCATATACTTAAACAATCTATCTTTGGGAATAGCTGTGCGGTTGTGTAAAGAGACATAGAAGTGACATTAACACTCCAGAAAAGTACTAGTAAATATTGGGTATCCTCTTTAACAAGCGTACTGGAGGGGTGGGGGGTGGCCTCGGAGGCCTCACTCCTATTTTCCGGAGTGGCCGGAGAACCGCTCGAAGACAAAAAAGATACTGGACCACATTTGAGAGAATTCAATCACGCTTTGATTGGTGAACTAATTTTCAACATTGGTCGACATTTTTTTACTTATAGGCTTTGAAAGTCAGACCTACCTTTTGAGATGGCCACTATCGCGCTGTCGGACCCTTTTGATTGCATTAGAGTCCGAGTGGTAACGTTACAACGCCATATAAACGGAATGATATGTCAAAGACACATCACATGAAGGTCAAAGGTCACATGTCAAGGTCAGGCCAGTACTTACAAGGTCATTGACCCAAGTGCTTCCGGTCAAATTGCGTGACCCAGTCTGACGTATATTTTGATATGACGTCATAGTTAGATCTTGTCCCACCGGGGCATTGATGGCCCCCTAAGGTTTTTTTCAGAATAACAGAAAAAAGAGGCACAGCACCGCAATCGAGGGTCTTCCTCTCACCCCATAATTTTCTTATCATCCCTGAATTTTTTTACCCCGTGCCACTCTAGGTCAGGTCACCAGGCGAGGTCAAAGCAGGTCACCTCATTTAAATTTTGAGCTCTACTATAGCTACATTTCTGAGCCGATCAATTCTAAACTTTCTACATTCGATGACCGCTCCAGGTTCTACAAAATTTATATCCGATATTTTTCAATTTGGTGACTTTAGGTCAGGTCACGGGGTGGCCTCTTCTTTAGAAAAGCACGGGAAAAGTTGACTTATGATCTAAAAGTAAAAAAAAAGATTGCAAATGCTCATATTTCTCTGAAAAGCATTCTTAGCCACTCTTTGGCGGATTCCAGGTGCGATATTTTCCCTTGACCTATTTTAAGTCATCACAGGTCACCAGGGATCAAAAACAGTATTTTTACGATGACTCTTGACCTAATCAAGCTAGAGCGCTGAATTAAACGTCATTGTGTATGCCTTGCTACTGGCTTTCATTTGATATATAACAAGGTCACCTTCTGACCTTTCGTGACCTCAGGTCATGTTACCTCAGCAGGTGCCCTCTGGAGGTCAAACCACTGGCGGGAGATCATTATGTTACATATAGCGGAGAAAGACCTGACATTTTCCTATCAAATGTACTTTACTAGATCTCGATAGGTCTAATTGCATGAGAGCTTTGCCCAGGTTTCTTAAGCATTGCATATTTTAGTGGAAATAGCCTATCGTGACCCAATTTGACCTCTGAAGATCAAACCATTGACCTGAGTGGTTAAGAAATGCAAAGTAAAATTTTACTGAACTCACACGAACTTACTGATGCACTTTGCAGATTTTCAAGCAGGGCGGGTACCCGCCCCTCTCGGTTTTTTTAAAGATAGCATAGCGCCACCGTACTCATCATCATCATCATCATCATATATTTTCATGTCCTCCATACAAAATGGCTCTTCCGTCATGAATTACAAACCATACACTCTTCAGCTCCACACTAGTTAGCTCCTATTCTCTACCTGACGTCTATCATTAATCCAGCGGTTAGCTAGCCTACGACATTTGCCGGTTTGCGCTCGTTCCTAACTTCAGCAGGAGCGAGGTTCCACAGTGATGTGGCCCGATATCTGAAAAATCGCCGGGCGTGCTCGGTTCGCACACGCGGTAGGTGAAGGTCACCCGCGTGCGTGGCTCTGGTCTGCCTACTCGAGACTTCCTCGCGGTGTGGAACCGATCACGCAGGCTGGATGGGGCATTTTTGAGTACAGAACATAACACATGGTAGTCAGGTCATGCTCCTGTAAGAATTCCTCGAATCTAGGCCATTTTAAGTCTTTTAGTATGGGAGTCACATGGTCATGCTTTCTGGCTCCTTTCACGACTCGCGCAATGATTAATGACTTTTGAATGCGGTTGTGCTGACTTTTGTTGCATCCTGACCAGATTGACAAACAATAGGTAATATGTGGGAATATAAGAGTTTCTACTATCATCTTCTTTACCGCTTCTGTAAGTCTGTACGAAAATTTTGCTAAGCCACCTAGAGTAGAGTAGCACCGTTTGATCACTGTTGTTACATTAGCATCAAAATGTAATCCATCATCGACAGTGAGACCCAAAATCTTGGCAGTTGACGATGGTTTAACATTAACATCTCCAAACTGCACAGAGAACTGCAGTGATGACCGCCTATGGCGTGGTCCAACAAGCATAAGATCAGTTTTGTTGGGTTGATTTTTAAACTATTCTGGGTAAACCATGTGTGGGCTTGCTTGAATGTAGCTTCTACTTTTCCCTGAAGTTCAAGCGGGTTTTGACTAAGGCCTCGATGCAAGAATTGTGCGTCATCGGCGTACATGACAATTTTGGATTCTACGTGAGACATCAAATCATTTGTGAAGAGTAAAAACAAGACTGGGCCGAGAAGTGAACCCTGAACCACACCATGTGTAATAGGAAGCATTTTATCCCCTCCCTTGACTTTTTGTCTACGCTCACTTAACCAGCGCTCAAACCAATGGCTATCTATACCATACCATCCTAATTTTTCTATCAGTCGGGGTGTTCCACGGAATCGAAGGCTTTGGACGTGTCCGCGGTTGTGACGGACCCTAAAAGCCTTGGTCCATGCCTTCCATCAGCCATCCAACTGCGTCTAGCATAGCTGATTCTGTGGATCGTCCTGTTCTGAATCCATGCTGGATATCACTGAGAATTGCATGCGACTCCATGTAGTTAACCAGCTGCACGCACACAACGCTCTCTGCTACTTTTGCGACTGTGCTGATAATAGACACGGGACGGTAGTTACCAGGCTCAGTACACTTCCCGATTTATGGAGTGGGACAACTGTAGCCAGCTTCCATTCCGTTGGTAGCTCTCCGGAGATCAGCGAAGAGTTGATAACTTCGAGCAGATGAGGACCGATGACCGGGAAAGTCATTCGCAGCATGCTGATGGTGATGCCGTCTTCTCCGCTAGATTTGGACGTTGACATACGATTGATGGCATATGATAGTTCAGGTAGTGTTGCTGGGCGCACGCGAAAGGCCCCACGACCACAACTGGGGGACGGGAGGCAAAGGCTCTGTGTCCCGTCGGGCCTCCTCCAGCGCCGCTGCTACGCGTGTGCCAACGGTTGCAAAGTGCTCATTTAACTTATCTGCCCATTGAGCAGACGGTTCATTGACTGCAGCGACGGGGTCACCTCCCTTAGGTAATATAAGAAATCGTCTTATATCCTTCCACGTGGTGTGGCGCCTCTGTTGGTAAGTAGAGAGGAAGTGATACATTTTCTTTGATCGAGTGATACACTCGACATACATTTTCTTTGATCATTTTTACAATCTATGTCAACATCTTAAGGTTAGGTTATTTCAGGTCAGGTCACCAGTACAGGTCAAGTGACCTGTCAAGTGACTCAAAAAGAGTTTAAGATAGCATGAGTCAGAACAGGGTGAACTTATCCGATTGAAACTCATATCACATAATAGGCGTACCGAGTTCTCTAGAATAAGTTCCGGTATTTTTTTATATCTATGACCTAAGGACAAGTACGAGCCATGACCTCTCTATTGGAAATACATGGAAAATTGTTTTAGCTGAATAACTTAGTAATGTATGGTGGTTGATTGCTTATTTTAATTGCATTAAATCTGCCTCGTCTTTGCAGTTCTAATTCTATGCATTTGACCTAATTTAACATTGACCTGACCTCAAGTTAGGTCAAATCCCATTTTGACCTGATTTCTTATCTTGGTCTGACTTCAAGTCAGGTCAAATCCTATTTTTTACCTGTTTGGCCTAGCAACGTCATATTACGAGTATATATCATTTGAACCGGCTTGCTGCGAGGATTCCATTGGCTCATTTTTACTCTATATTTACTTGTTCAGATGTAATGACCGAAAACTTTCATTTACATGCTATGATATCGCGTTTTATGTTTATTATCATGTATGTGTGTTTATATTATGTATAAACACACATAATATGATGGCATGTCTTTTAGTGACCTTAAATGTGACCTGCGAAAACATTTCCAAACATTTTCGATCGAGAAGTGGATGGGCTACCAAACGCCGTTTACCGTTTTTCGCTATCTAGCGTGGTTCTTGAAATCTTCGGGGGTGGGGCGGGCACCCACCCCACCACCCTCCCCCAGCTGTCAAAGCGAATGTAGCTCAGACCCCCGCCAATGTGCGTGTTAAGGTCCGAACACCGACCAATTGCTATTCGAGACGTTTTTGTTATTAGGTATAGTTCACCAACTTAGGTCATTTCACCAAATCAGGTATAACTTATCCCTTGCACTTACAGGGGGGGAGGCTGCTGCAACTCCCCAAAGATTTTCAAGAATTTAAAACGATTTTTTTAAGTTAGAGCCTTAAAAGTCTGTATAGTTTCTGGGGTATTCATTGCACAATTACACATGTTTTGCAAAAAAATTCCCTACCTTTCAAGGTCACGAAGCTATGACCTCACGAGGGGAAGCATGTTGAGTTCATTTGGCCCCTGGACCCGTTTTCACCTGAATGCTTCAGACTCTCATCGTTCTTTTGTTTTATAATCCACCTTGCGACCCCTACCCACTGAGGCTTAAACCTCGCCCCAAACTGAGAGAAAAATTGAGTCCTTTTGGATAAACTGAGTCGGTGCTGAAAGCGAGTCTGGATTCTGATGTCAAACTCGGTTGGAATCAGGCAGAATCAGGCTCATTGAATTCCCGTCACAGACTCAATGTAATCTCTTGGATTGGATTGAGTCTAGCATGTAGTGTTTTCTGAAGCTCATAGAATGATCACCGTAAGCTCGGGAATAAAATGCCTGATGAATAGTTTCAAATGATTCTTCGCTCGGTATAGAAAAACTCCTCGGCATCAATGTATTCCATTAGCAGAATCGTCATGGAATCATTATATTCCAGCTCTCCACGAGACATGGTTTAGAAGAATATGCCCCTCCACTCAACACAACTGAATTCGATGCAAGCCTCAACGAAACCGCCTCTTTTGATTCTGCGTTTGGCATAAAATTAGTCTAGTAGCAAAACTAATGCTGGTATAATTGTAGTCTGTGTGGCATACTTTGACTCGTGTCTGGAGTTTCATTGGATTCACTAGATGTTCCTCGTTGGTCTTCGTGTTTTTTTCTTAAATTGAAACTTTCTGTAAAGATGTTACTTATCGTGCTGTTGTGGCCTTGCTGTTACATTAACTTTGTCTAATGGCAATGAGGGTAATCCAATTTGTTTACAGTAGTCTACTTCAGCCTCAAGAAAAGATAACATAATTATAACTTTGTATTAGGACACACACATTAAACAACAATCACGTTCACCATTTTTCGGACACACTTGAAGTGCCTTTGATGAACAGTCCTCTTCCATATCGCCCAGGAGCGGTCCAGGCTTACACTTCAAGCACATGCCGCTGTCGTCAGAGATAACAGCCCTCGTTTACTTTGGATATATAGATATGATTGTAGACATGTTTGCTTCAAAGTATCCCGTCATGGCTGAAAAAAATCATTCTGTGCACGATATTGTACAGAATGAGACTTACCTCTGTCCAGCGATGGACGTGCGTTCAGAGGCTCCTGTAAAAATCCTTCCAATCTTTTTAAGTGCCCCTAATCTGTGCTCAAAGTGAGCTTAAAATGATCTTTAAAACACGTGGGTGACTGTATCCAACAGTAACAGATGCTTCTCACTACTTCATCAACTTTGCATAGCAAGGGCTGTTCTGCGCGGCCAAACTTGGGGCTTCAGTGCATGTTGCCGTCATCTAGCTGACACACATGGACTCCTGGTTTTGGCCACCAGTACAATGAATGCCTGAACCTTCGCAGCCACAGTATGCTTCTTCACCCTCGCTAGCTCTCAGCGGAGTCTGTCGGTCACCAGACTCAGCTTAAGCTTCTCCTCTTGATCCGTTATCACCGCTAGGTCTGTCGATGTGGCTTCTCCCGTAAACCATGCCAAATGCAGCGTGGCTTCTTCAGGCCCCTCAGGTCAAAACCTGAGTTGGATCGATGTAGAAGCACGTGCCAACGTAAAGTGAAAAGGGTCAGCTATTCCCCTCAAATTTCCCTCGGATCACGACGCCAAAGCTTTGTGGCCAGCTCTGCGTGCAATGGCAAGAACACTGAAGATTTCGCGAAACGGCGAGTAAGTTTTCTCAATCGCGGGTCCAGCACGCGCACGCAATGTCCGGATACGCTTTGACGTGGAATCAAAATACACTGGGGTTTCGAATGACACTGCAGCTAAAGCTCCCATATTCCCGGTTATTTCTGGTGACAGAATATATGTTTCCTAGTATAAAATGAAACTTTGATGAGGATATTAATAGCTCTTTGAATTTCGTGGCTAGAATAGGTCGAGCACCTATGGTAAAATGATGCTTTGTGGTGTAAAAAAGATCCCATTTGTAATGCCATATTGGTATGATATTATGCTTCTTCCCACCATGTTTAGAAGCCGAGAATCATTTTAAGCTGTCAAGCCCTACAAACGTACTTTTTGTGCTGGAAATATGCTGGGAAGAGGATCTAATGAAAGCAAGCATGCTCAAATGTTCCTTTAATAAGGTTTCATGGCATCATTTTATGCTCGAGCAAACCGTGATTCCGGATTAGATAGAGCACATAGGAATAAAAATTTCTTGCAGTGCACCGGGGGCTATCGATGGCCCCCTAAGGTTTTTTTCGGGATAGCAGAAAAACGATTGCACGCAGCACCGCGGTTGATAGCACTATTTCTTACCCGATTATTTTCCAACCATCCCTGAATGTTTTATCCCGGGTCACCCAAGGTCAGGTCACCAGGCGAGGTCAACCAAGGTCACCTTACTTCAACTTTTGAGCTCTATGAGAGCTAAATTTCTTACTCGATCGATTTGAAACTTTCTACATTTCATGATCCCTCCAGGGTCTACAAGGTGTATATACGGGATTTTTCGATTTTGTGACCTGATTTCAGATCACGAGGTGACCTCTCCCATTGAAAAACATGGGGAAAAATTGTCTTATGATTAAAAGTCACCAAAACAATTGCAAATGCTCATCTTGCTTAGAAAAGCGTTCTTGGACACCCTTTCACGGATCCCAGGGGCTAAATTTCCCCTTTGACCTCTTCGAGGTCATCGAAGGTCACCAGGGGTTAAAACAGTATTTTGACAATAACCCGTGACCTAATTAAGCTAGAGTGCTGAATCAAACACCATCGTGTATGACTTGTTACTGGCTTTCATTTGATATACGGCAAGGTTACTTTCTGACCTTTCGTGACTTCAAGTCATATGGGGTCACGTGATGATCTCTGGAGGTCAAACCACTGGCTGGAGGTCATTACGTTCCACATAGCGGAAAAAATCTGGAAGTTTCCTATCAAATGTACTTACCAGATATCAATAGCTCTAATGGCATAAGAGTTATGCTCAGTTTTCTTATGCATTGCATATTTGAGTGAAAATAGCCTATCGTGACGTAACTTGACCTCCGGAGGTCAAACCATTGACCTGAGTGCTTAAAGATGTGAATTAATTTCTTACTGAATTCACGCGAGCTTTCGAATGCACTTTGTGTGGGGCGAAGATGGCGCCGGACCCCGGTGGGGTGCAGGTTAAACCCGGTGCCAGCGGTAACCGGCGTGACCTCTCTAACCTCGGTGCCCTCGGGCCAGCGGCAGTCAGCGGATGGCGGCCGCTGATTGATGAAGGTGCGTTCACTTGGATTGCGAGAAATTTAGCGTAAATGCATCTATGAAAATTATAGAGCTTTAAACCATGAACCAGGAGATGTCTTATCACACACGTGTTTTCATACATTCCTAGCCATACTTTGCTCTCTACTGGTTTGATTATCTAATCCACCATCCGAGGCTGCTCTTCGGCACAGAAGTGACGGTGGCAGTAAACACAAGGCGTCCCTCTCCAAGTCGCAAATCAGAGCGGGTACGTTCCCACAAAATTATAGGTATCGACTTAAGTTATCTTACATTTTCTCCTTCTTACCTGCGTGGACCTAGCTAGATGTCCAAAATTATTTTGTTTGTGAAGGGTATTGGCCGTTTTCAAAGAATGCCAATATGCTGAAAATTCCCCCCCCTCCGCCCCGGCAGTCTTGGGTCCATCCCCCAGTAAAAATTCCGTGGTGACGCCCCCCGGCCGCCTCCCATAGCAGCCTGGGATATTTTAAGACTAATTAGCGCACTGCATTATCGCACAGAAACGAGGGCTTCCTCTACAAATAATTAATTCCACTAGTTATTTTCCCTTCTGCGTGCAAACCTTGCTGAAGCAGAACACTACTAATTACAACATTTTTCAAATATTAGTGTGACGTGGTACCCAGTTCTAAGAACACAACTCATAACGAAAAAACCGTGGGCGTGTCCATGCTGTGGCGCCCTCCCCTGCCCTCCCTGGCAGAGTAGGTGATGACGTCACGGCCGCAGGCTCTGCGGCGGAGACACGGGACCCCGCCGCCTGTCTAGGCTCAGCTGCGCCTATTTTTACGAGTCGCTGTGGGGAGCGGCAGAGGCGCACCCGGTCTCGCGCCGTCGCCATCGACGGGGCTGCCGTCGCCACCGGCGGTATAGCTCCAACGCCAGCCGCCTAGCCCACCTGGTGCTCCGCAGCGAGCTCCTCTGAGCCCCCATGCTGCTTTGAATGCGCTGGAAGTTGTGGCGGGAAAAAATATACGCTGTTTGGATAGGCTGTGTTTGGTGCAGATTTAATGGCTCAAGATTAAAGGAAGAGGAAGTGTTTGTTAGTGTCACAAGAATAGTATCCAGAGCACATGCGTGGCTGGCCTAAATTTGGCAGTGTTTGATTATGACTTGTGGACTCCGGATGCTAAAGGGAAACATTTGCTGCTGAGATAGAGACAGCCGCTGGATGGATTTATGAGAACAGTCGGATCCTGAAGAAGAGAAACGATGTAATGTAAATAATGTAATGTGAACAGCGAACAGCATCAACTTATTGAAATAGTGGAACAGTGGCTCATAAAATTTGTAGTTGATATCTTGGAATAGTTTTGTCGTGCTGTAAAAATGACAGAATTTTTTGAAAAATTTGGATATTGTTTTGTTTCTGTTTTTCTAAGAGTAACTAAATCATCCGCTGCAACATCGTTTTCCTTCTATTTCTTCTTTCCGTTTTGAGTTTTTGCTCTGAACAAAATTCTACCAACGCTCAACTTCCTTCCGAAGCAAACTGACAGTTTCAACTTAAAAAATTTCTTCTTTCCGTTTTGAATTTTTGCTCTGAACAAAACTCTACCAACACTCAACTTCCTTCCGAAGCAAACTGACAGTTTCAACTTAAAACGCAGTGTATTCTTCGTTCGTGTTAACGCTCATGAACTCAAATTAATATTTTGGACTCATAAGGTTCATAAGACTTACCCATGTGGCCTTTCACATTGTCATCCTGAGCTTTCAAGTGGCCGCAAGGGTCATCATCGTGCGCCGTCGCCACTTTAAAATAGCTGGCCGCGGAAACTTCACATCACGACCGTGGAGCCAAATATTTCCACGCCAGTTTGGCAGCTCGCGCTGGCGTCGGCACTGGCGACGTCGCCGCCGCCGCCGCAGTCGAAAGCGACGACGACAAGGTACGACAGCCGGCGGGAGCGACCGGCCACAGCGGCCAGTGCCGGCGTGTCGAGACGAAACCTCGAGCCTGTGGTAGAACGTGTTGGTGGTAGACGTCCCTCAGCTGGGCCCCAGCGGCAGGGCGCTGCCGCCATGGGGAACCAACAGGGGCGACCCGCGCGTCCCAGCCGCGGGAACAAGCGAAGCCGAGAGGGAAGCCAGAGCAGCCTGGCAGCGGCGGGACCGGAGCTGAAGCGAAAACCCACGGTTGAACAGGATACAGGTGAGCTGAGACTGGTGCAGCAGTCGCTTACACTACCTCAGCTCTAGGAATCCAAATGCAAATCGGAGGAATCGGAATCCAAGGATTTTTCGGGTTTTAGGACGCACCAGCTACTGAGGTAAAGTGAGCATTCAGGCTAGGGTATGTACTTAGGCCATCGATGTATCAAATATTTCTGTCGACGAGTTCAATAATATAATTTTTTATAAAAAAATTGCAGCATAGTTTGCGAACCTTCCTCTAAGTGGCCTAAGCGAAGTGGCGGTGGAATCTTAGGATAATTTCGCATGCTTGCGCAAACATGTCAGGCCAATTTGCCAACATGCACACAAATGTATGAAATTTTTACTGACGTCGGAGATATTGATCTATCAGGATAATTTAGAAACCCAGCTGCTCGCCAGCAAAGGTTGTCATGTTAGATAAATGTCAAATGCAACTCGGCCAGCGGCGGATATTAGGGGGCTATGGGAGGCTCAAGTCCCCGCCCCTGAAATGTCAGAATGCCTGCAGTTAATGCATAGGAGGAGGCTGTTCTGAGGAAATGGTAGGAGATGCTCAAACCCTCTGCCCCCTGCCCTCGCCCCCCCGAAATATTGACCTTGATCCGCCACTGGGCTCAGTTCATATCTGAATTTTCCAGGCCAATCGGTTTGCAAATTTGATCGATTTGATCGATCGGCCTGGATTGCCAATCTAACAATCCAGGCCTATCAGCTTACAAGTCATGGTTATAGTAACTTCGAATCCATTCGCGGGGCGCATTAGTGGAGTGGTCAGCCCAGCTGGCTTTCACGCAGCTGACCCGGGCTCAAGGCCCGGCGGCTTTCCTTTGCAAGGAGCAAGCTGGCTCCAGAGCAACCCTTTCAACAGAAAGAGTTGGGGATGCCACAGCATGATCCTTGCAATTAGTGCGTTGGAAAGCGAAAAAAGTATTAGTATCCGAATCCAATGATTTTTCGGGTTTAAGGACGTACCAGGTGCTGAGGTCATGTAACATCGCTGCATGGTATATTGGAAGCAAGGCGATCATTATTAACTGTTCCCGCCGGAGATTTAAACTGGGGCCAGCGGCGTGGGAGCTCTGTGCACTTACACTGTGCCACTGCATCCCTTGGTCTTATACCGGTGCAAATTCTCCAAAGTCAAATATATCTCACGCAGTTTAACAATAAATGTCTTATTGCAGCCGACCACACGACAAAAAGAAATACAATGATGTGATCGATGAATTGAATCCTCGAAATGAGCTAACAAGTCACAACAAAACTTAAACCGCCGGAAGTTCTTAAAACAACAGACCACGTTCTGCGAAATATGGCAGCAAAAGAGAAAAAGCTAAAATGAGGGTAGGGATTTGGTAAGCTCTTAGCAGTGGGCTGTCTTGAAGCATGCGAGCGTGAAGAGAAGACCTCCTGCCTGCCAGGGGATGCGGTTTTGCAGTGGTAGTGCATTGGGCTTCCATGCCGCTGATCCGGGTTCAAATCTCCGGCGTGAATACTTAATTAGAACTTCCCGATCCACAATAAAACCCTCCAAAAAGGGCGAGAGTTGGCGACGTCATCTGACCTTAGCCATTGGAGCGTGGTAAAGCCCCAGGGCGTCTTCCTCCCGCCTGCCCGTGTGGCTCCCCCTCCCATCAGCCCTCCCAGCCCTCCCAGGCTGCTGCGGCTGCATTCCTGGCATCAGTGACCGCGATGTGGGCCATTCCGGCGGTTAGAGGGCGCCGCACCTGGTCCAAGCACCACGCGGGCATCCTGCTGAGCTTGTTACTGCGAATGGACGACAGATGAATGTCCTCCGTTAGTGGAAAAAACAGAGCATGGGTGGGAAGGTGCTGGGATCAAAGATGATACGACACGTGCCCTTGGCGAGAGCGTGTCGCTATCGGCTTTGCGCCGTGTCTTAAAAACGATCGATTGCCGCGATTGGCAATCTTCCCACACGGTCAAGCCCGGAGGTTAGTTAGTATTGGAATGTGCCAGAGAGAGAGAGAGAGAGAGAGAGAGAGAGAGAGGGAGAGAGAGAGAGAGAGAGGAGAGAGAGAGAGGCCTGCCATATGGCGCGAGGCCTCACAGCTACGGGGGCCAGCCGTGATTCACCTTTCTCGTGACCTGTAATCACTACGGTTTCGACGTGACGCCCATGCCAAGTCAGCCTTACGCGACGAATTCCTCTCGCGACAAAAACCGTGACTACATCTACCTACTACGACGTCGACAAAAAGTGGTGTTCACGGAGAAATAATTATTTGAAAATTTTTAATTAAGCATTGGCTTTTTGGACAAAAAAACCAGAATTAATTTTTATAATGCATTCAATGGCCTTATTTATGAGCATGTGACTAGGAATGGTGTTCACTCACGCAAGGTACAGGGATCTCCACCACCTTCGCCGATACGCTACCAACTCCTCTCTGCTCTACAATTTCAAAAACCACGCTAGGTAGGGGAAAAGTGGAAGGATTAGATAACCTGTCTAGGTGTTTACCGAAAATTGTATATAGCTATACATTTTGGTCAAGTCAATTTCGAGGTCACTAGACGTTAATGTATGTTCTTGTTAGATACGATGGAAGGGAAGCCTAAGCGTTCTGCCATAACGGCCACAACGGCGGTAATGGAGTGGTCAGCTCAGCTGGCATCCACGCAGCTGACCCGAGTTTAAGGTCGGGCGGCTTCCCTGAACAAAGAGCAAGCTGGCTCCCGAGAAACTCTTTCAACAGGGAAAGAGTTGGCGATTCCATATGACCCTGGCAGTTGCTGCCCCGATAAGCCCCCAAAATTATGAAGACGAAGTGGTGATCGCATCACGCAATATAATCGATATGCCTTGTGAAGGTCACCTCACTTGAATATCGAGGTCAAGATAAAAAACATAGGTCAAAGTCGTACTATAATATTTAAGGTAATTCGCCCCAGTGCTTCCTTTCAAATGGCTTTACCCAGTATGAGGCAACGTCCTCACAGGCCGTGTTTACACCAGGGATGCGGAGCTGGAGCCGGAGCCGGGCCGGAGCCGGTCGGAGCCGACCATTTTGCCCGGAGCTGGAGCCGGAGCCGGAGCCGCCGAAACACTTTGATCGGAGCCGGAGCCGGAGCCGGAGCCGTCAGAAAGGGTCCGGCTCCGGCTCCCAAAGACTGTAAAATTACCAAAAATCAAACGTGAAATGGTCACATTTTACCTCGTGAGATGTCGCATGGAAACACCTTTATTCACCTGAAATATTACATTTTCGCAATATGTTATGTATATCGAGATTAATGAAATATTGCAACTAGGGTGTTCCGTAGACGGTCTCACTCTCGGGCAGGTAATGCGCCCCGGCCATTTAGCATGGGCGAAATTGGCAACAAATGAAAGCATTGACGGACACTGGCGGATCCATGAGGGGGAGCAAAAAGGCATTTGCCCCCAAACTGCCCAATTTTTGGCGATTTTCTTAAAAAAACCATATGTTTTTCACGATTTACCCCATACCGTCGGCCTGCATCCGCCCCTGTTGACAGACGCAGGGGTATGCCATTCCGGTCATGCCCCCCCCACCCAAAGCCCTGGAAGGGGGCAGACTATCTTTGGCCCCCAAAGGCCGAAGAAATTGTTTGAAAAAGGTGTTTACACTAGGTCTGTTGAGCAATAAAACTTTGCTCCCATCTCCCCATAGTGAGCGAACCAGCTGCTGGGCCCTGGGGAGTAGGGTGGTTGGTTCCGATTTTTCTCGAAAAGGAATTATGCCATCAGCCTATCTGATGTGTTTTTCGATGTTGAACACTGTTAACTTAGGGTCGTTCAAACAAACTTTTTCTTTTCAGACTCGAACTCACTTTTGCCATTATATATTCAATTCTGATTTCAATGAGCTACATTCCAAGCGTTTACGACAGCGGAAAGATCGCCTCAAAATGGTTAAAGATTTCATGTTTCGGGCGCTGTTGGCCGCCCGGCGTTGCAGTCTCCCCTTGTTAAATTGGGATATAAGGGGCATAACCTACCAGTAAAGACAGCGTGGCATGTGCGTGTGTATAAGAGCGGTAGATGGGATTTAACATGCAGGCATTTACTTGTCAGATGTATATGTAGCGCAATACAAATACATGTTATTCCACAAAGACCTGAAATTAAATGATTCAGCACCCTTGTACTCTAAATCCCGACAGAACATGAATGCCTTCCGGAGGCGAACCTTTCTCTAGTAACTATCGCTGGAGAACGTCGTGAGGCAGGGACTTCTCCATATTCTTCTGCGAACTATTTAAGAGCTCTGGTACTGATAAAAGAAGATACTGTTTCATATTTTTATCCTTTAGGTGGCTCACAAAATCTTCCACCAGCTTCACTCCACGTTCTGTGGGACCGTTCACGACAGTAAGTTCTGGAATACCTTGAAACAGGGGAAGCTATACCAGCTTCTCAACGGAGCCATTTCTGGTCAGAATATTTCAGATTCAGGCAATCGAATACCAGCCAGCTGTCAGGAGTAACAAGCTGGCTGAGGCTTAGTACCGACCATTTACAGAGCTCTTCAAGCCTCTATCGGAAACTTAAGCCTGCCCTAGTCAAATGTGAATCGTTTGCTGTTTTGGCCAATTGTTGTGCGACTGGCTCCTTACCTCCACGATGGTGGTTCTCACCAGCGCGACAGAATATGACTTTCTGTGCACAGATACCACAGCTGATGACAAATTGATTTCAGCACATTCAGGGCGATTTCTATATTAACTTAATGAAAGCACTGCATTGCATTTTATGGATAGCTTTGAGGCTCATAGAAGGCTCTAAAGCTGACTATCCGCGACGGAGGAACCCAAATGCATGGTTTAGAACCACTTATAAGGAAAACCGCGAACTGTTTCGGAGTCTGAGTGGCTCAGTCGGTTAGCGCTTGCGCTCGGCTTGGCCAATGACATTAATTATGTGCTGGGTGTCGTGGGTTCGAGCCCACCCAGGGGCAGAACCTGGCGCCCTGCTCTAGCCCGAGCTAATTCTTTCCCTCTCTCCTCTGATGACATATGACCTGAGCAGTTGATGCGTTGTTTAACTCCAAAAATTATAATATTCTGTCTTTAAGTATCTTCTGGAATGATGAACGGAATCTGACACAGTAGTACCACGCACTTCATGCCATAAATGTCCGATATTCCATAATATGGCTCGCTGGTGAGCTCCAGGTCTTCTAAACAGACAGTTGTTGGAGACAACCCCTCCTGACAGCCACACGTAAACCAGCTTGCGCAATTCGAGATAATACTCCGATATTGTGTAGAGGCGCTGAAGTCAATGTGTAAACGCAACTGTTATTTGTGACCAGAAAGTTATAATCTGCTTCGCAAATAAGAATCACAATGCTAAAGGTAAAAAGGCAGTGATATAGTACCTGGCCTAAACAGCAAAACCATCCACCTTTCAGTTAGCTAGGCTAAAGTTTCCGACAGAGGCTATGAAGAGCTCGGCTCGATACCAAGCCTCTCCCAATTTCTCATTCCTGAAAGCTGGATGGTATTCGAGCGCCTGAATCTGAAAGATTCTAACATGAAATGGCTCCGTTGAGAAGCTGGTGACTGGTATAGCTTCCCCCTGTTTCAAGGTATTCCAGAACTTACTGTCGTGAATGGTCCCACAGAACGTGGTGTGAAGCTGGTGGAAGATTTCGTGAGCCACCTAAAGGGTAAAAATATGAAACAGGATCTTCTTTTATCAGTACCAGAGCTCTTAAATAGTTCGCAGGAGAATAGGGAGAAGCATCTGCCTCACGACGTTCTCCAGTGTTAGTTACTAGAGAAAGGTCCGCCTCCGGAAGGCATTCCTGTTCTGTCGGGATTTAGAGTACTAGGGTGCTGAATCATTTAATTTCAGGTCTTTGTGGAATAACATGTATTTGTATTGCGCTGCAAATACATCTGACAAGTAGATGCCTGCATGTTAAATCCCATCTACCGCTCTTATACGCACGCACATGCCAGGCTGTCTTTACTGGTAGGTTATGCACCCCTTTCATCCCAATTTAACAAGGGGAGACTGCAACGCTGGGTGGCCAATTGCGCCCGAAACATGAAATCTTTAACCGTGTCGAGGCGATCTTTCCCGCTGTCGTAGACGCTTGAATGTGGCTCATTGAAATTAGAATTGAATATATAATGGGAAAAAGTGGGTTCGAATCTGAAAAAAATATTTGAACGACCCTGCTGTTAGCTCATCGAGGTTTTTCTTTGCGGGCTGTCCAAGTTTTACTTGATCGTTGTATCTTTAATTTTTTATGTGGGTTTGCGGGCATGTCTGACCCATATTTCTGTTTGCCATAACAGTGCAGTGCAGTTTGCCATACGACTGCACTGCAGTGTAGGTTGGTCCAGTTTTGAGGTTCACTGGCCTTTGGCATCTGGTCAAGAGCGTTCGTTCATCCAGTCGCCATTTTTCATTCGTACAAATACATAGTCACTTTGTATCTGATGGGCTTTCACGCCCTTGAGAACGTTTCGATCACATTGTGGATATAGGTACATTACCGGAGCCGGAGCCGGAGCCGGAGCCGGTCGGAGCCGACTATTTTTCCCGGAGCCGGAGCCGGAGCCGGAGCCGTTAGGACACTTGAACCCGGAGCCGGAGCCGGAGCCGGAGCCTAAATCATAACCCCGGACCGGAGCCGGAGCCGGAGCCGTCCAAAATTGTCTCGGCTCCGCATCCCTGGTTTACACGATGGAAAATATTGTCTAGCCCGGGGGTGGTCAACATGAACGGTGCAAGGATTGACTTTTTTGCGAGGGGGTGATATGGAAGATTGGGCTAGAGCGCGAATAGCTCTTATAATAATTATTGGGGCTTATCGACGCACCAACTGCCAGGGTCATATGGCGTCGCCAACTCTTTCCCTGTTGGAAGGGGTTTCTCGGGAGCCAGCTTGCTCCTTGTTCAGGGAAGCCGCCGGGCCTTGAACCCGGGTCGGCTGCGTGGGAGCCAGCAGTGCTGACCACTCCACTACCGCGCCCCCTCTTGTTTTACTTTGGATTCAACTTAAATATTTTTAGAGCATCAAATTGACTGTTATCAATTCAAACCCCATTTATTGGTGCTGGACGCGCGCTTGCTTTGCCTACACTGCAAAAAAGTTGAGCATCCAAAAGGTGCTAATCAGACCGCAAAAAACTACCGATTTTTGCTGCTAGCTTTAAGCCAATTTTCGGTGTGCTAAATTTTTTGGTGCTAATTTATCGATATAGCACTGCCCTGCTTTTCGTTAACATGGTGCTAATATTACGAATTCAGTACCTGAAGTACTAAAGTTTTAGCAGCCACAGGATGCTAATTCAATTAGCAGCGAGAGGGAGCTGTAAGAAAATTAGCACCAAGTTAGTTTTTAGCAGCCTAGAAAAGTGTGAATAGCACCCATATTTTTAGCTTAAAATTAGCTCTTCTGAGGCGGAAGTGCTAAATTGAAGCATCTAAGCAGCACCAACGCGCACCAAAAATTCCAGATATACTGAAAATGAGACTTTAAGGGCGAATACATCCATTTTAAGCACTAAATTTGTATTTATTTCAACGAAGTGTTCATTCGTCGTCCGGGAATATAGCGCTCCACGGTTCAAGGTGCCTTACAACCCGGCTCCGAGCCTTGAGCCCGGGCTACCCGACCCTGAACATTAATAGCGACATACAAGTCCCGTTACCAAAATGTAGCAGTCAATGGGCCTATTATGCGGCATACATTCCAGTCAAAGTCAAATAAATTCATTCAGTAATAAATGTATTCATGCCTCTGAGCTTGGGCGTCCCGTAGTCGCTCAATTTAAAGCAGCGGTTATTTTAACCGTGTGGTCTGTACCGCAATTAACTAAAACACAGTACCTTAGAGCCTCTCTTAGGAGCCTGCTCTTAACGCTTAACTATGGCGACGCACCTTCATTAGGTCATCCCACGGGTCAAAATCTAATCCCTTTGCCAATATCAGCCCCCACCCCCACTTTAGCTCAGGATTGGTCGGTGTATTTGTAAAAGCAAATGGCAAACAAAATAATAGTGTGGATTATTCACAGGATGAAAAGACTGGTGGATAAAATACGGGATATCATATTAAGGCACCCTATAGAAAATCTACTTAAATGGTGGAGTAGCACTGGCAGGGCTGACATGATGATTTTGATAAGAATTATAACTATTTGCCTCCTCAGCAACTAACGCGACAGCCCAGACGTCAAAATCAGCGAGTCAATGAAATGTCTCTAACACAAACCCACCATGAACAAAGCAGGAAGCTCGTGGCCCATCTCAAAATATCTCACATAAATAGAGCTCTAGCCCTCATGAATATTATTTGTATTTATTTTTTACCATCACATTTAAGACGAACACTGGACCCCCCTTCCCTCCCTCCCAATCTCTCCCGTGAAATGATATGTTCATTGTTGATGAAGGGTTACATTGCGAGAAGACCACAAACATCAAATGGACGTGCAAAAATTAAAAAAATATGTGCTGTGTTTTTAGTGTTTGTGCTTACTCGTGATCATGCCATGAGGTGAAACTGTCGACTTTTGTAACTTTTATTCCTAAAGAGAATTCTAACATATAAATATTGGCAGATAATGATCATTTTTATAACAACTAGCCTAGCAAAAAATCAAACTCTAACTCCCAGAACACCAGCCCCTTTGTCAGGCAGCGCGTATCCCTAAGGCTTCGAATCAGGCATAAGTGCCAAAAAATGCGTCTAATTTACCAACGTCAGGTATGTAAATACATACAAGATGGACATCTCTGAGGAACGGGCTAATTTAGAACTTTAGTAACAGTACGGCAAATAAATCTTCCACCCCCAACGTCATAGGCACAGGTAACGGGGGCAGGGGGCAGTGGCCCCCAATCTTTGGACTGGGGCGCAATGCACCCTCCAACTTTGAGCCGATTTTGGACATTTTCCGTTAACAAATTATGTGATGGTGCATACATAGGGAGGCAAGGGGCCATCGCCCCATCAAATATCGGGCCAACAATTTCTGATCTCATCTAAAATGGGATAAAGTCGGACATTTTTATAAACAGCCGGTAGAAGACAAGGAGTTCAAATCCGAAGAGTTTTTGGCCCTGGCATGGGAAGTTTCATGTCAGCTTCAGGTTAAAGTTTGGCTACCCTTCCCCCAATATTCTGGAGGCCCCTACGCCTATGGGTAGGTAGAATCACATTTGGCGCCGCCAGCGCTGATGACCTTTGCCCTCTCGACATAAATATGTCTGCGCCTATGTCTAGCTTTCCAGGTTCTCTGGAAATAGGTATCTACATGACCAGGAAATATACTTTCACTAATATTATTGCAAGTGGCGGATCCTGGAGGGCAAAATAAACATTCCCTCCCAGCCACTCCATTTGGGTTATTTTCCTCTTAAATATTTTTCACAATTTTGGATCCCACCTCCCGCCCCAAACCATCCACATACCTATCGGGGGAGCTTAATTGGGCGATGAGAGCATTCCTCGCTGCGATATGCCTTAAGGCTGTGCTATTTCAGACATCGAGACCAAATTAACCTATGTTCATATCCGCAATCAAACTCGATAAATGTATATCCAGTATGTCTACTTACTTCCAGACTTTGGCCTTTCCGAGCTTTCGCCCATGCGCGCAATGACTATTATTGACAGACCAACACTTGGTGAAAGATGGCGTTTGACTGACCGCGAGGACGCGGCGCGTGGTAGATTAAGCACCAATCAATGCTAAAATTTCCCGCCAAGGTCGTTTAAGATGCTCAGACATAGCACTTTAAGACTAATCAAGCCGGAAATGCAGCGTGCGCAATCGCCTGCGCGCGTTTTTTTCAGGGGAACCGGAAAGATGTTAGACAAACATACCTTGTGGGTGACCAGGTGCTGAAAAACAGCAACACGCTAGCACATAATGAAATCAGAGAAGCTAATTTGTACAAATAAAGCTGCGGATGCTACATTCAAGCACCATCTGGCTCTTCAGGTCCCATTTATGCTGCTAAGTACATGCTAAAGCACGCATTTAGCATATGGTGGTGTTCAACTTGTTTTACAGTGTACCAACCGCACCAAGCACGCGTCAAGTAGCTAGACAGGAGAGGATGAAAGACAACACTGGATTGGTGATCTAAAAAGACGGAAGTTGAGTCCGGAACAAAACAATAAGTACTCGTGCTGTAGCGCGATCTTCCAGATTGACTCCAAAAAAGTCAGGCGACTTGTTGACCAGCTTTGTCTGAGTGTGACAATTGCCGTCAATGCCATTGCGTGTAAGCAGGACTATAGTTAAGGTATCTCTGTGTCAAAGTCAATGTCAAATTTCAAGCTCAAAGAACACCAGTCAAGGTCAACCTTCATTTCGCCCCATTCGGTGGCCATTCTGCTGGTTATAGTGTAAAGTATACGGAGTACATCATACTGTGACGTCAAATATCAATGACTTTAAATGACCTTGGCTCCAAAACTTCAAGAAACATTTTTGGGGCCTTCCTCTATGACCTGGGTTCGTTTTCAGCATGTTCCCGACTTGTTCCGCTTAGTCACGGCTTTCCTGATAGGTCTTCTGCCTGCCCAAGCTCCGACCTTAATGAGCTCGTTTGACCTTAAAGATATTGACCTAGATCAATGAAAATTAATGTAATGTAGATCACCGTAGCCACCCCCCCCCCACACACACACACACACACTCCAAACGATCGTTTTTCTAAGTCTCTTGGTTTTCGAAATTCGGGGACTCACCGACCCCGTCCCCACTTCGGTGCACGTTAGTGCCAGATCCCTCTCCTGCGCTGGTGTGAAGGTGTGACCTATCAGAGAGACGCCACATCTCATCCCGGGGGCGGCAGTACTTGCATCCTAGGCGTGGTGCCTTGTAGCGACGTTACAAGACACGCTGGGTCGGTTTCAGGGGCGCCGGGTGCAGTAGGTGAGCGCCTGGCAGCAGCCTTGAGGCCTTACGACGCACCGACTGCTTATATCATATGGTGTCGCTAACTTTACCCTGTTGGAAGGGTATTATGGTGATCTTAAACACTTATGAAGGATTCCCGCCCGGGGATTCGAACCCGGGTCTGCGGAGTGGAATTCGAGTGTTTTTTCCTCACGCCCCCGCATGCCGACTCATCCCTAGATTTGCCTATGAACACAGGGTATCGGTATTGGCTTTTTGAAATTTTGAGTCATACCCTGATATGATAATTAATATACACATGGAAGAACTAAGCTGTGTGATATAGATTTTGTATGTGCACTTGCCGTAGTGTAAATGGTTGTACACTTCAATGAGAACACCATGGTATGTCTCAATGTTGCAGAATGTGGTACGAATGTGAACGCATGACTATTTGCGTGTAGAAAGTCTTGCTCAAGGCGGGTGAAGAACGGGCAGTGCCCCTGCCATTGCACTTACCTTATCGTTACCCCAACTGAGGATACGGCAAAGCTGGCAGCTTCAAACAATATTCGGGCAACCGAGATCAGTAGCATCGAATATATGTTTTTATATAATAATGGAAAAAACAATATCTGTGCCCGTGTCAGGTTTTCTTTTACTTTATGGCATATCAGGATCCATCGCGTAAATGAATGTGCATGCATATTGTCTTTTCATTTCCACCATCAAGAAAGGACAACAACGGATTAACGAGACAAAATTAATTTAATTTTCACTTAAATCTTTGGCACTCAATTTCCTACCCCTTTTTGCATGCAATGGCCTGCAGTTCCCAAAGGTGTAAGTCAGTCTCATGAATCTACTATTGGTTTGTTTTTTAGACGGTAATATGGTGTCGCATACGAGTTTACACTCAACGTTGTGCTCCTTAGACGCTCCTGGTTGTGATAGCTGACAATTTAGGCCGAATGACACCTGGGTATCTCCGGTGCCTTCTATATGTGTGGTGTTTATTAGGACTAGCGTGGTTTTTTATAGGATTCATCAGGTTGCCCTGAATCTTGTTGCGAACAGTACAACTGTGCAAGTTGGAAGTATTTGTTCTCACCTATTGAGTGAATTTGACTATACCCCTAAAACCCCCATAATCATTACTCCTTTTTATAATTTGTGTCCAAGTTGTTGCAAGTTCAGTTATTGGAGTCGGAGCCTCACTAAAGTCATCAGCGGACTTGTCACGGAGACCCCAACCCCACCATCCGAACGAGCAACTCCCGCGATGAAGGGTCAATTTAGAACCCAAAGTTTAACGTTCCACAAAGTACAGGGACGGCGGCCCCGTCCAAGTCACCCCTCACCCGTCAGTTGTCAGTCGACCCACGTCGGGTAAACATAGAGCGCCGGAGCGTCTCAGGGGAACCGGTCCCAAGTCTGCACAATGTGCACTGCCACTGCTTGTTCCTGAGCAGTGGGTCGGAGCCCAACGCTACACTAAGTGAGCTACCGGGGCAGCTCATTAAACTCATTACCCAGTTCATTAACTCCGGGAAGCAGCACTCTGTAACCTCCTGTTCGTGGCACCCGCGCTCGCTGCTACCTGTTCGGGTAAAAACAGTTGTGTTAAAATCCATTAATTCTGTTGATGCTGGTGTGGTGGCTATGGTGGTGTCGGCTGCTTTGTGGTGCTTCATCGAGTGTTTACTGCATCCCAGAGTCTGCCGACACTGCCAGGGGGCACCTTTGCGACTCGGCGCGGCAATACATTGTGCTGTAGGCAAAACCGTTACTTTTTTCTGTTAACCTCACTCCCTTTTGGCCGCACCGGCTTTCAATCTTATCTTGCATATGCACTGGTGGTATCGCAATGATGCTTTTTTGATAAGGGATATCAAAACAACAACTCTGATTTTATTCGCTTTATCCTTTAAGAACACCTAACAAGTTCAGTACCATTCCCCCACAGAAGTGCTACGTGCACATTTAAGCTATATAGGGTTTAAAACCATTGCGGCCGACAAGGCGTGCCTAAAGTATGCTCTTCTTTCAAATAGACAGAGTGATTACGTGCCTGACGCTACATTTAATTCGACCCCAATGGGGTTTGTGTTTAGTCTGCAGCCTCGTCTACAACCACTCCGGCTCCACGCCACTTCACCAGTAGCCCACTCCGCTCCGCCGTAAACATCTGTCTGCCTGCCTGCTTACCTGCCTGCCTGCCTGTCTGTATGTTTGCCTGCCTGTCTGTCTGTCTGTCTGTCTGTCTGTCTGTCTGTCTGTCTGTCTGTCTGTCTGTCTGTCTGTCTGTCTGTCTGTCTGTCTGTCTGTCTGTCTGTCTGTCTGTCTGTCTGTCTGTCTGTCTGTCTGTCTGTCTGTCTCGTCAACAAACACTCCTACTCCACGTCACTTCACCAGCAGCCCATTCTACTCTGTCGAATATATACATATCCACACTCTTGTCTCTGCATCCATTCATGTCCCATGCCACTTCCTAGCAGGCCATTTCACTCCACCATCCTAGTCTGCATCTACTCCTGCACCATGTCACTCGCCAGCAGCCCATTCCACTCCGCCGTCCCTTACAGCCGTGCACTAAAAGTCAAGGACGGGTTGGCCGGCGTGGTGGCAGGGGGCCAACTGCCGGGGACACAAGGCGTTGGCAGCTGGGACCCGCTTCCACCATGCGACGTTACCAAAGCA
Organism: Lepas anatifera; assembly: GCA_034440635.1. Classification (NCBI taxonomy): domain Eukaryota; kingdom Metazoa; phylum Arthropoda; class Thecostraca; family Lepadidae; genus Lepas; species Lepas anatifera. Next base: position 3,249,769 of record JAOTON010001827.1, on the reverse strand, counting down.
CGAGTGCTTAATCGCACAGCAGCCTCGTGGACAGTTGTTGGTGAAGTAAGGGTATATCATCTATGTTTATTCTTCAAAATCACATGGATGCAAGAAAGGCTGCAAGAAAAGTAATTGCTCTCAGGTATAGTTATATGCTTATGTATGTATAACGATAAGTATCTTCAGGGTGTTTCAGAAAAAATTGGAACGTTCTGAAAAAACTAAAATCATTTAAACTGGTCGAAAAAATGTCATTTTAGTGATGGACTGTGGGAAATTTTTGGAAAAATATGTTTTAATAGCATTTTACTTTTCCATCGTCTTAAATAGACCCGGACATTTTTCCAAGAAACATGACATATTTCAGCTTATATTTGAGAAAACGAAGCCGGCACCACTCAAAAAGGCTTTATCACAAGCCAATGGTACGTGAGTATGCAAATATCAAAACACAATTTTTCGCGATTTTAGTTTAACATTAAGCAGCTTAATGTTAGAATTAAAGCATAGTTTTAAAGTTAAATGTCTTGGAATTTGAATAAAATTTAAAGTTTTCTTTAAGTTTTGTACCCAAGTTTTTTCCAATGTTCCATGTGAATGGGTCGTTGCGGGGGTCGCAGCAAAAAAAAACTCACCGTTCACCACAGAACAAGAGACATGAATCATTTTGGGGTTTCTTGCTTGGGTCTGAGCCTAATAATACGACAATATTTTTCTCTTAGGGACTGTTCACTTATGACTTCACCCAAATTTAAAGATGTTCGCCCCCTCTCCCTTGTCAAACAAAGTCAGAAAATGGCTGACCCATTCTCCCTTTCGACAGAAATCATCTGAAAATGCAAAACCCTCTCCTCTCTCGACCACAACGGCTGCCAACAAGAGCAATCATGCAGAGGCGCAACAGAACTATAACGCTCGAGCAGTGCGGGCAACTGGTAGCAGTGGACACTGGGTGTGGCTACGAAAGATTGAAGTACCCTCTCCTTCAACTACTCTGGGCCTGCGCAATTCTCGCTCATTAAAAAAAATTCATCACAACTCTTCCATCCCCGTTAAAAAAAATCAGAAAAAGCCAACCCACTCTCCTCTCTTCGTTCGAAAAACTCAGAAAACGTCAACCTCGCCCGCTTTGATCACTGACGTCATATGTGAGCATCCCCAAATAATTGACGTTATGTTGATCTCTGATCCCGCCTCTAACTCGCAGCAGATACAGACGCATATTTATCGAACAGGGTCTACATCAAGCAAGGTTTTTAACCGTTTCACATCGGGAGATAAAAGGAGTCCATTCGGCTAAAACCGACAGTCACACATCAGCCAACGCGTGACATGCACCAGTTTACCTCTGTTTAGTCTCGGGAACTGAGCCGCCTTCGACCAGCCTCCTCGCATACAATGAAAACATTAATATCATCTTAGTCTGTACTGCCTCGGTGCACACTTTGTTCCTTGTCTCATTTAAGAAGACATTTGCTCAAGAGCGTGTTGAAATTCCCAGCTGATAGGTACTCGTCTCACTTCACTAGGACACATTCAAAAAGCTCGGTGCATAATAAAAGGCATCCTCCATGACCACCTGAGTTATCTTTCTGGGCTGGGATGGAAAGCATAATCGTGCAAAGATTAAGCCTCCAAACAGCCGAGGCCTTGGCCGCATCTGAAATACGGTCTCGCTTCTTTCGTCCCGTTACGACTCTAGAGTCGTGCTGCCCTCCATTCCAGGCTTCGATTTCGGGCATTGTTTTGCTTTATGGTATCTTGGATCCATGACAGATATCGGGTGGTCATTGTGCTAGTATATAATTTTTTATTTATTTGAATATTACCTGTATTCTCAGGTTTGCTCTCCATATTCCCTCTCCTTCCCCATATTGAGGAAACGATTTGGTGCTTGCATTCCCTAGGTTTTATTGAAAGTTTATTTTGCTCGACATTTTTCTCCTATTCAATGTGAATGTATGAAAACTAATGCCTACATGACACAGCCCCCATTCAAATAATTAGACGTGGCATGCTCATCTATATCGGCATGCTGTATTTTACAAGGCTGGTGGCACACCTTGGCCGTGTGTACTCAGGTACGAGTTGCTAATAAACCTCACCTTTACACGAGCAGTGGAGGGGGTCCTAAAGCGAAAATCGACCTGTACCATCCCCTGTTGTCCCCTGCATCTTTCCGCCTATTCCTATACCTGCTGACCTTCATTGTGATAGCCTATATCCCTATGTTGCGGTCTCCCAATGGTCGTTAACCACTCCCGTCCACTCATACGGACAATAGAGCTTATGTTATATATTAGACTTTTTTGTAATATATAAGACGTTCCGGACACAGGGTTCCTTTGTCATTTGAAAAGGTATCGGGAATGATAGGTTTGCGCATATTTATACAGACACACGATGAAATATCACAATGTTAACAGTTCAAGATATTGCACCATTGAAATAGTATTGAATGACTTAGACAATCATTGAACGCGAAAACCTGTCATGATTCCTCGTAACTCAAGGCTATGTGTGCTGCTGCTGTAGCCCACCGGAAAAACCAGCCTTTGTATTGTGAGCTGAAGGGTCATCAATTATATGTGCCGCTCCAAAAGCTTTCCTAATTGGCTCAGTCATATCGTGTTTGACGTCATGAGTGAGCAGCCCCTTACAGCGCTGTTTCTGACTCCCGTCTGTCTTGTGTTGCAGAATTTGCTCAGTCATATAGTGTTTGACGTCATGAGTGAACAGCCTCTTATAGCGCTGTTTCTGTCTCCCGTCTGTCTTGTATTGCAGAATTTGCTCAGTCATATAGTGTTTGACGTCATGAGTGAGCAGCCCCTTGCAGCGCTGTTTCTGACTCCCGTCTGTCTTGTGTTGCAGAATTGGCTCAGTCATATCGTGTTTGACGTCATGAGTGAGCAGCCCCTTACAGCGCTGTTTCTGACACCTGTCTGTGTTGCATTGCAGAGCGACCTCTGCAGCCAGGGCAACCATCCATCGTGCCGCGCACTGAAGACCCAGAGTCGGAGTTCCTGTACGATAACGTGCCCGAGCACGGAGTGGTGGTCTGCTGGGAGCCTCCCGCCAACGCTTCCTCCAGTACAGGTGAAACCAAGGGTGACACGGTGAGGCGGGGGCTTGGCGGGGGCCGCGGCTAGAAACTAGAATCAGCGGCCCCCGGCGGGTGTTAGGTAACGCGTCTCCAGATTTACGGGTCTGCCGCTGTAATGAATGGAACGGGGTTGTTGTTGCTGTCAGTTGACCAAAATGTGAGATGACTGACGGTACTGAAGTGAATGTTTGGTTTCAGGTTCGTACAACCGTCCGTCACATTGTCAGGATCTGGGTCGACTCCAAATCATGACTTCAACGTCTTAATCAATTCATGTTAACGTCTCTAATTCATGTGTTGGCGACATCGATCGTTGATTTGAAGTGAAGGTGCAAACAATGATGTTGTTTTATGAGCTGTGCTCTGTCGGCACGCGTATGTGGAACCAGTATGTCCCATTCACCCCCCCATGTTCAAGGCAGTTCCTCCCCTCTCGACTTGATGTTGTTGAGATTAACACGATTTATGTGAGCACCGTTTTGCAGTCGACTGTCGAAGCGCGGGACATGTAAAGGGTGTTGGTACTTATAACTGTGCCTTGAACCTATTTTTCCACTGCTATGAGCGGTGATAAGTTACACACTTATGCCACCCCAGTCTATATTTTGAGAGGAAAGGCTTAGTCTAACACTGATGTTTGATTATGCTTCTTTTCCATGGGACGCACCTCAAGTCTTGGAATAAGGCTTGGATATCAAAACCAAATTTGTTTAAGGCTTAGAGGTCCTAACATTGATTAACGTTGTTTTTAATGGGGTTCGTTTTTTGGTAATCTTCCTGTCCGTCAGCTGGCTAAATTTACTGTTCAAATTGTATCTAGACTCATCAATCCTTTCAGTTGACGTCAACTTATAGTGAGATAAACTAGTTTTTTCTTTAGCTAAGTAAGCTAACAACATATGTTGGCTGTGTTTTCCCATCCCGTTATCTAATGAGACACTTGCTTTTGAGCCCGCTTGTTCTGGACGCCAAAGGGCACCATTGTGATCCCGTCGGTTCGTCTTCTCACATGCCGGTGGTTGTACCACACGACAGCCCAGGCATCCTGCCAGCAGGGAAATTGTGTGTGGGCATACAGTCCCGGCCCTCCCCCTGTCTTTTACCGCTGATGACTGCGGTCATCTGATAGTGCTGATGTAGGGGCTGCCTAACCTTCTGTATTTTTTTTGTTAGAGACTTCATTGCTGCTTATTTTTTATTCAAATTCTGGAAACGTGTAGCCTGCATTTCAGTGGAATGTTTGAAAGAAAAACGTTCAGACAGGTGTTAACTGAGTATCTGTTATACTGAACTGGAGATTCATTTTGGAGTAGGGCGTGATGCACAAAATCTCTTAAACAAGAAGGCAGATTAGTGTTTTTTTCTGAAGGCAAGCTTTTGCTTGCTTGTTTCCATAACAACGTCAAACTTAGATCTGGTACCTACACCTTACCTTTGTGTAAAAACAAGTGAAATATAAGACAAATCGGATAGTTTTGTGAAATTATGCACAGCGAAGGCCGACTGTTTTTCCTTCCCTCAGGCTATATTTTGGAGGCCAGTTACCCGGACGGCCTGACATGGATCTCCGTGACAGAGGAGCCTGTGCAGGAGACTGTACAGGCGGTAGTGGACCTGACCCCGGGTCAGACCTATATCTTCCGGGTGACGGCTCAGAACAGGCTCGGCAGCTCGCCGACCTCTGTGCCCTCTGAGTCCGTGCAGGTCAGTTGGTGGCTCTGTCGCAGCTGAGGGTGGTCCGTGGTGTCTGCAGACTCCGCGCGAGCCAGGAGGGCCCATTTTAGATGCACCTCTCGACATAGATGTTAATGCAATTATTTGGTAGGCTGGATCAGAACTGAGAAATGACCACTTGGATTGAACCCATTCATGAAATAACGAGATATTTTATTCGTTTCATTAGGGTCACTTCCAACAGACACATTTGCCTAATTACAGGAAGCATTTGTGTTGGTGTCTAGGGAACTACCACCGGGCCAGATGGAACACGGAAGACGTTTCTCCGCCTTGGATATTGAACCGAGGTTAACCCATACTGTTCCCAATTTGAATTTGAGCAACGAAGTGGCAACGCCACCTGGTCTCCTAGAAACATGAGTCCTAGTGAACAAGCTATAAAATGCAGGAAAATTTAGAAACAAATTGTAGTCTATTTGCGTTGGGGAGGGGGACAGTCGTGTTGGACCTCTACTGTGTGCCTGGCTCCTTGGAAAATGGTAGATACACCTATGAGGCGCATGAGTCTGCGATGTTTTTGGAGAGTTTAGGAGGGAGAACTGCAATCTTCAATGGCCATTGCCGAATTGTAAATGTTTTAGTGGTTCACTGATGGTTATGCTGTATTCTGAATTTTTTTCTGGCAGTTTCACCTATTATGTTGGGTGATAAGTAAAAACTTGACCAAAATTACACTGTTTATGACTAACCGAAATCAGTTGTTGAGAGTGATGTATTTTGTTTCAGATATCCTACAAACAGAAATGCGACCCTGAACCTCCAACTGTGCTGCGACCTATAGAAGACGCTTCCTGCCTGGAACAAGACAAAGTACGAAACTTCGTCTTACATTCATATAATCATTGCAAGCATTCATTCGTTCAATGTTCAAATTTTCTAGCATCATGTCGAAATATGTATATCGTAGATACTTTGCCAGGTAAATTGATTGATGCATCAGATGCTCACCGGTCAGATTTAAGCCATAGACCTCTGATTTCAGGCCGAGTTTCATATTCTGTTCTCGGGATCACCTTTACCAACCGTTCACTGGTACAAGAACAAAGAGAAAGTTCAGCTCAACGATAGGTGTCAAGTAAGTGGACTAATGTTTCTATATCATTCTACTCTCAAGCTGTTTTTGGGTCTCAAATTGGAAAGAAAAATACCTGAAATTATTTCATGTATTTTGGTTAGCTCATCTGGCGTCAAGCGACCATATAATTTTCTACCCAGGACACACGAACTGCTCAATACGCTCTCTTCACATCCAGGCCGCAGGAACGGACTTATCGACTCATATAACCGGAATTATCATGTGGACTCTTGTTTACATGAGTACTTAAACCGTTCCCTCGGTTGGTATGTAAATAGGGTGCATTGATGCTGCTCACATATTTTGGGTAACTGTGCGATACAAACCATTCATAAAATTACAACGGAAAACTTGAGCCCTTCATTCGACAGCGTACTGATTAGTATCACATCACTGCCACAATTGTTCCATCTCGATCACCTCTGTGTGTAGGTTGTGACACTGGGAGAGCGCTCTTCACTGCTGATCCGGCCAGTTCTTCTGGACGACGACGGACCAATAACCTGCGAGCTGATTAACCCACTGGGCTCCACCTCGGCCACTGCACGCCTACTGGTGGAAGGTGATAATGCGGCAATTCGGGTCGCACCACGGGTATAGGAACAAGGGAAGAATGTCATTACCCATAAGTGCTCCATCTGCGTACCTGCTGACTCTGTTGGCCTTAGTTTTACCTTATTAGGACTATTCCCAACAGGCACACTTGGCCCAGTTGCAGAGACGTCGGCGCGAGTGTAAGACACATTTGAAACGGGCCAGAAAGGACACGGGAGGTGGTCTCCTGACATGGGAATTAAATCCACGTTGATACGTGCTATGCCAGATGCAATCAATGAGGTCATTAGGTCACCCGGGCCCTCGCTGTAGTGTTTAACACTCGCAGTGGAAACGGGTCGGACGCCAAAGTGCATGGGTGCTAAAGTGATTCAGCCAGATCTAAGGAAAACTAAGAAGGTTCAGAAAGTGCACTTTTTGTTGTGCGTGAGTGTTATAGTAGTATGCGTTCTAAACGAATTCGATTGATCTAGATAGAGATTTCAAGGTAAAACGAGGTCATAAAAGTCAAATTTGGGCCGTGCTGAAGCCCTATTGAAGATCTCGTGATTAAGCACTAAAAAGGAGCAAATACACTATAACCTGTCTAATTCCATGAACGGAAGTCTGCACATAATGTTCTAGGAAATTTTGGTGATATGGTCGATCAAGGGTTTTGAACTATGACGTCACAATCTGATAGATTTCCAATAACGGTTCTCCAGCCATCATTGAGTAATAGGTGAGGACACTTTAGTGCCTCCGTCTCACTGCGCGGGCTAAAGGTTAGAACTGACCTAATATTTATATCTGCCCACTTCTGCCAACATTCTGACCACGTTTCTAAATATTGGGCAGTAAGCTGGCGCTGGTGCATGCCAGGGATGGACTTCGGTGTCTGGCTTTAGCACGCGCAGTGATGAAGTGTCTAGCGTCAGTGCGCAGTGGAGAGGACCCCGAAGTCCCCCTCCCCCCCGAGATCTCGGAAACCAAGAGGGTCAGAAAAACACCCGTGTAAAACTACATGGGGCTATCGTGGTGTATGTACATTAAAGCCAATTTGTATTGATTTCGGTCAATAACTTCAAACTAAACGAGGTCGTCAAAGTCGAATCTGGGCCTTTCTGGGGACATTTTGGGAAATGCCGTGATTCTGCGGAAAAAGCCAGGAATGCACTTAAAGCGAACTAATTTTAATTTTACTAATTGGCGACTAGGTCCCGCAAAACTACTATCAAATGATGTAGCAGGTCATTCAATGCAATCTTTATGCGAGGTTGCAATATGATGTAATTCCAATGATGTGCACCATGACTGGTCCTATACTAAACGTCAGGCAAAAAATGAGGGTTTTATCTTGACCAATGACCTTTGAACTTGACTTCTAACCTTAACCCGAACATTGATAACCTTAATCCGATACCACATGAACTTTTTTCGCACCCACCACCTCCTGGGGGTCCGATCGGACTCCTCCCCCTGCAATCTCGGAAACCAGAAGTGACACGGAAAAATTGAAACGGCGCTGGAAGCGTCTAACCGTCTTTTACTCCCAAGCCGAGCTGGACCATATCCATTAACCTGTGACCTTACGGAGGGCCAAATTGGTTAACATTACTACAATAGTACAATAAGATACAAATTACAAAAAATATTACGTCACCACTCGGTCCTCAGCCCAGGCGAAATGGTGCGACCACGCCAATTGCAGCGGCCTCAAAATACAGGTCTGACTTTGAGAGTCTATGAGGAAGAAAATTATATCTTGCGTTTTAGTTTTTTACCAGTCGATACCCTCATGAATTTTCTCAAATTGCGTTGTTTGACTCTAAATTACTTTCCGGTGACCTGGCCAGATAGATGGGGTTTGAGTGGGGGGAGGGTACCTTAGAACCCCACTGCGCGTGTTAAAGAGTATGTGCTCAATTTGTTCCAGAATCGGACTTTGGCACTTGCCCCGCTCGTAGTCAGTTTGAGGTCTGGCTTATTTCCATATTCCCCACGCCGCAAAACTGTTGTATCCAATGCGTCGTAAGTACCTTGTAATGATCAATGCATCCGCCATGGCAGCGACACTTTTCGAACAGCTCCGGGTGCCCAGCTACTCATGAGCATGGGTCCTATGTAATGAATGGTTCGAGCTTGCTTGCATAGCAGAATGTTGTTAAACATGAAAAACGGCCGGGTTGAAACAAACCGACCCAAATGGAAAATCCGTCACCGGCTTCTGATCAGTTAGTCCTGCCCCTGCTTTCTACACTGTACCGCAATATACCTCTGCTGTGTAGACTGTACCGCTGTGTCCACTCTTGTTGAGAAAAAGTCCGTAATCGCGAACGATTCTTAACGCTTTGACAATCGATATATCATATTTTGACTGCTTGTAAACATTTTTTGTACAAATTTGTTATTATTTGGCGACTAGATATTCTAAGCGTTTTATGTTCCTTGAGTATTTGATGAGACTTGGTGCGAAAAACACGAATATGTATTTGGAGAGCCGACAGAGAAAATTCCCATGGTCTGTTGTGTTGAATAATAATTGTTGAGGTTTAACGACGGACCAACTGCCAAGGTTATACGGCGTCGCCAACTCTCACCGTGTTGTGAGGAATTTTGGAAACCAGGTCTACGTATTCAGAGGCCTCGCCAGAATTTGAACCCGGGACCGATGGCTTAGTAGACAGAGGTGCTATCCACTAAGCTACCCATCTCCGTGTGTAACGCTTCTTAAATCTAACGTTGTCTTCAACATATCGGCAGCGCCCGCGCGTCTCCACCCATCGGATGCCCTGGAGCAGGGTCTGACCTTTGGCCTGGATGAGGTCATTCGCGTCTCAGTGGCATTCACGGGAAACCCTGTACCCACCTTCACCTGGCTCCGTGAGGACCTTCCACTCAGCGGTGAGAGTAAGTAACGCGCTTCTGCTGTGGTGAATTCTGCCTAAACGGATTACAATTTGCAAAATATGCTAACCGGTAATGAAATCTCTCTTCTTTGGTCTTGAGAAGTTGACGAGTAAAGTCCAGAAATAAAGAAATTTCACAGAAACTACAAAATCAATTTATCTGTGTGTTATCTTCTATTTTTGTCACCTTCCATTTTGGTTTCAAAGACAGAGTCAGCAGCATACACAATAAGCAAATACTTCTCAAAGAATGTCAATTGCGAAGAGGAACTCGACCTGGAAATGAAGGTGCTGTGATGGCTGGGACATGCCATGAAACGTTTGGCGTAGCGACAGTGCATGTATGTTCGGAGGCATGGTTAAATGCAATGCTCTTGATATTTAAATATGAATATTTCCCTACGCAAAAGCATAGGCAGATTCAGGGGGGACAAGAGGGTGCACTTTGCCCCACCCCCCACATCAACCCCTGATGGCCCCTGAAACGGTCACGGCGTCCCCCTTGTGTCCCCTTTAATCTTGAATCCTGGATCCGCCTATGCGTAAAATAAATTCTTCAAAAATATCGTATGTAGGGAAAAAGTTGGTAGATCGGCATACGAAAGCAGTAATTTGAAACGTATAACTGAAGACGATTATGAGGGCAGTGGCAGGTAACAAGTGGCTGCCGGGAACCCACTTCGGTTTTCACGCCATCTCCATGCCTCCACCCAGCCGACGCCCGTGTCGCTACCTCGTGGACGGACCTGGAAGCTGTGCTGAGGATCAGCGACGCTCGACCCTCCGACGGAGCGCAGTACACACTCAGGGCGGACAACGACGCCGGCGGCGATGTGTTTGTCTTCAACGTCGCTGTCAAAGGTCAGGGACTGTCGAACTGCCCCTGGGACCCACTGCGGCGTCAGAGCAAGTGTGCTAATCGTACGTGCGTTTCACGTGTATTAAGGAAATTAGTTCAGCGCTCCCGGGGGTAGCACTTGAACGGCAAGAATCAGGGAACTTGTGTTAACAGGATTGGACAGCTCTTGCGAACTAAACATAATTACAGGACTGGTGAATGATGGAAATTGATGAGCCACGTAGCTCCAGGAAACGAACTGGCTGGGTTGAAATGACCTTTTTACAAGCTCTTGGGCTTTTTATACGCTGTGACGTCGGGTAATAGGGGCTTTGTGTGATGAACACTGACCGGTCATTTTTATACTTTTACTTGTATGTGTAAAGATGTGTATGCGATTATGTAGAACTATGACCTATTTCTCTCACCAAGCAGCGAATGCTAACTCATATTTTATCGCTTGACTTCATCTGTGAATGGGACTTAATTGAGCCCGTTGATGATTGTTCAATACAAACAAACAAGCCAACAAACCTTGCTATGTTTTCATCACAGTATCAGTCCCAAAGGTAGCAACGTTATTTGGTGGTCGTCGGTGTCCGTACTTAAAGGCAGCTGCTTAGCTATAGGACAGAAAAACTCTTAATTTTTCCAAAGGCAGACTAATGCTTTCAAAATATTTTACCTTTAAGAAATGAGTTTGAGAAATGAACAAAAGTAAAAATTATATTCAGCCTTATAAAAGGAGTAGGTAAACATAACCTTGCAATACCACATTGTAAGAACAGCATGCATCAAAATGGGGATAAGCTTAAGTTTAGAAGGATGTGAATTAGCTTGAGATAGAAAATTCCATACAAAGTTTCCTCAAATTTTCCCAAACGAAAATGGGAACATTTTGTTTTCTTACGTGTATGCTTAGCTGCAGGTTTTGGGGAGATCAGGACATTTCGCATATATTTATATACTGTACGGGGAATCGGCAATAGATACTAGCATTCGGCGTTTGCGACTTATAAAACCTTATTTATTTTATATTATCCTCGTGCGCCATCAGCTAGTATGTGAGAGATTTACAGAATCAGTGTCAAGATCTCAACAAAGTGAAATGTTCCAGGCGTTCCCGGCGCTCCTGGAAAGCCCGAGGTTCGTCAATTAACGTCCAAATGTCTCACTTTGGAGTGGTCGGCGCCTACTTACGACGGAGGCGCCAGAGTTACCAAATACCAGGTCGAATATTTCAAAGTAAGTCTAATAGTTTCAGGCTCGGTAGCGATGTGTGCCCTGCCTGCTTAACGTCGATGTGCCAATTTATTTGCATAAATTAATGTTTCTGTGTTCATAGGTAAGTATGTATTGTCAGTAACTTCTCAGCAGGAGCAAACAATCACAACCAATTCATATCAAATCATGCGGGTGAAATGTTAAAAAATAAAATGTTTATACATTTGAATCATACAATTTTCAGTCCAATTTACTTTTTTATATAGTTACAACACTAAAGTGTATCGACTCTTCTCTAGGTCGGCTGGGACGTATGGCTGAAGGGCGTAACTTCGCGAAGTAGAATGGCCCAGGTGTTTGACCTGATCGTCGGGTCAGAGGTCAAGTTCCGCGTGAGGGCGGAGAACAAGCACGGCCTCAGTCCGCCCAGCGACGAGAGCGACGTTTGCACCGTACCGGAGCCTGTTGAAGGGTGAGGTGCATGGTGTGTCTCAGTCGAGTCAAGCTGACATTTTCAGGTTTCGAATTTAAAGGGAATGTGGCACCTTGGTTGAATCCCGGAATTTAGTGTAATTAGACGTACTTTTAGTCAAAAATAATGAAACCACTCATGATTTCTCTGAAAAATGTACAATAAGTTCAATATTTGGTTTTTTAAAATACTCCTCTAGAAAAAAATAAATATCAGCCTGTGGATGATGTCACGATCTGGCAAACACTACCATAATTGAAACGCTTCAAGGGCTTCGATTGGCTGATGCTCATCGTGACGTCAGCATATGCTGTCACACCAGTAGCTCACAACAATGGCCGCCGGCGACGGGGGCTGAGGGGGGCTGGTGTCAGGTAGGTTTTAGCTTTTTTTACGGAAATATCAAGTTCCAAGACAAATGAAATATGGAGTACCGGGTTTTCCGACCTGCTTTACAACTTGGCTATCTCAGTTAAAATCACATTGTGAAGGTGCCACATTCCCTTTAATGTCCTTTAATCATTCGGGGATGGAAATCCCAAATTATGAGCGAAATCATCATATTAGAATAATTGCGTGAAATGGGGCCTGCGTAGCGGAGTCGCTAAGACCGTGGCATTTTGTCTGTGCAGAGTGTCATAGACTCGAGCCCACCCAGAAGCAGTATTTGGAAGCCTGCCCTAGCTAGCCTAGCTTCCTCCTCTTGCTCCACCAACATCGTGTTGGTGTGTCGATACCCCCTTTCCCCCAATTCAATACAGTGACAACGCTTCCAGAACGATACAAACCTAATATTTACATAATGAAAGCCGGTTATCACACACGTTTTCTGACTCTCCTCACAGAGTTCCCACGCATCATAATATATCACTGTGAAATATATGATAACCACCATGAAGACAATCGGATGTTGGACACTTTGCAAACAAATAATTCTGGAAGTCGTTTGTGTAAAATTCGGCGGCTTTTAACATTTCATCCAGTGTGCTCCTTATGTTAGTTTTATTTACAATTAGTGTCTATCGCTGCCCGTTTTCTTCCACTGTTACATCCTGTTGCTGGCTTGAGCCTGTGGCAGCTAGTTTTTTTCTCGCAGACCTTAATTACTCTGTCGCGCGTCACTGCATGTCAACTCGGCGCTGGTCTCGGGGTGATGGACGCCAGACCACACTCACCTTGGCTGTCGGTCCCAAACCACTGTGAGGTTCCCAGAAAATAATCAGGAAGCCTCATCCGTACGGTGTTTCTTATTCCGGTGTGAGAACTAATGTTATTCACATGTTGCATGTTTCCGGGACAGCGGCTTATCCAAGGGGTGAGGGAGAGGGTCCCTCCCCTTGCCCCCTGAGGTCGTTGAAGCCGCCTGCCTGAGGACGTTTAGCGCCAATTCTGGGCATCAAAGGCAGGGGAGTAGCCAGGATTTCGCTCAGTGGGTGGGGGGGGCGCCCCTGAAAAGATCCCCTGCGACAGCGCCAAAAGAGGCCTGATGGGTAAAAAGGGCCCAGCTTGTTACAGAATAGAGTGCTGAAGAGGGCTTAAGAGGGCCCTGTCTGCCATGAAATTTCAAATTTGGCCACAGAGCATAGTGGGGGCGAGCCGCGCGGCCCGTGTCCTCAGGGGGCCCTTCGGGCCCCTCAGGGGGGCTGTCCCTGCCGCCCCCCCTTGGCTATGCCCCTGATCGAATGTGTCAGGAACATTCTTTAACTGCGAGAACTGTGCGGCACAGTTTCGTTAAAATTTATTTGAGGTGACCCTGCCAGTGACTTCCTGAATTTGGGTGTTCTCCCCTGTTTGCTGTGTGTCCACCGCCAGCCTGAGACCTCCATTCAACTATTTGGTGGCTGCTCTCCGGAGAGCGGCATCATTCTGCCTCTTCTTTGTCTTATCGATACACCAACTGCCAGGGTCTTATAGCGTCGTCAACATTTTTCCTGTTGGAAGGGTTTCTCGGGAGCCAGCTTGCTCCTTGTTCAGGGAAGCCGCCGGGCCTTGAACCCGGGTCGGCTGCGTGGAAGTCAGCTATGCTGATCACTCCGCTACCGCGCCCTCAGACAGTGGCACCCTTTGTTTCTTTTTGGGTAAGGTTTTTGAAACAGCCACCCCTAGAATAAGCAAAAATCGCATCGGGATGGTGCCACTGAGAACGCACAAAAAGCCTAACCTGTCAAATGGTACCAACACGCTACCTTCCTGAAGCTCCCCCCACTTCCCCCTCCCCCTCTCTCCTCTACCGATATCCTGAAATCACAGATACATCACTGTTTGAAGGTGACGTCTGACATCCGTGCTGACAGTGAGGATGACGTGATCTCGCTGAGTGGCTTTGGACTGACGCCCTACGCCAGCGAGAGTGACGTCAGCGTGCGTGGCACGCCCGTGCCCAGTCCCAGACGCAAACGGAAAAAGTTGATCGGTGAGTACATAATAGGCCCTGTTGACCACCTTGGTCAACATTAATCAAGCTTTGTGAAGATTAAAATACTGACTCTGTTTCGTATAGAAAAGAAGCAAAGCTCTTAAACAAGGTGACCTTTTGGTAAATCAAGGCAGTAATTTTGTTGTTCGTCCCTCCAAAAGCGCCTAACTTTCCATAGTCTCATGCCCTGAAATGCTTACGGCATAGAGATGGTGACATCGCTGTTTCATCTCTCGAGGAAACTTAGTCTTATTTGTATATTCGGGCCAGGAGACTTGGCCGGGGGGGTGAGTACATACATAGGCACTTCTTCCTCAAAGATATGCTCTATGACTTGAACCATAGGCGGATCCAAGATTTTGAATCTATTGGGGCCACCAAATGTTATTGCCAGCAGTCTTATATCAGGAGGCCCGAGGCCTGACTCGGTGGCACATGCCCCGCATGCCCCCCCTCTGTATCCGGCTATGACTTAATAATGATTGCTGGGGTTTGACGACCCTGCAGCCACCCAGGGTTGAACAGCGTCGCCAACTCTCATCCTGCTGGGAGGGACTTGGCGAACAGAGAGAGGCTCTGCTTCTGGCTTAATCTGTTGTGTCTTACTTTAACACGCGCATTGACGGGGGGCGGGTACCCGCCCCCCCTCGGGTTTTTCGGAGATAGTATAAAAACGGCGGCGCGTAGCACCGCCGTACTTGGTATGCCTTTTCCCTCATCATTTTTACTACTTCTGTGAAAATTTTAAGGTTAGGTCATCTCAGGTCAGGTCACCAGTACAGGTCAAGTGACCCGACCTCAAAAAAAGTTTAAGATAGCATAAGTCGGAGCAGAGTGAACTTATCCGATTGAAACTCATATCACATAATGGCCCCACCGAGTTCTCTAACATATGTTCCGGTATTTTTGATATCGATGACTTAAGGTCAGGTACGAGGCATGACCTCTCCATTGGAAATACATTGGAAAAATGTTTTTTTACGGAATAACCCAGTAACGGATGGTGATAGAGCATTTGGTTTAGCTGCTTTAGACTCGCCTGGGCTTTGCGGTTCTAATGATATGCATTTTATATAATTTGACCGTGACCTGACCTCAGGTCAGGTCAAATCCTTGATTTGACCTAGCAAGGTCAAATTATATATCATTCGATTCGGCTTGCTAAGATGATTCATATAGTTCAAGTCGTTTTGCTTTATCTTCACTTGTTCAGATGTAATGGCCGAAAAACTGAATTTTACATGTTACCCCTATAACGGGCATGTTTTGACCTCTCGTGACCTTAAATGTGACCTGACAAAAAAATGGTTCAAATGTTTTCGATGGAGAAGTGGATGGGCAGCCCAACGCCGTTTACCGTTTTTCGCTACCTACCGTGGTTCTCGAGATCTTAGGGGGCGGGTACCCGCCCCCCGTCAATGCGAAGGTGGCTCAGACCCCCGTCAATGCGCGTGTTAATATCCATTCCTTTTACTCTAAGTTGATGATTGTCTCCGCAATTCCCTCCAAAAATGCCGTTATTTATCTGCAATGCATCACACATTGTGCAGTGAGCATGGTATCAAGACCCAAAACTCAAATAAAGAGTTTGGGTAGTTTCTAAACCTTATATCATATGATTGAAAGTTGAACTGAACATAATCGAAACACCCGTGATGCCAGACGGATATCATGTTTTTTCCGAAATGTTCCAGTAACTATCCACGTCGAATTTTCATCAGCCTTTACAGACTAGAATAAGGTGTAAGCTCATTGATGGAAGAAACTTACAAGCCAGGATCCTCCCATTATTGATGGTTTTAACAACCAATGTCATCAAGTTACATCGTATGGACTGACCCCAAATACAGAGGTCAGAAAATTCCCGGTCTGCCAATTTACTTGGGGAACTTAGTGGGGAATCGGAAGCCTGCATATATTAGAAACTGGGGTAAGAATTTGAGGCGCGAATAAGACCTTCAATATAGTCTTATAAGACGATCAGGTCCCTAACCTACTCATTCTTGCCGTTGGGCGCAGTAATTAAATATCCCGTAAAACTGCGCGAGCTTTTTTGGAGAGCTTATCTCGGGGTAACACTCGCTCTCCGTTGTGAAAACTAAATGAATATTGTAACCTATGCTCAGATATCCAGCTACCTTTGTCCAATACTTGTAACTTTCTTACGCTTGTATAAAGGCTGTCTAAAATCTAAAACTACATTGGTCGGATACCCAGCAATGTTTTGTGTGTCCTTACATTGCTGGGTGTGTTTTTGTGTTTTTTTAAGAAACATGGTTTTTTTGTTTTTGTGGTGTTTTTTTAGATATATGCCAACCGGAAACATCACTACATTTGGGCATGAAACTTACTGCATCAGGAGAAGTACCAATCTGGTCTGAAAACAAACGTGTGACTCTTCAAAGATTTGTTATTCTTTGGATTTGCCCCAATTTCTGTGTGGTTCCACTGAGAGCCAACATGAAAATGCCTCGATATTCATTGATCACGATATTGATTCTCTTTGGCAGATGTCGACACTGCGAGTGACTCATCCGATGGTCCGGTGCGACCGGCTGTGACCTCTGACGCCGGCACACGCACGCGCAGAAGATCACCATCGGCGGGTCGCGGCACAGGTCACAGACCTCGCGGTATCAGTCCCTTCTACCAGGAACAAGAAGATCAAAGTGAGTGCTGAGTGTCTTGAGTTTGTGCCTTCATGCTGCGTAGTTCTCATTTTGAGCGATGGTGCTTTGATCTTAATGTGACGGCAGCGAAACAGACTAAAAATACGTAGAAGTGATGTAGGTCATCACTATCCAGGTTGTCTGAAGTAGCCAGAACGGCAGGTTCCGAAGGTGTAGGGCTGAGGCACATATTGCCTTATATAACCCTCTAGCTGTATCATTGAGGATGTAAGGATATCCCTGCGAGTAGATATGCTATTTGCGCTCCGTTTTCAGTGCTGTAGTTTCGTGCAGAGTACACGTTCTAGGACACGGTGCCACCGTTCGTAGTGTTCAGTAGGTTGGCCTCAGTTGCTTGAGACGTTGCACCAGAGAAAGAGCTAGGGAAGCGGAACAATCTGTAGCCGTGGCTCGTCCATACTGGCCAAACTTGAACCGGATTTTTTCCAATGTAGTCACCATCATCACCATCATTAATTTTATATTTCACTTTTTACATTCAGACCGGGGACAGAAGCAAAGGAGAACAGCAAAGGAAGACATGAGTAAGGCAAAACAATAAGGGGCAACAGAATAGAACCTTAAAGGCATACAGTATACAACAAAAAGATACATTGTCTTATGTATTTTCATGATTTTAACCGTAACCCCCTGTCCCCGGCCCCCGAACGGTCGGGTTAGTCCGCTTCTGTCCCGTGCTGTATAGAGAGCCGTCTGTTTGCACTCATGTCCCCGCTGAAATGGCTTTGGTTTGTTTTCCCTCGATCGCACACCGACAGAGAGCGACTGACGGCGCCACGTCAGCGCCGCTGGCACCGGATCAGGGGCGATCCCAGCTGCGGGCACAAAGGAGGTCACGTCATAGGGACGTAGCTTTTTGAATTGCTTATTAGAATGTGAAGTGTCACAAGTGAGCGTGAATGAACCCCAAATGGAATACAAAGTGTTTAGAGACATAAATAGCCTAAAATGGCTATTTATGGAAATAAATGACTTTTCGGGCGTCAAACCTGTGGCCCATGACCACAAGGCTGGTGGATGGATCTTGGCCAACGCTGGGGGAGGGGAAGTTGCAAAAATAAAGTGTTTTTGATGAAAATGTACCCAAATCGGCTAAACGTAAGCTAAAGTTGGTTACTTTGGTGGAGGGGTGTGGCCGGACTGCAACTCCTGGATCCTCCCCTTGGAGCAGGCGCCTCCCCACCGGTGATGCGGCTGAATGCGGATGCCTCTCCAATGGGTGAGACTCCTGCCAAAACAAACCTCAGTTCTAAACGCACGCCGCGCGCAGATTGTCCACATTACAACCGCATAACCGCCCTCCGTCATGACGTGATGCGCTCACCGAGACCGCACCGACGCGACAGCGAGACGGGAGGATCACACGTCTGGTTTAGGAGGACCGACCCACACGGAGGAGGAGTAGCATGTCAGTTCGACTCAACTCCCCCACGCGGAGAACAGACCGGAACGACTGGAGGTGCTGGTGCGCAGGTTGGAGAGTGCGGAAAGTTCTGTGGGTGTCTGCACAGCCGCCAGACCAGGACAACATGCCAAACTACAGACCTCCTGGGGAGACTGAGCGATTCCGCTCCCTTTCTCGGTTGGAGATGAACTTGCCAGAGATCGAGTGGCCCGGAGGCTGAGCCAGTGCGCTTCGGAGGTCAAATAGGGCCATCCAGTTTTTAGATGCTGTTAGTGCGAATGATATAAAGCAATCCGACACACCCCACCCGGTGATGCAATACGGATCTTGTTTTATCTCGTGGGGTGAGACCCGATCGAAGTGTAGACGGTACGTTCAATTCAGACCACTACGAAACAAGGTCATTTTTCGTGTTACTGTCACCTGTATGCCTAAAGTCTCACGAACTCGTGCTTTTAACTATCGAAACGCACTTCGACGGTCGCGTACCGTCCTCAGTTCGATTCCCGGACCGTTCGATGATTTAGATGAGACGCAGCCACCGCACTGTTTATGACTTTTAAATGCTGCAATCGCTGACCACAACCTACTTTTCCTTTTCGCCGTTTTCCACCGTGGTTTGACAGCGACGTTAGGGCTGCCTTGAGACGAAAACGCCGCCCATCGCTGAAAAATGCCGTGCCCAGAGCACAGCAATGATTTCTCGAGCCAGGCAGACTTTAAGAAATCACTGATACAAAACAGGAGTATCTTCTGGACTTAAATGACTTCCCGATAACCCCAAAAATTTTGGTCGTTTATCAAGGCCTAAATCATCAGGCAATCAGTACAAACATTGATGCAGAACGGCACAACCCACAAATCCACTAATGCGCAAGTTGCTCAACAGAACTTCATTTCAAAATTCTCAAATCCAGTTGTACAAAATTTTCCCGACTGCCCAACACTTCAACCATTACAACTAAACCGATTTGCTGTACCACCGGCAAGGTTTGCTTGATATGAGTATTGACGGGAACAAGGCGTGCGGGCCTGACGGTCTCAGCGCACGCATTTGAAGGAGTGCGCCCATCAGCTCGCGTCCCTATAGAAATATATGCAAACTCTCGTGAACCAGGAGTGTTCGCAAGAAAACAATATTATACCCATACACAAAAAGGCACAAAACATGCCAAACAACTATCGTGGAATCCTTTACTCCCACTTTGCTCCAAAATTTTAGAAAAAGTAGTTTTGATGAACTGCTTGCTCATTGCCAACTAGCAATCCCGGTATCACAACACGGGTTCTTACCAAGACGATCGTGCGTGCAAACCGAGTGTATTCTTACACCACGGATGGAGGTCGATCTAGGAGGGCGCTCAGACAGATGCTATCTACACTGATTATTATTCGGCCTTCACAAGTGTCAATCATGCATTGCTTCTTCACAAAATTAAGAAATCCTCAATGTAACGACGGAGCGCACTGGATCGAATCCTACCTCTCCAATCGTCGTCAACGCGTCGTCATCGACGGAAAAACACGGGCACCCGTCCTTTCAGGGTGCCGGAAGGTAGTGTCTGTGGCCCTTACTTTTTATATGCTTACGCAGACCTACCACACTGCATACAGACGCAATGCGTCATTACGCTGATGACGTCAAGATTTTTAATCGCATAAAATGTTCAGCCGAGCAGATGACCTGCAAGCGGACCTGGAACGACTCTCCGCGTGGTCGAAATCCTGGCTTTGAAATTGAATCCTTCAAAATGTCATGTCATAACGTTCACCCTTCGAAATTCCCCATTTTGGCCGGATATTCATTGATCATTCAATTTTGGAGCGCCGCACGGAGACTCGGGACCTGGGCGTCCTACTTGACACAAAACGACATTCTCAAATCATATTGACTCAGTAGTAACACGAGCAAACGCATGTTGGGGCTCTTATAAGAAGCATGCAAATCCACAATGTCGGCACGGCGGTAGACTGAATGCCAGTCAGTCACAAGTGCGTACTCTCATGTCCGGTCCATATTGGAATATGGTTGTGTAGTGTGGGCTGGCACAGCTGTCACCAACCTGAAACGCCTAACGGATTCAGCATAAGTTCCTTATGTGGTTGGCGGTGAAGTCGGACAGACCAATCGCAGTCACGACTATAACACGCTTTACTACATTTTAAGCTTCCTTCAATTCGTTCGAGACTCGCGCAATATGACTGCTTTATTTGCATAACATTTTCTCGGACGTCTTGATGTCCCCATGTATGGGATGTTTCGGCCTATTAGTGCAGGGGCGTGTATCGCGAGTACAGAGGCTGTGGAATGTTCCATACGCCAGAGTGAACACTGTAAAGAGGTCTTTGTTCTGCAGGATTCCGGTGCTCACTAATGATTTTCTCAACTCCAGCAGAGATGTTGATTTTTGACTCAACGCATTTCACCTTCAAATCGGTGGCCAGACAATTCGCGAATAGCCAGGGCCATTTGTTGATTACAATGAGTGCGCTTTGTGACCGTGGAAATGTCTTTTGTTAGGCCGTAGGCATGTATAGACCCGTTTTACACTTTACAGATGTTTAGATGTCTAGACCGTCGTTTAATATGTATTGTTCGTGCTACTACTCTATATAACTTATTTACCTTTTACCACTTACTGCACCTAATTGGGATCATCCTGTTGGTGTTTACGCAAATACAAACAATAACCACGGCTATTGTAAACATCAGAGGCAGAATCGGGCATACCTGCATTGGCAAAATACCTCTCATGGGCGAATATTAAGTGTGCCAAAAACCACCTTAAAGTTGGGATCCGCCTGGCGTGGTCTGCCGAGCTTTTATCATCGTCGCTCACCAAGGGTTTGGAGGGGTTGAGAGCTGAAGGGATGAACCCACCAGGGATTTTTCGCCCTATAAGTGATTTTTACCGCTAACTTGTGAGATGCATTTCTTTTAAATGACAAAAATTGCATAATCTGTTATTTACGGGGGCGGTCAAGGGAAAGGGGCAGTTCATCCATGGCCCCCAAAGCGAAATAGAGAGGGGAGGGAAACCCTCTTCCCCCAAACAAACTAGTGTACCATAATTGATAGATTGTGGACGACCTGTCCGTCACGAAAAAAGGTAAGCGTGTTTTTCAATTCGGAAGGTATCAGCCTCTTTGATAGTTAAATAAATTCCCCCTTAACACCCGCCCCAGTGGGCCTCCGGATCACCTACGCCCTGTGGGGAAGGGGTGTTCAAACATGTCGAATATATGTTGTAGTACTGGGTGGGCCCATCATGTGACGTAAGTTTCGATGAGATAGATTCGCCCTCTTTTTACTTATGCTGTCTTAAACAATTTTTCGAACGTTAGGTCACGTGACCTGCACTGGTGACCTGACCTGAAATGAATCAACCTTAAGATTTTGGGAAAAGTTGCAGAATTGATCAAGAAGAAGGTATGCCAAGTGCGGTGGTGCTTCGTCCCGCAGTTTTTTGTGGCCGCGGGAAAACCAGAGGGGTGTTCAAACACACCCCACCGGGGCTAGGGCTAAGAGAAAAGAGGCTTTTCAGGCAATATTTGTTTTCGAAATAATGCGGTACATAAATGTTTTGCCATAGCGCGCCTGAGGTGTCTGACGGACGCTCTCGTTTGAAGAGTGCGTGTGGCCGAAATGAAAAGTATAGATTCACTGCACCAGTTTAATACTGCCACCTGCCGTTTTTGCCGCTCAACATTTTTTTCTGCGTGCAAACAGTGGTTTGATTCTTTCCCTAATTAACCGGCTGGATCCGACCCTGTTGATCTTTCTATGCTGGTCATTTGAGTATGGCTTCTCAAGCCAAGTAAATATATCTACGTTGGCTGAAAATACTCAACTATGATAATGCAGTCCTGTTACTAAAATTACGATCTCGTCCAGTCTGTCCAGTTCAAAGATAAAGCTGGGAAAGATTTATGGTTGCGCATGGTTCGGGAATGATTTCGAATCAAGAATTATGTATCTTAGACTCAAGCCGAGGGTTCGCGCTAATGTGATAACGAAATCATCTGAACACATCAGGTTGGACTTAATTATTTTTAGGATCGATTTTGTATGTTATTACATTATTGCGGATAAAACATGCCTGCATTTACTCTTTTTCCCGCCTCTGCCTCTGTCAAAGTTGAGTTGTTGGCGCTTACCAAGTATAGCCCTGAAAGTGATTTTTATTTAGCGCAATAAAACACGAATGTATGAAGCAGTGTATGAAGTACAAAGACAGCGAAAACTCATATTTTATACATACCAACGACCACACAGTTCAAATTTTAAGATTTTGTAAATGTTTTAATATTTTTTCGTACCACGGATGATAGCAAAGAGGCTTGTCTGCAATGCACTGAAGTTTTCAATAGGTACTATGGCATTGATTGAATAAGTTCTGCCCCACTTTAAACTTTATTTTTGGCTATTACATCAATAATTGTATGCTAGGAAAGTAAAAACATCTTAAAGGCATTTTGAATAAGTTATAATTTTTTCAGGTCTTAATAACGAAAAGTGATTGATATTTAGGTAATGATTGTCCTGATTGACTTGATAAGACAACAATTTCCGAGAGACGAAAATATCAACTTGACTAGGCTCAGTCACAAGGAAGCTCATTGCATACTTTTCCATTCGTAACTGTCGTACCTAACAGTCTTGAGTTGACAATGACTGTTCATTTATTCATTTTGAAGTACAAACAGCTCACAAGACAAGATGGCGACCAGACGCCACGCTTAAGTCACGCCCCTGTCTGTGTATGTTCCAGAGCCGGCGGAGCCCCCGCTGCTGTCGGCACCGGAAGCCGCCATTGTTGGCACCACCGGCACCACCACCATTATCACCGTCGGTCTGGAGGGACCTGTCACCTCCCTCACCTGGTGAGTGTGGTACGACCCCCCTCCAAGGGCAGGGTCCGGGATGTGGTGTGACGTCACACGCCCACCCATCCAGGCTGTATCCAGGGTGCATCAATAGTATCCAGAATATTTCAAAAAGACAACGATATTCAAAAACAGAATGCAACATTTCTTCCTTTGGTAACACAATTGAACTTCTTGTGTTCTCTCAAAAATTTGCACACGAGTATCAAAAAATTTAGAATAGTTTCAGCAGATCCCGCGGAAGAAAAATTTTGCACGCCTCTGTGTGCCGTCACTCAGGCGTGAAGAAATCCCTCTTGAACATACCTTTAACACGCATGGGGTACCCCCCTCGGGTTTTTCGGAGATAGAAAAAACGGCGGCGGTAGCGCCACCTACTATACCTTTCCTCATCATTTACAACTTCTGGAAAATTTTAAGGTTAGTTCATCTCAGGTCAGGTCACCAGTACAGGTCAAGGACCCGACCTCAAAAAAGTTAAATAGCATAAGTGGACAGGGTGAACTTATCCGATGAAACTCATATCACTAATGGACCCACCGAGTTCTCAACAATGTTCCGGTATTTTATATCGATACCTAAGGTCAGGTACGAGCAGACCTTCATGAAATACATGGGAAAATTGTTTTTACGGAATAACTCAGTAACGGATGGTATAGAGCATTTATTTTAGCTGCATAGACTTGCTGGGCTTCGGTTCTTATGATATGCATTTATATAATTACCCGACCTGACCTCAGGTCAGGTCAAATCGATTGACCTAGCAAGGTCAAATTATATATCATTCGATTCGGCTTCTAAGAGGATTCATATGGTTTAAGTCGTTTTGTTCTATCTTTACTTGTTCAGATTTAATGCCAAAAACTGAATTTTACATGTTATCCCTATGACGGGCATGTTTGACCTCTCGTACCTAAATGTACCTGACAAAAAATGGTTCAAATGTTTCGATGGAGAAGTGGATGGGCAGCCCAACACCGTTTACCGTTTTCGCACCTACCGTGGTTCTCGAGATCTAGGGGGCGGGTACCCGCCCCCGCAATCGAAGGTGGCTCAGACCCCGTCAATGCGCGTGTTAAGTAAAGGTATCTTGAGTGTTGTAAGCCCATTGCACACCCCCATCACTGCCAGTGTTTGACGCTCAGCGCCGAGTCAGTCTGGTGCACGCAGGGGCAATTTGGGTTCAAAAGAAGTCAGCATACAAAATGTACTTACTTGGAAATGCAAGGAATTATGCTGCGATAAATAAAGGACATTGCTCAGCCCACTACGGTTGTGGAAAAGGTGAATCGGTGCAAGGCCATGTCAGGTCAATGTATTATTTCAGTTTCTGCCAACGTTGGAGCTCCATACTCATCCGTTGCAGTCATGCAGGCCTGCAATTGGTGAATTAGTATTGCTAAAGGTGAATTATAATCCTAGCTGGTTCTGTATATATGATAATCGAAATTAGTTTTTGTCATTTACCTTTAAGATTTCGAAAAATTTATTTTGTGAACGACCTAACCAAAAACATACCCATGTTTCTAAATATCCAGGCTTCCAAAGGCTTTGATTGAACATATTTTACATATTTTCTAATTTTTAAAGAGTAAAAAATAAAAACAGTTTCGAGCTCATGTCAGGCTGTAAGCTCTTATATGCCCGGGGCATTTCTGATTCGTATTTATTTCGTTCCTAAAACTCCCAGCACGCTCACCTACCCAAATTCTAGAAGTAGATGGACCACGTAAGTATTTAAGAAGTATTCTCAGGAGCTCTAATCGATCAGATGGAAGGCGGTTTGAACCCTCGTTAATCCGCGTCTAGTCGAAATGGTCTATAATTAGGTGATGAAGCCACCATGTCATCGGCGGCTCATGTAATGGTGAGGTGATTTCGACAGCACTTTTGCAAAGCAAGTGTGCCACGACCTTTTTATTTTGACATAAGTAGGTACAAATAACAGAAAAACGAACGCATGACAATATTCTCTTTTTTACTTTATCAATTGATGTAAGGAAACATTGGCACGATATTGGAGGCTATCGTATTAAAGATTTTCTGTCTGAAATAATATGCCACTCACAAACAAACGAAGCCGATAGCTTACAGCAACTCAGAAAGGGTGCTTTCAGTTTTCAAGCGTATTTGAAAGTGAAGAAATATGACGTCACATCGATTCCATCCCTTCCCCGAGAAGTGAGAGGATCAATAGGGTCTTAAGAAAGGGCGTCACTACCGATTTTCGAAAGAGCGGATGTAGACACAGTGATGGAAACCTATTTCCATAGGCTCCTATTTCCGGGAAGCTAGATAAGGAAGCGCAACACTTACGTTTTATAAAACCTCAGTGCAGTCTCATAAATATAAGAAAAGGGAACGTTGTGTCCTAAAATCTGGCATTCTCACCGATACTCCCGGCCAAAAATGGGGGCCGGCCGTCCACATTTTAAGAGAGGGGACCCAGTCCCCAGGCCCTCGGAGGCAACGCACTTGGTCTTAAGTGCATTACTTAAAAGGAGCCAATATCGTGCCTTTGACTTTGGGACTGACACCCAATAGTGTCACCCTCAGGAAAGCCGACACTGTCGGGAGCTTAATGTCTCCTTATATAGTCTTGATAACTTCATATTCATCATCACGGTGCTTGAGAAGCCTCCGTAATTTAAAGTTTTAAAAACAAATATCATGAAACGAGGGAGAAACTGGGCAATGTTGGGCAATCCGGCAGCGAGGGGATAATGGCCCCAGCAGGCAGAGCCCAGAACAGAATTTGAACATGGTGGTAAGCATCCTTACTGAACACATCCCCATACGTCTCATGGCTAAGGAGTTTGACATGTAGTTATACGGTGAAATATAGGGGTCCTTGTACATACAAGAGCATCTTAGCCGCGCGCAACAGTCAGGTGTTGGCGTCCTTGTTCAATCACTCAAACAAGACCATACCCATACCGGCCGCAGTGGAGAGGGTGCGCTCAATAGGCTGAGACGTATTGAAGCTCAAAGGAAGCACCCTTACATCTATGAACTTGGAGGTATTTGTGCTGCGGATGGGCAGTTCGTACCTGTTCCAGCTCACGAGAGCAGAATAGGAAGAAGAGGTCCTTATCTGAAAGGAACCGGGTGAGGAAAGCCAACCAAAGATTTGCAGTGCGTTGGCCAGCTTTTTCCCAGATAAAGCTGTGCACTTCCGTCACATTGTTCACAACAGGGTGGCGAGGGAGATTGGTTCATGTTTATCTACTGAGATGTAGGGGGCTGGTGACAAGCTTCTTCTGTTTTCGTATAGCTATCTGTTGTGGTTTGTTCTGTGCGCAATTCAATTACCATATAAAATTACAATATTTTTGTTAAAATATGACTTTCGTTGTGGATAATGCTGCGTAATGCTCGCGTTTTGTATAAAATAGGTTGCTATGAATTGTTTTGTGGCTCAATGTAGCGTAAATTGAGCCTAATCTGTGGTCACATTAAAACTCCTAACAATGATTATCGTTATCGTTTTTGCTTTATCGAAGTCATCCATTTGATTGGGGAGTTATCGTTATCGAAGTCACGGTCCTCGGAAAAGTTTATTAAGTAGTCGTTATCGACCACGGGGTGAAATTATCGAGGTCTACCACTGTTACCTGGACATAATAGTAGCACCCTGTGTGTCCTCATAACATGATATGAGTTTCAGACTCTTCAGTTAAAACTTTTGTCGCGCTGTGTGAGTGTCTTGCACGTAAGTGTGGCCAGGATTTTTAGACTGTGGGGTACTTTGGTCAAAATGTCCCATTGGGCCTGGGGGTGGGAGGGGGGTCGCCATCTGTGCCAGGGACACCGGTAATTAAGGTGCGACCTATCAGAGGGGTATTCAATTGCATTGCGGGGATGCCAATGCTTACATTGGGGAGGGTGGGAAGCGAAGTGGTGGCAGGCAGGGGGAGAGGGAGGCGCCGAGGGGGTCTCAGGGGTGCCGGGGCGCGGTGTTAGGATTAAGGATGGGTCGATCAGTGCACGTGTCTCCCTTTCCTCCTGGATCCACCTACGCTCTTGGATTTAGTGTCACTTGACGTGGCTTAGGGGTCTGACTTTAGATGACTTGGACCTAGAATTATAGGGAAAATACAAGACAATTACGTATAATAATTTTGGGCTTATCGACACCGCCAGGGTCATGGCGTCCAGCTCTTCCCTGTTGGAAGGGTTTCTCGGGAGCCAGCTTGCCCTGTCAGGGAAGCCGCCGGGCCTGAACCCGGGTCGGCTACGTGGAAGCCAGCTCGCTGACCACCCACACCGCGCCCCCACAATTACGTATAAGGTACGCTAAGCGTCGTGTTTTTTTCATTCCTCCCGTAATTTGAAAAGAGGTGCTCCAAAATATCTCGGCATGGAGTATGCTAAACAGCCATCTCGAGATGGCTGTTTAGAAACAGAAACAGCCATCTCGAGATGGCTGCTTAGCTTCCCAGGCCTTCTAAGGCAAAACATCAGCGATACACAGGAATTCTAAGTGAGAGCCAATCCAAATGCACCCCTGATGTTCAAATAAACACCACTAATTTGCGTCTTCTTTAGTGTTTGTTTGAAACAACCTATGGGATCTCTTGCCCGGCAAACGTTTCGTTGTCGATGGCTGCATGCGTTTGTTTCCAACAATAAATGTGTGATGTAGCTGCTCATGAGAAAACAATTATAATGTCAAAGATACAAAGTCCGTTTTACGTTGCTGCGATGTGGACCATATATTCGGTTTCTGCGACCGGGTCTAGCCTAAAAAAATGCAGCTAAGAAGGCAGGTGAGCATAGTTTTCTAGAAATGTTTTCTTGTTGCCGGAATGTGGAGATTTCTTATGACCTGTTCAAAGTTATAAGTTGCAAGACAATATCTAAGGTAGGCGCTTAATTACGGCAGAAAGAGGGTAGGTACTGTTACATTTCATGTTTCTTCCAGCGACCTGTGTGCCTTTATCGTATAACCATATATACATATATATATATATATATATATATATATATATATATATATATATATATATATATATATATATATATATATGTTATATATGTATATATATATATATATATATATATATATATCTTCCCTTTTCTTGTCTCTCAGCATTCATCTCTCTTTGCCTTCATTTCTATATCTTTCTTGTCTCATCTGTTTCTCTCCTTGTCCTCCTCCTCCAACCTATTACGTGACAGCTGGCACATGATGTCATTAGCGACGTCACACTTCACGTCAAACGTCACATCACCCTCGGCTCCCCCCACGCCACATCAGTGTTTTCCGAGTCCGATCGCAGAGCCTATTTATACCCTCCGGCTAAGGCGTCATCCTGGGGCGGCAACGTTTTCCGTCGGCGTGGAATCGCCGCTGCCGTGGCAGCACAGCTGCGGGGGCGATTCTGGCGCGGCTCAGCGCGGACGGCGGCTGACTTGGCGCGGCACGGCGCGGCGCAAATGGCAACTGGATTCGACACCTAGCAGTGGCACGGGCGAGACGGTTGGTGAAGCTTGGGTGCGAGTGACGAGGCGTGGTCTCCAGAGGTGGTCCTCCTCGGAGGAGCGTGAAGTGGCCGGTCTTGCAGGTGCTGAGCAGACAATTGGATTCACACAGCTTGAATTGGTGATTCACACAGCTGGACAGTTGATGTCCCCAGGAGCCTGATTCCGGCTTCGGAGTGGTTTCGGAGCTCCTGAGTGGTTTCGGAGGCTCCTGAGTTTGTTTCATAGGTTGAAGTTTAAGTGAAGAACTAATCATCTCACAGTGGCGACTTCGCGGAATCGTGGATCTGTTGCCATCTCCAAACTCTTATGAAAGAGCGGTTGATTCTCTTCCCAGACTTCAGTCAACTGGCTTGTATCGTCAATCCAGGAGCTAGTATGCACTGGTTGTGCTCTTGGCAACACGTTTTCCCTGGTAAGGAAAGACGTCTGATCATTGGAAGCTGATCGACATCAAGTCGTTCCGGAGAAAGTCCATAAACACATTCCTACAAGTATGAGCAAACTCTGCCAGTGCTGCTGTGGCCCTCGCAAATCCAAACGGTGAGACGCAAATAGATCCAGTATGTATGTGTCAAAGGACCAACTTCGTTATCTCATGATTTGAGAGGAATTGATGCTTCACAGCAACTACTGCATAAGACACCGTTAAAGGTACTAGTGGACATTTGAGGAGGTTCCTGATTTTTGCTTTGGACATGCAGTTCAGGCCCGATCCATTGCTTGCTACTATTGTATCGCATTGTCGCAAGTGCTTCCACGCATACGGTGGCTTTTATAGTACCGCCGTAATGGACAAGAGGTTATCAAAACTATGTATGGGAATTGCATACATTATGAATAATGATAGTAAAGCAAAATGAGATACTACCTGGAAGGGTCCCGACTTCCCAAGGCGCGTGTATTATGTGTTGACTTCTAGTAGTTTAAAGGAAAAATGGCAGTTTAACACGCGCATTGACGGGGGTCTGAGCCACCTTCGCATTGACGGGGGGGGTACCGCCCCCCTAAGATCTCGAGAACCACAGTAGGTAGCGAAAAACGGTAAACGGCGTTGGGCTGCCCATCCACTTCTCCATCGAAAACATTTGAACCATTTTTTTGTCAGGTCACATTTAAGGTCACGAGAGGTCAAAAACATGCCAGTCATAGGGATAACATGTAAAAGTCAGTTTTTCGGACATTACATCTGAACAAGGAAAGATAGAGCAAAAAGACTTAAACTATATGAATCCTCTTAGCAAGCCGAATCGAATGATATATAATTTGACCTTGCTAGGTCAAATCAAGGATTTGACCTGACCTGAGGTCAGGTCAGGGTCAAATTATATAAAATGCATATCATTAGAACCGCAAAGCCCAGGCGAGTCTAATGCAGCTAAAATAAATGCTCTATCACCATCCGTTACTGAGTTATTCCGTAAAAACCATTTTTCCCATGTATTTCCAATGGAGAGGTCATGCCTCGTACCTGACCTTAGGTCATCGATATCAAAAATACCGGAACATATGTTAGAGAACTCGGTGGGGCAATTATGTGATATGAGTTTCAATCGGATAAATTCACCCTGCCCGACTTATGCTATCTCAAACTTTTTTTGAGGTCGGGTCACTTGACCTGTACTGGTGACCTGACCTGAGATGACCTAACCTTAAAATTTTGACAGAAGTTGGGAAAATGATGAGGAAAAGGTACACCAAGTACGGCGGCGCGTAGCGCCCCGTTTTTCTACTGTCTCCGAAAAACCCGAGGGGGCGGGTACCCGCCCCGTCAATGCGCGTGTTAATAACGGGATTTTCAGTATGGTAGCCACGTGACGAAGCACACCGAGAATCCCTGTTTGATAATTCATTCGTCCTGGAGCTCTCAATTTGCGACAAAACAGCGTGTATCACAGAGTGGGTGTTGATGCTTCTGCGACGAGGAACGGTCGCCGCGAGCCGTTAGGTCCAGAGGGGCATCTGTGCGCTTGAACTTAGTACGCTCATAAAGCGTTATTACTCCGTGAAAGAGGAGTCCCGAGAAAAATGGAGAATGAAACCTGGGGGCTTCCCGTATACTATACGCTACTGATAGCTCAGCTCATATCCCATGGAGGTACCACATTCCATTTGAGGATGATGAGGATAGGATAAGCATATTAAAACACACACATAAAAACACACATGCATAACTAAAAAGACGAAAAACTGAAGAAGCTGAAATGGAATTTGTCATATTCGTTTTCGTAGTGATTTTGCTTTAGCATTTTAACTCCCGCCACGCTGGGGTCCCTTGGATGACGAGCCCCGCTGGGAGAGCATATTTCGACCCTTTAGTATCTTACTGCCTGGAAAAGTGAAAACAAAATAATTGGTGGCGTTCGAAAGCACTTAGCGTGACGAAAATAAATGATGCAAACTACTTTTAGGTCAGGTCAATATTGACGTCACCAACAGTCA
Organism: Lepas anatifera; assembly: GCA_034440635.1. Lineage (NCBI taxonomy): Eukaryota > Metazoa > Arthropoda > Thecostraca > Lepadidae > Lepas > Lepas anatifera. The sequence continues at coordinate 3,218,571 of JAOTON010001827.1, read as the reverse complement.
AGGAATCTTCCAGCGGCTTGCAACGGGGCATTGTAGACTGTCCCTGTATGTTTTTTTACTGAGCGAAGCTAGCATAAACCTGTATACATCATTGGAGCCCCCGCAGCGTGACGAATTGAATGGCGTATAATATAGCCATGCTAGATAAACGTGGTGAAAAGGACCTGACTAAAGGCCAGGTCAAGGTCACACAATGACCTAGTAGGGTCAGATTGTACATCAATCGACTCCCCGTGACAAGATAACGTAAAGTTTATAAAAGGTTTTACGTTTGAGATTTTACCCCTTTGAAATGAAAGTTTTCTGGGCAGTTAATATTTGGTTTTCGGGAGCCCAGAACATAAAACAGACATTTTCTTCCAGTTGGGAAGGTGTTCTTCGCTATTTACATGTTGCACTATTTCATTTGATTCCCTGTGATATACTAAATCTTGTCTGTGTTCTTTTGCCCTAATTTTAACCCTCTTGAAGTTTCCCGCATGGAACTTTTTTCGCAGCCCCACCATTGAATTTTTTACTATACTCTTTCCCGACTTATTTCTTCCTTCTTCTTTTCTATCTCTTTCACAGACGACCCCCCTTTTGGACACAAATTAATGTTATCCCCTTCCAACTGTTACAGAAGGGGTAACCCCCATGAATCATATTTAAGCTTATATTGCGATTCAGGCCAAAGCCCGGAAACATAATTTTGATTGGTCGCTGCCCAACAAGCTCACAAGTTTTTGTTCATGCTATTCACTTATCATGCTATTGTTTTATTTTCCAGTCCCCAGTCTTTTCACAACCAAAACTATTTTTCAGATGTTGGACTGATTTTGGAAGCCAGTAACTGCAATTTTGCGGTATTTGCTTCTGTAAATCAGGAGCAAACTGAACAAATTCTCAAACGGAGGCTACGTGTTGTCTCCTTCCATTCAACTTTGGTAAAAGTAACTATGAACGGCGGAACACAGTAAATGTGTTTTGTCTGTTAATGTTGTCGCCAACTGTCTTTTCTTTCTGTCGCTAATTGTTTTTGCTGCCAAATTATAAAGCTGGTCCAGTTTGTTGTTATTTTTCTAAAAATTTTGTCCAAGTTGTTCTCAGTTCGACTGTTGGAGTCGGAGTCTCAGTCGGAGTCATCAAGGGACTTGTCACGGAGACCCCGACCCCACCACCCGAACGAGCAACTCCCAAAATGGAGGGTTGATTTAGAAGCCAAAGTTTAACGTCCCACAAAGCACAGGGACGGAAGCCCCGCTCAGGTCACCCTCTCACTAGTCAGTTGCCAGCCGACCTGTACGTCGGGTAAACTATTGAGCGCCGGAGCGTCTCAGGGGAACAGATCCCAAGCTTGGACATGCACTGCCACTGCATGCTTCTGAGCAGCGGGCCGGAACCCAACGCTCTACCAACTGAGCTACCGGGGCGGCATTTTTTCTGAACATTTGACGTAGGTAGGGGCGTAGGAAACTGTTAAAAATCGGGGAGTCAACCTTAGAAGGGGTCCCCAGCTCCAGGGGCCGATAATGATAAGCTGTTTTAACCCTTGCCCCGGTGGAGGGTAGGAGCCACCTTCGCCCTGGTGAGGGGCTAAAAAAGACCCCCACGATCTCAAAAAACTAAGAGAGCTAGAAAAAACTGCAAGACGGTAATCGAAAGCTCTTTGAAAATGATATCCAAAATACTTCGGTCATTTTTCTTGTCAGATCAATATCAAGGTCACCAAAATAGGTCAAAATCGTTATTATAAGGTGTGCTAAGAAAACCTAATATATCTCAGAAACTATGATAGCTAGAAACATTTTTCTAATACCATTCGAAAACTCTTGCGTTGTTCTTTTATTACAGTGGCATTCGTTTTCGTGTCAGGTCAAAGCCTAGTGAGCTACAGGTCACTGAATATTGGAAATGTTCTTGGGAATGTCCATAGCCACCCATGCATAAGAGCGCTTCCTTTTTCCTTTGGTAAATTCCAAACCAAGTAAGATACAGTCATAGTTGATGCACCATTGCAATCTTCTCGTCAATACAAATCGAATGATATATAATATTGCTATGGCAGGTCAAATTTGAAAATTTGACCTGACCCAGGTCAACGGTCTGACCCAACTTGACCTGGCATAGTCATTATGTATACCATTTGACTTGCAGTGACTATACAAACACTTCGGTGATAATATAAAAGTTCTATCTTTGTTAATTCAAAACTTATAGAGTAAAACACCAAAAACTGTTTATTTGACCTAAAGTGACCTCTCAAAGGTCACAAGCCAAATCTCTCACCATCACCTTCAGAAATGAGGTAAGAGCAAGCTGTAACCGGTGTTTGAAGTTGATTCCATCCATACTTACTGAGAAAAGCTCATTTAGCGATTTTCCCCATGTATTTACAATGGGGAAGTCATGCTCTGCACATGACCTTAGGCCATCAATATATGAAAATCCCGGAACATATGATGTAGCTCCTGTTAGGCCCAATATGTGGTATGAGTTTCAACTTGATCAATTAACCCGCCTTTTAGTCATGCAGTCCTAAGCATTTTTTGAGGTGGGTCACTTCACTTGGCCTGATGACCTGACCTGATATGACCTTGAGCTAAAATTTTCAGGGAAGATGTAAAAATGATGAAAAACAGCTAGATCAAATTTGGCGGCGCTGCGCGCCGCCGTTTTTCGGTCACTTTGGAAAACCCGAGAGGGGGTCTAAAAAGACCCCCTGACCGGGCGAGGGTTAAAACCACTCACTTTGTGTCAACAAGACACGCATGCGCATTACACACTGGCCTACTCTAGGTATTTCATATATGACTTATTACGTTCTTTGTTGTCATTTACTTCAATTGAATAGCTGCGTGGTGGAAGACGATAGATAGCACTTTTTAGTGGAAGACGGCCGGTCTCTTCACCCCTGTCGACGTCCGAGTGACGGCTGCTGCTCAGCGTTTGGTGCGGGAAGCTTGTCCGAATTAGCCCTTTGTGTTGGGAGCGGTCTGGGCTGGAGTTTGGTTTGGTCCAGTTTTCGGGGTCCATCTGGAAGCATTCGGGTATGAGGTGCCTGGGCCCTCTTCGCGAAGCGCTCCTCGCCCAGGGGCTTGCAGAGGTCGTACTACGGAACTGGAACTTTCCCAGACAAGCTATCGGGCTCGTTGGGTTTCTTGTTTTAAACTACAGATACTGATTCTTGCATATCCGTTGCGAGGGCCCACCATATAAAAGTGGGGAGGGGCTGTGGCCCCTGCCCCCTCCCCGCTCCCACGCCTATGAACATATACACTAAACCCTGTTCAGAGATTGTAAAGTCAGGCACCCTTGATATTTTCCTACTATTTGATGCCTCAGTGGGAAACGTGCACATTTTCGTCCTCCTTAATTGACGTTAACGCCTAGTGCAAGAACCCTGAAGTTTATCTCATTCGATGTTATGAAGACTGCAACTCTGGTCTTATCATCACTAACGTTAAATCCACATTGCGTCGTTTATTGCTGATGTGAGGCTACTATTTCTTAAACATTTTTGTTTTTCACCGTGGAGAGTAGCTAATTCTTAGGTGTGGTGTGTACTCCCAGCTACCCGACAGTTAAAAGGTCGGATTTAGATAGGCTTTGGTTTCAAGTGCAAAGATAGTCACGTCAGCATTCTGTTCTTCTAACTCTAAGCACTCTCCATGCTTTACACTCCTCCGGATTTCACAGCCTTTATTAGTAAACAATCCCTCTCTCCCATAAACCAGTCCTTAAGTCATTGCTTTCATTGTATACACCTACTGAAGGTATATAGTTTTCTATTCAGACTGCGAGCTTCCGCCTGTGTTATGGTGAATTGTTTACGCCTTGCGGCAAGCAGATTGTAAATATCACTGGATGAATACCCACCATGTGTTTTTTATCAACACCTGATGTTATCAGGGTTGTAGAACGGTGACAAGAGGTCTCCCCAGTTTCGTTCAATGATCTTATCTGGATATACCTCACTCTAAATGAAACAGAGGGTTAAGGGTTTGTGGATGGTAATAATTTAGAGGATATGAAGACATAGATATGAAGACATATATTTCTTGCTGAGGTAGGATTAGCTACATGCATTAAGCTTAATCCAGGCTTACGCAAGAGAAAATTATTTCACTTGTCAAAAACTATATTAACGCGAAGGACATTAGGAGTACTTAATTTATTTAAAAGCACACAGATGCAGACAACTGTTCACTTCACCAACGGATACCAATTTGTACCCCTAAAGAAAATTCCTGCGGGAAAAAGGCTCCTGGGTTAAAGGAAGGGCAAAACGATACCAGGCGAACAGAATCAAGTTTGGTTGAACTATAGCATTAGTCGGATTGTGATGCCAAGCTATATTGAAAGGCTTATTCGTCTAGGCTTACACGTCAGTGGGTACCAGTTCCAGTTTTGAAGGACATGAATAAACCGGGGAATAGATATGGGATCTTCTGGTCCCTCGATAATTTCCCAAGCTGTGCTGGTAGAATCGGGCTTTTCCCGACTTCTCCGAGAGTGCACTGGCGTCAGGTTTTGATGCGAATTCCGCTGAGTACCCGCTCTCTGTATCGGCTTTTGAGGGGCTCAGAGACCTGTCACCCAAACAGAGTCCGCTGGCTCTTCTCGCGCGTCCCAGACTTGGCACAAGTTGATCGGCCATCACCCTGAAAGGCTCGAGAGCTCTCCAAGCCTAGGCGTTGGCGACTTCCAAACGGAGCCTTCGTCATATCGAAGCTGATATTTTAAGCAAGGTGTTTGAACGGAAAAGAATGATTATAGGATATTGCGTGCACTTCAATCTCTTTATCACAATTATTTTTCAGGGTTATAGCATATTAAGAAACCCAGCTTGAGTATCGTTGTTGCTAAATTCACAACTGGTGGAGAATATTATAGCCAACCGTCTATACTTCCGAATTGAAGTAAAACTAGCCGGAATAGCCCACCGCTTAAGCCGTTCTGGTGTCGCCCCTGTTGCTGACGCAATTGGCGTCGGCTGAATTGCAGCGTTGTCATCCGGACAGCTCTCCACGCCAAAGTCAGCCGCCGCTATCAAATGAGGCCCCCTCCCCTCCACCCGCCGAGCCCCGCGGCCGTCTGGGAACCACAAACGCTGCTCTGTTGTCGCGGTTCTGGTGCTGGCATAGCGTCAATATCAATTAGCGTGAAATTTAAGGCATTTTGTATAGATGACAAACAATGTTTCTCTCGTATAGTTGCACTTGAAACATTGAGATATGTTAAAAGAAGATAATTTTGTCCTATGTTCCAGTGCCCTGGCTTGTTATTGGCCCACAAGATGTGTGATCACAGAAAAAGAATCACCTGCTTGGGATTCCAATATCCCACTTAAATCCACAAAAACATGTAAAATTATGACAAAAAATGCATACAACTTCTATGGCATGAGATAATTAACTTAGGCAACTTATATCCTAGAAAGTGTGCTCGATTCATTGCGTATGCTTGTGATCACCATGCATTTTGATATGTACAGGGTGTATAGAAAGAATGATATTTTTCAAATGTTCAGTAAAGTACCAAAAATTAAACGTAAAACGTTCATTTAAGGTAAATTGAGGACATTTCAATAAACATGTTCCATTTGCATCAAATATTTTCCCGTCTTAAAAATAATGGAAAATGATGCAAGAAACATAATGTATCACCGCTTATGCTTGAGAAAAGGAACGCAACACTAAAAACTTAGCAAAGAAAGACGAGCAGCACACAAGACAAGTTTAAGTAACATTACAAGTTTAAAACTTGGTTCAAGCACCATGGCCATGGCCACCCCATATGAATGACTGGATGCGGCGGAGACAGCCAAAAGACCTCTCGTTCACCGCAGCCCAAGGGACGTGGACCAATTGGGGTTGCTTGCTTGGACGCGGGCTTTCCTAAGCTAGAGGTCTTTTTAGAATTAATTTCCAGAGGTAATGTGCGTGTGGACTGTGATGTACCGCAGGGGCGATGTAAGGTTTGCAGTGTCATTGGCGTGATACTTGTCACGTGATACGCGCGTGATTTCTACGACCATTTTCGATGAAGGCAAAATATGCAGTATTTTCAACTCATTTTAAGACTATTTTTGAAGTAGAAAAATATCAAAACAGCTATCAAAATATGAATAATCGTAAATGTCCCAAAATTCACTTTGATTGATATGTAAATCATACCACAACAATCTATTTACAACCGCATTATGATCAATTAAAAAATGCAGGAGCTTCCGGTACAGGCGCCAACCCTCGCACTGATTCTGGGTATGGCCCTTCCCTGCCCTTCCAATGGGAATGGGGTACGATCTCCTCCAAATAGCTTCTAATTAAGGTAGATCTTCCCGGAAAAGCAGCTTGCTGCTTTTCACGAGAGCTCGCGATTTAAGACAATTTGTTATGACTTAAGGTCGCTTTGTCACATTTCTGGTCAGGACTATGATTGTGCCTCTTATTGCCAACTGTGCCGCTCTGATAGCTATTGGCCAGGCTTAGTGGTGAAAAATCACGAATACACCTGTGTGACCATTCTAGGTAACGCCTGGGATGAGATAAAAGGTGAACGGTCACTTACAGCCAAAGTTCAGTTACCCAAAATTTATAGTTTAATCCTGTTTTTTACATTAAGTTTTAGTTCAGCGCTAAGAGTAACCTTAGAATGGTTTGTATCCCCCAAAGTTTGGTTTTATTCTCAGCAATTGTCTAAAATTAGGGTAAGGTGGGCGAAGCAACCAAACAGATCACCAACGGTTTACAAAGGTAAAACGCGGATATATGTTTATACCCGCCCCGGTGCGCCTCCGAGCCACCTTCGCATTGGTGGGGGGTTTCAAAGACCCCTCCCCTCGAACTCGGCTCCTATGCGGAATGGCGAAAAACGCGACAGCTGTGGGATAGGTCATACAAATTAATGAAGAAACTACATCGGTCACTTTTTGCCTCAGTTCCATATTGAGGTCATGACAGGTCAAAGAAGGTTGTATGTTAGGGTAGTGTTTTTGGAATCTGGCGTCTGCCAGAGTTGAGTTCGAACCATTTTTGAGGCACTTCTCGCTTCCTCTCGTCACGACAAATCGAATTATGTATAATATGACTATGCTAGGTAAGAAAGAGCTGACCTCAGGTCAGGTCAAGGCTACTTTTAAGCCTAGCATAGTCAATATGCATATCCATCGACTTGCGATAGCAATCCAAACGTAATGGTATGGAAATATAAGCTGTATCATCATTTCCTGGAAAGCTATTGACCCAAGTCTGTAAACTTCTTAAGTAGCCCCAGATGACCTCTCAGACGTCACAGGTGAAAAATTGCAACATGAACCTGGGAAGGGCCCCAGGATACTACGATTTGGAGGATATGACGGTATTTTCAGTTGTAGCTACACAAATACCGCCCAATTTCTGTTTTCCCCATGTATTTCCAATGGAGAGGTCATGGTCCGTACTTGGCCTTAGGTCATCAATATGAAAAATCACGGAATGTGTTTTGTCGCACTCGGTGGGCCCATTATTGGCATAGGATTCAATCCGATAGATTCACCCATTTCTTACTTATGCCACCTTAAACATTTGTGGAGGTGAGGTCACTTGACCTGCACTGGAAACCTGACCTGAGATGACCAAACTTTGAAATTGTTGGGAAGTTGCGGAATTGATCAAGGATATGGAGTGCCAAGTACGGCGGCGCTTCGTGCCGCTTTTTTGTGCCGCCGTTCAAACCCGAGGGGGTTCAAACACCCCCACCGGGGCGAGGGTTAAGATGTGCCTTTTTCTTAGGGTACTCAAAATGTGTGACACATGCGAAATAATATGAAAAAACTAACGCAAATCAAAAGAGGCGAAACAAAACTTTGGAGATAATCATATTCAATATACTTTGCTTTAACTTTGCTTAAGGATTCTACGGAACCATATAATAAGTTGGCACATTATACCTAAAATGATACCGTAGACTCTGGGTGGAGACGAACGTCATCGGGACCCCCGAATTTTGGGTCTGCTACTAATTCAGTCCCATTCCGGATCCCACAAGCTCGATCGAGAAGAGATATCAGCCCTTACTAGGCCCAAATATGTCCTCACTTTTGGTTGAAAATTAGAAACAAACAATAAATATCATAGCTTGTTATACACATCGGTGTTTTTACCACAGACCATCAAACAGTATGTGCGCGATCGCCTTTCACAGCAACACGTTTATACCTGTCTACTTCGAACGTCTGTTTTTCAACTTCATCCCAACACGCGTAAAACTTACCCTGCTCAGCCAAGCATTCCTCTTTCCCTTATTTATATGCTTAAACCCTAACATAAAAATCAATTCATGCGTTCTCCATAGTCCTATCGCCGATCTTCAGGCCTGTGATACATTCTACGCCGTTCAAATCATTAATGCCAAGAGCAATGCTTTTCCAGCCTGACTGGAGCGATGCTGCCGGCCCCGCGGTCAGAGGTCAACGAGGCCACCGCTGTAAATGCCCCGAGGCGGCCGACAATCGAGCGCGAGGGAGGGAGGGGCAGGAGGTTGTGAGGTGGTGACGATCATGTACAGCGCTGTAAGGGCTTGCGGTACAGCGCACTGTCGGTGCATACTATTGGAATAGGAAATATGAAGTGTGTATGTTTAAGCATTCATTTCCTTACTTCTGCGTGGTAAAGAGGGCAAATACGGGGACACTGAACTATGAAACTGACCACCAGGTGGCAGCTTTACCAGCTTAGATGGCATGCAGCTTGGACCAACCAAATCATTAGAGAGGAAAACAGATTTTGCCCGAGAAGATGTTAAATTGGGAACGGACTCGTCGTATTTGGTGCGTGCTTGTTTATATCACAAGCCAGTGTATATGAGAGCCAGTCACCATATATGTAAACATGCATATGATGTTACAGTATGCAATTTTATGTTATGTTATGATGCACATTCTTACAGAATATCGATAGGTCCCTACCGTTGTTTAGTTTTTAAGTCCTTTAATGAGAAAAATAATTGTGTTTGCTTATTTTACCATAAACATTTAATTTTCAATGTAAAGTACAAATAAACAGTATTTTCACTTGATATTATCAGAAAAAACAGAACCCTTTTTACGGTGGCACTGAATTAGTATTTTGTGATAAAGAACAAATAAGGGGTAGCGGCTTTGTGGTTTTGGCAAAGTAAGGCTAGTAGCGGCAGCGGTTTCAATAAGCCGAGATAGCGGAAATAGCAGTAGCGGCTTAAGAAATTGGTAGCAGCATCCACCTATGGCAGGTAATAAATAGTTTTTCATTACCTCGTTACGCGCTCTTTGTTCTCGATTAAATACCTGATGAAATCAGTGAAAAGTGTTACTCGATTGCTACAGAATTTGCATTTCTCGTTGGAATACATCGAGAATAGTCCAACGTCCGGTCCGACCTCGCGTGCCTATGTCGCAGCCACCCAATCAACGGTGGGCCGCGGCGCTGTAAATTGCTGGTGATGATAGCTTGCCAAAACATAGCTTTGATGTCGAGGTGGGCCGCAGCTGCTGGCAGCTGGTCTCTGGATGCTGGAGTGAAGATGGGGGACGGGTCAGAGGCAATTAAACTCTGTACTGAATGCGTTACAGAGAGGGGGAGAGAGAGAGGGAGGAGGAGGGAGGGAGGGAGGGAGGGAGGGAGGGAGGGAGGGAGGGAGGAGGGAGGGAGGGAGGGAGGGAGGGAGGGAGGGAGGGAGAGAGAGAGAGAGAGAGAGAGAGAGAGAGAAAGAGAGAGAGACAGAGAGACAGAGAGAGAGACAGAGAGACAGAGAGACAGAGAGAGAGAGGGAGAAGAGAGGGAGAGAGAGAGAGGGAGAGAGAGATGGAGAGAGAGAGAGAAGTTGGGTAGATGCCGCAAGTGGTGGTTTATCAAATAATCAATGAGGATCTGGAGACAGAGACAGCTTACGAGCTGGTGAAAATAACCTTTTTGGGATGAGAAGCAGTGTACTCGCTCGCTATTGCGATTATTTCCCACAAAGTCCACGCGTTAAGTAAAAGATGGGTCTTCAAGCTATAGTGCATGTTGGCCAGGAACATTTGGACCCAATATGCTCCATATCGGACCCCCCCAGCAAATCCCGGTTCATCCATTTTATTTTTGGTTTAATGCATTTTGTCCAAATTGTTCCCAGTTCGCTTTTTGGAATCCGATCCTTGCTAAAGTCATCAGGGGACTTGTCACGGAGACCTCGTCGCCACCACCCGAACGAGTAACTCCCACAAGGAAGGGTTGATTTAGAAGCCAAAGTTCAACGTCTCACATAGCACAGAGATGGTCGCCCCGCTCAGGTCACCCTCTCACCAGTCAGTTGCCAGCCGACCTACATCGGGTAGATATTGAGCGCAGGACTGTCTCAGGGGAACCGATCCCAAGCCTGCACATGCACTGCCACTGCATGTTCCTTGGCAGCGGGCCGGAGCCCAACGCTATACTAACTGAGCTTCCGTGGCAGCAGTACATTTCAACATCATCTTGTTCAATCCAAACAAAATCCCACATTTAAAAAATACAACTAAATTAACAATTATGATCCAAATTCATATCCAGATTCGAAACTTCCCCAATTTTCTGGTCAATCCAATCAAATCCCCAGCAGTTCTTCGATCCATTCTGAGATCCCATTCATGACCCACTCCACCTGAAACATTCATCATGCACTTGTTGAACTGGCCCAGGACTTGGCTCAAGCCAAGCTCAAACTGCAGTACCCACCCGTGACTCCCACACACGTTCGAATTCCGGCCGACGTGGGAGGCATTTCGTAACGCGAATCAACACCTCACCGGCCAAACCAAGCGAAACGCCAGATAGTCGGCTGCCATGGTCCATGGCCTGGGGGCAGAAGCGCCTCACCCAGCGTCTCTGTTAGTGCGGTCTGGTTGGATGACTCCAGATCTAGCGTAAAGACCCTTGTCTGCTCCCCTCTCTATCTGCCCGGAGAGTGTCAGTGTTTAGGAAGGTACCTGTGGATTTGTTGTCCCTGTTGCCCGTTGTAAGACTTTATTGCGTGAATTAGCAAAAAGTGGGTCCACGTTTAACACTGGCACTGGAGAGGGATCTGGCACTAATTCGCGCACTGGAGTGAAGGGCTGATTTCCCCCCGAATCTATCAAATCAAGACGCTTAGAAAAAACGCCCGGTTAGGGGTGTCGGGCTATGGCCATCTACATTACAATAAACTATCATTGACATAGGTCAGTACATTCAAGCTCAAAGGAGGGTCAAATATTGGCAATTGGGGATCTACTGGGAAATGCTGTGACTATGTGGGCAAAAGTTGAGGATTACGGAATCCGAACCACAGGTCTTAAAAAAGTTTCCTGAAAATTTTGGGCTCAACATCATTGAACTATGACGTCACAATACGACATATTCCCTATAATGTACACTATAATTAGCGCTATAGCAACCGCTAGCCGGGAAATTCGGATTGAACTCTGACCCATGACCTTTGACCTTGACCTTTGTTTTGAGATACATTAACTTTGGTGTCATAAATGTACTTTGGTGTCATAACTGCGCGATTATGGCAATCTGAAAATAGAGGGCTGTCATGGAAAGCCTATAAAATTATTGACAGGTTTTTTAAACTCTATCACCATTTAGTGCGCCGTTGAAGTCTCTCAAATTAAGCCAAGTATCGTTTTTTGGCTATGAATGGGTCTCTGGCCGCCTAGAAAAAGAAGGTGGGTGAGGGGCCTGCAAATGCCCCTCTAGTGTGCGCGATAACTACGCGTCAGGTTATTTGGAAACCACATATTCTTCATCATTAAGCATATCTGTTGACTCGTGTAATTTGAAGTTAACACCTATCAGGCCACCAGTCTTATAAGTTAGGTTGAGAGCGGCGAAGGCCGGGGACGATCTTGCTCCTTGCTGTTAACCCTCGTCCCTGTGGGGGTGTTTGGACACCCCCCTCTAGTTTTTCCGTTGGAACTAAAAAACGGCGGCGTTTCGCGCTGCCGTACTTGGCACAGATTATTATTGATCAATTCTGCAACTTTTCCAATTTGTTAATGTAGGGCCATCCTATATCAAGTCACTAATGCAGGTCAAGTGACATCACCTCCAAAAAGATTTAAGATAGCATATGCAGGGGCCAAAAAAGTGTTCAGTGTGTCTCACCATTGAACATGTCAGACCACAAATGTGTCACCACCCCAGGATGAAAAATGTGACACGTTTTACGTTAGTAGGATACTGATTGGCACTCGTGGATCATCCTAGTTGTTGAAAAACCGTGCGAGCTCGATTTACAGGCGCCAGTCTCGGAGATTTGTTCCTGTATTCGTCTAGAGGAAACATGTCGGCTAATTTGTCACCTTTCTCAACTTGGACTGTCACCATTTAGAGTGGCAAAATGGTAGGTTTTTCGACCCCTGAGCATATGTAAGAACAGGGTTTATCTATCGAATTGAAACTTATATCACATAATGGGCCTACCAAATACTACAGAATATTTGTTTTAAATATTCTTACAAAATACCAAGTGCTTCCGAGGATTTTCATATCGATAACCAAGGACCATATATAGATCATCCATGGGGAAAACAGGAATTGGGCGAGAAATGACTCTATGTGTATAGACACAGCTTAGAATACCTTCAGATCAGGTGTGTGGATTTATATATCCTTAGGGGTGCCCCGTCACCCCCGATGAAACCCTGAGTAAGTGTTATAAATTCCTTTAAATTTAATATGTAATCACTTTTAGGACTTTAGACCGGTTCTATTTGCCTCAGCAGGCCTGTGTGAGGGCTAAAACAATCGTAATATCATGCTATCTGCCTTTTATGGTGGTTATTCGTATTCTTTCCAATTTGGCTACTCCCAATGGGTTTCGGAAATCCACGCCCCAGCTTCAGATTCTCCAAATCGTATAAGCTTAGAAACTTTGATGTGTTTCGGAGTGCTGCGGCCAGGAGCATGATTATCAGTTGACAAAGTGTAGACTGACCTGTCTGCTCGAGTCCTGGATGTAAAATATCCAAGATCATATATTCGGGCACAGCCCTTTATCTTAATCATGTTGGTAAGATGGCAAATTATCAGTCAACCAATCCTCATTGATCCAAAACCTCATTCCTGGCCGAAATTGTGGAATGATAATATTTCTGGAGCCACCAGGTCTGATTGGAATAAACACCAATCAATCGTCAAAGTGATCATATATTTGTGATTATGCGTGAAATGTCCATTAGCACCTTCCATTTCAATCAGGGCCGACCTTTCTGTCTCCTGACAGCATTTCGCAATGCTCTAACTGATGACTCTTAGACTTACATCTCTCAGACATTTGAGTGTTTCAACTTGTTGGCTGCCGGGCGGGAGAGGTCGGCCAAATGGCCGGCGGGGCGGGTGTCGGGCTGCCCTGCTGACAACTCAGCATATCTGTGCAGGAGACAGAGAGGTAATTGCGGCTGACAGATGACAGGCTCAAACGGTCCAACGCAGTAAGTGTTTGTGAAGTCCGCTCCATGTTGTGATGTTTGGGGAAACGCTAGAAAATCAAAGTCTCGCTGTATGTATATGTGGGTTTGGATCAATCGGATGAATTTGTCGAATACTGATACTTACCTGTGATATGCCGGTATTATTGGGCAGCATTGTCAACCGATATTATAAGTCAGTATTATCGACCGGTATTATTGATCAGTGTTATTGAAGGGCACCGATAATTGGTCTCATGTACTTGTATGATTACTCGTACAATCTTGGGCTCATACTGACAGTGGCAGAGCTAGGATTTTGCCTGGTATCAGGGAAGTCTTAGGACATGGCCTAAGCCACCTGGGGGCTGCATTTTGTGCATCCCGCCGGATTCCGTCCAGACGCTCTTTTGGGGCGTTCGTTAAAGGGCTGTTTTTAAGTTTTTCCGAGAGGTAGCGGAGTAGATTTAGGCAAATGAGTGCTGCTGCCCGTATCGAGGTGACCAAATAGTCAAACCGAAGTCTACAGCTGGCACTGAACGGGCGGTGACCAATGGAAGCGTGCCAGAACAGGAGCCTCTACCAGGTTGACACATCGAAAACAACTTTAACCCTCGCCCCACCGGAGGCCATCGATGGCCCCCTAAGGTTTTTCCGGGGATAGCAAAAAAAACAAAGAGACGCAGCGCCGCGGTTGAGAGCTCTACCTCTCACTCATTTTTCCACCATCCCTGAAAATTTTTACCCCGGGTCACCCAAGGTCAGGTCACCAGACGAGGTCAACCAAGGTCACCTCACTTCAACTTTAGAGCTCTGTAAGAGCTACATTTCGAAATCGATCAATTTGAAACTTCCTACACTTCATGACCCTTCCAAGGTCTACAACGTGTATATCCGGGATTTTTCGATTTCGTGCCTTGAGGTCAGGTCACGAGGTGACCTCTCCCATTGAAAAAGCATGGGGAAAAGCTGTCTTATGATCTAAAAGTCACAAAAGCGATTGAAAATGCTCAGCTTGATCAAAAAAGCGTTATTAGACACCCTTTCACGGATTCCAGGGACCATATTTGCCCTTTGACCTCTCCAAGGTCATTCAAGGTCACCAGGGGTCAAAAACAGTATTTTGACAATAACCTGTGACCTAATTAAGCTAGAGCGTTGAAACAAACACCATCCTGTTTGTCTTGTCACTGGCTTTCATTTGATATACGGCAAGGTCACTTTCTGACCTTTCGTGACCTCAGGTCATCTTAGGTCACGAGGTGACCTCTGGAGGTCAAACCACTGGCAAGAGGCCTTTACGTTTCACATAGCGGAAAAAGGACTGACAATTTCCTATCAAATGTACTTTACCAGATCTCAATAGCTCTAATGGCATAAGAGTTATGCCCAGTTTGCTTAAGCATTGCATATTTGAGTGAAAATAGCCGATCTTGACCTAATTTGACCTCTGGAGGTCAAACCATTGACCTGAGCACTAAAACATGAGAAGTAATTTCTTACTGAATTTACACGAGCTTTCTATTGCACTTTGCAGATTTGCGCTAACGCCCATATTTTCGGAGTTAGAGGGGGGCCATCGATGGCCCCCGGTGGGGCGAAGGTGGCGCTGGACCCCCGGTGGGGCGCGGGTTAAAGGCATGTACCCCACAGCACAGATCTTGCATCCGTCCCTGCACAAAAGCACACTGATTGCAGTGCCAAGCATGTGTTACAGAGTCGATAATCCAAAGAATTTACTACTAGTCATTTATGGGTCGAAAACCAGCCTCAGTTTCGTTGGAGATACTTAGAGGAAAATTTGTAATGTGGGTAAATTGCGTTGCAGAAGAAAGTGGATACCAAGATCATCAATCAAAATCAAATCCTTGTAAATAAAGTTCCACTAAATCGGCAAAATTTTTAATCTAAATCCATGTTCAGATCCGAAACTACCCTAATTTTATGCCCAGTTTAATCCAATTCGCCAGTAGGATGGGCTGAGTTTGATATCCATTTAGATGTTGAATCCATTAAGCACTCTGCAGCAGTAGAGCTGTTGCTATGCGGTGAACTGAAAAGATCAAATGCCCTAGTGTCCACATTTCCCTGACTGTAAAAGGCAGGAGCTGGCACCCTTCCAGTCGTTGTATAATGGACTGCACTTGCTAAACGAGGCGTTTGGAGGCCTTTGTGCTGTCTGGTTTATGCATAATGCGCATGTACCACTCTGATAAGTGGATCACGTGTTCCCCGAACAAGGAGCACGCAGAATTCGTTTTCTCTGCCATTTTACTCTGGACATAGATATTAGTAATTTGCGGCGTCAACATACTTGTTTTATTGGTACTCGCATGCAAATGGATTTCAAATTTGCTTAGCCCATTACTTGGAGTGGAATAGCCTGCACCAAGAAAATAGAATTTCACTGGCGGGGGCGTTGCCACATACTTTTGCAGCGGGACAGACCCCGGAAAAGAAGTAACCGGAAGAGTGGGGAGTGGGAGGCGATTTTTAGCATATTGGCTGTCTTTGAAAACGCTTCCAAGGATGCCTTTCACCATTTACTTAGGTTCACGCTGATAATAGCGAGAAAACGCGAACCTGAGTTGAGAGTTGCAAAATTTCGGGGGAAAGTTCCCCCTGATTTTTAGCTTGGGGAAAGCGTCCCCTTTCCCACTTTCAACGCGTCCGGGCACAGCAGAGCATTCCAGGAAAAGAAAATTAGCATAACGCAAATGGTATATTTACGGCTGTGGCCACGTCAGCGTGCAAGCTGTCAGTCTGTCATATCCTGTGACGGGCCCATTTTACACAAACTGGGTTCACTGACGCACAGTCTCTCCCGTCCAGCTCTCGTTACAATCGTTCCTTCCAGGTACGTGACAGACGCGGCATGACATGTCTGGAGGGGTGACAGACCCTCCGTCAGCTGTCATCGGGTCAGCACGCGGCTCTGTTTCCGTGACAGTAGAGGTTCCGGCTGCTGACGCCCATCACTCAGCCTTTGTCGCGCTGAAAGGAGTGGTCGGCGTCTGCCAAAGAGAACAGTGTTCCTCCTCTCTGGACGTATGTACCAGGAGAAGGCAGCTGATTATGTTGAGTGAAACAGGACTGTGTCCTAGTTCTGCATCCAGGGATGTACTCATAGGCGCAGGAACGGGGGAGGCAGGGCTGAGAGGGTGACTGCCCTTCCCACTCCCCCAACTTTCAGATTGGGGGATAGTACCCCCCCCCACCCAAATTTGGGACGGGTGGGCAGTGCTCCCCTAACTTTGAGCTGATTCCGGACCTTTTCCGTTAACAAAACAAGTGATAGGCCGAATCATATTTGACCCCACCAGCGGTGACATTTTTCCCCTCCCTTCAACTGTGAAAAATACTGCGCCTATGAATGGCCTATCACCATTTAGTGCAAAGGTATATTCATTTTTCGAAAGGCTGAGCAGTCTTGTAACCGGAAACTGAAACGGGAAAATAAGCCACTGTAGATATGTTTTGAGGAACATTTGCTGGGCACAAATGGTCGGTACTATGGAAAGATTATTGGAGTGTTGAGGCAAGGAACATGATTTTAAGTTGACAGGATGTTTAATGGCCTGCTCCCTCTAATCCTGGATGCCGAATAGATATAATACACTGGGATTATATATTCTGGCACATCCCTTCATCAGAATCAATTAGGTAAACCATACATAAAATAAACAATTCAATATAGGTATACTAAAGTAGAGCCTACCGGCACAGATTTTCACAACACTGACATCAGGCCGAAGTTGTGATTTCATGTATCGTTACCTACCTGATTCTAATGAAGGACCGTGCTTGAATATATGGTCCCAGTGTATTATATCTATTTCGTATCCAGTATTCAAGGAGCCAGACCATTAAACATCCTGTCAGCTGATGCTGTAGAAAGTGCACACGTACACGAGGACGCACGTTTTCGGACTGAAATTTTTGCCTTGGCCGCAAAACATGTATGTATGTACATGTACATACGTTAGATGATTTTATGGACGAAAAAACATGTGGCTCCACGTAGGCGCTGATGCTGAAGGTCAGAGTAGTTTTGGTCCTCCATAATTTGCCTTGTCGCGGTGTATTTTTTTAAAGCTTTTACTGAGAACCAAGTGAGGGATACAATATTTCGTTGTATAAACCTATATTTTTATGGTATCAAGATGTAAAATACATTATTAAGATTGAAACCATAAGCTTAAAAGAAGTGGCTCAGCAGCCGAAATGGCTCTCTTTTTCTTCTTAGTCAGCTTTTTTGTTTCAAGTGTTACACAATAAATCTGTGTAGGGGACCATAACAGCCTTCAGTAAAGGATACAGTGGCATTTGTTTGACAATGACCGGTCTTCAGTTATTCAGTACTAAAGAGCACTGGTCCCAGTGAACTAAAGTCCGTGGGACCGGAGACTAAAAGTGATCACCATTTTGTTTGCAAAAAGTGACCGATCTCATTGAGATATATCTCTGAGCCGAGTTCTATAGCACTCTGCTCAGCAGTCTGCATCAGTTGCAAGTGACTTAGACTGCATAAATTGTTTGTTAAATGATTATGTTAATTATTCAAAGACATCTGTGCTAAACTAGAGTTGGCGTTATCAATACTCTGTATTCATTTGAAAATTCTCCATGGGTGTTGGACATCCAAAAATAGAAATGGGTACAATCATCACCATGGGACATTTGGGTGAAAATCGTGTGCCTATGTGTGTATTTCTGGTTCCAATTCTGTTTGTCGTAGCTTCTGGCGTGTTTTCACCCCATATATGTAACACCACGTCTAAAGCGCCATGGACAAGTGCGGAAGCCGTGAAATTGGTTCACCGCGGCCAAACTGTTAGCGACGTCCGAACTGCCTCGATTGTAACAAATTGGCGCCGCTGCAAAGCCTTCGACGAAGAGCTCTCTTTTGAGCTCGACAAAGGTGGTGAAATTCAATTTTATCACCATTATTTATCACCGTCATAAATCACCAGTATCAGCGTCACCTTTATTCGGCGGACGGGTGTGAATTTTATAGCACAAGTTACAGGTTCTCTCATGGACAACAGCCAATATTTTAGTTTACCGTTATACACTTGATTTCCAACATGCAAAGGTGTCGCCACCGGCAGAAAATGAGGGTGCCAGTCAATTTGCAGCCTTCCGCTGACAAGAATTCTTCCATTTAAGAAGAAAAACTCATCAGATTTCGGCTCATTGCCGCCTCTTGCAGCGGCTGGCTACAAGTTTTCCCAGAATTCTTTCCAAAGTAGCTGAGACCCGGAACTGTATATGAAAAGTGTAGGGCCAGCCACCTCCCCCTTCCGACCCCATTCCAACGCATCGTATGGGATATTCTATCAAATGTGGAAAATACAGAACCAATTAGAATGAGAAGCCAATGTATTTGAATAGTGCTAAAAGATACATAAAATGTTGAATATCGATCGAGATACAGGAGAAATGATGAAACATGTCCGCTGTTGGGCTAATTTTCCTGCTCACTATGATACTGCTACCATATGAAAATGTAAACAAAGTTGAAAAAATAATATTCTAAATTCATAAAACTGTTCGAGAAAACCTCTCGATATATAGCAACCCAAATGTATTGTCTTACATTGCTTAACCAGCTTTGTTGTATTAGAGTTCATGTAAGCATAACAATCAAAATGTGAACATGTATTAGCTTTATTGGTCACTTTTTATTTTTCCCAACATTTTTTAGCCATGTTCTTATTTCGGATATCTATTGCTGAAGCGTCGCCGCGCGTGTGAAGTATACCCTCTGACCTCTGACTGACGTTGACCGTTCTTCTCTGTCCACCAGGCACCACGACGGCCAGCCTCTGGTGGAGGACGACCACTACCACATCCGACGGGTGGCCGAGGGCACCCAGCTCTCCATCGCCGACACCGCCGCAGGCGATGAGGGCCGGTACACGGTCACCGCACGCAACTCCGCCGGCCGCTCCTCCGCCACCACCCAGCTCTCTGTGCAGCCGCCTCCGCGACCTCCCAAGCCTCCGTCCCTGACAGCCTCCGAGCCTGAGGCGGCGGTAGACGAGGAGGGAGGCCTCCAGAGACTGAGTGGAGACTACACGCCCTTTGTCCGCCGCGGCCGTGCGCAGGCGGCAGAGGAGCGGGGTCAGAGGAAGACGTCGCCAGGCTCCGGGTCTGCTGTCGCCGCTGCTGAAGCTGCTGCCGCCCTTCAAACGGTGAGGGGGCGTGAGGAGGTGTGACAGTGTTGAGAGACATTGTGGGGTCTAATTTAGATAACAAGAATGGCTTGTCAAGAGCGGTTTTGAATTAGGAGGCGTTAGCTTTCTTAGCGTTTGTCAAAGGTACAGTGGCTCGCGCTCTAGACAATATGAAAAGTCATGCAATAATCGCGTTTCAGAAGCTGATGTGTATTCTGTGGAAACCTTGGTGAAATATTGTAAACAAAAAGTAAAAGTTTTGTAATGCGGCAATGCTTTGCAACAGCAAACAGTCATACGTTCTGTTAAATTCTGTTGCATCGCTTGCAGAATATTATGCTGATTTTTATGTATGTATCCGAAACCCAAGCATTCACCGCGTCATGCGGTTGAAATGTCGATAACCCTATAGCAATATGCTTATCGTAGGACTCAGACTAGCGCTGGACATCTTCGAAAGTTATTCGGGCACTGCTATTTTCTGCGTGCCCACCAAAAATATTTAGATCCATCTACACTCAACATGATCAGAACCTCAATCTTAACCATGCATGCTCTAACTGATGGTAATGTTATGGAAACATCTCGAGAATGCTCGGAGCACTGTTTCTTGTTGCCATTCCACCATCCAATGCGGTTTTCATCCCTGTCGGCATCGCTTTCGTGCGAGTTGCGTCATCCGTGGGAGTGCGTGCCGTGCGTGCCGCCCCCCCTAGTCCTCCCCACCCTGCGCTGTTGATCTGGTGAAGCTGCCAATTCGGGTTCAGCCTGGCATCAGAGACCGTGTCCGCCGAGATTCTTCAGATAGGCGACTGTTGTGGATGAGTAATATAATAATCTTGCATGCTAGATGGTTTGCTTATTTGGCGTTACATTTTGAAATGTTCCAGTTCGTTCTTTTGAAGGAGAAGTTAAGTGACATACGTGATTTCTAAACACTAAAACTTAAGCTTCAAATGTCGTTCCCGTGAAAACCAATACGAAAAAGGTATGTTTGTTTTCTGTTTCATTTTAAAGTTCTTGTTGTAGCCCCTTGGCGTCAAAATGTGGAGGACGCGTGTCAGACTGGCCAACCAAGGAGATGGCCTCCTCCTCCTCCAGCAAAAAAACATGCGAAACTCCACAGATGGTCTTCGTACTCTGACATACTTACTTACACCGACTTACGCAAATGTTTCCGAGTTAAATTTTATTGAGCTGTCTCAGTGGTGCTCTCCTGGACTATTACTGAGTTTGGCTTAAGCTCCCGCTCCTCCCAATCCCTCCCGCTGTTGCCAGGTAGAAGTCCGCTTACCTATAAAAGAAATCCGCTGTGACGCCCCGAGATGTGACTTTGCACATTCTCAGCAGTCGTATCCTTCCACTGTAGGAGTCAGCCCTGGTTGGGACAGGAGTGGTATCCTCACACTGTACGGAGTCAGCCCTGGGTGGAGGGGACAGGAGTGGTATCCTTACACTGTACGGAGTCAGCCCTGGTTGGGACAGGAGTGGTATCCTCACACTGTACGGAGTCAGCCGTGGGTGGAGGGGACAGGAGTGGTATCCTCACACTGTACGGAGTCAGCCCTGGTTGGGACAGGAGTGGTATCCTCACACTGTATGGAGTCAGCCCTGGTTGGGACAGGAGTGGTATCCTCACACTGTACGGGGTCAGCCCTTGGGTGGAGGGGACAGGAGTGGTATCCTCACACTGTATGGAGTCAGCCCTGGTTGGGACAGGAGTGGTATCCTCACACTGTACGGAGTCAGCCTTGGGTGGAGGGGACAGGAGTGGTATCCTCACACTGTATGGAGTCAGCCCTGGTTGGGACAGGAGTGGTATCCTCACACTGTACGGGGTCAGCCCTGGGTGGAGGGGACAGGAGTGGTATCCTCACACTGTATGGAGTCAGCCCTGGTTGGGACAGGAGTGGTATCCTCACACTGTATGGAGTCAGCCCTGGTTGGGACAGGAGTGGTATCCTCACACTGTACGGAGTCAGCCCTGGTTGGGACAGGAGTGGTATCCTCACACTGTACGGAGTCAGCCCTGGGTGGAGGGGACAGGAGTGGTATCCTCACACTGTACGGAGTCAGCCTTGGGTGGAGGGGACAGGAGTGGTATCCATACACTGTATAGAGTCAGCCCTGGGTGGAGGGGACAGGAGTGGTATCTTCACACTGTATAGAGTCAGCCCTGGTTGGGACAGGAGTGGTATCCTCACACTGTACGGAGTCAGCCCTGGTTGGGACAGGAGTGGTATCCTCACACTGTACGGAGTCAGCCCTGGGTGGAGGGGACAGGAGTGGTATCCTCACACTGTACGGAGTCAGCCCTGGGTGGAGGGGACAGGAGTGGTATCCATACACTGTATAGAGTCAGCCCTGGGTGGAGGGAACAGGAGTGGTATCTTCACACTGTATAGAGTCAGCCCTGGTTGGGACAGGAGTGGTATCCTCACACTGTACGGAGTCAGCCCTGGTTGGGACAGGAGTGGTATCCTCACACTGTACGGAGTCAGCCCTGGTTGTGACAGGAGTGGTATCCTCACACTGTACGGAGTCAGCCGTGGGTGGAGGGGACAGGAGTGGTATCCTTACACTGTATGGAGTCAGCCCTGGGCGGGGTGGGACAGGAGTGGTATCCTCACACTGTACGGAGTCAGCCCTGGTTGGGACAGGAGTGGTATCCTCACACTGTATGGAGTCAGCCCTGGTTGGGACAGGAGTGGTATCCATACACTGTATGGAGTCAGCCGTGGGCGGGTGGGGACAAGAGTGGTATCCTGACCTTACATTGCACGGAGTTAGCAGTGTGCGGATAGGAGAAGAGAGGTATCCTTATATTGCACGGAGTCAGCCATGGGTGGGTGGGACTTTGCCCTATACTGCCCTGTGGTGTCACCTGCCCCACCAAGTGGTGTATTCCATGTTGCACATCCTTTTCCCATCGAATCGCTGGGATCCATCATGTCAATACTGCGTGAACTCATTAACATCGCTGGCCTCTTGCTGGTCACCTCTGCCATGAGGATAGTTCTTAGCCTCTGGCCCACTTCATGAACCCAGGCTAATGATTGAAATTTTGATTTCTAGATATATGCACTGCTTCTGTGGCCCTTCTGCTATCAGTGTGCACCCCTTCTGTTTTGTCATCAAAAGCCGTTGTCAAAGTCGATTATATGTTATATATATATATATATATATATATATATATATATATATATATATATATAATAGGGCTTATCATATATTTTAGCACGAAATGTAGGGCTTAACACGCGCATTGACGGGGGGCGGGTACCCGCCCCCTCGGGTTTTTCGGAGACAGCAGAAAAACGGCGGCGCGCAGCGCCGCCGTACTTGGTGTACCTTTTCCTTCATCATTTTTGCAACTTCTGTGAAAATTTTAAGGATAGGTCATCTCAGGTCAGGTCACCAGTACAGGTCAAATGACCCGACCTCAAAAAAAGTTTAAGATAACATAAGTCGGAGCAGGGTGAACGTATCCAATTGAAACTTATATCACATAATGGGCTCACCGAGTTCTCTAAAACATGTTCCAGTATTTTTGATATCGATGACCTAAGATCAGGTACGAAACATGACCTCTCCATTGGTAATACATGGGAGATATGGTTTTTACTGAATAACTCAGTAACAGATGGTGATAGAGCGTTTATTTTAGCTTCATTAGACTCGCCTTGGCTTTGCAGTTCTAATGATATGCATTTTATATAATTTGACCCTGACCTGACCTCAGGTCAGGTCAAATCTTTGATTTGACCTAGCAAGGTCAAATCATATATCATTCGATTCGGCTTGCTGCGAGGATTCATAGAGTTCAAGTCGTTTTGCTCTATCTTTACTTGTTCAGATGTAATGGTCGAAAAACTTAATTTACATGTTATCCCTATGACGGCATGTGACGGCATGTTTTTGACCTCTGGTGACCTTAAATGTGACCTGACAAAAAAATGGTTCAAATATTTTCGATGGAGAAGCGGATGGGCTACCCAACGCCGTTTACCGTTTTTTTGCTACCTACCGTGGTTCTCGAGATCTTAGGGGGCGGGTACCCGCCCCCCTCGTCAATCCGAAGGTGGCTCAGACCCCCGTCAATGCGCGTGTTAAATAACAACAAAGAAACTCACTGCATGACTTTGTGCGCAAGTGACTTTAAAATGGAGCAAGAAGTGCTGAGAAGGTTCAAATTATATTTTAAGCCGAAATTATTTGATAGAAAGTTCGAATAAACTTCACCAAATATGTTCGGGTAAAAGCGTAATATTTATACGTATTTTTGCATGTCAATCACATTTACAATAGTGGAGTGATGGGCAGTTCACATGTAAAAATGCGTTTCGTAAAAAAAACTTACGTATGAAGCTTGAAGCACGGTGAGGCAGAAGGAGTTGATACGAGTTGCAAAGAATACAAAATGTGGGGACACCTACACAGTGATATAGTGACAATTTTCATTAACCCTCGCCCCACGGGGGGCCATCGATGGCCCCCCTAAGGTTTTTCCGGGATAGCAGAAAAACGACGGGGCGCAGCACCGCGGTTGAGGGCTCTACCTCTCACTGCATCATTTTCCCATCATCTCTGAAATTTTTACCCCGGGTCACCCAAGGTCAGGTCACCAGACGAGGTCAACCAAGGTCACCTCACTTCACATTTAGAGCTCTGTAAGAGCTACATTTCAAAGTCGATCGATTTGAAACTTCCTACACTTCATGACCCCTCCAGGGTCTACAAGGTGTATATCCGGGAATTTTTCGATTTCGTGCCCTGAGGTCAGGTCACGAGACGACCTCTCCCATTGGAAAAGCATGGGGAAAAGCTATTTCATGATATAAAAGCCACAAAAATGATTGCAAATACTCAGACTGCTCAGAACAACGTTTTTGGACACCCTTTCACGGATCCCAGGGGTCATATTTGCCCTTTGACTTTTCCAAGGTCATCCAAGGTCACCAGAGGTCAAAAACAGTATTTTGACAATAACTTTTGATTTAATTGAGCTAGAGCGGTGAAACAAACACCATCGTGTTTGTCTTGTCACTGGCTTTCATTTGATATACGGCAAGGTCACTTTTTGACCTTTCGTGACCTCAGGTCATATTAGGTCACGAGGTGACCTCTGGCGGTCAAACCACTGGCGGGAGGTCTTTACGTTCCACATAGCGGAAAAAGTACTGGCAATTTGCTATCAAATGTACTTTACCAGGCCTCAATAGCTCTAATGACATAAGAGTTATGCCCAGTTTGCTTAATCATTGCATATTTGAGTGAAAATAGCCGATCTTGACCTAATTTGACCTCTGGAGGTCAAACCATTGACCTGAGCACTAAAACATGCGAAGTAATTTCTTACTGAATTCACGCAAGCTTTCTATTGCACTTTGCAGATTTGCGCTAACGCCCATATTTTCGGAGTTAGAGGGGGGGCCATCGATGGCCCCCGGTGGGGCGAAGGTGGCGCCGGACTCCCCGGTGGGGCGCGGGTTAAAAAAGTACACCTAAAACCATCCGTCAGACCATCAAATCAGTCATCAAAGTCATCAAATCTGGAACTTCATCAAGGGTCCACATTCCCTTCAAATTGAATTTGGAGCCATTATAATGAGCTTTTAACCAAGATAGCCATCTGATGGAGCATGCCAAAAATTCTGTCTTTGATATCTGCCTCAGAACTCGCTGTTTGTGGAGAAACAGCGTATACTTAGAGCGGCTGGCACCCCATCGGCTCTAGTGCGGTGTTGCCCCGACGAGGAATCGCCGCCGCCAGTGATTAGGCCCATAAGGGGGTGTCCGTGCGCTTTAAGTACTACACTGAAAGGGAAGGTGGCACCTCGGTCGAATCCTGGCATTTAGTGTAATTAGGCCTACTCTTAGCCGAAAATAATGAAACCACTCAGGATTTCTCTGAAAAATGTACAATAAGCTCAATATTTTTATTTTTAAGATACTCCTCTAGGAAAAAATATCTGCCTGTGGATGATGTCATCATCTGGCAACCACTACCATACTCGAAACGCTTCAAGGGCTTCGATTGGCTGATGCTCATCGTGACGTCAGCATATGACGTCACACCAGCAGCTCACAACAATGGCCGACTGGCGAGAGGTACATGAGAGGTACATTTCGGGTCGGTTTTAGCTTTTTTCTACGGAAATATCGAGTTCCAAGCAAATGATATATAGAGTACCGAGTTTTCCGACTTGCTTTACAACTTGGCTATCTCAGTTAAGATTACGTTATAAAGGTGCCACATTCCCCTTAAGAAACATTGTTGCTCTTGTAAAATGTGTGTTTTGAGAGGAATGGAAAATGAAATCATTGGTGTTTCGTATGCTCTAAATCACCGAAAGCTCAGCTCAAATCAAATGAAGGCACCCCATTACCTTTAAGCATTGCTAAGAATGAAATTTAGCATCCGTGAGGATTTCCTAGGCCTTTTTCATTCTGACTTTCAATTTTCAAACCGTTTTGTAAAAGTAGCGTTTAAGAACTTTTGAGCTGAGGACAATTATTCGTAAACCACATTTGATATACCTAGTTATGCCATTCAATCTGTTATGGTTCTTGCTTTTCGTGGTTGCGTCAGTTTGTTTCCACCTGCCAGCGTCTTTGCGTGACACAGGGTAGAGGAATGTGTAGGCTTCTGCTTAGAAATAGACTTGATGACGTTTATGCTCTGAAGGATAGGAGGAAATTAAAGATAACATATGAGGTGTAAAACTTGTATTCTAGTACGTCTATGTTGGCAACGCTTGAGTAGATTTACAAACTTTGTATTTACCTAACTATATTCCGACATGGTGCTATTCACAGAAACAGTTGACATGGGGAATCTTCTCATGCCCTGCCCACTGGCGTTTGGGATAACGAGCTAGAACGCTAAACGCCATCATTTGTAACCGTACGTCACCACGCTACTGCGTCAACCCCGGTTTTTGTCGCGCCAGCCGTGGTCTCAGCTCTTCAAATGCTCAGCCTCTCCGAGTCAGAGCGTAGCACCATCCCTCATCTTGTTAAAAAAACCGCTCTCTCCTGTTTTGAAGTATGACCTTCGTGTTCTCCGGGAGCGCAGTCCTGTCCCGGCCCTATACCACAACACTCCATTCAGCGCAGGAGCAGTCAGACGCGGCGTCGGCGGAGCGCCCTTGGCTGGTCTGTCCAGTCACAGGTGGGCTGCCAAACTTATGACGTCATTGGGGCTGGCGCGGCGCGCGCCGGTCCGCTTATGCCCGCCGGCAGTTGGGTTCCAGGTGTTGCCTCAAGCAAAGCCCTTGCTGGATTTGTATACAGAGTGTAACTGCACGCGACGGGAAGTGACAGTGACGAGAGCAGTTCACTCGAGTTGAGTGAAGACCGCTGAGTTGTCTTTACTTGTTTTTTTAATATTTGTTTGTAAAGGTTGCGCTTAGAACATTGTCTATGATCAAGATTGCGCATAGTTATCTAAGGAATGAGATAGGCAATAGATTTGGACCATGGCTGGTGTGTATGTAGCTACAGGAGGAAAAGAATAGTGTGACACTGACAGCTATTTCAAAACAACATGAGTTACCGCTTGGAAAGACGGGCGCTTTCCTCTAGAGAGGTGTGACGGCGTGGAAACACGTTACTCATGCTGGAGTCGATTTTGCGTCTGGTGCATCTGGCGCTGGGATGGACGCTTCTGCCCAGTGATCCGGCTCGGACGGAAAATGTGAACCCCGACCATGCCGAGGTAAATGACAACCTGTGACTTGAAAGTCACAAACCCGCGACACACCTTGGATCCTTTGCGGCCGTTGGTTGCTCTATTGCATAGATAAGATGTTTGATATTCTGCCTCTTGAGGAAATCTCCAAGATTCAGGCGTGAAGAGGCACACTTCAAACGGTCAGCTATGGGCGAGTTCATCACTGATGAGACGGGCGATCATGGCGTATCGTCACTGATGAGACGGGCGGTTATGTGTAACTGATGAGATGAGCAGCTATTGAGAGTGTCGTCGTGTATTAGACTGGCAGCTATGAAGAGTATCGTCACAGATAAAACGGTCAGCTTTTGGGTTTAGTTAACACAGGCAGTGAGTCAGTAGTTTGTCGACTCCGAGTCACGAGTCGTGCTCGTGAAGAGTCACTCTACTGAGTCACTCTGGATGGCGATTCGCTTACCTCTCTGCCAGTGTCTGACAGCCGAGGTTCAGCGGTGTGATCATGGACAATATTACGCCAAAACGGAATATACGTCCTTCTGTTCAACTTTGAAAGGAATTTAATACTAGTCTGTCCAGCCTGTCGCACGCCCAACAGGTCATGATCAGCCATCACCTAACAAACTTCTGCGGTCGTGACTATACCTGACTCATCATCGTTGGTAGACGTGGTGGTAGAGACTCTTGACGTGACTCGGTTTTTCCACCTCAATCAACAAACGTGGGGGCCCGCATCTGACCCTCGTCCCACTGTGTCACGGGGAGGGGAGGGGGAGAACCAGGGTGAATATTGTCGCGATTTTGCCTGGCCCATGTTTCACACCTGGTCCAAAGCATAAATTTGTGTTTGGTGGAAAACAGCCCTGTTTGTCGTTCTTTCACAGCCGTTATTTCAGACATGTCGGAGTGCTGCTCTCCCTTTTCGTGTTCAATTCCGCCTACAGGTGTACCGTGAATTCTGTCGCCTGACCCGTGCTCCTCGTCCATCTGCAGGGGCGATGGGAGGATACAGCGGCGTCGCGCTCGCCTTCCACCCCTGGACGGGAGGGTGCGCTGCCCTCGGAGGCGGCGGCGGAGGAGAGTCCGCCGCCTCCGCCCCTCCCCGCCCGCGCCTCCGCCACGCCGACCGCCTACGACCCTGCTGGCCACCCAGCCGAACTCAGAGGTAAGTTCTTCCTGTTCTTGCTCGCATAGTCTTGCCTCGTTAAACTCCTTTTCTCAATATTTGTTTCTGTTGAAAAAGTTGTAGACTAGCTGTCAAACATTGGAATGGATTCAATAGCCATTCGATATTAGTTCCAGATATAGATCGGTGGTTCGAGAGGGGGGTGGGGGCAGCAGGTATTTGGGGACGAAGTTGTAGTTCGACCTCCATGTGTTTTTGATTCTACTGACTTCACCTGTAATTGGGTTTTTAGTCTGGTGATTCAATACAGACACAACAGACACAACAGGTCCCAACATCGTGCAAAAATACGTGTTTTTTTAAGACTATCTGCGAAAAACTAGGGCTTAGGACCAAATGCTCTCTCCCTGAATCCACTCCTGCCCGATATATAGGAGGATGCATGCTCAGTTTTCAAGTCACTCGAGTAGTTTTAAGTATCGAGTAAACAATCAAAGATATTAGTTGTGTATCGGTATTACTTATCGAGTAAGCAATCAAAGATATTAGTTGTGTATCGGTATTACTTATCGAGTAAAAATCAAAGATATTAGTTGTGTATCGGTATTACTAAGTTGATTTATTGGTGAGCTCACACTGCGGAATGCTCCTAAGAACTTGTAAAGGACGGGAAGCACGATAACTCGGATATAATTCACTAGTTCGATTCTAACAGACTTTATACAAGGCTCCGCAACAGACTACATCAGCAAGACTTGCAATAAAATCTATACACAATAGAATTTCAGCCCTGGCGTCTCCCCTCGAATCCGGAAATGTAAAAACACTGAAGATTATATGTTCGGGCACACCCCTTCATCAGAATTATGGAGTAAATATCAATAATTCTTCAGTCCTAGTATAGCCAGACCTCGAATTGAGCTTCACACAAATGCCTTTGAGAATGAATGGTTAAAAATAAGGATTGGATGTCGTGACAACAACGATATTGGTACCTCTAACCTAAAAGCTATGCCGACAATACAACAAACCTAGACCAGTATTTGTGTGACTAGACAGACTTGTCTATTATTTTAGCCAAACACTAGCTTTTGATTAACAATGAAAAACTCGCTGAAGTATCTTAATCGGTTATCTGAATATTTCTGTTCTTATTATTTACTTTTTCCATTGATTACAAGTTATATGCTAACAAAAACTACCTATATACCTATAACTACCTATATACCTATACCTAAATAGGTGTTTTTCGCGAAAAAAAACAGAAATATTCAGATAACATTAAGATACCTCAGCGAGTTTTTCATTGTTAATCAAAAGCTAGTGTTTGGCTAAAATAATAGATAAGTCTGTCACACAAATACTGGTCTAGGTTTGTTGTATTGTCGGCATTGCTTTTAGGTTAGAGGTACCAATATCGTTGTTGTCACGACATCCAATCTTATTTTTAACCATTCATTCTCAAAGGCATTTGTGTGAAGCTCAATTCGAGGTCTGGCTATACTAGGACTGAAAATTATGGATATTTACGCCATGATTCTGATGAAGGGCTGTGCCCGAATATATGATCTTCAGTGTTTTTTTACATTTCCGGATTCGAGGGGAGAGGCCAGGGAACATCTTAGCAACTCATCATCATGCTCCTTGCCACAGCACTTCAAAACGTATCAGAATTTCAGCCCAATTCATCCAATACAAGTCGGTGACCAACCTATCTTGAATGTATTTTTGTTCAGTTCTTGATGCTCCTGGTTGATTGAATATCACCTTTGAATAGCACCGAAACTGTTGATATGAAAAATATCAATGAGCTTTGGTTGTATGAAGGCACACAGGTGAAAAGGTTAGAAAATAAACAACTCAAAAGCTTCTCTATGACACTTTGGGCCCGCCAAATCTTTCTTGTTGATGTGTGATATGAGTTATTAACTTTAAAACTGGCATATAGAAACTCGCATTGCTTCAAACGCAGACGGTTATAGTCATACTTAATTTGGACTATCGTCAACCTGTCACTCACATAGTCTCCTAATGTTAGTTGTGGGGCTTATCGACGCACCAACTGCCAGGGTCATATGGTGTCGCCCAGGGCAGTTGAATAACGGTTACTTCAAAGTTGTGTACCCAAAGTGATCAGAATCATAGTTTAGTACCAATTTTGGCATAACATACTAGGAATATGCTAGAAATAATACTAGTCTAGTACACTCCTATAAGGCAAACACAAACGGCCGCAGCTGGTGCCTGTGGTATTTGTTTGTACCCAAAACATGAAGGAGGAGCAGTGTTAGGTACGATTGAATATTTGATTGTTGTCAATATGGTCCTGGTCCATTTACTCGCTTTTGAATGTTTTCGAAGGAGCCCATATGCTATTCGAATAATCTACGTAGTTGTTTCATGCAGTTATGAACATAGGGTAGGTTGGATGGAGGAGCATGGGGGCTAGTCGGGGCTTTGGAATGGGTTGGTGGGCGCGATTATGGGGGCGGGAGGAAATTAGGGGTCGATGACCTTCAGGGGCGGAGACCATTGCCCGAGGGTCGATCGGGCGGCCCGGCCGCCTATGAGTGAGCGGAGGTGCGATTTCGGCCAATACCGGTACGCAACCGGTAAATACTACTGCGTAGCGGGCATAGGCGGA
The DNA here is from genome assembly GCA_034440635.1 of Lepas anatifera. NCBI lineage: Eukaryota > Metazoa > Arthropoda > Thecostraca > Lepadidae > Lepas > Lepas anatifera. The sequence goes on along the minus strand of JAOTON010001827.1, from coordinate 3,187,515 downwards.
TCAACGATCTCAGATCGGAGGGGGCATCTGGCGTGGGGGGAGGGGGAGATCTGGACCAAGGGGATGTCACTTTTGGTCGTCAAAACCTATCAGGTGGGCACCAAGTTCTATTGCAGGGCACCGTTTTCGCATTAAGGAAGGGGGCTTATATTTCAGGGGGCGCCATCGACGCCTCAGAGGACCACTGTGACCATTTAAAGAGGCGCCGAGGGTTAATGGAGATGGGCACCTACTCCCTACCCCCTGGATCCCTGGATCCGCCTATGGTACTGGGCTGGTAGTGGGTATGCTAAAGGTGAAGACATTTGCCACGCCGGCTGACGTAGGGGTTTGCTACCGGCGAGCTCTGGTGCAAACAGACTGGCAGGGTTGCGCTCTTGTGAGAATGGTTGTGATGTCGGCTAGTATAAGAAAAAATATCGCGAAACAATGACAATCAGCTGACAGTGGTTACAATTCAGTCACTTGAGGGACCATGACAGGGACGGATTCAGCATTTCTCCAAAGGGGGTCGGGTTTAAATTGCAGGAGCCTTTGCTCGGGGTCCTTATTTTTTCATTTACGGAGGGTGATTTTTTAGATCTTTTCTTAGGCGTGTTCTTATACGTACTTATACAACACAGTTTAATACGTTTGGGGACCCCAGATTAGCTATTGGGAGCCCCGACACAATATCCGTGGAGTTTGGACTTCCTGAATTTACCTTGGGATCGGCAATCGATCATAAAAGGAGCCCCCTACGGAGGATCCCTTTACCGTGCTCAAGCCCAGGGTAAGGGTGCGAGGTCACCCCATCGCTACCATTGTATCTGACCATGGAACATGACTGTATTTACTCCTGGATCCGCCCCTGCATTAGGCAGAAGCTTCCGTGGGAGCTCAAAGTATAAGGAACCCATAGCTTCATGAATGGTCACCGAACACATTGTGTTTTGCACATTCATATTATATGAAAAGTTTTGCCGCCCCTGGGATTCGAACCCACGCCTGAAAATGGGACCAAAACATGGGTCCGGTTTTTGTAGTCTAGCTCCCTGGGCAATATCACGGCTGGCGGTTTTTACAAAAAATGAAAATAAAAATGTTTTGGCTCTCTTTTGAATGAATTTTTATGAACCGTCGCGATGTCCAAAACCTTGTCCCGAGGCTTTAAATTGCATGCTTTTAACATGTGTTTCCTATGGACTAGTCGAAAATGCCAGCCTTTTAGTAGGAAAAACTTTGAGCCCTCCGGGTGTCGCCAACTATTTTCTGTCGGAAGGGTTTCTTGGGAGCCAGGTTGCTCCAGATTCAGAGAATCTGCCGGGCCTTGAACCCGGGTCGCCTGCGTGGTAGCCAGCTGCGCTGACCACTACACTACTGCACCCGCATGCTTACATAGTTTTCGACTTTGGAATCAATACATGGAGGAACCACTCGAACCAAAAGTGTTTGATTGATTGCAAAATAAAGCACGGGATGGTATCAGCCCCTGTTTTTGGTGGAAGCATCAAGATGACCTTGTTAATTTACGACACATATTCCCCTTAGGTGTATCTTATTCTCAAACAGTACACAGACAGTGGAACATTAGAATTTCCCAAAGTAACTGTTTCCAATTGTATTCGGTACTTCAGTCTCAATATTTTAAGCAAGAATAACTGAACTTTGCAGGAGGCCTGAATCAAGAGTCTGTTGATATCCGAGCTTGAACTGTAATTAGAGCTCTCATTTATGCCTGGTAACTGCTAAAGGAATGCAATAGAATACATTTACTCAGGGGTCTAAAATCCAGATTTCCTTCGACTGAACAGTCGAAGGCTAACATTGTAGACTAGCATCAGCCTAAAAGAATACTGTGCCGCTGCATGTAAGTGCGTTGCGGAACAGCGTGGCCCAGTTGATATACTGTGCCGCCGTACAGGAGTGTAGTGCGGTCCGCGCTATGGGGTGCCTGGTACTTGGTCATTTGGCGGTGTCATGGACGTTTTCAGAGCTCCGCTAAGAATCTCCTTGAGACCACAGTTGGCGTCTTAGAACTATAAACTTCTAGACACACATTTCCTCCTCACTTTTCTTTTTCTGGGCAGATCATGCGAATAAAGGAGATGCTCACAACTAGTCTTGTCATCATGAACTTTATTGCTTCATTTTTCAATACACAAAGTTGCTTGCTTGCCCGTTGAACTTCTTCTTCCTGTCTGTGAGTGGAGTTTTTGTGTTCTCTCTGGCTCGGGTACCTGCGACATATTCTGCCGTAATACGAATGTTCCCAGCTTTGCAGTATGTTAGAGGGTAATTGTTAACAAATAGCACCAATTCGGTGGTTGATTTCTGAACTAAGCGTGGAATAACTGGAAAGAGATCCACTAGGTGCGCGCTTAGCCGTGGTAAACGACCCAATGTCTCCGGCTGCCATTGTCTGGATTCCAGCACTCAGCTCACCTTACGGTGGAGCTGACAGTGGCCATTTTGAGTTCTAATCCCTCTGTTCCCACAGGTCACCAAACTGGTTCTCAGCCCCCGCCGCCAGCGGTCTCTGCCGTACAGCACGCCCCTCTAGACAAGAGTCCCGTGCTTCCCGCCCGCACCCAGCGCCCTGCCGCCGCACCACAAACCGGTCCACACGCCGCTCCACACGCCGCTCCACACGCCGTCCACACGCCGGTGCACACGCCGCACCACTGCCAGCTCGGTGGGTGGCCGGCCCGGAGGGCTAAAGAACGATGTTGCGCAATTTCCGATGCAGAAAATAGCTCAGTTTATGTATACATAAACTGAACTATTTTCTACGTCGGTTATTTTCTACAGATCAGTCTGTATACAGACTGGTCTGTTTTTATATAAACGAAATTATAGTTATGTACTAGAGAGAATCTTACTAAGTTAAAGGCTTTTATAGGGCATTTTGTGCAAGGCACCTTTACCGCCTCTAAAGTCTAGAGAGAATCGTTATAATCTGTATATTTTAATTGATTGGTCACTTTTTAGCATATCGCCCTTCCCTAGCATATCTATCAGTGAACGTCATCCCAATATTGATAGACCTGATGCAGGGGCGTCACCATGGATTTCTTTCCATGGGGGCCAGGATTGAAGGGAGCCTCCTATCCCTGGTCCTGAGGGGCTCCTAGCTTTTGGGGGCCTCCATTTTGTAGGTCGTTTAGGGGCTTTCTTTATAAGTAAGGGGCCTCCTATGTTGACTGTTTAAAATCCACCATAAAAGTCATGGGGTCATAACCCCCATTGCCCCCATATGGTGACGCTGTTGACCTGATGACGCAAAAATTACCTGGCTATTAACGTCTCTCAAGCTCTTTGTTTTTCACTTCTCCACTTCGATCTTTGCCGAACTGTTGCAAGCCAATACGTTGGTGACAGAGCAATTAAAGAAAGGGAACTCTGGGAGTGGAATGGTCTTATCCCATGCTTCTTACACGCTTGGTTGTTCTGGCATTATCCAAAGTATTGGTCCTCTTAAGTCCAAACACAATGCAGAAATAAAACTATTGAGCTTCGGGCCGCAGTTGGCTAAAACGGTACAAATTCGCTCCCTCTGGCCGTTTTTATTCGACAATTTGCTTTTCATTCGCACTAACTGCTTACGTATATAGCCTCTGCGATTACGGTGGCGCTTTTCAGTGGCCTTTTCCGTTGCATCTTACTAAGCATTTAACGTTAGGACCTGAATTCTCAGCATGCTTTCACTGATGGTGTGCTGATGAATACCTCGTCATCAGACTGGTGACGGAGCCCCCGGGCGAGACGGTGCGTTCGTCAAGTAACTCGGCTCCCACCCTGCTGCAACCACTCTATGACCGTAAGGTCAAGGTTGGAGACCGGCTCATGCTCGCCGTCAAAGGTCAGTCAAGTTCTTTGTGTGGAGTGCGATTTTTTTATATCTGCAGTCCATCAATGTCGTATGGATGACCAATAACCAAGGACCAGTGGCCAATCAAGCAGAAACCCACACGCAGTGGCGGGTCTTGGACTTCATTGGGGGAGCGGGAGCCTCTCCCGCCATTGCCTCGGAACAGCCTCCAGCTATGCATTTACTATATGTTCTGACATTTCCGGGAAGAGGGTTTGACCCCCCTTATCCCCCTTGTATCAACCACTGCCCAAACGCCCCTTCTGGTCTTGGAACCAGGTTGAGTTATTGCCGTGACATCTTGTAGTTTAAGTATTTATGGTGTAATTGCCATGAGGTCATTGTTTTTTAGGCCCTAAGCTATCAGGGAAATAAGTGACTATTTTGTTAACCCAACTTAAGGTTTTACTTGTATTCTGCATACTATACGCTTACATTTCCATCAAGGTGGAATATTTGGACAAGGGAAAGTGTACGAAATAAGGGAAGGATTTTGGTGGTATTATGAACTGTTTTTCTTTGGAAATGAAGATTGTATTTTAGAATTACAGTACCTCCAACGCTTCCATTGCGTTACTGCTTAACATATTTCTGCAATCTAACATTTAAGGTGTAAAAAATGTGAAGATCACAATTGTACCAAAATATTTTTTTCGTCAAAAACCCTGCTAAAGGTTTTGCACCCTGAGAATTTTTCCCAGAGGCAATTTTGCAACAGCGTTTATTTTATTTTTATTTTTGTAGGAGCCAGGGGTCCATGTTTGTTCTGCAGCACAGTCGCCTGTTCAGCGTAGAGTGTTTTATGCTTCGGAAGAGAAGAACAGTGTGGGCATCTGAACTTGGGCTAGTTCAACCAAACTGTAGCTCCGTAACATTCACCCTCATTTTGCTCCTTACTTCTAAACCTTGCACAAATATTTCAAAATTTCCATCATATCCAATCGGAGGGCATTATTCCATCCCCAGACAGTGTTCGGAAGTGGCCAGTCATTGCTCGGCAGACCCACTGTCTACGACCTTGACCACGGCTCATCAATCCTGGCCGCCGGGCCTATTCTTGTCACTCCTGACTGCTGGGGTGCGGTGTTCTGGCCACGCGGCGGCCACACCTGGCCTGCCGGCACCACAAATAGGTGCCGACTCGGCCCGGCCGGCACCCTGTCGGCCGTTTGACGCACACCCGTGACGGAGGCGCCACGGGTCGGTGAGATGTCTCAAACACTCGGAGGACGGACAGAACAGGACGGGCGGGACGCTTCTGTCGCTGAGCTCAGGCAACAGGCGCTTCTTTCTGTTGGACATGATGGATACGTTTTGGGGCTTGCTGGTGATTACATCATTGGCATGCCCGCGTGACGTTGGTAAAGAAAGGAGTGAATATGTTTCTCGGATATTCTTTTTTGGTTTAATTAAAATCACACTGATGCATCAAATGTGTGCTAAGATGGTTAGGCTTAATATCAATGGCGGATACAAGGGGAGGGCTAGGGGGGCTCACGCCCATCCTGAAATGTCAAAGTGTCTATAGTTAATGCATAGCCGGTGGCTGTTCTGAAGCAATGGCGGAGCAAGTTCGAGTTCCCCTAGCCCCCCCCGAAATGAAGTCCTGGATCCACCACTGCTTGGTATGCACGTTTATTCTGAGCTAGAAGATCAATGCGATATACATATATTATCATGGTTCGTAACACTTGCTGTAAAGAAACCTTCCCTCAGCAATCATAAGTTAGTTAACGGGAACATAAACACCTCAAAAGAAAACCCAAACTCGGTATATTCACCCTGGTTTTTGTACATGCAACGAGTAACCTGGGAATTTAAGCGTGCCGCACGGTGTAATATTCCGATCACCCGGTTGTGAGGAGGGGGGCTACTCCTGCGCTCAGAACTAGGGCAGGCTCTGCCAGCGCACGCACGGCGGCAGGCAGCGCCAGGTCACGTCAGCGGCAGTGCCGAGCATTAGCCTCCTGCCGTGCAGCCCGCTCCCTCCATAAACACACCGCGCAGCAGCCAAGTTATGGCGGCGTCATGGACACGACTCGGTGAAATCGATTTTTCGGAGAAGCGTATCCGGTTTGCGTGGGGATGCAATCGATGCTAGTGTTCTAGTTATTTATTACTTGAATACATTTTCGATTGTTTGTTGTATGTGAATTAACGAAAGAGGGTGGCGTAGTTGGAGCTTGTAACTCATTGTTCCCACATGAGGAATTACAGTTTCCAGGATGTTTAGAGCGGGCTTCCTCCTCGAGCCCTGGATGCAAAATGTATATAATACACTGTGATTATATATTTGGGCACAGCCATTTATCGAGGTCTTTGCTACACTATGACCAAGAATTTGTGGTTTTACGTATCGTTTACCTACCTCATCTTAGGTAAGTCTGAGCCAGAATATATAATATCAGTGTATTATATCCATTTCGCATCCAGGACACGAGGAGGCAAAACATCAAACATCCTGTCAACTAATAATCATGCTGCTCGCCTCGGCACGTCGAAATCTATCAACGTTTGAAATCCAGTTTCTATGTATTTCTTCAGGTGTCACGTGATCACAATAGGATGATCGCTGAGGCTTGGATTCATGAATCATCCAACTTTTTATGTCGCGTATGACGGGAGATGCAATACGAAACGGAATTACCTCGGGGGCCCTTGTCTGGGATGAAGTACTAAATTGTGCTTCCACCCAAACGCACTAAATTTAAACATTTGCTCCAATTTTCTTCCGAAATTGGTTCTGAATTGAGAACTGTCTTAACACTCGCCCCACTGGGGGGGGGGAAATTCACCCCCTCCTTTTTTCCAGATAGTTAAACGAGGAGACTCAGAACAACGAAACTTACGGTACCTTATCCCTGATCAATTTTACACATCTAAACAAACTTTTTAGTTAAGGTCATGTCAGGTCAAGGAGCTATTCAGGGTCAAGTGACCCGACCGCAAAACCTAAAATTACGAGTTGGAAGCAGCACCCAGGTAACATTAGCAAACCAATCAGTTTGAAACCTCCACAATATGATAAGGTCATTAGGGTCTACAAATCTGCTATCTCGGAATTTCGATAGTGGTGACCTAAGGTGGGGTCAATTTTTTGGTCACCCCATTTTAAGTCTATGGTGAAAAATAGAATAGACTCGTTTTCAAGAAATACTTGATAGATAAGGCTGAAAATCCTCAAACTGTTTATTTTTACCACGATCTTGACCATAAAGTTGAGGTTTTGAGCATCTGACCTCTGAAAGTTCATATCAGGTCACGGGAGCAGAGAGTGATTGTTTTGCCAATAACATCTCACTGAATTGAGATAAAGCTCCCATTTTGCTTGCATTGTGTTTATATTGTCACGGGAAGTCGATTGATATGCAACATGACCATACCAGGTCACTCTGTGACCCTGGCCTAGGTCGAGGTCAGGTCATTTGGATTATTTGACCTAGCTAGGCCATATTATACATCATTCGATTTGCTGCGATGAGAGGAATCCAATGATGCATACAAATTTTCTCTAGCTTCCCTGAGGGCAGATATAGAGAGGGAAACGTACACTGCTCAGTTGTAAGCCTATGGAGCATTCTTTGACCTATGCTGACCTCAATATTGACCTGACATAAAATTTATCCATATAAATTCTCTTCGTCTTGTCAAGAGCTTTCGAACGTCGCCCGTAATTTTCCTTTAGCTTTCGTGGGGAACGAGATACGGAGGGGTAAAAAACGCCCCCCAGCGGGGCGCGTGTTAAGGACAGTGTAGCTCAGACCGTGTCCGCTAGTTCGTCGTTTCTACTATTGGATTTGTATTCTACTATTGTTTCTACTATATTATTCTACCATTGGAGGGTTTGGTTGGGAAGCTTTGGTGACAATATGGTGGCATGCATCCGCCTTGTGCTGTAAGTTCACACTCTGTGCATGGAAATCATTATTTTTCCTTTCCTTACGTCCGTTAATTCTCCTGCAATACTGCTACCTGTGAGTATTTTACCTTCTGCTGTTGATGGTTCACAATAGCTCGAAACGTAGCCCTGTTCCACCTGTCAGCACAGTTTTGTCAGCAGCACCTCTAACCTCTCCTCCAGAAAAGTAACATCAGTGCCATAATCGCCTCTTGTTTGTGCTAAGCAAAGGGAACTTAATCCTTTATTCCATTAAAAAATATTAGGCTGCCGCTTCGTCCACTTACTATTTTCATCAGCGCAAACAGCAGGCCATCAGCCCGTAAAACCTCTAGAACTAGTTCCCGGGGAGAGGCTACAATCCTGTGACGTAGGCGCAACACGGCCCGCTGATTGGTGCTGACAAAACTCTGCTGACATCTGGAACAGGGCTCAAGTAATTCTGATGTCGAATTGAAAGTTCGCCTTCGCTTTGCAAACCACCCCTCGTAACCGTTTCCACTTTCAGTGTCGGACCCCAGCTCGGCGACATCGGTACAGTGGTACAACAAGGGTCGGCCCGTACAGCTGGGCGATAAGTACAGCGTGGATAGCGACCCCGACGGCAGCTGGAGGCTCCAGGTCAACCCTGTGGAGCTCTGCGACGACGGCGAGTGGCGCGCAGAGGTCACTGGGGTCGCCGGCGTCACCGACACCTGGTGCAACGTCATCCTCGCCGGTCAGTTGTGAAAGCTTGGACACCTACTGCTTCGCAACGCCCGTTGTTTTGACTGCTGAGATAGGGCAGGGGTACTAAGAATTAATGTAATTTCGCGCTTACTGGTCAAAGTTCTTTGATTTATTCTCATTTCATGTTTTATATTTTATTTCCACTGAGATAGGAATTGAATCCCTATCTCCTGGCCAGACACATTATTCAAGCAGCAAAGTCAAACCTACAAGATAAATGTCTTTGTTTTCTCTCACATATGTTTCGATTCCGGGATATCTTGTTGGGATGTATTAAAAAAAGATTAAATATTTTGCATTAGGTTGTAGGACTTTTATGAGCCCAGACAAGTCAAACAAATTTATGAGCTCCTGGTTCTCATCTAATTACGCTCTTTTCTGAACTAACGAAGAAATTATCTTTCCATGGGAATCATATTTGCGAGTGTGATTGGCTTGCAATGTCTAGAATCACTGAATTCAGATACATTTTCGAAAAGAAACTCAGGGCTTTTATCATTAATCAAAGTCACAATGCATTTATGTTCGTTCTCCTGTGTCAGCCGGCTGTATAACTGTCCTAGGTTATCCAACAAACCGCGTATGGTTAGTAGCTCGTATTTATGTGAACCGGCAATAGAGTGTTCCATGATCCAACAGTTCCACGTAACTATCGAAGGCGGATATTTGCGGAGACAGGTATCCTGCGCATTTCTCTGTCTATTGTTCAGTCTTGTTCAGGTGCAATGTAGGTGCAGGAGCATGCTTTTTTACCCGAGTATGACGTGTAATCTGACCCGGCAGTGCCGCGTAACTACCGGAAGCCGCGGTTCATGGAGACGCTGCGCGCCATGCTCACGGACGAAGGACTAGTATCGTTCGAGTGCAAGGTGGTGGGCTACCCGACACCTCTGTTGCGGTGGTTCAAAGATGGCCAGGAGCTGAAACCTGGTGACGTGTACCAGCTCAGCGGCACCAACTCGCTGGGTAAACAAATGTCCTGAACGTTGGGTCACCATTTGACCACGACAGAATAGTGTTACAGTCAGCAATGATAATGAAAAGCATTACTTTAGCTACTTCGAAATTATTATGTTTGAAAATGTACTATTGGTAGCAGGGACAGCAACGTAGTATCAGAATGATGAAGGGTAAACAATATTGAAAGATAGATAGCAAAACCCTGTATTTATGAAAGCTGTTTAGGAAAATAAATCCGATGAACAGCCCAACGTGTATGAGCTGTCACCACACCGCATCCCCCACCGGCCAGGTGTGTACGCCTGCCTGGCACGCAACTGCATGGGCACGGCGGAGTCGACGGCAGAGCTGACGCTGGCCGACATCGAGGCTCAGCTGACGGAGGAGGAGCGCTGCAAGGTGTGCCACGGCAAGATGGCGCCCCGCTTCGGACGGCCTCTGCCGCCGGACACGGTGGTCACCGTCATGGACAGACACAGGTTCACTGTGCAGGGTGAGAAACGCAGCTGGGGCTGGGAGAGGTGGTGGAATGGGGATGAAGGCGAGTGAGGGTTGATATTCCATCAAATTAAAATTAAATTGGATTAAAAAATAAATTTCTTAAGTTGCGAATCTCTCCTGTATTTTGCTAATAGAGCTGGCAGAAGTATGACCTTTTCATTATTGAATATTACATTACTTTTCTCTTGCATTCTCATGGAGATAGTGCCAGAGTTGTAAAGGCTCATGGTTTGGGGGGCCAAACGACGTGCTAATGCTGTAAGAAGAAACTGTGGTTCAACTGAGAAAACCATATAGATTCAGCTTCTCCTAGCACTTCGTTAGAAATGGTGCGAGAAGTAATAACCTCATCACTAAGAAACTTCAGGGGACCAAACCCTGGAGCACTTGGTTCAGGGAGCGAGCACGTTCACCAGCCAATCGGCCACCTCCTGCTGTGCAGTGTCGGCCTATCCGGAGGCGGAGGTGGCCTGGTACCAGGAGCAGGAGCCGATAGTACCCGGCAATGACGTCTCCGTCACTCAAGGTCCTCCTGGCAACCACCACCTGGATCTGCACTCGGTGCAGGTGCAACATCAGGTACGGTTTGCTGACAGGCAGGAAGATGGCTGCGCTAGTTAGAAATCGGACAGAAAATTCCAGACTGGTCAGAATCGACTGTAAACTACACGGAGCACAAAACTATGCTCTCTCTCTGTAGGCTCTTGCTGGTTACCAGGACCTCACTTTACCTTTTTGTAGCAGAACATGACCGGAAATCCGAGCCGCCTGCCGTTGAGGATCTGTCATAACCAGCTTGTTTGATGGTGACCAGGAAATAGGACTTGCGGTGACCCGCTGCACTAGCTTTCCCTCTCCTCCGTTGCCGCAGGGAGAGTGGCGGTGCGTGGCCACCAACCCTGCCGGTGAGGCGGTCACCACTGGTCGGCTGACGGTCAACCGGCCACGGCACTACAAGGCCCCCTACTTCCTGGAGCCTCTGAGGGCGTCCCTTACAGAGAGCGGCACTGTTAACCTACAGTGCAAGGTAAAGCCAGAGCCAGGGTCTTAGCAATGCTGAAGCCCGGTGACTTGGAGTACGATGTAATGTTGACTAGTGACAATACTCTGGGGAAAGGGGTTATATGACGCAGAGAGTGCCCTGAATGTCGTATGCCCTTCCTCCAACATGAATCTGCAGTCTTTTTAAGCCCATGGCTGCATAGCAGCAAAATTCTCATAATCTTTGCGAGCGTCACTCATATTGAAGGTAAATCGGGTGAATTATCATGCTAGTTTAAATTTGTGTGAAACTTAAAACGGGGAAGTAAAAGTACACAGGAATGGGATGGGGTGGGGTGGTCTGAAAACGTCACAGTACAAAGAGAAGACACTGGATTGCTTGTTGAAATTTTGCATTTTCCGTGACGCAATGAGACAGGACCGACAGGCTTATTGGGCTAAATCTTAGTCCCATGCTGGCCCCTCAGTGTAAGGATGAACTGTCATAAGACGTAGGCTTGGGTTGAACTCTAATATCTGTATTAAAAACTCGGATATTAGCCAAACTCCTGAAACTATCCTGATTATTGAGATACAGCGCTGCAGGACTGACTGGAGCGTGGCCGGCAGGTTGTGGGTACTCCCCAGCCGGCGTTGAAGTGGTTCAAGGACGGCGAAGAGCTGAAGGCTGGAGACATTCATCGTATCACCTCCGGAGGCGACGGCATGTGCTGCCTGGGAAACTACACCTGCCAGGCACTCAACTGCATGGGCAGCGCATCCTCGTCAGCAGCCCTTCTCGGTCTCGAGGGTGAGTTGGAGAAGGTTTTCTTTTTAATAATTGTATTTTTGAATGGAATGAAAATGTGCGTGTAGTACTTAAAGGCTATGGAAGCAGTACAAATTGATACCTCAGGAACTCACATGTTTCCGAAATCTTGGGGGAAGGGGGCTTAGCTGAAAGAGCATCTGGAGCCTTATGCACAGATCCTGGGTTCAAGTCCTGGTTCTCTGGATCAGTTAGCCCATTAACGCCCAGCGGGTCATTTTTGTCCTCTGACTTTGACAGGCTGCAGAATCGGTACCAATGAAGTGATCTTAATGTTTATGATATGGATGTGTGTTTCAGAGCGTGAAAAGGCTGGAAAAATGCATTTGAAAATTCTAGGTTTTTATGGGACGATTTTGGTGGAACTTATTTTGGCGAAGTTTTGGTCAGCGTGAGATAGCTCTGCAAATTTTGTTTCTCGCAATAACATATGGAAAGCTGAAAAAGGTTTGCATGATTGACATTAAGCCAAGACCACTAGGAGTCAGATGGTGAAGAAGCAGTAAGATTTTCTGAACGGCTTTGCCATGAGATATCGTCAAATATGAAGCGGACAAAAATGACCCGCTGGGCGTTGCGGACATCTGCGGGCCGCTGAAAATGAATAAAGGGATGTGTCCTGTCCTCCCGTCTGGTGCGTTAGTTCCATAATGTTACTAAGAGGGAAGGGAGGCATTGTGGGTCCTGCGAATGCAGGGTTGCCAGTTGATATATTTTTCATCAACTCTGAAGATTTTTAGTGCAATGTAGATAGGTTTGGAAACTTTGAAGTTCATGAACTGCTTCCTAACGTTTTCGGGGTCTGTCTTATTTTGGAAATGATTATCACATATTTTTAACGGAAACAGGCAAGATGGTTCCAGCATTTTGTAAAAGCGTTATTAAATACAATTTTCAGGGGTTTTGAAAACTTATCGAAATTTTAGCACTGACTTCACTGTTAAGCTTGCAGAGCCTTGTCTTTTCCCCTTGATGGATTGTGTGTAGTGGATAGAGAGGATAGGGAACAGTAGCGGATTGAGGACTTCATTGGGTGGTGGGAGGGGGGGGTTAGGGGTCTCGAGCCTCCCCCGCCATGGCCTCGGAACAGCCCTCAGTAATGCATTTACTATAGGCACACTGACATTTCGGTGGAGGGGAGGGGGGCTTGAGCCTTCCTAGCCCCCTTGTGTCCACTATTGATTGAAAGCCAATGACCAGCTGACAAAATGAGTTGGAAATTATCGCGGTCGCCGCCCTGGTTTGTTTTGACAAGATGGTGCGGTGTCAAACGTCCGGAGCAGTATAAAATGGTTGAAAGCATGGGAAGTTCTAGAACTTCTGTCTAAAACGCAACTAGCACTATTTCGGCTTGGTTCTAGTCAAGTGAAACTACCATGAGTGAACATCCCGGGGGTTAGGAGGAGGGGTCAAGACCCGCCTGGATTTTTGGTCTCCCACAGACTTTGTCTAGGGCTTGGATTGCAGTGCCAGCGTTAAACCATCCAGAACCCCTCCTAGCTCGAGAAGAAATCTCCAGCCATGGAGACATAAATATGTCGAAAGCATAGTTGCTAGCAATGCCACAGATCAAATGTTTTGTAGGAAAAGAAGCAAAATAAGCTGTTTTAAGTGCGCAAGATAGTGGAGCGGATCAGGTGCATATCATGATCATACCCTCACAAAGATATTAGTCATGAGGATGAGAAAGATGATGAGCTGACCAGCGTTACAATGACCAGTGGCGTGCCTGGAAATGTGGAGGTTCACATTGATGCATCTATGGAGCGCGCTACTTGCCCCAAAGAAAAGTTGGAAAGATGAAAATGGACCCGTTTGGAGATTTGGAGATTAATCAAGCAAATGTACAGCGCGTGGGGGAGATAACGGATTGAGTTTATAAAACTTTTCATCTGTATGCTGAATATTACGATTACTCGTTGAAAGCTCAGTGAGCATCAGTCACAAAGTCTAGGAGGCGGAGGAGGAAGGGGATAGAGCCAAAAGAAACGGTTTCCCAAAACCTTTGATATTCACAAATATTCTTAAAATACTATGATGTTTACAATTTTAGTCTATCCCCCGCAAATTATCAGTCTAGGTTAACCACTATTGTATACTATTTGCAAATATGCAGTTAGTGTTGTCTTTAATTAGACCTTAAGAGCATAAAACTGTCTAAACATTTTACTATGGCCAATATACAAGAGGAAATAAAAACACTTCACAAAACTGCAGTAAAAGCGGTGCGCATTGGGCCGCTGAGTGCGGTGACGGCGCCGCCCGGGAGCCGGCCGCGCAGTGCCAGCCGATGTCCCAAACGCCCAGCGGGTCATTTTTGTCCGGTGTCATATCTCAGAATCTAAAAGTGGTATCGATTTAAAACTTTCGGAACATCTTATTGGGCATATTCTAAATATAGGAAAACATTTGTTTCGTCAATTTGAAAGCTGAAAGTAGGTGCGGGCGTTAATAGGTTAATATGATGCTCAATAACCCTCCCAACAGGTTGAAGTTAGCAACGTGGCATGCATTAGATTAACACGCGCCCCGCTGGGGTCCCTTGCATGACACGCCCCGCTGGGGGGGCGTTTTGCCCCCCTCCGTATCTCGTTCTCCACGAAAGCTAAAGGAAAATTACGGAGGGTTTTCGAAAGTTCTTGACAAGACGAAGAGCATTTACACGAAGAATTTGTATGTCAGGTCAATATTGAGGTCAGCATAGGTCAAATAATGCTCCATAGACTTACAACTGTGCAGTGTACGTTTCCCTCTCTAGATCTGCCTTCAGGGAAGCTAGAGAAAAATTTGCATGCATCATTGGATTCCTCTCATCGCGGCAAATCGAATGGTGTATAATATGACCTTGCTAGGTCAAATTGTCAAAATGACCTGACCTCGACCTAGGCCAGGGTCACAGAGTGACCTGGTATGGTCATGTTGCATATCAATCGACTCCTCGTGACAATATAAGCACAATGCAAGTAAAATGGGAGCTTTATCTCAATTCAGTGAGGAGTTATTGACAAAACAATCACTCTCTGCTCCCGTGACCTAAGATGACCGTTCAGAGGTCAGATGCTCAAAAACTCAACTTTATGGTCAAGGTCGTGGTAAGGATAGACAGTTTGAGGATTTCAGCCTTATCTATCCAGTATTTCCTGAAAATGAGTCCATTCTATTTTTCACCATAGACTTATAATGGGGTGACCAAAACATTGACCCCACCTTAGGTCACTAATATCAAAATTCCGAGATAGCAGATTTGTAGACCCAAATGACCTTATTATATTGTCGAAGTTTCAAACTGATCGGTTTGCTAATGTTTCCTGGACGCTGCTTCAAACTCGTAATTTTAGGTTTTGAGGTCGGGTCACTTGACCCTGAATAGCTCCTTGACCTTACATGACCTTAGCTCAAAAATTTGGTCAGGTGTGTAAAATTGATTAGGGATAAGGTACCGTAAGTTTCTTTGTTGTGCGTCTCTTTGTTTTTGAGCTATCTGGGAAAAACCAGGAGAGGGGCGCATTTCGCCCCCCTCCCGCGGGGCGCGTGTTAACCGTTGGTGCGGCGTGTTGCCCCTACAATTATTATTGTTTTCAAAGTCTAGAACAGCAGAATCTTATCTTATCGTAGTATCTGCTCTCATTTTTAAATAAACTAAAATGTGAATTTGTATTATATATTTGTTCCTTTATTTCTCGCTGTGCCGTCAGGTTTTTGTACTACTTTACCATGTGTTGACCACAGTGTCGGCGCTGACTCCATCTTGCGGTGTTGTCCCAGCAGAGGTGCAGGTGGAACGGCCGGCACCTCCAGAGCCGCGGCAGCCACCTCCGGAGCGTCGCATCTCCCAGCAGGACGTGTTCAGCGTGATACGCAACCCCTCGCTCTCCACCATCAACGAAGAGAGGTCCTCGCAGATGATGTCGCTGTTCGGAACGCCCCAGGGCACAGATACTTACCTGGTGAGGCCGTCGAAACGAGAGTTGTTTCTTAGCGACTCTAGGTATATTTACTGCACTAGACTACTGCAATAGACTACTGCTACTACTACTACTACTACTACTAGACTACAGCAATCTTGTAATATGACCGAAAAAGGCTTCAATGAAAGTCGTTATATCTCAGGAAGATTTCAAGATAGGCACAGTGCGCCAAAAAATATGATATGACTATACAATATATATATATATATATATATATATATATATATATATCGAATATGGCTATACAACATTTCAAGACTCTAACTGAAGAAGCTCGTTTTCAATTCTTGAAAAACCTGAGGGGGTTGCAACACTCCTCCCCTGTTCGTGTAAGGGTTAACACCCCCTATGGCATTGACGGGAAAGAAATTGGTTGAAAAGTCCATGGCACCCCTCTCAAATTTGGACTTTCCGTCGTCACTGGCATTAACCATACCGTGAGTTACGATGGTACAGCTCCAGAGTGACACCTAGTGTCATGTTTCGGAAGTAAGAAGAAGTATGTTTAGTGCGAAAGCCGTATTTTTATTACTTTACCTAAAAGAGTATTTCTGAAGGTAAAAATGTTTTTACAACGAATTTATAAATTTCACTGTACTGCGGGTCAAGGTCACCGTTCAAAAACTATGTCACGAGGTCATAACGTGAATTTTGCTGAAATATAAAAATCGAAGATAGCCAAATTGAAATGAGCTAAATGGTGAACAAAAATATTGTTGAAAGTTTTAGTGCTACGCAAAGCCAAAGATTGTATTTGTTATACGACCGGCTTCGGGGCCATCTCGGTCCCATTATCAAGTAAAAAAGAACAAGATATAATCACAAACACTACATAGTTATATAAAACGCATTTCAGTAAACTCGATGGAACATGGAACAATTTTTGTCGTGCTACTAGTTGTTTAAATATTCGACATCATAACGCGTGAGTTTTCCTCCATGGTCCTCATTGTCGCTTGAGCAGGTCGAGCCAGCCTTGGTACAATAAGTATTTGCCTATTTTTCTATTTAGCTTTTCTCTTGCTGTTGTTTGAATTTGGACGGCTTTGGATTTGGATTACATTGGAATTTGGATAACAACAGCAAGAGAAAAACTAAATAGAAATATAGGCAAATACTTATTGTGCCAAGGCTGGCTCGACCTGACCGAGCGACAATGAGGCCATGGAGGAAAACACTCAGGCGTCATGATGTCGAATATTTAAACAACTAGTAGCACGATAAAAGATTGTTCCATGTTCCATCGAGTTCACTGAAA
Organism: Lepas anatifera; assembly: GCA_034440635.1. Lineage (NCBI taxonomy): Eukaryota > Metazoa > Arthropoda > Thecostraca > Lepadidae > Lepas > Lepas anatifera. The sequence goes on along the minus strand of JAOTON010001827.1, from coordinate 3,170,541 downwards.
TGCGTTTTATATAACTATGTAGGGTTTGCGATTATATCTTGTTCTTTTCTACTTGATAATGGGACCGAGATGACCCCGAAACCGGTCGTATAACAAATACAACCTTTGGCTTTGCGTAGCACTAAAACTTTCAATAATATCGTTCACCAAAGCCATGAACCAAGCAGAGAAAAAATATCGTTACAGTCATAAAAATGGCAGAACTATAGGTTTTCAAAACAATGCCTACATCGTGACCCCCGACAAATGCCGGAGGCTATATCTGCCATAACAAATTTTCAAATAATTTTTTGGCGCCATGGTTAGATTCTACACCTTTGAAACCCCCTTGACACCAACTTTTGGAGAGAATAAAAAATTGAAGGGTTTTATTTTACGAAATTTTTGGTCGATTTCTGGTTGAATGACCCAGGTGGGATCTGGCCACACTAGGTTGGACGAGTCCCACCTAGTTTGTATGGTAGACGAGGCCCTGATGGTGTTTGATTCAACGCTCTAGCTTAATTAGGTTAAAAGTTATTGTCAAAATACTGTTTTTGACCCCCGGGTGACCTTGGATGACCTTGAAGAGGTCAAAAGGCAAATAAGGCCCCTGGGATCCGTGAAAGGGTGTCTAAAAACGCTTTTCTGAGCACGCTGAGCGTTGGCAATCATTTTTGTGACTTTTAGATCATAAGAGAACTTTTCCCATGCTTTTTCAATGGAGAGGTCACCTCGTGACCTGACCTCGGGTCACGAAATCTAACAATCCCGGACATACATCGTGTAGACCCTGGAGGGGTCATGAAGTGCAGGAGGTTTTAAATTGATCGACTGAGAAATGTAGCTCTTATAGAGCTCAGAAGTTGAAATGAGGTGACCTTGGCTGACCTTGCTTGGTGACCTGACCTTGGGTGACTCGGGATAAAAATTTTAGGGATGATGGGAAAATTATAGGGTGAGAGATAGAGCCCTCAACCGTGGTGCAGCGCCTCGTCGTTTTCCTGCTATGTCAAAAAAAACCTTTGGGGGGCATCGATGGCCCCCGTGGGGCGAGGGTTAAGTGTATCCTTACTTGTCGTATGAAAGGGATGATCAAGTACCTAACAGTGAATATTGGCATTCCCGTAGGCTATCAACTCAAGTATTCATTGACGACGACAGAAAATGTTGGTCTTGAATCTCCTTTGTCATGCTTCACGTTATCTCGCTCCTGACTAAGTGACGCTGTGCCCTCAGACCCCGATGTTTGAAGGCTCGGTGGTCTCGGTGATAGTGGACGGCCGCGAGGTTCCGGCCTCCGTGGTTGGCACTGGAGAGATCAGCCTCCAGCAGGTTCACGACATCATCGAGACGTACGGAGAACGCCTGTCGGAGGCCACCCCGGCCGCGTCTGGTGAGAAAGTCCTGTCACAGGGGCCTAAGTGAGACTTCTAATGTTTGCCAACGTGGCGACGTGCTAAGAGGTTACAAGCACTACAGCCTTTGTTTTTACCTCATGTACATTATTTTTTGTAACGCGGGGTGCTTTTGGTGGATACTTAAGCTAGAAATTATTTCATCAAAGTCCTCTTGCGTTATGTTATGCCATTCAATTGAACTTAAAAAGTGCCGAAACGCATAAACTGTCCAAGAGTTTATTTCAGCCTAGAATATATGTGTGCCTGTTGTCACTCCTCACTGTCTTTGGCTTACAGCGTCTGCTGGTGGTGCGTCCACTCCGGGGAGGTTCCATCACTGCGCGTGCTGGAGGGCCAGGCCACTGTTGGCAACGTGCACATGGGCGCCACCGTCATTGACGTGTCGCTGTTGCCCGCCGACCAGCTGCCGGCTCAAAGACATGTCGAGCGTGATGAGGATCGCACTGAGGCCGGCTTCACAGAGCTGCAAACCGACCACCCTACCAGTGGCGTTTCAGTATCGTCGAAAAAGGTGGCCAAGAAAGAGAAGGATGCTGAGGAGGCAGAGAAACCTGATAGTAAGTCATCTGGAAAGTCATCTTCTCGGAAGAAACGAGAGGCTGGCATCGAGCAAGTTCTTCCACCAATCGACATTGATATTCTCAATAAGGCGTTTGAAGGTCACGGTGGCTCCGCTGGCTCAGGCGATACAGTGTCTACCGTTGACTCTTTTCACACAGCCGATGCTATGGAGCCATCGTATGCATCCGATGATCCCACATCTGGCCAGATTACTCCGGTTCCCAACGAGGAAGTTTTCGATTTCTTCACGGATGACTTAAGAACAGCAAAACTGTCAAGAGAGTCCGCAGAAGAGCTAAGACTGCTTCAGGAGCGAGATGATGAATGGCGAAGTGTGTTTTTAGGAGCAGAAGACGTAAATCTACTGGACGACGACGTTGTGCATCCGGAAGCCATTCCAAGCAACGAGCAAGTTTCACCACTGGACCAACAGCTCAGTCAGTATATGTTTGAGGAGAGCCCTGCTGAGGTACAGCCTGCGACATCACATCCGGAGCAGGAATTTTTGGCGACTGATGCTCTCGCTGTTGAATCAGCGCCGGTGGAGCACGCTCTGTCCTCTCCTCCCCAACCACAACAAGTTGGTACAGTGAGCCAAAGGCCCCTTCTTCTTACGCCCTCTGCATCCCAGAAAAGCGATGAGTTTGACGGGTCTGGGTCTCATGACGAGGAGGTTTCGCCAGAGACTTACGAGGCCCACCTAACTGCACAGGGAGTGGTTGCTGTCATGCACGCGGTGGTAACAGGAGAACACCTCCCTGATGAGTATTTAGGAGAAATTGGCAGAGCTCTGAGCCCACATGATCTTCGCCAGGTGATGGATGAAGAAGCAGCGCGAAATCACGCTGTTAAGGTGATGCATCTTTTTGCCGCGACACTCTCGGACCAAGAGGTGTCTCAGGGCGTGTTAGAAGAGGTTGAACAGGCCTTGTCTCCTGGAGGAGACTCCTCCGGACCACTCACTGACCGGGCAACAATAGCTGTGCAAACTTTAGCAGAGGCGCTTCAGGCGGCAGCTTCAACGTCACATGAGCCCCAACCTCGTCAGAAGGTTACGCAGGTGGAACAAGAAGTACTAAATATGGCGCATGAAATGTTCGTTGATGAAGGAGAGAAAGCAACTGCGAGCAAAATACTACATCTTTTTAAGCAGCTACCGGAGGTGGCACATGTAGCAGACATTATCGCAGTAACGGATCCACAAGAGATGGAAACAGATGAACCTGTCGCAAAGATGACGTATGAGGAAGTGAAGGAAACAGCTGACACGGCGCTTGCTGTGCTTCAGAGAGCAGCAATGTCAGAAGCTCCCTCTGATAGTCTCCCAGAACAACTTCCCAAACTCTGAAATCGCCGTCCCTATCCATGCACGAGCTCTTTCGCCCGAAGAAAACTTATCCACACGTCAAAAACTCGTCACTCTGTTTCAGGCTGTGAGCCAAGGGGAGGACATCACCGAAGAGACGCTCCTTGACATTGAACGTGCTCTGACGCCTGCTAATGCGCAACAAACGGAAACCCCGTCGGTCCCTAAGCTGAACGTGGACAAAATTATTACACTAACGAAACCCATTCTGGACGAAATAAAAACAAGCGCCGATTCTGTATCAGAAATTCAGCGATCGTTATCACCACATCAAGCACAAGAACAGGAAGCTTTACAAGAGGCGAATGACACAGCACAGCGATTGTTGACAGTCCTTCAAGTGGAGTTGGTATCTGAGGCAATCACTGATAATTCCTTGTCCGATATAACTACTCAGTCGCCGACTGAAGCAGTTATCACCCAAGTTCGTGCCGATGCTGAAGCGCCGGGAACAGCTCATAGAGTTTTGGCTGCAGTTCAGGCTGCAATCCAGGACATCGACATGTCCGAGCAGGAGGTTGCGAGCATTAGCAGTGTCATTTCGTCTACTGAAGCGGACATCTCAACGGTTTCTGAGGCGCCAAAGCTAACAGTCGAGAAGCTGATGCAAGTTTTAAACTCAGCTGTCAGTGAGGTTGCAGAAGTACCCGACAGCAGCGTTTCAGAGATTTGTAGCTCATCTCGGCACCCCGTGGCAGAGGCAGCTGAAACGCTAAGCCCTGAAGCTTCAAAGGCTACTGCTGAGAGAGTTCTAAGCATTCTATACACTGCACCAGCAGAGGAGGACATATCTCAAAGCTCGATGACGAGCTTGACAAGTGCACCAAGTGCCGCCAGAGCCGAAGCCTCTGAAATTGATAAGGAACTTCGTGAACGCGTCATCGGCATTCTTCAGGCCGTAATGACAGGCGAAAATGTATCCGAGGAAAGTCTCCGTGAATTGCAAGCGTATAACAAGCCTACCCCAGCGACTGTGCAGCAATCTCACCACACAGAAGATGCACAACGTAAAGCAGAAGTTGTCCTCACAGAGCTCCATTCAGCATTCTGTGAAGACAATTTGTCGGAAGGATCTGTCTCAAGCATGACTTCTCCTCCACCAGTCGCGAACGCTACGGAATCCTTGTCACAAGCGCAGAAGGACACGGCGAACCGAGTTCTAACTCTGCTACAAACAACACCGATATCACCGAGTCTCTCAGAAGGATCTTTGTCAGAACTATCTGACCCGCGCATCGCCTCTCCAGCCTCAGCCAATGAGCTTAGCGATCAGATGTCTATGCAGGTAGCAGTTGCAAAAAGGTTTTATTGGCTGCAAAAGCAACCACATCTGATTTGAGTTCAATACCGACGGAAGCCTCATTATCCGAAATTGAGCCGCTGCAGACTGCTCAGGCGGCTCAGTCAGCTACAATATCTCCAGAGCAGGGTCGGGAAGCTGTGCAGAAGGCGTTGGAGATCATGACCGCTGTCTGTGAGGGTGATGATATACCCCAGGGGGCGCTAGAACAGTTAGAACGCGCTCTGTCACCAGTTCGGGCTGGTGAGCGTGTCACATCACCCTTACAAGCCACACTAGTGTCTGACACAGCTGGATTGGAGGAAGCTGACAGCGTTTCTTTATCTGCCGAACCTGCAGTTGAAGCAACGGAGCGAATCATGTCGCCTTTAGAGACACTGAAGGTTGGAGATGTGACGGTAGCTCAAGAGGCCCCATTTGTGGGGGAAGAAAGTGTTGCCTCGTACCAAGCGGAACAGCGGATTGATTCACCACTCCAGGAGATGTACAAGGAAGAAACAGCTGGTCCTGAAGAAGCTTCCAAATTAGTGGGCTCTTCGGAATATGCTACTGAAATTGAGCAATTATCCTCACCATTGGAAAAGTATGTAACTGATGAATCCACAGATTCCTCGCAATTACAAAAATCTTCTGAAGCTGTTACTGTTCCTGGAGCAGAAGACCGAGTAACAACACCTCAGGAGGCAATGGACACAACTGAAATCTTAGGCCCTGAGAAAGCAGATAGTGCTTCGGATATGAGCTCTGCTAGAGAAATATTAGAAGGAAACGCTTCTCCATTGGAAATTCTCCAAATCACGGAAACAGACAGTGTGAAGCAGGCTGATCTATTTTCAGGCGCTACGTCGCCAGTGGGTGTGGAACCAGATATCGCATCAACACTGACAGCTCAAACAGAAGTGGAAATGCCTGAAACTGTCCAACAGCGTGAGGCAGAGGTACAAGACGTTGTTCCTGTGCAAAACTTCACTAGTTTTGCTATCAAACCAGTTCTTGAAACAGAAGTGCAAGATGCCAGTAAAAATGACGATATGACTGTTGCCATAGACACCGCTGATCTTGCCCCAATTGAAAAAGAAAGTCCTGCGGTAGAAACGGAAATAGCTGATGTCATGTTTGCAGAGGACAGGAAAGATGGGAACGAGATGGAAAGCTTGAAAGTTGCTGATGGAGACAATATATCAATGCAGAGTTCAGAAAGCGTTGTCACTGTCGCGTCTGCTATTAAAAAACAGTCGTCCCAAGACCTTGCAGAGGAAGAAGAATCATTCTTACAGCATCCTCCTTCAGTGCAGCAGGCTTTGAACGCCTTAGAGAAACTAACCACGTCCGTCTGTAATGCTGCTTGTGCAACTGTGCCATCACAGGACTCCGAAGAAAGCATTGAAGTACTCTCTAACAATTTCATGGAAGCCTTAGAAGCCACTCACGAAGGACTAGTTTCAGACAGACTTCGCGTTGTGCTTGAAAAATTATGCGACAAAGTCGCCGTGAACGATAGATTGGCAAACGAAGCAAATGGCAACGAGGAGAAAATTCAAGCCCTAGAACGTGTGTCTCCGCCAATCCAGCGCAGTATTTACCCAAAAATAAACCAAGCATGCGAAGAAATAGAAAAGCTCATTGTTAACACCAGCGAGGAAAATTCACCGCTTTCGACCGAGACTGCTAGTGTGAAACAGTATGAAGACATTTGTGACCAGATTCAGCATATTGCAAACGCAGTTGAGGAGACCAATCAAGTCAAGCTGCGCACCCTCAAGCATCCCGTAAGTCAGAACACGATCTCTCGCCAATTCTCTGACGTCAACGACTCGGTGCTCAGTCTATCAGAAACAATCAAGAAGGTGATTGGCAGTGCGATGGTCGGTTCTGCTGACCTTGATCTGCAAACAAAAGCCTTGCAGCAGTCACTGGCCTCAGTTATTACCACCCTAACAGATCTCAGTGTAAACGAAACGCAGCGAAACGAGGCGCTCCAACAATTGGCACTCGTGAATGCAGGCATCGGGAGAGTATCAGATGTCACCGAGTCATCCGTGCGGGCTATGAAGCCAGATGATTCTCCAGAAATGACGCTTTTAAGCCGCTCAGTCCTAGAAAATTCACAAAAGGATATTGGAGCTGCTGCCAATAAATTCAAGGAGGGGTTAAAAGCAGCTATGACGGTCGTTCGGGATGCATCAGAAGCTTCTGCTGAGGAGGGCCTGAATAAATTCCTGATGCAGGGTGAAACACTTGATGCAGAAGTAGAGGATCTCGTTGCATCGCTCGAGAAAGATATAGCAAGAAAGGAGAGGATGGCCTCTGATGTTATTCATATGAAGAACATAACCTCTGAGACGACTAGCGCTCGTGCAGGGGTGCAGTCCATATTGAAAATGGTTCACAATGCAGTAACAGGCGCATCCAAAAAGGAGGAAGACCAGATCATGCAGAATCACCTTGAAGGCACTCAAACAAGCTTGTCATGCCTAGAAGATAAGTTTTTTGAATCCGTGTCTTTGCCACAAACTTCCAAAGATCCTGCCGCTCAAAGGTTCAGGAAGCTAAAGCTGTCTCTTGCAAGAGTGGTTAAAGTATGTAGTGAAAACGCCGATTATCTTCGGTCTCCGAAAGAGAAAGCACTGAAACGTCGTTCTCTCTCCCCTAACCAATCAAAGGTTATAGAAGAGCTAGAAAACTCTACCAAATATTTCGACCAAACGGTTGACTGTATGAGACTCATGCTGGTAAGTGACGATGCCGTTGAAGATATGGAAGCATTGCTTGAAAAGCTTGAGGATACTACAAAGGCTCTGAAAAGGGTGCAGAAGTATGTGCTGGCTTGCGCCGGTGCTGAACCAGATGCAAGTAAAACAGATGAGGCCTCCGAAACAGGAAAACCAAATAGCCCTGAAGCACCCGCGGAGGAGCTGCCAGGTAGACAAGTGCAGAAAAGTGCGTCAGATCCCGTCATGCAACCAGCAAAACGGTCTCCTGCAGAAACAACGCCAGAGGCTAAGACTCTGGGTGAGGCAAGTGCTTCACTAAACGCATCTGTGACGTCACTAACTGACGTTGTTGACGTCACCACCCAAATGCAGCTACCTTCTACCACCTCCATTGAAAGTCTCACTTGGTCGGTCTGTGAGACTGTTCAGAGCTTTGTGGAAGCTGTTCAGCAGGCGGGGGCAAATGTGGAACCAAAGCAGGTGCAGCAGCTTACTGACAACCTAGCAACACTGACCGCCACTGTTGCGGAGAGACGCCGGTGGAGGCAGGCGCGCTGATGGACAACGAGGATAGACAGAAGGTTCAAAAGGAAATTTCTGGCGTCAGCATTGGAAGTGCCGTGCTGAAACAAGCCGTACAGAACATGACAATCCTGGTGGAGGAGAGTGTAGAGGGAGGTACACCTGTAGAATATGTTGTCAAAAAACAGTTAGCAAATGTTTCTGAGGCTGTAGATAGGCTAAACTCAGCTGTCTCCGTGTGCAATCAAGCCATTTTGAAGCAAAGTGATGAGGCTAACTCTGTAAGTAAGGAGCATGCTATTAAGCTCCAAGCCAACAATTTTCGGGATGCGTCTGTTTCGCTTACTAATCTAGCTTCCTCTGCGATCGCCAGTAACGAGCAAGCCAGCCTGAGCAATCTCTCCGATTTAGGACATCAGGCAAAGCAGGCAGCAATGGCGTTGATGTCCAGTCTCAAGCAGGCGCCTCGTCATCTTCCCGAGGCTCAAGCGGTGCGTTTCATGGCGTCAGTCGATGAAGCTATCGACTCGCTTTTAGACACAACGGAATACACACTGAAGGCCTCTGAATCAGCGGGCGCCACATCAGACGCTGTTTCACACGCAGTTAATGCGGTTGCTGAACAGCGTCTTGCTGCTGAGCGTTCGGCCATCTTGGTCTCGGAGGCGGCTCTCAGTCACGATGCCGCTCTTGCTGAGGCGTGGGATCAGCTTGCCTTGAGCTATGCTGCTCTTACATCCTCAATCGAGGATGTTGTCGAGGTGCGCAGTGATTCGCCAAGCATGGAGGTGTCACCTCAGCGCCGGGTGGTGGCGGAAAGCTGCGATGTGCTGGAGGGAAGGCTCGAAGCTCTATCTGAGTCTTTAGTATCCAAGCCAGTGCAGTCGGCTGAGACTCTGGCGGTGCTGGGCGAACAGTGTGAGGCCACGTATCTCTCTCTGCTTGAGGTTCTGGTGGCCGCAAGAGCTCAGCCAGCCGAAAACATGACTCCTGAGCTTCTGGAGTCATGCAAGAACTTGAAACGTCATTTGGAACCACTACCTAGCATTCTGGCATCTTCAGATGAACCGTGTAATGAACAGGATATGAGGGATAGGGTTTCGAAGCTTAAGAAGGCTGTAATGACACTTGTTGCCGGAAGTAAGAAGAGTTTGCAGCTTCAGCCAAGTATCAAGGATGAAGTATTGGCATCCTGGGTAGATGATATATCGGAATCACTGAGAGAAATGTTGACTGCGAAAGAGTCTGATATATTGCAGGAAACGGACATGGAGGACAAAACATTTTTAGAATCAGCAAATGATAAAGAGCTGTCTGTTAAAGACAGTGGACAAAAACGCGAACTTCCCACCGAAAGCAAAAAGGACACGTTAAAATTAGAAGCTGAAGATCATGTATCCAAAAAGAGCAAGCAGGATGAGAGCACCGAGCCTCCTGTCGATATAAATGAAACATTCCAATCCGTTGAGGAAGCTACAATGGGGTCTCACCCTGAAGAATATTGCGACTGTAGAACAAGAAAGTTTCAAGGGGCCTCCTAAACTTGATTTGGAGCATGCGCCGGAGGATCATCAAGAAAAGGCAGCACAAAGTCAAGATAACAAATACGTCGACGAGATATTATCTGCCAACAAGATAGAGTCGGATGATATGAACAAACCCATAGAAACTAGCGTGGTAAGAGACGCTCAGTCAAAAACTAAAGAGCGACTTTTGACGGCATGTGACGCACTAAACCTAAGCGCAGATGACTTCACTGAAGCTCTTGTGGACGCATTATCATCTCAGCCATCCCCTGGTATGCTGCGTGCGCGTGCGGATTCAGTGAGCCGTGTGATCGAGGAGCTGGGTTCTGTTCTTGGTGAGGTTGCCAGTAACAGATCCGAGGTTTCTCCACATCTCCAGAAATTAAATGAAACAATGCTCATGCTGGCTTCCTCCGTAGAAGGCTCAAGTCAGACATTCGACGATACGACTCCACTGGATAACCGCGTCTTAGAGCAGCTGGTTGCCCCGGCTATAATGGAAGTTTCCGCCAATATCCACACCCTCCGAGAAAGCGTGGGCAGCTTTACTGCGCAATTGGCAGAATGTCAGCCGGAAAAGATCGACGAAGTGACCAAGAGCCACGTCGCAATAGTTTCCGATGCTGCTGAGAACATCTCACGCGCCGTCAATGAAGTAGGGATCGCCATCAGCAACGCAGTTGAGCGGTCACGCAGCGAAGACTACATGTCGGTGGATGAAGACTCTAGTTCAATGCTGCTTGATGACGCTCTGCAAGATCTCTCTGAGACTACCGAACTGACTTCAGGACAAAGGACTGCGAAGGAGCGAAGCGTTGTCAGTGATTCCTTGGGCAGCAGCGTGGGCGACTTTTACTCTCTAGGTCGCCGCGTTAGTGAATCTGAAGGACTGGTAGACAGTGGCGTGGATACAACAAATATATTAAACGTAATGTCCGCAATCGGATCCCTCAAGCTGTTGCAAACACTGTCAAGCGATTCAGAGTCTCTGACTGATGAAGTAGATAGCCTTTCCAGAGCTGTTGAGCGTATGCGAAGCGAGACTCCAGAACGGGACGAGGCTCCCGCACCCACCCCCCAAGGAGGTGCGCGCCGTTTGTGCTACCCTGAACTCGAGCATTGAGGAGCTGACGCGCTCTGTGCGAGACTTGGTATCGAATGCGAATGCCAACAGCCAAACTGTTGACACTGAGCTCATAGACAAAATATCCGATTATAAAGATGCCCTGCTAAGCGTATCAGCCGTGACGGACAATCTGGTGGCGGCCCGTCCTGTGCTCGGTGAGAATGGCACAAGAGTACACGCTCGTATAACTGATCTTGCCTGTCAGGCTGACAGTATTCAGGCTCTCACTGCAGAAAAGTCGACCATCGCCGAGAGCCTCCAATTGGCTGGTGAAGGAAGGAAGAGACTGGACTCTGAAACTAATGAAAAGCTACAAGATATGTGCAGCATCGTGTCGTCGGTGTTGGAACGACCCCAGACTGGCGAAGCGCTTGGAATCGAGGCAGCCCTAGCCTCAGAAGCGCCTGTTCTTATGCAGTTCCTCATGAAGCCTGCTCCTGATACCAGAGAGCCAGCTGACACATTTGAAACACCTTCACCAAATACCATTGCTGCCATATCATCTCAAATAGCTGAGAGTTCCGCAGTGGATGGAAGATCTCTTTCATCCGAGTCATCTACTTTGGAAATAGTTTCTTCTTCGTCCTCTCCCCGGTTAGAGCAAGCCAAAATTGAGACTCCTTTGCAGTCAACTATGCAGGATTTTGATGCAGTATTAGATGAATCAGTTGATTCTGCCTTGCCTCGTTCCTCGAAGCTCGAGGTTTTGTCTTTGAACTCCCCTGGGCCGGCAACAGAAAAACATGAAACATTATCAGAAGAACTATTGGGGCCTGAGCTAGAACAATCCAGTGCAGATACGCCTGGACTATCAAAGCTAGTTGAAGAGCTAGATATCGCACCGAAGCTTTCACCTGACACTTCGGAACACATGTATGATGCTTCGCCAGAGCTACGAAAATCGGATTCACAAAAGCTTGAGGGGACAGTAGCGGAATCACCGGTGACAACTCAAGAGCATGAACAGGCACAATATTCTCCGGAACCGTCTTTCCAAAAACTGGAGGTGCTGTCCGTTGAATCACCTGAGCCTACCTTGCAAAAGCTTGAGGTTCTCTCAGTTGAATCACCGGAGCCTAGTTTGCAAAAACTTGAGGTTCTCTCAGTTGAATCACCGGAGCCCACCTTACAAAGACTTAAGGTTCTTTCAGTTGAATCGCCTGAGCCTAAGCTGCAAAAGCTCGAGATTTTATCAGTGGAGTCACCCGAGCCCGGAGTGCAAAACCTCGACAAATTATCGGCAGAACCTCTCGAGCCTAGCACGGAAAAGCTTGAAATATTAAGTGTAGAATCACCTGAACCTGAATCAAACGCACAAGCAAAGGAAAAACAGGACATGCCGCCTGAGGAATCGCGGAGACTGATCGAACAAAAGCTTCAGCCACTATCCGTTGAATCACCGGAGCCTGCACTCCAAAGACGTGATCTACTCTCACCAGAGCCAAAACTGGAGAAACATGAAACGGACACCGCAGCACTGCTGGAAGAAACAGTTCCAGAACAGTCTGATAAGCCAATTGTACCAACAAAGTCGGGGCCAGATGCCTCTCAATCGGTAAAACCTCAAATTCAAGCGCAGGAAGAGTTAGCGGGGCAAGCTGCTAACTCGTCATCTCGAAATCAGCTATCAACAGAAGGGGCTAAACCTGAGAGGGAGGACAGTGACATAGCTTCAGAAGAACCTCTTGAGTCTTTGAAACAGGGCCTTGACCCACTAAAGGTGGAGTCGGCGATGTTAGAGGTCCTAAAGCCTGAAGAAACATCAGTAGAACCACCGGCGGCTGCACCGGAAAAGGCGGATGCGGTACCCATTGTTTCACCAGAATCTTCACTTCGGAACTTGGCGGATAATTCTGAAACTCTCCAACAAGGCTTTGACGGGACTCAGATGCAGGTCCCTGAGGCACCTCAGTTAGACCAGAATGACAAGGGAGACACTGGTTCTGAGAGGGTTGAGTCGGTAAGTGTAAAACAGAGAGATGATAAGGAAAAGTGCAACGTTGAAGATGTGGAGGGAATGAATGATGCAGAGGAAATGAAGCCAGGAATAACGGGTGTCACCACTCCCGCCTCCTCAAAAGCTCCTCATCATCAACTTTTGAAGGCCGAATCTCAAGTGGTGCCAGATGAGGTGGCTGTCAAGGTCAGACCTGCTTTAGGCAAGAAGGCCATTCGAACAGCAACGGCAGAACTTACGACGGTTGTAACCGAACCGAAAGTCGCCGCCAGCGTGAACGAAGTCGTTGTGGGTGAGGCTGGAAGTGATACAGCTGCAGGCCAGCTAGAAGGGATGGAGGCGATTTCTGCTTCCAGCGACCAAGTGTTGGAAACAGCTGTCGCTGCGGCGGTTGAAACCAAAGTCGCAAGCACAGCAGGAGCTCAAGAAACGTCATCATCGTCATCTCCTAGTCAGGAAGCAATTCTGACTGAATCCATCGAGTGTGATAGACCTGATTCTGCTGTGAAATTGCAAGAAAGGGTAAAAACCGAGTCAGAAAATACTTTCGATGCGACTGACAAACTACCTTCAGAGCCGGACATTCAAGACTCAATTGAGCAACCATCGGTCCAGCCGACTTCCTTACCATTAGCAGCAAAAGCGGTCGATGAATCTGCAGCCACTCTGGCAGAAATATTGAAGCGAGCTGTACTTGGCGAGATCACGACGATCCGTGAAGCTAAGACTGCAGAGGATAAACTACGACAGGCTCTGACGTCAATGACTAGGGTGGTAAAAAACACTTCCGATGAGACAGATATAAAAGCAAAGACTGTGTCATTTGGACGGGAGTTGAAACAGGTTACAGATGTGTTACAAGATACTATCAGAAGCATACGGGGTATGAAAATGGCGACAAAAATTCAAAAGGCACGTATCGAGGATCTCGGAAAGCCCGCTGCAGCAGAAGTTTGTGCTCGCGTGGATGAACTTCTCGCAGCTGTTCAGTTGCTCACATATGTTGCCCAACCACCTCTTTCATCGAATAGATCTGATATTTTCGATGATCGTGCTGATAAAGTTTTAAAACAGATCTCTGAAGTTTCTGAAGCCATCACCAAGAGCAATAATATCCGCACCGAAGCTGTTGAGCAAATGAAGGGTCTAGAAGCAAAGATGGTTGTAGCAGAAAAAGCTAGCGAGTTCGCAAACTCACTGCAAGGTTTTCTCAATGCGACTGAGCAGGCCATTGTGGAGCAAGGCCCGGGTGCAGATGCTGTTGTCAATCTTCAGGCCACCACCACCCGTCACGCCGCCTCCAAGATGGTAACAGCGGTGACCGGTGTCACTGGTGATCGCGTAATCCCTGAGCGCGCCCAAGAACACATGGAGGCCAGCTTATCCTCTGCTGCACGCGACGCAATTGATGCTACGACGAAGCTGAAGGGCGCCATATCGTTCCATGAGCTGGCGAGTGTGCATCCAGACTTGCAGGACAAGTTGGAAAGACTACGAGAGCTAGGATCTCATGTGGTGGCGGTCCCTCGTGAACTGTCTGCGGTTGTTGAGACGACCCCAGTGAAGCAGTTCGGCGATATGTTTAACGACAGTGTGGATAGGCTAATTGAAGTGGCTGGAACACTGGGTAAGGCGTTTAGTCAAGTGGCTGATGAGCATGCCAGTGCCGTATCAGCTTATCATGGAAGAGAAGCAAGAAAAATAATCGACGAAGACATGAAGGTTCTCAAAAAGTCAACGGATACTTTCTTCAAGAATTTAGTTAGAGACAGCGCTGATGGTAAGTTATCAAGCAGCTCATGCGACCGACAGGCTAAGATCATTGCCAAAGCTGTCAGTAGTACTCAGGCCGGCATAAGTGACCTGAAGCACTTGGAGCCACAAGTTCGCAACCAAGCCCTACCAATTGCCTCTAGCGAAAAAATGAAAAACGCCTTATCTGTCTTAGGAAAAGGTGTCGAAAATTTAGCGACACTTATGGGGCGTGTACCATCTGGTAAGCCCTTAAGTCCAGGGTGCGGTCTGCAAGGAGTCGCAAATTCGATGGACCAGCTCTGTGAAGAGATGAGTCAGCGAACGATGGTTGCAAGTGCTGACAACGACGGTCGAGTGGAGAGTGCCGCTGAGGCCGTGCAGAATGAGGTCACTGTTTGCATAAAGAATATTAGAAAAGAGCTCAAACTTTTGGATGATGAACTTCTAGATGAAGAAGAAAAGAAAAAAGAGGAATCCAAGAAGAAGAAACATGAAGAAACCGAAAAACAAGAGAAGGCTGAAGCTGAAAAGCGGGATGCAGAGGAGAAAGCCCGCAAAGAAAAGTTGAAAGAAATGAAAGAGCAAATGGAAGAAGCAGAAAGAGTTGCAGACGAGGCTGCAGAAAAGAAAGTTCAAGAGCAGAAAGCCAAGCGTAAGAAACGAAAAGCAAAAGAAAATGAAAACAACATCTGTGAAAGCTTACAGCAGGAAAACGACGACGAAACAAAAGAATATGAAAATAAGGCAGAAGAGATTACGTCAAGCCCAGCTAGTCCTAAAATCCAGCATGAAGAAGGAGAAGGAGGAAAATCTTCGACCAAAGGGATCAGCTCGAAAAATATCACTACAAGTGTGGTGGAAGAGGACCAGCATGAGAGCCCTGAACAAGCTAAGGCAGTCGTGACGAAGCCGGTCGGTAAGCTAGATCCATCGCTGCTCGAAGATCGATTGATATTGCCTCCAGTTGAAGACATCGAAACGAAAAAGTAAAGGAGAAGACGCCATCTCTTACTGCTCTTGAAGATATTAATTCCGTGCAGTCAGTCGCAGCTAAAGAGGACGAGGCAAGTTCAGACACTGTGGATCGCAGTGCGGAGAAATCCAGCAAAACCACAGAGCTTGGTAAAGAATCAACAGCAAAATCGGGCGAACCGAAAGCACAGCTCAACGAAGAAGGTCAGGAACGATCTGTTGAAGGCAAGGAATCTAAACCTTTGGGAGAGAAGAGGAAATCGGTTGAAACGGCCTCAAAAAAGCCAGTTGAGACGGTGCTGGAGGGAGACTCGGCTCCTTTAGCAGAAGATGTGAAGCCAGTAGACCCTGAGAAACCAGTATTAACAAACGACGAAGCTGTTCTGGAAATAGATCAGGCCAATGCGGGCTCTGGCACTACGCTAGCTCCTCAAGAAACAATCAAAACGACACATGAGCATAAACCAGAAGAGAAAATATCCAAGGATGAAAAATTGCCTGTCAAATCAAAGACAAAAAGATCAAAGAACAAGCACTCAAAACAAGAGGATACAACGCCACCTGAAGCTGTCACAGTGCAAGACGACATGGTGATCCAGAAGCCGACTTCGGACTTGGCCGCTTCTCAAAAGGCTGAGGAAGAATCAAGCACAAAGGTTGCTGTCAAGCAATCCGAAAAAATTGCTGTTGATGAGATCGGTAGCATTCCCAGAGTTATGTTAGCTGAAGATCAGCTAACAAGAGCTGTGGAGAATTCTTCCAAGTTTGCAGATACTCAGCCCCCCACCAGAAAATCTTCAGATGCAAAGCCAATGGATTCACCTAATTTAGAAAGCAACGCGGCTGTTGATAAGCTAAGGTCACCTGAGACGTGTGAGCCTGCTGAGAAAAATCAGCCTCAAATCAATGAAGCCGTTAATTTGGATGGAACTAAAGAGGAGGCGCGAGGATTTGCAGCTGCCTTACCGAAAACCGAAAGGCCAGACGAGCAGCAGAAACCTGCCAGTCTGAAGGAGAATGATATTAATGAAGCACCTCGCACAGATAAGGCAGCAGATACAAGTAAAATCCCCGTTGATGAAAAGCCCAAGAAAAAGAAAGGCAAGGACGATGAACGGCGTGAGACGGACGCCATTGCATCTCAACAGAAAACTACCGTTATTGACAGGGATTCCAGTGATAAAGTAGTCTTGAAGCAGGAGCCAGCAGACCAGCATTCACCAAAACAGGAAGCAGAAAAGCCCACCTCAGAAAAGAAAAAGAAACATCGGGAAAAAGAAGCTGCAAAAACGTTGCAGATGGATGAAAAGGAACATACGAAGTCCCAACCAGACAGGGATATCAATGTCGAGGCATCTCACGAGACTGTCCCGACAAAGAATGATGTCCTCGACTCAGTCGAGTCTTCTGCCCACGATGAGACTAGCACCAAGCACCACTTCCCTCGCCAAACAGCAGAAGTCAGGTCCCTGGAGCCGACACCCACGCGGAAGCGCGAAACTGTGGAACACTACGCTGTAAGTATGCGTCATATACATGTTGTACCGTCTCTATAACCTCGTGTTATTGTTTTATTGCGAATCGTGACATTGTAAGCTTTATGTTAACTTCCGTGCATTAATCCTTGGAATTGAAATTAAAAATCATAATTTTTATGATTGCTTAATTTTTTTGCAATGTTTAGAAATCATTTTCACCTTAACCTGTGAAATGATTTCTTGTTTAATATTCAATATTCCTACCTAATATTTCAATCCTCTGAGGTCAATATTCCTGGTGGCTTATACTAATAATCAACATTGATGGCTATCTTATCGGTAGAATATGTTGTCCTGACCCGAAACCAACAGCACAAATTAAGATTAAAAAAGAAATAATATAGCATAAAACTGTAATTTACATAAGCTTCTCAAGCAGTGTTACTAAAATGTACGTACATACATACATAGTTACGGGCAATAAACAATCTGCTGAGCCAATCACCATCTTCCACAAAGATGAAACAAAAAGCATGCGAAAGACGCTAGAAATAAAAAATGGGAAAAGGTACAGCCCCTGTAAGTAAATCTGTACATACTAGGCTCGGCATTTGTTGTTCTATTCTGGCGAATTATTGCTCACAGAATCATGATTCAATATACGATTTGTTTGCTGTTCTCTCAGCTATTGATTGCGTACCGCCTATGCTATTCAAGTTCATATTTTACAAATCATGAGCGGAAAACGCATCTGATTGTCACGAGAGGGCGATAGAAAATGTTTGCTCCAAATCATTTTCAAAATGTTAGGTCGGCAATCAGTTTTCGGTCAGCAATGTAAAGCCAAGGGCAAAACACGCATGTTGTGTTTCTTATCATGCTCAAGGGAGAAATATTTTGTAAGCATTCGGCGGGAAACGGCCGAGCCTAGTGTGTACAAATGCAGCTGCAGGAACCTGTACCTATTAGGAATAAACGCGGGACGTTGAAATAACATGAATCGCTCTGAACGTTCATTTTGCAGCCCTTCACATACAAGTTTAAGCGCAGATTTTTTCATTTCTCATTTCACTATCTAGAAACTCTATGTGATTTACCTGTTTTACAACCTCTCCGTTTGTCCCAATTGGAGGCTTTTCAACTGTCGCCGCCGACCGGTCGCGATATTTGGATTTGATTCACGGCCCCAATTTGGCACAACAGACGTAGTTATGAGCGTCTCCAATGGCTCCCTGGTGCCGCAGTACCAGTCCCCGGCTCTGTGCCGAAATGCGCGGCGCAAAAATAGCTGCCTGAAGCTGATCTGAAAAGCCTGTAACAACTTCTACTGCGGTGTCAGGACCATCGCCGTGATCCCCGCAAGCGTCCGCGATGGACGACTCGACTTCAGGATCGTACTGCCATCGCCGGCACGCGCATCAGACTGACCTGCGCCGCCGTCTCAGTGGATAGGGCGCCCATCGAGGTCGACTGGTGAGTCAGTGATGGCCCAGCGTCGGCCAGTCGCCATTTTGGCGGGGCCCAGATGCAACGAGGTCTGGATTTCTGGCAAAAATTGCTTGTGATTACTTGTGATCTAGGTTTTTGGGTGCTTTAATCGTTGTTGAATTTAGAGGTCTACCCCCCCCCCGAGTTTGAATTTGACTGAGTCTAACGCTGGCATGTAAATGTGTGTCAGACTTGTTTCCCACTTCTCTGATTCAACTGGCAGTGACCTAAGCGGCAGGTATTTTGCAGTTGTATCTCCCTGACTGCTTAAGATGTATTTTCGCATGCCAAATAGTGTGTCTTGCTAATAGAAAAAGAACAGTGTGATATTTTGTAAAACAGTGTGTGTCACGACCTGCAACGGGCACTGGTGAGACGTTCGGGTCGTGTTTTACCCATGACACAAATGTGATGTGTGCCGCTAAATAGTAGGCTGTATTCTTTCCGCATCAATAACCAGGAAACTATTATACTGAAGTCAACTCACGATTGAAAGGATGTATTTTTCCGCAGCAATGACTAGACGATATATTATGCTGGACTCGCCTCGAGATTGAGAGGACATTTCAAAAGGACCGGGCTGGGCCAGTCCTTTTGATCCAGTCCTTTGGGGCC
This sequence comes from Lepas anatifera, assembly GCA_034440635.1. Taxonomy (NCBI): domain Eukaryota; kingdom Metazoa; phylum Arthropoda; class Thecostraca; family Lepadidae; genus Lepas; species Lepas anatifera. Next base: position 3,151,761 of record JAOTON010001827.1, on the reverse strand, counting down.
TGTCCTCAACAGATCAATAACTGGACGCTGACTATGACCCTTCCCTGCGGTAGGTACCACAACGGGGCACTGCTGAGCCCAGGCGCAGACCCTCGCATCACTCCCGCGGTGGCCGATGGCGGCGTGGCTTCTCTGGAGCTGAGTGAAGTCACTCTGCAGGACGCTGGCGAGTACACCTGCACTGTGCGTAACGCCCACGGCCGCTCCAGCTGCAACGCTGACCTGCACGTGCGAGGGGGCGCCATCGAGCCGCGGCCCAGTCCACCCACCTTCCTCACCGGACTCGGAGGTTAGCGCCAACTGGGAGGAGAAAGCGACAACAGGATTCACTAGTTAGCTTACAAGCCCTCGCGGATTCAGACCCAGTGGTATGATGGTGGATGGTGTGGTGGATTTTTATGTCGTGGATCTGTATTGGGTGATCGAGCGCTGAGCGGAATTGGCGTCACACGCTTCCCGCTCTCTAATGACTCACGCATGCTGTTGATTGGCTTCACGTTCATTGCCGTTGGTTTGCAGTGTCGTACATTCTGGAGGATGACGTCCTAATCGTCGAGTGTCAGATGGCCGGGCACCCACCGCCGAAAGTCACGTGGTTGAAGGACGGAGGCCGTATGCACAGCTCGAGTCGGTTCCACCAGTGCCAGTCGGAGGATGGAGTATGTAAGTGTGCTGGACAACATGGGTCTGGAGAACAGGAGGAGTTTCGGGCCGGTGCTTGAGTACACATTCTTGAGGCTCACGTGGTGTGCCTTTTGTAACGTCTTTGGGGCTTCAGGAGGCTGTTCAAGAATCTTCTTAGATAAGCTAAAGTGAAAATGTGGAATAAAGGCTCATGCTAAAAACTGTTTCCAAATTGATTGATGACTCATTATACACAAACACATTGCACACAACTGTTGGGTACTAGGCAGTGCGATTAATAGTGGACATGGCTTGTGACGAGTAACAGGCGTGAATGAATCGTGTAAACACTAAAGCATGATTGTGGCCTGCATAAATGTCGCCTATGTGTGACCTATGTTGATGCACAAATTTACAAAACGTGATACCGTCTGTGTTACAGTGGTTGACAGATATTAACACTTAAACATCTGCCTGCTGTGTTGGTTTAAGTGTTAATAACCGTCTGTGTTGTTTCCCTTGCAGGTAAGCTTCTGGTGAAATCGCCCCAAGAGGCCGATAATGGAACGTACACGTGCTTGGCCGAGAACAGGGTAGCCAAGGTGGAGATCTCTGAGGACATCACGGTCCCGGGTGAGAAAGACATTAGCGCCTGTGACTAGGTTCGCAATCTCGGAGTCAGTTGATACAAATTGTGTGCCGACTGTGAGGTGTTCAACATGTTCAGTCTATGCCTCTCAGCCCATTTTACACTGAAATGTATAGAAATCGATCTGCATACGTTCTATCGACCACTTATAAACAATTTTACGTATTCATTTGCCCCGAATTATCCCGAAAAATATTCACCCATGTCTGAAGGTTTGTGAATGATGGCTTATGCTGTCCTCGGTGCTAGCGCAAACATAAAGGTCACTACCGGTGGAAAAAGTGAAGGGACCATTTAACTTCCAGCGCCCTGTTGACAATTGTTTTACTTGCTTAACCAGAAACTGGTCGGATACCGTACTGAGCCTCGTTACCGTGAGGTACTTGAACCCGGGATCAATGACTCAGAAGACAGGAACGCTGTCTACTGAGACACGGCTCCTCTCCAAAAACAATACTTCCAACGGGGGATGTGTCTCCTTGGCAACTGACCTCGGGATCGGGTGCTGCCGGGTTCTTTAACGAAGAGCTATTCAACAAGATGGGCTTGGCAACCCCGTGGGGTCTGGATGGTGCAGTCAGCTGGCGTGTTCACTCGGCTCGACTTATAACGTTTATGTGTAGGATATCGTTGGTTCAAGCCCGCCCAGAGGTGGGATTTGGCGCCCTACCCCAGCTCAAGCCTAGCTCATACTCCTTCCCCCTCCGACGCCATATCATCCCAGCAGTTGGTGTGTCGTTAAACCCCAAAAAATATTTTTGGCAACTCCCTGGGTGGGGCATCCACGCTAGCCCCTACAATTGGTATGAGTGTCCTCAGCCGCTAAGTTGTTCGACAGAGCGCCGGTCCCGCCGTTCGCCTTCCCCTGAGCCCAAAGAGCTGATGTCAGCGGCAAGCCGACCAGTCTTCCTGGACGCCCTTAAAGATGCGGAGGTGAAGGAGGGTCAGAACCTCAACCTCCACGTCAGGGTTTCGGGTAAGCACACTCGGGAAGTGGCTAGCTGGTTGTGTTGGTGCCAATTTTGGTGTCAAATATAGCTAACGTGTTTGATTTTGTGAGCTAACGTGCTAGTTAGCGAGTTAATAATTTGGCTGAGGTACTAGTTAGGTAAGGTGCTAGAAAATTAGCCAACGTGTGTGTATGGGTAGCTGTAGATAATGGAGGATAAGAAGTATGGAAGGATGCGTAAAACTCCGTAGATATTTGCTCTGGTCTTTCAAATCGCTAAGACATGTTCTCATCGTAGCACCCAATAGCCTTGTATAGACCAAGCCTTGTTATGACTAGCACGCCACTGTTGATACATCAGCACCGTAGCTACTGCACCCAGCGAGAGACCCACTCCTCCACTGAGCCCTAACGCACCACGGCCTGTACAGCCACCAGCAGCCACAGCGGAGGTCTCCTCTCCTCCACCTCCCCGCGCACGCCCGGCTACGAGCGGCCCATCAGCTCGTCGTCGACGCTCCAGCGGCTCTCCAGCTGTAGCACTCCCTTCCACTACCACGTGCCACCTGCCTGGCGGCGACTGGGCCACATGCGACCCTGCATCGTCTATGTCAGCCGAAAACACTACAGGACAGGCACCTGGCCGGGCCTGGCCTTCAGTATACCGGAGTACTATCCCAATCGGTTCCTTCGCTACAGACTGCGACGCCTCGGTAAGAGGGTTCGTGTGGTGTTTGTGGGTGTTTTAGCTGATGAGTGGTAGTGCCTTTGGGAATCATGGGGTCGAAACAATCTGGTGTTTATTCAACTTTTAATTGTTTAAGTTTTCGGTCCTATTTCTCGCGTTTCCGACAAATGAAAAACGTCATATCCGAAATACACACAATGAAGTAGCATGATGCACGTTGTTCATGTGTAAAAGTATTTAGTATAAAGAATAGACTGTTGGTGTGCATAGAGAATCCACTTCCGCATGTATAGACAATATTCACAAAATTGAACTGCTAACATTTAGAATAGAACTTTACTTTTCAGACAGGTTCAACTGAAGCCGTATTTTCCGAAGTAGTACACCTTATGAAATCAGTACCGGATGCAAGCAATTGTTAGAAGGGGGGCGCAATGGGGCCCAGAGTCATGAAAACATATGGTTTAAAAAATGGAGAAATTAGGGGATGTGGGGGAATATGCCTTTTTCCCATCCCCCCCTCCCGCCCTCCTGGATTGGCTAGTGGCTGATATATCGCTCCGAGAGATGAGCATTGGAAGTACTATGTTTTCTGTTAATGCACTCCGCAGAAACACATTTTGGACTAGGAATTATACAGTGCTGCGAGTACCCATATACTTTGCAAACAAAGAGGTACAGTTTTCAAAATTTCCATCCCGACTCAATTTCATCATTTATAATGTCATTCAAACACTCGTTCCTTTCCGGTTTGGTTTCTGTTTCACATTCCCACTGGAACGATGAAAATTGCAGATTAGTTTAGCATCCCTTATGTGACTTATAGTTTGCTTCTCGTGGCCATATGCGTAGGAACAGGTGGCCAGGGATGAGATCATGGTCTCAATATTCAAGTGACTTAGCTATCAGCCTAATGGCGCTGGCAGAAAATATATAATCGAAAAATTAGTGTTCTCCCCTCCTTATGTTCTGGGCGTTCTTTTGATGATGCTCTCAGTGTTCGTAGCAGCGAATTCGGTTGTGTTAGCACGCGCACTGGCGGGAGGCCTCGGAGGCCCTCCCCGACCAATTCTTCCAAGATGCCCGGAAAATATTTCGCAGCTAAAAAAGGCTACTTGGTCACATTTGAAATAATTTATGGGCACGTAGATTAGTGAGTGTTTCGAAAATCGTTCCAAAAGCTATTTTTTTCTTTAGGCTTTCAAAGGCAGGCCTCTTTTTTCAGATCACAATAATCGCGCGTCCGCATCAGTTTTTCTGTCGAGTGGTGACGACATAACACAATGTAAGTGTAGGATATGTCAAGGTCACCTCACATGAAGATAAAGGTCAAAGGTCGCATGTCACGGTCACCCCAACATCTTCAAGGTCATTGACCCCATTGCTTCCGGTTCACTGACCTTACCCAGTAAAACGTATATTATACTATGCCGTCATAGTTAAGGAAAATTAGTTTGAAAATGAAGGTCATGAATCAAGTTCAATCCTTATTTCCCGCCCAAAGGCTGGTATAGTATTAGTTATGGCGTACATATGAGGGAATATATAATATTGTGACGTGATGGGTCAATGAACTTAAATAGCCTTGAACCAAAAATTTCAGAAAACTTTTTTGGGACCTTTCCTCTATGATCTTGTTTGATTTGCAGTACATTCCCGGCTTTTTCCGCATAACTACGACATTTCCCAACAGGTACTCAGTACGGCCAATATTTGACATATATGACCTCATTTGACCCTTAACATACTGACCGAGGTCAATGAAAATTCACTATGGTATAGATCACCATAGCGGCCACACACATACAAAACCACATTTTCCAATCCTGTCGGATTTTTATCTCAAGGGGTTACTACCCCCCCCTTCCCGCTCATCCTCTAGTGTAGGCTCGTGCCAGACTCTTCTGTGAGAAGTTCCTTTGTATTTACAGAATTTTCCTACACCCATTGTCATTAGGAACTCCTTCGCCCGACGTCAGCTGTATAGTGCCTCCGTCAGGAACTCCTTCGCCCGACGTCAGCTGTATTGTGCCTCCGTCAGGAACTCCTTCGCCCGACGTCAGCTGTATTGTGCTGCCGTCAGGAACGCCTTCGCCCGACGTCAGCTGTATTGTGCCTCCGTCAGGAACTCCTTCGCTCGACGTCAGCTGTATTGTGCCGCCGTCAGGAACGCCTTCGCCCGACGTCAGCTGTATTGTGCTGCCGTCAGGAACTCCTTCGCCCGACGTCAGCTGTATTGTGCCACCGTCAGGAACTCCATCGCCCGACGTCAGCTGGCTGCACAACGGCAGCAGCGTGGGGCGCAGCACGTCCAGGGCGCGCGTCTGGGGTCGATTCCCAGACTACACCCTGTCCCTGTACGGCCTCACCGGCGCCGACATGGGAACCTACAGCTGCCACGCCACCAACCCGCTGGGCACCGCGCGCACGGCTGCCCATCTCAGGTGAGGGCCGATGGAGGCGGATGGGCGCCGAAAGCGGGGGACGGGGGACGCGTCGTCCCCCCTGTTGGCCAACCAGGGGGTATCCCAAAAAAATTGGTCCATCGTCATTGATGCCGTCAGGTACCGAATATGCTCAAATTTCGCCTGCCTCCGGTCAGCACCAGCCCGAGTCAGTCCCTCCTGTAAAAATTCCGTGGCGGTGCACCTGCGGAGGCGGATGTGCGTGCGGCATAAAGGGTGACATATGGAGGTCTGAATGGGATGGGAAACGGGACAGGAGTCTTGAGGCGGGATGGGAATTTTCAGGCTCCATTGTGACGGGACGGAAGGCGACGACTTCAGCTGAGAATGTGACAAGAGAATATTGAACAAGATGGGGCAATCTTTGTTTAAATTATCCAGAACGGAGTGGGACGGTACAAGTATAAATGGGACAAAACAGGATAGATTCTTAAATTGGGTTTCATGCTTATCTCTAGCGGCAGGAAATATGGGTCTTATCACGGGTCATATGTCAGCCAATAGCGAACTAGTAATATCGTTAGAGTTGCAATGAAATAGAGATTTTGTTTTATTTTTTGGGTAGCTAGAGAACTTCAAAACCTATCGAGAGCCTAAAAAAATATTTTTTCGAATGACACTACAGTACAGTCAACACATTGCAAGTGATCCCTAATGTATTCAGCAGGTTGAGATTTATGACTATACTTTTCCCAAATTGTGTTCGAACTTGTAGGCTGTTGTCAGGCAGAAGAGGCCATGCTGACGCTTCTCGGCTCGATCCCTCAGTATGGGTCTGACCTCCGATGGTCGGCCTGCCCGGATTATTGAGAAGCCGGAGGACATGGTGCGAGTGGCCAACGGTGATGACCTGGTACTAACCTGCCGTATCACTGGCGAGCCAAAACCCAAAGGTGAGACTGGTGCAAGTGCAGTGTAAATGAGTAGAGCGCTAAACATGGGAGGAATGAGGTCGGACGAGGAAATGATTGCTGAATAGTTCGGTACTTTGCGCTTGTGGAATTTTATATGGTAGCAAAACAGTTTAAAATATACATTCCTTCTCTTCACCTAACATTTCAAAACGCTCAACTATCAAACTATTACGTTGTCGGTTTTCGACTTGTCTTTTTAGAACTGTCAGTGAGACCGTCTTTTACATTAATCATATGAAATGACAATGTAAATTTCTCTTCAGTAGGTCATCCCATCTCGCGTATGCTGCCTGACATATAGCATACAACTGTTGTTGCCTGCTCTCGCAGTTTCGCTGCACAAAGGCCGCCACGACCTGCTGGCCTCGCGGCGGGCCCGCCTGGAGGTCAGGGATGAGGTCCACCAGCTGAAGTTGAGCGCGGTGCAGTTCTCCGACTCGGGAACTTACTGCATAGCTGCAGAGAATGCAGAGGGTTCGGATCGTCTGTATGTCCTTGTGCGGGTGAGTGTCTGTCAATGATCATCCCATAAAGGGAGTGGGACACTTTCGAAGTGGGTTTTATCTGAGATCACCAAGTGCTAGAGCATGCCGAGGGATCTCAGGTTTTGTATTTGATTAGTCGCAAAACTCATTGTTTACGAACAGACACCGTGTTTCGAGAGCGGCAACCAATCTCACTACCCTGCTAGACTCCATACCGATTTCGAGCCGCCTTCGCCGGCCGCTGGCTCACAGGCGGACGGAACTTGGCAATTTGGAGAGCTGGCAAAAATTAGTACACTCATGAAGGGTTATTTCTCCGTAAAAACAGAGTTCTGGGAGAGGCGAAATATGAAAAAAGGTGGTTTCGGTCTGCTCTTTATGACTGATACCTCGGTTCGAAATTCATGGAGGTTCTACATAATTTGTAATGATTAAGAATGTTTGCTTTATCCTTATTGATTTCGAAAAAGATGAAAGTATAAATGAAAATAAAGAAAAAAAGGAAACTTTGGAGACAAGCACTTAGTGAGATCAATGAGATTCACTAGAGGTGCAATGATTGTTACGGATATAAGTGCCTGATATGAACGGTTGTGCTAGCTGTTGAAATAGAATTATATCCAGAAACTAAGATTCTATTCTAGAAACTATCCAACTACTCTGCCAGGTTGTTTGAACTATGTATGCGCAGTCGTCACTTTGTATATTCGTCACAGAGGAAATACATTCCAGAGCTGTTATAAATATGTTACAGTTTCATTGCAAACCGGAGTTGGATATAAAATATATATATATATATATATATATATATATATTTGTGTATTTTGGCCATATATTTTCTCTCAAACACTGTCGATTGAACTTCAGCGAAGAATTCGTTTTAGCTAGTTTTTTGTTTTCGTTTTCGCAGGTTCGTATCAGTTTTTCACTCTGTTGTCGTTGATGGAAGATAATATAAGTCCTAAATCGGTAGGCATTACACAGTTATATTATTCACGGCATTTACAGGTACAGTCGACGTTTCGAAGGCTTTCAGCGATCATTATCGAGACATTAATGACATAACCACATAATAATATTATATACAAAAACACATATTATATAAAAGTCGTGGCAGGGTCGAGCGGATTTCAAAAGATGATCGGTTGTATGAAGAATGAAACTCACAATATGTATGAATATATGATAACGTGACTAAAGCTTTTAACTTCCTCTTTTTGAGCATACACAAAAACATGAGGCCTAAAGTCTTTCACAATTTTTTTCTTTCTTAGTTTACAGTTGTCATGTATTCCACAGATGGAGCTTCTCAGTTTGATCGAGTTGCGTGTTTAGTTCAGGGTTGTGTTCGCGGATGTAAAGTGCTTGTGTGATCCATATTCTGAGATGATCATTGATATATATATATATATATATATATATTTGTAAATGCGGGGAGCAGGTTCTCACGTATGCAAGTTTCGGTAAAGATGACGGCATATTGTGCACTAATAAGTTTCGGTAAAGATGCCGTCATCTTTACCGAAACTTGATATATATATATATATATATATACCGAAGTAGGAAACTTCAGACTTTCCTGACTATCCATGGCTTTTCAACTACTATCTTCCCTCACTAGCAAATCCCTGACATGTGCTTCTATTAAAAATGTTTTGGTATCAGGAGCGGAAAATGATAAAGATAATCGACATCATTATATATTTTTTTTTTGGTGCACCGACAACGTAGACCATACGGTGCCCAATGGAGAAGATCAATAAATTAAAGGTGACCGAAAGCATCTTACACGAGACACCTGGCGTTTGTGTAATGCAGCTTTGGGGCCCTACGACATACCATCTGCTGATATCATATGGTGTCACCAACTCTCACCCTGTTGGAAGGATATCGTGGGGGTCGGGCAGACGTATGCAGCATACCCTCCAGGGATTTGAACCGGGATCAGCGGCGTGGAAGTCGAGCGCTCTACCGCTGCGCCACCGCATCGCCGTTGCCTTGCATAGTTGGTGACAGTGAGATCTGCGACAGGTACGGGAGCCACACCGAGCCCAAACGCCAGACTGGGACAGTCGCACGTCGTCCCACCTGATGGCTCGCTCCGACCTGCGCCGAACCAAGCGACAGACACAAGGCTAGTATCCCGCGCAAACCTGCCCGGGGGGCTCACACAGGCGACTGTGGGATTTATGCTCAAAATTGGAATATTAATGGGGTGGTATTTCAGGCACGGATCTGTTCCTACCGTAGCGTTTCGGATGGTCCTTTTCTGAGTGTTTGCTGAGTGAAAACAGATTAGTGGCTGAATGTGTCTTCCGTGTACTGTATGTACACTTCCAGGGAAGATAAAAGGACAATGTAGATCCACCAGTACTGTATTCTCACCGCTGGTGTCTCACAAGGCAACCCAGTGCCATGGGAAGCTGCATTTTCGTAAATCGACGCCCAGTTTTTGTCTGTTCAGGAAATACTCTAGTCTCGTCTTTTGTATTGTTCAAAACCAATCAGATGTCAGGCTAGAATCAGATCTGAAACTAGTAATTCAGTGAGACAACCCGAAAAAGCAGCTGTCGTCCTTACTTCACGCCGTCATCGGCATCTGACGGAAACGTACGAGATATTGTCATCGAGCACATGAATGTGGCATGACTAATCGGCCCATTGAGCGTCAGAGGGTAAGTGAGCTGTTGATTCTCTTCTCTGTAGATGTACCGGGGAACCTGCCCAATCTGCCCTACGCAAAGGACGTGGGTGAGAATTGGGTCTCGCTCGCCTGGTGCCGTCCTTTGTACAACGGTGGCGCGCCCATACTCTCCTACAAGGTCGAAGCGTGGCTCAAAGGCGAGGATGCCATGTGGGACATGGTAAGTGTAGCCGGCATAGCTTCTGAACTGTTGATTTTCTGATCGTGACTTGGGCTGCGTTCTTTGAAATATTCCGCCGCGGAATCCCGGGGGTGTGACGTCATGATTTTCCCCGGATTCCGGCTGCGGAACGTTCTTGAATGAGTTCGGAATGCGGCGTAAATAGCGAGGAACGACAGTCTTATTGTTTATTTTGCCTTGTGTGTGCGCTCGATTATCCGTAAAAACATATCTTAGACCTAACAATCAAATAAGCATTAGTCCACGAACTTACTGCTACGAACTCTATCCATGGGCGCCGCCATCTTGAGCGGGACTGCTTTTTCGATTCCGAGCGTCCCGCGCGGAATAACGGGAATATTCCGCGCGGAATCCCGGGAAAAGTTTCAAAGAACAGCTGTGATGTCACATTTCGCGGAATCCCGGGTCGGAATATTTCAAAGAAAGCACCCTTGGCAACTTTGCATGCTACCAAATGAATTAAATACTGTGATAGGCAATGCCGCTAAAGGGTTTCCTCATAGTTCAGTCAAGAGGCCGAGGCTAGTCAATATTGGACCAAAAGTCCTATGGAATGCCTACCCATCACACGTGTTTGGGCATAATATCGGACTAGTATAGAAACACCATACATTGCTATGCTACAGTGTAAGATTTGGCTCCGTTTTACCCTGAAAAATTAATGACGCTGGCCAGGTTTTTATTTTTGCAACACGGAAGCCAAGCAGACATTAAAGGGAATGTGGCACCTTGGTCGAATCCGGAATTTAGTGTAACTTGGGATATTTTTAGCCGAAAATAATGAAAACGTCCATGATTCCATGAAAACGTTCCAAGAAAAATGTACAGTGAGTGCAATATTTTGATCTTTAAAATGTTCCTCTAGGGTGAAAAATAAACATCTGCCAGTGGATTACGTCATGATCTGGCAACTAGTATTTTATTCAATAGGCTTCAAGGGCTTCAATTGGCTGATTATCACCGTGACGTCAGCGCTGTCGTCACACCAACACCTGGCAACTTTGGCCGCCTGGCTGGGATATATTTGGGATACATTTCAGGTAGGTTTTTAGTTGTTCTCCACGGAATTTTTGTGTTTCAAGACAAATGATATGTTGAGTACCGGGCTTTCCGGTATGCCTTACAAAATCAAATCCTAGTCATAATCACGTTATGAAGGTGCCACATTCCCTTCAAGGATAGTGTATGCAGCATACCCACTCAAGCTTCGAGCCTGGGTTAGCGGTTTGTAAGTTAAACGCGCTCTTCCCGACGACACTGCCTAAGGTAGGTCTGAGTTCAATAAGACGATCATTGCACACCAAAAACCGTGCCTGCATAGAATGGCTGCTGGTTGGAGAGCACTTATTAGATGGCAGTACAGGACGGACCCCATAAGGGAGAATCCACGCATTCCACTAGATGGCAGAATTGACAACTATGTTTTGATATCTTTTCAAACACTGGCAAGCTCTGTATCTGCCGCGTACTTGCCAGAAAGTAACTTCACACAAAGTCAAGCCTTTAATGATCTTCTGAAAACTCTGCAAAGGGACTTTTGCCGGCGGTCGTCGGCAGAAATATAGGTAAATGAAAATCAACCAAGGCTTTCAGTGTTCTGAAGCCGCCCCTGACAAATAAAAATGAGAAAACAGATAATGTGATGTAATTTAATCTTTGTAACACAAAACACCTTCAAAGTATACTTCGCAACGGAAAAAGTTGGCCCGGTTCCTAAACCATACTGCTACACATGCTATACACTCAGTGGCGGATCTAGGCGGTCGGTTTGGTGGGAACCAAAGTCGAAAAGCAAAGAAAATGTCACGCTGTGAAAACCTGCCTTTCAATATGACTTGCAGGTATAATTTTGGGTATTTCAGGTGAAAACAAGAAAAAAGGTCACGGGGTGAAAAATATGCGCTCAAGATACTTTTTCCTATCCAAGACCCAATATTTACACTGAACTTAACTGATTTTCTTTGAAGGTGTGTGTTCAAGCACCAAAGTCTTGCTTATAAACTAAAAAGGAGTCTAGGAAAAAGGAGATCGATCGCTTTAAGGGGACAAAAACATAGTTTTGCCCCGAGCTTTTCCATTTGGGGAGCAAATGCCTTTCCCCCCCTGGATCCTCCACTGTATACACTCAATACTTTACACTACTTCCTGAGCCACGATGGAGGGTAATTAATATCACCGATCAGTTGCCTGCTGGGGGCCGATCCGAGGGCGGCCACGGTGGTGGTAGCCCGAACCACCACCGTGCTGTCACCTGCCTCCCGTGACCGGCCTCTCCCAGCATTGGCGGACGCAGAGGGGGCATTCCGGTCATGACCCCCAAAGCGCTGGAAGGAGACCAAACTATCTTTTGGCCCCCTTAAAGGCCGGGTAAAATAAAAAAAGTGTTTACACTAGGTCGTTAGAGCAATTAAGTATTTGCTCCCCCCAATTAAGTTCCCCCCAGGAAAACGATCATCTACTTGGAGAGGCTGCTTATACTAGGTCCGTCCAGGGGGTGGACATGAGATACTTCTCTAGAATTCTGGGGGTTTTGAAGGTTCCATTTCTGGTTCTAACAGTTTTTTGGCAGCAAAATTTAACATGTAATTCCAATGGGACTGTTTGCAGGGGTTTGGGGCACGGGCCAGTGGGAAAATTTAAGTGGTGCTTAAGGGTATATTCTTATTTTTGGCATGTAAAATTGATCAGGCTATCTTCTGGGTGCAGTTTTTAGTCTCTAAAGCGCTTTTATAACAAGGAAAACCCACGATGCACTTCATGCTAATTCCTTCAGAATTCTGTTTCAAACGTTTCAACTAACCAATCAAAACGCTCCATTCTACCTTATGCTAGCGAAATTAAAGTTATTTTGAACAAAACCCTTAAAAATACTACCATATCCTCAACGTGCTGCCAAATCAGGCAGTCAGCTGGCTGTCATGTCCGAACCGTATCTATAGGAACCGTGGGTCTGTCGAGCACCCAAATCGCACGTCCTACTCCCCCTCAGGATGAGAGGCAGACATGGGTTTGGCCCCCAAAATCTCGAATCTGCGTCCTCCCCTGTCTCTCAGACGTTTCGAGCAGATTGAATAAGCTTAATATGTAGTGTTCCTCCCTCCCTGGCACATCGTTGAACATAATTAACCCCTGTCGCAAAACTGTGTGTTATTTTGTCTCCGCATGGGCTTGAGGTTGTGTGATTGTGGCTACATCATGTGTGGCCGCTGAAGCACACTAAAAGACACAACCATGGGCGCGATCGGAGAGGGTGAATACACTTATCCCCTGAGTGGAACCAAACGAAAACGAAAAAATATGCAAGCTTCTGGGTATTTTTAAGGTTTTAGTTTTCGAAAGTAGAAGGTGTCTGGAAAAGACCCCGAAATATGTATATTGCCCGATACACTACCACTATCACAAAATGATACACTATCCCAAAATATAGACGCGCTGTCGCTGATATGAGGTGAGTGCCCGTCGAGTATTAAAATGCAGATTAGGCTCCACTCCAATCGACTCTGACGACTCCAGTTCGAAAGCAGGGCGTCACTGGTATGCTGTATTAGCTCCACATCAGAGGCCCAACAGTCGTCGTCTCGGAGGCCGAAGTCCAAGGACGAGATGTACCAGGGACGAAAAACCTCTCTCTAGTGAGAATAAAACATTTTCACCAAATAAAAAAACAAATGCAAGGATCAAAACTCAGGAAAGCAATCGACGATAAATTATCGACAGCAATACTGACAAAGATCAATTTGAGATGGCCATACTTGAGTATAGAAACTAAAAAACATCATACGTTCAATTCAAACCAGGCGAAACCTCGCTCCAGAAAATATGTAACTGGAACATTTTCAAAATATGGTTTTAATACACTTCAAAGTATTTTAATTATCAATTGAAAAATTTCAAATCCTATATTCAACCCACGTTCCGGTTGCAGCAAACAGGCACTTGGAGCTCAGGTCCGTCTCACACAACGTGTCGCGGGGAAATGAGCACGGGAGGTCACCAGAGGCCCTGAGTGATATCCCTGATATCACTGTCAAATACGTCAAATAAGTCACAAAATAGCGATCGGCAGCGGCGGACGCATACCCAAGTTTTGGGGGCAAAAGCCATGTTTGCATCTCCTCCTGGGGGGAGGATGGTAGCCAATATTTTTTTGCTCTACAGACCTAGTGGAGAAACCTTTTTCAGTGCTCGACGGACCTAGTATAAGCTACCTCTCCAAGTACATGATCGCTCTCCGGGGGGAAGGTGGGTGGGAGGGAATATTTTTTGCTCTTCAGGCCTAGTGTAAACACTTTTCAAAAAATGATCCGTCATTTGGGGGCCAAAAGATAGTTTGGCCCCCCTCCAGCACTTTGGGGGGCATGGCCGGAATGGGCCCCCCTGCGTCCGCCAACGGTGACCGGAAACGGGCCACTCGACTCTGCCATCTGTGACTGGGTCAGAGCACTAGGCTTACTTCGTCGGTGCGCCACCTGTTACAATGTGTATACCATGGAGCAGTGAGGTGCTGCTACCTTACGGCCACGTCAAAAAGCAACAGATGAGTCATTTTCATAGACATGGATCTTTTTCTGCTGCCAAGGGGGACGGTTTTGGAGGGGTATAGTTTGTATTTTCTGAACAGCGCATTTAATGATCATAGTTTCTACAATTGACAATATTCCCAGCCATTAGACACCAGGCTTGTGCATTTTCCCGTGATATCATTGGTAATGTGATGTCTCAGTGATGCTGAGTGGTATATTAGGCCGGAGTTACTCGTGACGACAAGGGGGAAAGTGCCTAGTTATGCAAATGTAACGGGAAATTCTAATTTATTTCAGAACAGTGCAAGATCCTTTCATTAAAATTTTGTAAATTACACTCCAATATATTGCCTAACCTCTGCCAAGACAGGAAAGCTTAAGCTATCCTTGTCATGGTGAGAGGGGTATTTTTAAGCTGTCTGTATTTGTACGCAATTAGGAACAGCGTACCTGATCACGCACACCTCTTCAACTGTCCGTGGCTAATTACGCACGTGGAATATTTCTGTTTATGATATTTTGAATGACCTGCCTCCTTGAGTCTTGGATGTACAATGGAGCAATTGCAGTGTGATTATATATTCGGGAACAGCCCTGCATCCAAATATTTATCAGACATGAGGTGAAAACATCAATTATTGATCATAGTGGTCGCAAGCACTAATTCTTGGTCACTATTGAAAATAATCTGCGTTTTCAGCTATTGTCTGATGAAGATTCGGATGAAGGGCTGTTCCCGAGAAACCACAGCGAACTTCTCAATTTTCAATGGAGAGGTCATGGCTCGTACCCTTTGGTCATCGATATAAAAATACCGGAACATAGTTAAGAGAACTCGGTGGGCCCATTATGTGTTCTGATTTTCAATTGGATAAATTCACCCTGTTCCGACTTATTATATGTTAAACTTTTTTGAGGTCAGGTCACTTGACCTGTGCTAGTGACCTGACCTGAGATAACCTCACCTTAACATTTTCACAGAAGTTGTAAAAATGATGAGAGAAAAGGTATGCCAAGTACGGCAGCGCTACGCGCCGCCGTTTTTATGCTTTCTCCGAAAAAAACCCGAGGGGCGGGTACCCGCCCCCGTCAATGCGCGTGTTCAGGTACCTCAATGCAAATGTCTAGGTCAAAGGTCAAAGCCAAAGGTCATTGGGAAAGTTCAATCCTCATTTCCCGCAAAACAGTTGTGCTAGTCATATTGTACGTTATAAGTAGTATACCATATTGTGACCTTATAGGTCAATGATCTTGAATGACCTTGATTCCTAAACTGTAGGGAAGTTTCTTTACGACCTTTGCCCTATGATCCTGGTCCGCCTTTGGATTATTCCCGCCTTCTTCCCGCATAATCGCGGCATTTTCCACTTGGTCCCCAGCATGGCCAAGATTTGACATTTATGACCTCGTTTGACCTTGAAGATGATGACTTAGGTCAATAAACATTATTCATGATGTAGTTCATCTTACCTCTCACCCACCTCCCAAACGGCGTTTTCCTACGTCTCTTAGTTTTTGAGATCTTAGTGGTTGCCTATCAGCTCCCATGCAGTGTGCGTTAGTGCCAGACCCCCTCCAGTCTGGGTGTTCATGAGATCTTTGAGGGGGCGTTCACGCCATTCCTGAGGGGGTGTTTACGCCACTCCTGAGCGGGTGTTCATGCCACTGGACACTTTAAGTCAGCCAATGCTCGGCAGCTTCCGTTTGTTGTTCTCTTTTCCCTTTTTTGACATAATCCTCTCTTTTATCCCACCACTGTCTCTCCGTGGACATCATGAACTGATAGAGAATCAGACTGGCAAAAAGCACCGCTGCGGCCAGGTAGAACACACGATTCCACGTCTCCACTGTCTGCTCTCCTTGGATCAGTAACCCCGTTATGATAGGATTCACGGTCGAGAATGCAATTGCCCCCATGTTGGCAATCCCGTATACAGTACCGGAATAATTGGGTGCAATGTCTAGTGGGTTGACCAAGTGACCGGTTCCGAGGAAGCCGTTCGCCGTGCCAGCAAGACAGAACAGGGATGCAACAACATAGGGCTGGCAGCCGACGAAGGTGACGATGAGGAGGGGCAGGGCCCCGCCGCCTGCGACGATAGCTGCTGCTGAGCGCCGGATGGTGTTGGCTGAGAGCCACCCCCGCCGAAGAGCCAGGTCACTGGCAAACCCGGCAAGGACTAGAGTCACCCCGCGGCCCAACAATGGCAACCCGCTGAGTATTCCGTTTTCCTTCAGATTGAAGTTCAGTACATTCTTCAGGTACATTGGGTATGTGGTGAGAAAATATATCAGGCCCCACATGCTGGCTATCTCAGCGATTGCGATGGCTAGCACTGGAGGTGATTTAAGCATGGAAAGCAATGGAGGCTGCCTCTCTGTACGATTTTTCGTTACACTGCCAGCGGATATTCTCTGGCGCTCCTTTTCCGTTGCCATTGGGTGCTCCGAAGGTGTATCGTGCATGAGTGCGAACCAGGCAGCGCCCCACAAGAGAGCACTTCCTCCTGCTAGGTAGAATACGGCTCTCCAGCCCATGGAAGCCGAAACCAGCCCCGCCATGGACGTCATGGCCGTCACGCCAAAGGCCGTGAAGGCGTTAACAAAACCCAGTACCATTTGATGTTCGTCTAACGGGAACCAGCGTGCGATGAGAGGAAACATACACGGGTAGACCGGTCCACATGCCAGACCCTGAAGGACTCTCACAGCCATAGCGTATCCGACGCCCCACTCGGCGGCCGTAGGCAGTACGAACATGAGGGCGCCGTTCAGAGTCTGGGAGACACCCAGCACTCGCTTGCTGCCGAATCTCTCCGCCATTGCTCCTCCGGGCACTTGCGTGATTGCATAACCCCAGTAAAAGGCAGACAGAAGGCTCCCCTGTGTGACCTCGTCCCATGCAAATTCTCCCTCTTCTGCTTTGGACTCGTTGTTCAACTTCCGTTCTTCATCCTCGATTTCTTCTGTTGTAGGCGAAGAGACCTCCATTGCAGTATAGTTGTTAGCACCAGAAGATCCCAATGAAGCTGCATGTCCGCTGATATTAGTGGCGGACAGATCGCGGCATGAGGTAGAAGTCGAAGTATTTACGTGCGGTATGGCAGTGTGGTTCACCATCGCCACGATGGCCACGGAGAGGGAGACCCGGAGACCCATCTGCACCATGAAGGCGGCGGTGGTGAGGGCCAGCACCAGTAGTCTCACCGGTGGCCGCCATCGACCTGTCCAGCAGAGAAGGCACTGTTACCTGAAATATTAATGGGCTGCTTCTGTGCATTTTCAACGTTTTTATGCAAAATGGGATTAAAAAACAGCCACCGGCGATTTTAGGAAATTTCTGGGGAGGTGTATTCAGTATTCAAACGGTAAACACAATATTTGCAATTCATTGTAGGAGCTTGTTTCTTCCATTTATTTAATGTGTATTTTAATTTATTTCAATGCCGTGATATCAAGGCAGAAGAGCTGAAACGTAGGCATGTAAATTGTAACTTTTGTTAAAACCAAAACGTAATATAATAATCCCATTGGAAGCACCTGTTTTACCAATCTGTCTCATCATCCTATATATATATATATATATATATATATATATATATATATATATATATATATATATATATATATATATATATATATATATATATACAGGGGTGTAATTTTCTATCTCTTTGGGGTGCCTGAGCACCCCCAATCCTAATTCGAGCACCCCCAATCATGTGCTGAGCACCCCCAATACATGTGCCGCCCCTGGCTTATCACCGCTACCCTGAAGAGTGTCACCCTATCTCATCACTGCCACCCTGATTCGTGCCGCCCCTGTCAAGTTTTTCCCGTTCCGGGGTTTATTACTTCCACTCTGATTGGTTCCACCTCTAGCTAATCAATGCCACCTGACTTATCATTTCCCCCTGATTTATGACGCCGCATCATTGCCGCCCCCGTCTGATCAATGTCGCCAAAAATTAATCACTGCCCCCCTCCGGATGAGTACTGCCGCCTTTTGTTTCATCACTCATCAACTGGCTGATCACTGACACCCCTGGCTTATCACTGCCGCCTTGATTCATGCCGCCCCTGGCGAAAAAAACCGGTTCATTTCAACATCCATATATTTTCCCTCCTGGTTAGTGACTGTCGCCCTCCGAGTTATCATTGCCGACCCCCAGCTGATCACTGCCACCCCTCGTTTGCCACTGCCGCCCCTCTTTTGCCACTGCCGCCCCTGGCTGATCACTGCCGCCCCCTGGCAGATCAATGCCGCCCCCTGGAAGATCACTGCCGCCCACTGACTAATAACTGCCGCCCCCTGACCCATCACTACTGCCCCCTGGCTGATCACTGCCGCCCCCTGACTGATCACTGCCGCCCCTGGCTGATCATTGCCGCCCCCCTGGGCCGATTGTTGCCGCCCTCTGACTAAAAACTGCTGGCTCTTGGCTGATAACTGCCGCCCCTTGACTGATAACTACCGCCCCTTGGATGCTAACTGCCGCCCCTGGCTGACTCCTGCCGCCCCCTGGCTGACTCCTGCCGCCCCCTGGCTGATTATTGCCGCCGCTTGGCTGCTAACTGCCGCCCCTGGCTGCTAACTGCCGCCCCTGGCTGACCACTACCGCCCCCTGGCTGATCTTTGCCGCCCCTTGACTGATAACTGCCGCCCCTTGTCTGTTAACTGCCGCCCCTGGCTGACCACTGCCGCCCCTGGCTGATAACTGCCGCCCCCTGGCAGATTACTACCGCCCCCTGCCTGATTGCTTCCGTCCTTGGCTGATCACTGCCGCCCCCTGGCTGATCATTGCCGCCCCCTGACTGAAAACTGCCGGCCATTGGCTGCTGATAACTGCCGCCGCTGACTGATTACTGCCGCCCCCGTTGGATTGATAAGTGCCACCCCCGGGCTGATAACTGTTGCCCCTGGCTGATAGCTGCCTCTGCTTGATTGATAAATTCCGCCCATTGGCTGCTAACTGCCGCCCCTGGCTGTTAACTGCCGCACCTTGGTTGATAATTGCCACCCCTGACTAATCACTGCTGTCCCCTGACTGATAACTGCGGTCCCCTGGCTGATAACTGCCGCCCTTGACTGATAACTGCCGCCCCTGGTTCATCACTGCCGTCTCCCGGGGCAGTGAGCATCCTGGGGATATCTAGGCAGTGAGCATTCTGAGGGAGCATCCGTCTGTGGATATCACTAGCATCATGTTATATCTGAGGAGCATTAGTTTTAATATCGCTTATTCATCCTAGTAGTCTTTCAGGTTTTACATAACGTCGAGTTTCATGTGACCTATAGTCTCTGACTTTAGTATATCGTGTGAAATTGTCTGAATCATCTTTTCAGTATTTGTATTTCATTTCATTTTTTATATGTTGTATATAATTTTCTGATACAACTTTCACAACCTGACCTGTTTTACCACCTGACTTGTTAAAATTCGTGCGGAAATGTCATATTTGCGTATTTTATTTAGTGTTATGGGCGCCATATGACCCCAGACGTCGGCGCGCTCTAAAACCTCAAATATGATGATGGACCGTCTCACGGCTGATCACTGCCACCCCTGGTTCATCACTGCCGCCCGAATTAATACCGCCTCTGGCTCACTGGTGCTGTCCTTGGCATATTGTTACCTAAATGCACGCCGCCCCGCCTCATCGCCGCCGCCCCTGGTTCATCACTGCCGCCCCCTGGCTGATCACTGTCTCCCCTGGTTCATAACTGCCACCCAGATTAATCATTGCTGCCTTGATTCACGCCGCTCCTGGCTGATCAATGCTGTCCCTGTTTCTATTAACCCATATATGAACGGCCTCTGGTCAGACACTTCCTCTCTCGAACCTTCAATGCCGCCCCCGGCTGATCACTGCCGCCCCTGGTTTATCACTGCCGAGTAGACCAGTCCGGCCATGGCCCCCCAAAACCAGTCAAACTTAGGCCCTGTGTAGACACAGTTTTGTCAGGAGGAATCTCTAACACCCTTCCAGAAAGCAAACAGCAGCCCACCATCGTCTAATCGTTATCTGTTTGTCTATTGGAGGAATTCTCCGAGCCGAGTAAATGTTAGAATGCTGCTGCCGTGCTTTTGCTCTTTTAGTGTCAGCCAGCGGCGAAATTTTTTATCTCTTTGTGGCGTGCGAGCACCCCTAATCATAATGGGAGCACCCCCAATACATGTGTCGCCCCCCCCGGCTCAGCATTTCTGTCCTGATTCATGCGGCCTCCGTCTTACCACTGTGATCATGCCGCCCCCGGTTCATCACTACCACCCTGGTTTATGCCTCCATGGTTCATCACTGACGCCTCCTACCTACCTGATTCTTGCCAACCCTGACTTATCACTGCCGCTCTGATTCAAACAGCACCCCGCTCATCACTGCTGCCAGTGGCTCACCAGTGCTATCCCCAGCTTATCACTGCCACCCTGTTTCATGCTGCCCCCAGCTCATCACTACCGCCTCGGCTAATAAATGCCGCCCCTGACTTATCACTTCCGCTCTAATTCGTGCCGCCCTGGGCTCATGACTGCCGCCCCCAGCTCGGGGACGGCGGATTCCATTTTCGGGCGGTTGCACAAGATTTTCGGGAGGGGTGCCTTCCTTCTCAAGGGGAAAGGGGCGCTTCCATCCCCAGGGGGTACCTTTGGCTCCCTAGGGGCGTCCACTCAGGGGGGGGCGCCGACATCATTTCCCTGCGTTGAGTCGATAAATTGGATCTATTTGCTCTCCATGGGATGGCTTTGATGAAAGGGGACACCATTCATATTTGAAACTGTTTTTATTTCGCACAGAGGGCCCTACCTCATCAGGTAGGCGATGTTTAGGTCTGATGTTTTCTTGGCCGGCCGGGGGCGCCGCCCAAATCCGGGGGCGCTTCCCCGGAGGAAGCCAAAACCGGGTGTGCAAAAATATACTTTTGTACTCTCTCATTTTTTCAGGGTGTGCAATTGCACACCCTGCCCCCCCCGCCTGGAGTCCACCGTCCCTGTCTCAGCTTATCTCTTCCGCCCTGATCTGTGCCACCCGTAGTTTATAACTACTACCTACGGCTCACCATTCCCGTCCTCAGCTTATGCCCTTTGCCTTGATGCGTGCCACCCCCGGCTAATCAATGCTACCCCCTCTCCAACTTATCACTTCCGCCCTGATTTGCGCCGCCCCTAGTTCATAGCTCCCGCCCCCGAAACTTCACTGCTGCCCTCTCCTTATCACTCCACTCAAGTTGTAAAGAATGCCAGAAAACCCGGTACTCTATATATCATCTGTCTTGAAACTCAAACTTTCCGAAGAAAAAAGCTAAAAACTACCTGCAATGTACCCCTCATGTACCCTTAGCAGCAGGCCACAGTTGACAGCCATGTTGGTGTGACGACATATGCTGACGTCACGGTGAGTATCAGCCAATCGAAGCCCTTGAAGCCTATTGAATGTGGTAGTGGCTGCCAGATCATGACATCATCCACAGGCAGATATTTATTTATTTCCCTAGAGGAGCATTCTAAAAATCAAAGTATTGATGCCATTGTACATTTTTTCAGAGAAATAATGGACGCCTCCATGATTTTCGGCTCAAAGTTCCCCTAATAACAGTAAATTTCAGGATTCAACCAAGGTGCCACATTCTCTTTAAAGGGATTCCCTTTTTAACACGCGCATTGACGGGGGTCTGAGCCACCTTCGCTTTGACGTGGGAGGGCGGGTACACGCCCCCTCCCTAAGATCTTGAGAACCACGCTAGGTAGCGAAAAATGGTAAACAACCTTGGGTAGCCCATCCACTTCTCCATTGAAAATATTTGAACTATTTTTTGTCAGGTCACATTTAAGGTCACGAGAGGCAAAACATGCCGTCATAGGGATAACATGTAAATGAAGGTTTTCGGCCATTACATCTGAACAAGGAAAGATAGAGCAAAACGAATAGAACTGTACGAATCCTTGCAGCAAGCCGAATCGAATGATATATAATTTGACCTTGCTAGGTCAAATGAAGGATTTGACCTGACCTGACGTCAGGTCAAGGTCAAAATATATAAAATGCATATCATTAGAACCGCAAAGACAAGACGAGTCTAATGCAGCTAAAATAAACGCTCTATCACCACCCAATACTGAGTTATTTAGTCAAAACCATTTTTCCCATGTATTTCCATGGAGAGGTCATGGCTTGTACCTGACCTTAGGTCATCGATATAAAAATACCGGAACACGTTTTAGAGAACTCGGTGGGCCCATTATGTGATATGAGTTTCAATAGGATAAGTTCATCCTGTTTCGACTTATGCTATCTTAAACTTTTTTATGTCAGGTCACTGGACCTGTACTGGTGACCTGACCTGAGATGACCTAACCTTAAAATTTTCACAGAAGTTGTAAAAATGATGAGAACAAAGGTATGGCAAGTACGGCGGCGCTACGCGCTGCCGTTTTTCTGCTATCTCCGAAAAACCCGAGGGTGGGGGCGGGTACCCGGCCCCTTCAATGCGCGTGTTAAAGGGAATCCCTTTAAAGGTATTCCCTTTAAAGAGAATCCCTTTAAAGGACCTTTGTTGAATTCTAAAATTTAGGGTAATTAGGGGAACTTTTAACCGAAAATCACATTCCCTTTAAAGGGATTCCCTTTTAAGGGAATCCCTTTAAAGGAAATGTGGCACCTTGGTTGAATCCTGAAATTTAGTGTAATTAGGGGAACTTTGAGCCAAAAATCATGGAGGCGTCCATTATTTCTCTGAAAAAAATGTACAATAAGCTCAATGTTTTGATTTTTAAAATGCTCCTCTTGGGAAATAGATAAATATCTGCCTGTGGATGATGTCATGATCTGGCAGCCACTACCATATTCCATAGGCTTCAAGGGCTTCGATTGGCTGATACTCACCGTGACGTCAGCATATGTCGACACACCAACATGGCTGTCAACTGTGGCCTGCTGCTAAGGGTACATGAGGGGTATATTGCAGGTAGTTTTTAGCTTTTTTCTTCGGAAAGTTTGAGTTTCAAGACAGATGATATATAGAGTACCGGGTTTTCCGGCATGCTATACAACTAGGCTATCTCAGTCAAAATCACGTTATAAAGGTGCCAAATTCCCTTTAAGTCCTTTGCTTTCATTTCAATATCCATCCACTCTGCCATGCTGAAGGTAAAATTTAACCTAAAAAAACTGATACTCTTCAATCGTGGACAGGGGCGCAGCCAGGGGGCACGTGCCCCCCATCGGTGCCGGAGTGCCCTTTGATCGCTAGGCGGCGTACCCTGTTTGGGCTGTGGCGCTTGAAATTTATTGTCCTACGGCGTTGAACCTAGATGCAATTAGATCACATTTAGAGATTAAAACCATTGTTTGATAATTTAGTACCTATTTTAGTCAGCTAGGGCATTCTGTCGCCTTGCCAAGCACCCGGGAGAATATGGGTACGTAATTCGTGACCAACTAATGCCTCATCGTCGCCAATAATCGCACCGGCGGAGCTAATCTGGTGACCCTTGAGCTCATCTGGGGCCCACTGAGCTGGTCTTGGCCACTTGAGCGGATCACGTGCCCTCTAAGCTGATCTGGTGCCCGTTGAGTCAATCTGGTGCCCCTTGAGCAAATAATTGTGCCTCTGGAACCTAGCTAATGCTCTCTGAGTTAGTATGATGCCTCAAAGCTCACCTGGTGCCCTATTAGCTGTTTTAGTGCCCTTGAGCTGATCTGGGCCCCCTGAGCTGATCACATGCCGTGCAGAGTTGATCCACTGTCCCCTAGACCAATATTGTGCCTCTTTGAGCTATGATCTGGTGCCCCCTGAGCTGATCTTGTGTTCTCTGAGCTGAGCTATGCCCCTGCTTTGGTCTGGGGGGTGGGAGCTGATCTGGGCTCCCGGGCAGCTCCATCTGGTTCCCCCTGAGCAGATATCTTCCCTCCTGAGCTAAACTAATGCCTCCTGAGTTGATCTGGTGCCTCCTGAGCCAACATTTTGCCTCCTGGGCCCATCTCATGCCCTCTGAGCTCGTCTAGTGCCCCCTGAGCTAGTGTGGTGCCCCCTGAACCAATCTAGTGCCTTTTAGACTGATCTGGGCCTCCTGAGTTGATTAAGTAATTTCCTCAGAAGCTCTGGGGCCCTGAGCTGAGTTGTGCCCACTGAAACTGATAAAGGCCCCTGAGCTGGTATGGGGCTCCTGGACTGATTAAATGCCTCCTAGCTTGATCTAGTACCTCCTAGTTGATCTGTGCCTTGAGCTGATCGGGGACCACTGAGCTGATCTCTTGCCCTCTCTCTGAGCTGATATGGTGCTCCCTGAGCTGATCTAGACCCCTGCTCTGGTCTGGGGACTAGGAGCTTATCTGGGCCCCCGAGCTGATCGATCTGGGGCCCTCTGACCAGGTATATTGTCCCTGAGCTAAACTAATCTCCCCCTGAGTTGATCTGGTGCCTCATGTGTCATCATTGTGCCTTCTGAGCCCATCTGATGCCCTCTGAGCTAGTCTGGTGCCCCCTGAGCTAATATGGTGCAAGGCCCTATGAGCCTATCTGCGGCCCATTGAGCTAGTCTGATGACCCCCTCCCCATCTTTGGGGCCACTGAGCTAGTCTAGTCCCGAGCCAAGCATGAGCTGCTCCGGGGGGGGCTCTGATCCACACCAGGGGCCTCCCAAGCTGGTCTTGAATAGACAGAGAATAAGAACACAAGGCCAACTCCCATCACCTCGGGGGTCACGGGGCTAGTCTAATCCCAGGGGGCACAACTGGGACAGCTGCTCTGGAGGACTCTGATCCACACTAGGGGGCCCCTGAGCTGGTCTTGAATAGATGGGGAATAAGGACACAGTGCAAGCTCCCCTTGTAAAATGGAGCTAACGAAGATTATGAGCGCCATCGCTAAAACGGCTTGTGATGCCTAGGCACCCCGGGTTAAGTAAATTGCTTATTATACTGGTGGATTCTGGGGAGGGGTGATAAAAAGGCATGTGCCCCTGGGATCAGAGCACAGTCCCCTGAACCAGGATTTGTACGAATAATTTAAATGAATGAAGAACTAGTTTCTCACAATTTTCAGCCCTATCCAAACTACCAGCCTGTTTGCTTTTTTCACTTCAACTGGGACCGATCCTTGAAAATGGGAAACTTTTAAACGCGTTAAAAAGGTATCTCCCAAATTATTCCGGCAACAAAAATTGTATCCGTCCAATGTCACTATGCCACACCTCCTCCCACAGCCCTTGTGCAGAGGTCAAGAACATCTCAGGTTGGCTACCCACATATCCTTGAAGCGACCAACGTGGCACCAAGTGAAATAAACTTTGCGTGAACGAGGCTTTAAATTGCTCCCAGAAAACATGTCTGAGTGAGTAAATTACCTTCAAAAGTAAGTATGAAAGCAGTTAAATTTACTGAGATTTGGAGACTAATAATTACATATAGTATACTCTTAGTACCAAACAGCAAGGTTAAGTATATGAGCAGTGATTACAAGTTGTATGTCTGTAATACAAGCATGGTCCATAAGCTGCCCATATTAATCAGTCAAAAATATTATCAAATACCTAATACAAAAGACATGACAAAATAACATGTGTTGGCAGAGTCAGTACCCACTGCAACTGCTTGCTTTGATCAATAATTCTTAGATTATCATGCTAAGATAGCAGACAACCACCATTGACTGTAGCAGTCACCAGATGAGACTTAAACTACTAAGGACACGTTTAATCACATTTTGTTAAAAGAATACATATAATTTCAATATATCCAATGCCTGCAACCAAATACACGTACTCAGCCAGAGGACAAGTACCCCTAATACCACAACCATCATCCCGCAAATCCTAGAAAGATTGAAGCAGATCAATGAGCATCACCACATTCAGCTGCTCAATGAAACTTGGAGTCATCACAATTTTGTTAAGCTGATTTGATAAAATTGACCTAGGTAGGCAGTAGGCACCAAAGAAACCACCTGCAGTTTACCGACTTCATGGGCACCAAACAGCATATGATTTTCTAGGTGCAAAGCCAGAACTTCAACTCCATCTGATCTCCACAGGGGTGCAGTTTGGATATCTCGCATGCACTGATTAAAATGTGTGCTCTAATTGACACCCTCAAATCACACTACTCTCCTGGGCTTTTGAGATCTGGCAGACTTCACTTTGTCCTACGTTTCTCTGGCTGCGGCATAATATATAAGATTTGGCTGTGGGTACCACGACAACAAAACCTCTATTTTGATTTAGCTCAACTACAGCCTCTAGTAAGTAAGATACCCACACAGCAGCTCAACACGTATTTCGACTCTTTTCTTCTCCTACTCCGGCGCCAGAAACGCAAAACTTTTGGTTACCCAAGTGGCTACCTTGGTCCCTAATCGTAATTTTCGTTGCCAGTCTGGCTACCAGACCATCTCTAATTCCGTAAAACGAGTCCTCAAGTACAACGTAAGCAGTGGAGTTACAATCTTATGCGGAGTAATTTCACTATGAATCCTGATACAGACTTTAAATTTGTCTCTTTTTTTCAAAATAAATGGTCGAATTCATATAAAAGAATGAATATTACCGTTCTCATGTCATCACAAATTAGAGTACCTTTACCTCATGGCCTTATAAGGGTTAATTTCGTTGCCGATATGGCTACCACCCATCTCTAACTTAGCTGCGAAATAACGCGAGTAAGTAAGGATAAATTATTTGTCACTTATTTGTATCGTCTGTCACTAACGTTATAATGGTACCTAAAATCAGTCAAGGGAGCTTGCATGTTATGGATCGTTCTTTTACGTGGCGGTAAGATCGTGGAAATACTGGTTTGTGCTGGTAAGTGCAATTCTTGATGTCTGTCCATTCTCCGTGATTGGCTACCAAAGTTCGGTCCTGAACCTCATTTGGCTACCCACGAGCGTGGGCGAGTTGGTGAGATCTGACCTCTGCCCTTGTGGGAGCCGCGGAACTTATCCGCGTTCAACCAGGGCTCACTCGTCACGACACAACCAGTGGGAATAACAAATGAATTTTCGACTCCAATATGTCTTATCTTGCACATAGTGACGGAAATCACAGGCTCCGCTGAATTCTCTGATGTCAAGTACTTGCATGAGCTGGCTGATTTGTCCTTAAATCTATCCCAAAAAGTCGTGTTCTTGGTATTTTGACGATATTTCGGTGACACTTCTTTTTTCTGGTTTTAATTCAGTTTTCCTTCTCCGTCAATGCTTGATTTGCATTTTTCTTGGACCAAAGGTACCCAAAAGTTTATATTAACTAAGATATAGTAAGTTTTTTAGGTTACATTAGAAGTGCCCTTTCTCTCCAGGGGTTCCCCTCAAAGGTGGTGTGCCCCCTACACCAAAGCTCTGGCTGCGCCACTGATTGTGGAAAGATTTAAAGCTCAGATTTGATTATTTTAAGACGTGTATGTAGCTTTGGGATGCCGCCTAAAAATACCTCCCCAACATTAAAATAAAATGTTCCCTGTGCTATAAAAGGCGCAAAAAACGATGAATAACATGTTTGGTGCAATGAAGGAGTACCGCCCCCAACGGCGCCGCCCCTATGGGGTGCCGCCCCCACCGGCTGAGCACCCCCAAAGATTTTTGGGAAATTACACCCCTGTATATATATATATATATATATATATATATATATATATATTAAAAATCATCTTCGGAAAATTCACCTTGGCTTAAGTGCCAGATGTTGAGATAGTTTTCGGCTCTCCCTTGATAAATGTATCCACCCAAAATATTCTTCAAAATGACATAGCAAATTTTGCCATAGGCAGATCCAGGATTGCTGGTCGGGGAGTGGGGGACATGGTCCAGTGAGGGGGGCGCCATACGGATTAGGGGCGCCACCTTTGGAGGGGAAAACCTATCAGCTGGGCGCCACCTCCTATCGTGGGGGAGCCGATGCTTCTATCCTGAGGAGGGAGGGGAAGTGACATTTCTGGGTGCGCCATCGACTTTCATCTGACAAGCTGGAGCCTCTTTAAAAGGAATGTGGCACCTTCGTCGAATCCTGGAATTTAGTGTAATTAAGCGTACTTTTAGCCGAAAATAATGAAATCACTCATGATTTCTCTGAAAAATGTACAATAAGCTCAATATTTTGATTTTTAAAATACTCCTCTAGGAAAAGAACTAAAGCTTGTGGATGATGTCATGATCTGGCAACAACTACCATAATTGAAACGCTTCAAGGGCTTCAATTGGCTGATGCTCATTGTGACGTCAGCATATGTCGTCACACCAACAGTCATGACAACTGTGGCCTGCTGCTAGGGGTACAAGAGGGGTATATTGCAGGTAGGTTTTAGCTTTTTTCTACGGAAATCTCGAGTACCAAGACAAATGATATGTTGAGTACCGGGTTTTCTGACTTGCTTTGCAACTTGGCTTTCTCAGTTAAAATCACGTTATGAAGGAACCACCTTCTCTTTAAGTGAAAGGGTTATTGTGGCTAGCAAAACAAATGTTTAGCCTATATGGCAAACTCTGACAATCAGGACAGGAGGCGCAGTGGTGTAGTAGCTAGCACCCTCGCTTTTCACGCAGCCGATCCGAGTTCAAGGCCTGTGGATTCCCTGAAAAGGGAACAATCTGGCTCCCAAGAAACCTTTCCAACAGGGAAAGAGTTAGCGGTACCATATGACCCTGGTAGTTGGTGAATGGATGAACCCCACAAATTATTAGACTATCAGGACACTCTTTAACTACATGAGTCTATGAACTAGTAGGACCAACTGTTCTCCTTGGGGCTCTCTGGTCACATGGGCCCTCTACAGAGGCCTCGCCAAGAAGAGGCGGCTAGGGCGGCGACCCCCCCTGCAGGACCAGACTCGCTCTATGCTCCAGGGCCTGTCGTGGAACTGCATGTCCGACAGGGCCTTCTTAAGCTCTCTCCAGCACTCCATTCTGTGACAAGCAAGAGCGTTTTGACCATCGGAAACCCTCTGAAAAAGGGAATTCTCGGAACCGCTTTGCCCCCCCAGGATCCGCTTAGTAGGGCCCTCTCTGGTCAGCTGCGCCTTTTTTAACCAATTAAGCCATTATGACTGGTAGGACTCTTTCGGCGGCATGGCCCACTGCGGCTCGTTGGGCCGGTTATAGCCAGAAGAGCCCCGTGCGACCAGCTGGTCCATCCTCAAGTGGGAAAACGATTGTGGTAAGCTGGAACGATGTTTGGCCTGCAGGACCCACTCTGGCTATCAGGACCCTCATTAATAGAGAAGAACCAGTGGGACCGACGTTTCTCTGCAGGGCTCTCTACCGTTAACGGGGCACTCCCTTGTCAGCTGGGCTCTCTATGGGCGGGAGTGAGGGCCCAGTTGAGCATTTAAGTCCAATTCAAACCTCTCCAGTTTGTAGTGTCCTCTGACACAGTTGGGCAATTCTGTGACCCGCAAGAACATGTATGGATATTACGGCCTCTATAATCCCTATAACCTATAGCTAGCAGGGCCCAGTGTAACCCACGGGACCCTCCATAGTCTACAGAGTGCTATTTGGCTAGCTGGGCCCTCTTTTTAAGGGGCTAAGGTACCGTAGTTAGCAGGGTCCTTTTAGCCAACAGGGCCTACTGTGACTATTAGAAGAAGTCTGTGTAACTATAGAACTCTTTGAAACCAGGCGGGTCCATTATTGGCTATAGAACCCCACTATAAATTGGAGGGCCTTTCCTAGTCAGCTGGACACTTCGTAAGAAGATTCGGTGCATTCTGGTGGCCCTCTGC
Organism: Lepas anatifera; assembly: GCA_034440635.1. Classification (NCBI taxonomy): domain Eukaryota; kingdom Metazoa; phylum Arthropoda; class Thecostraca; family Lepadidae; genus Lepas; species Lepas anatifera. Next base: position 3,121,868 of record JAOTON010001827.1, on the reverse strand, counting down.
ATCCAGCGTAGTTCTCTGTAGCTAGTTAAAGAAGTTCCTCAGATACCAGCAGAACATTTTGTGACTGTTAGGCTCTCTAGCGGCAGCATGATGTCCTGAACCAGCTGGACGCACAATTATCAGCTGAGCTTTATATCTGCAAGTAAATAGCATCTCTAAGCGTTTCTGTCTTTTCGGAAGAAACCCCTCTGAATGTGAAAGAAGCTCATTCTGAATATGAAAAAAATACTTAAGGCCTTTTTCGCTTTTATGTGGTAGGTACATAAATGTCTTGGATGTGAAAATGTTATTTATTGAACCAGTTCTATTGTGGCTCTCACTGTCTCCATCGTACACCCCTGAGCTTTACAGAATGACTGTCACTAATCCTTGATCTGGCTTAAATCAACTGAAGCATGTGTCTTCGATGCGAAACATGAATTAATGCAATATTCAATGTAGGATTTTCAGGTGTTCCAACATCTCCAAAATTTAGCGGATGACAATATCACCTTGTTAATGGTACGTTTTGTTGAAAGAAGGGAGACTTTACACGTGCATTGACGGGGGTCTGAGCCACCTTCGCTTTGACGAGTGAGGTGGCGGGTACCCGCCCCTCCCCCTAAGGTCTCGAGAATCACGTTAGGTAGCGAAAAACGGTAAACAGTGTGGAGTAAAACATCTTCATTTCTTTCGAAAATATTCGAATCATTTTGTTCAGGTCACATTTTAGATCACTAGAGGTCAAAACCTGCCGTCATAAGGATAACACCTAAGCAAAGTTGTCGGTCATTACATCTGAACAAGTAAAGATAGAGCAAACAAAACACTAGAATCCTCGCAGCAAGCTGAATCGAATAATAGATAATATGACCTTTGTACGTCAAATCAGGTCAAGTATGTGATTTGACCTGACCTGAGATCAGGTCAAGGTCAAATTGGGTTAAAATGCATATCGCTAGAACGGCAAAGATAAGACAAATTTAATGAAGTTAAAATAAATTATCTATCACAATCCATTGATAGGTTATTCAGTTTAAACTATTTTTCTCATGTATGTCCAATCAAAAGGTCATGGCTCGTACCTGACCTTAGGACATGGATATCAAAAATACCGGAAACATATTTTAGAGGACTTGGTGTGCCCATATTACGTGATATGAGTTTCGATCGGATAAATTCACCCTGTTCTGATTTATGATATCTTGAGCTTTTTTGAGGTCAGGTCACTTGACCTGTCCTGGTGACCTGACCTGAGATGCACTAAGCTTAAAATGTTGACAAATGTTGTACAAATGATCAGAAAAATGAATGGGAAGTGCGGCGGCGCTACGTGCCACCGTTTTTGTATTACCTCTAAAAAAAACCAAGGGGGCGGGTACCGGCCCCCCTCGTTAATACGTATCTTAGAAGTGTAAAAAAATATGACTGTTTGCGCTACTTCTCCGCCAACTCTGAAAAAATTGATATAAATTGTAATATCCAGAACAAGGCGCCAAAAATAGATTCGTGGCCCCGCCAGAACCAAGCTAAACCTCGGGTAGGTAATCAGATGATTTTTGTATAAATTCCCTGAAGACGTTCCATTCGCGTGTCGGGCGGTGTGGAGTGCATACGGGAATAACCACGACGATAGAAATAGGGCACTTACCTGGCATGGCGCACAGCGAGGAACAAGTGCTCGGACGCGGGGCTCGACACACCGGGCGCCGTCGTGTCTGACCTGTGGTCGGTCCAGTTGGCGTTCCCGGCACGAATGAGAATGAGCGACGGCTGTGTGGCGGTTTGTAGCTGGAATAGAGGCTGTGTTTGATGGGGTTTAGGGCTCTTCAGCGAGTAGAGTCTAAAATATGCATGCTCAGAAGCCTTCTTGATGCATCGTCAGGACAATGCCGCCATGCATCGTTACATTCCGTGAACGCATTTCTTACCATCCCCCCTACCCCCCCGCCCTCCCATGTATCGTTCCACTCAATTTGTCAGTAGCCATAAATAATTAGGCTTTTAAGCATCTTCCTAGCGGGCCTCCAATTAACCTTCGCCCCACGCCGGGTGCAGAAATGCAAAAAGCTTCGGACGCCATCCGTGGTAGTTTTTCGGCCGTGCTATTTTTCTGGTGTAAATACTGGTGCCCCTGCTGGAGGCGATGTCCTGGCGCTGAATCTGGTGTACCAGTACTGGTGCTTGTGTTAGTTCCAGAGCCAGTGCTGGTGCCCACACCGGTGCTGTGCTAGTGCTGCTGTTGGTGTTGGCGCTGGTGCTGGTGCTGGTGCTATGGTATTGGTGCAGTCCCTGGTGCTGGTGCTGCTACTGCTGCTGATGGTGACTCCGGAGCGTACGCTGTTTGAAGTTTAAAAATGAAAACTTCGTTGGTTTTATCATTCTGATATTTTTGTCCTAACAGTTGTTACCTGGTCAGCATCCATGCTAGGGATATTTGAAAACATTAGTTTCATTGAAAGTGCTAGCACACATGCGCTGAATGAACGCTGATAACAATGGCTCAAACGTTTAAAAAAATGGTAATGTGAAGGAAAAATGGCTGGTTCTGGTTACAGAAAACAACCCTGGTTATTCATTTAGAGTTAGAAGTTAAAATAAGAATATGATGAATGTATTGGCCAATAAAAGTTGATGTATATTTTTGTTGTATTATACAACTTGACAGTTTTGGCTTCTGCCATCTTCTTGGGGTGATAAAGTTACTAGAAAACATCAGCAAAAAAATAAGCTTTCCCTTACAGGACGTGAACGCTCCCTAATATACTCATATACAGTTCGGAGGAACAGGAACGACACGAGCTTTTTTAAATTCCGTTATTGGTGCTGCAGTTTGCCCTTAAGCCGTGCTCACATGTGTGGTTGCGCTTATTACAGGTGGAAATGGGGGAGGGTGAATCAATTTAATTAATGAACGACTTTACTGGTGAGGGATCATCACTCTAACGAGTTTAGATGTCAGTGATGAGGGTTTATCACTAAAATACAAACTTTTTAGATCAGATTTTATCCCTCCCCCAATGTCCCTCTGGAAATAAACGCTGCCAAACATGTGAAAACGGCTTAAGTGCAAAATTCAGTACCAAGAATGGAATTTACAAAATATCATGTAGTTCCTGTTTTTCGGAAATTTGCATTGGCGAAAATGTACATGCTGTAAGGGGAAGGTTTAATGAACACCTGAACGATGTGTCCTCGACGTCCAAATACACCTTTTGGAGAACACATGCTAATTTTTCACACGGCCATGGAACAAAAAGATACTAACGACAACTGTTCCATAGAAATTAGAAGAATAAAAGAGTATCAAAAGCATGTGTTTCACTCTGTGCTGGTTGTGAATGGTTATGTTTTATGTGTACAGGTTTTACATGTATCTTTAAGCATCTTTCTAGCATCTTTCTAAACTTATGATTGTCTTTGTTTTTTATGTCTGGTATATTCTTATATTTTATGTATGTTTTAGGCTGTTATATTTGTATTTTAGGTCGATTTATACATTATGGATTACGATATAGTATACTGAACTATATTTGTAACAGTGTATATTTTACCTTTTTCAATCATTTTAGGCTCAGTCCTGCACTTATTTTATGCAATTTATTTCTACTACCAAGGACAACGCAGACCTCAAAATTGTTGAGTCAATCAAAATTCCAAAACTAAAACCTACTGTGAAATCTAGCCCTGGAAATCAATTTGATTCGGTGGCATCGTAGTTATATCATTAAACCCCTCCCCGTCACAAAAAATGTATTAATATGTTCTTTGCGCTTGTGTTCTGGCCTCCAAGAATGAAGTTGTCCGGGCTGTAAGCCATGCTTATTGTTTGGATTTTTTGTGCTAATTTTTTCGAGTAATTGAATCACTCCAAGAAGATGGCGGAAGCCGAAATTTTTCGAGCTTTTTGTAATACAAATAAAAGTACGAACATCGTTTTCCTGGTCAATAAGTTCATAACATTATAATTTTAACACTTGCATTGATGGGGTTCTGACTGAGAACCTCTGAGCTACCTTCTGAGCTCAGAACTTCTGAGCTACCTTAGCTTTGGCCGGGGGCGGGTACCTGCCTTCCCACCCCCATCCTTCCCTCGCTAAGATTTCGAGAACCATGCCAGATAGAAAAAGCGGTGAAGTGCGTTGGATAGCTCATTCAAATGTCTAAAGAATATATTTGAACCAATTTTTCTCAGGTCACATTTAAAGCCACTGAAGGTCAAGGCATGTCACCATATAGTTAACATGTAAATGAAGGTTTACAGTCATTACCTTTGCATTAGTCATGATAGTGCAAAAATTTAGACCATTGGAATTCTGTCAGAAAGCCAAATCAAATGATATCTAATATGATCTGCCTTGGTCAAATCAGGCTAAATCTATGATTTGACCTGACATTAGGTCATGTCAAGGTCAAATTCGGTCAAAGTGCATAACATTAGAACCACAAAGATGAGGAAAAGATAATGCCGTTGAAATAAATGGTTTAACACCATCCATCCATCCATCCGTTTATACCATTTTCCCATGTATTTCCAATGGAGAGGTCATGGCTCGTACCTGTCTAGGTCATCGATATAAAAAATACCGGAACACATTTGTTGAAATTGGTGGGTCCATTATGTGGTATGAGTTTTAATAGAACAAGTTCGTCCTGTTCTGACTTATGCTATCTGAATTTTTTTAGGTGAAGTCACTTGACAGACAGACAGACATGTATTTTCATAAAGAGACACTACAAAAAATAATACATTGTTTGCGATTAGCGCAAAAGCACGAATGCTTATGCGAGGCGCCTTTCGCTTGGTTGGTCCCCAACACACCGCACCACCACAGAGGGAACCACCCAGTGCCGCCGCTCAGGGAACAAATGATTGGGTGCGCCGCCCACTCACCACCACCTCCGCTCGGCCCAGGCGCAGCTATGCAAATTGTTTTGTGTTGCGGATAGATTTAAAGACAGTTGGGGCCACTTTTTTGGAGATCGATTTTTTTTAAATAAAGAACTATGCAGTAGAATGTTCAGTTTTAATTGTTTATCCATTTTGCAAAGGTCAATGCTGGTTACAGAGATAATTTCCTGAAACATTGCTGCTCTTGCATGATTAAATAGTTGACAATGGAGCATGAAATACTGGTGACCTGTACTGGTGACCTGACCTGGGATGACCTAACCTTAAAATGTTGGAAAAGTTTATAAAAGTGATCAGAGAAGGGGTATGCCAAGTACGGCGGCGCTACGCACCGCCGTTTTTATAATGTCTCTAAAAACCGACGGGCTGAGTGCCCGCCCCCTGTCAATGCGCGTGTTAAGTTGCATATCTCAACTTTTAATAAGACTACATTTTGTTGCAATTTTTTACGTTCCTTTGTCGGTAAATTTGTGGGAAAACAGGCTTTCCGACGCCGCTTTCCGCTTTTTCCTACCCAGCATGGTTTCTGAGGTACTAAGGGGGAGAGGTCTGACACCCCCTTTCCCACCCCTGAGACAGTAATGTAGAGGTTATCAGCCAAACCTGGCCTTTGGTGATTTATTTTAAAAAAATCCTGTTATCATAGCTTGTGTCTCTCGTTGAGCCCACATGATATGAATCTGAGAGCAATAGATTAACACCCGCACTGGAGGGGGTCGGCACTAACACTGGAGGGGGCGGAGGCCCCCTAAGATCTCGGAAACTAAGAGGGTTAGAAAAACGCCACTTGGTAGGTGGGTGGGGCTATGGTGATCTACATGATGACCAATTTTCATTGACCTAGGTCAATATCTTCAAGGTCAAACGAGGTCGTAAAGGTCAAATATTGGCCATGCTGGTATCGATTGATAAATGCTGTGATTATGCAGGAAAATGGCGGGAATAAGCTAAAGGCGGACAAGGTTCATAGAGAAGAGGTCTCAAAGAGGCTTCCCACAACTTTTGGGTCAAGGTCATTCAAGGTCATTGACCTTTAAGGTCACCATATGGTATACTACTTATTATTTACACTTTGACTAACACTGTAGCCACTGTTTGGCGGGAAATGAAATTGACCTTCCCAATGACCTTTGACCTTGATCTTTGACCTTGACCTTTGTATTGGGGTACCCTACCGATGACGTCATAGCATAATATATGTCAGACGGGGTAACCTCATTTGGCCGGACGCGCAGTGGTCAGTGACCTTGAAAGTGCAGATATGACCTTGACCTGTGACCTTTGACCTTGACCTTGACTTTCATGAAGTGACCTTGACATATAGTCCCGCTTATATGACGTTATGACGTCACCACTCGGTCTTCAATGCAAGCTAACTGGTCCGACCGCGCGTTTACGGCGATCTCAAAATGCAGGTCTGACTTTGAAAGCCTATAAGTCAAAAATTTTCGGCCGATTTTCAAAAGTCTTCACCAATCGACGCGCTATTAAATTCTGTTAAATGTGGCCAAGTTTCGTTTTCAGCTGCAAGCGGTTCTCCGGCCACCTCGGAAAAACAGGTGGGGGCCTCGAGGCCCCCTCCAGTGCGCGTGTTAACACGCGCCCCGCTGGGGTCCCTTGCATGACGCGCCCCGCTGGGGGGCGTTTTTCGCCCCTCTCCGTATCTTGTTCCCCACGAAAGCTAAAGAAAAATTACGTGCGGCGTTCGAAAGCGCTTGACAAGACGAAGAGATATTATACAAAAAATTTTTATGTCAGGTCAATATTGAGGCCAGCATAGGTCAAAGAATGCTCCATAGGCTTACAACAGAGCAGTGTACGTTTCCCTCTCTAGATCTGCCCTCATGGAAGCTAGAGCAAATATTTATGCATCATTGAATTCCTCTTATCGCGGCAAATCGAATGATGTATAATATGACCTTTCTAGGTCAAATAGTGAAAATGACCTGACCCCGAGCTAGGTCAGGGTCACGGAGTGACCTGGTATAGTCATGTTGCATATCAATCGACTCCCCGTGACAATATAAACACAATGCAAGCAAAATGGGAGCTTTATCTCAATTCAGTGAGAAGTTATTGGCAAAACAATCACTCTCTGCTCCCGTGACCTGATATGACCTTTGAGAGGTTAGATGCTCTTAAACTCAACTTAATGGTCAAAATCGTGGTAAGAATAGACGGTTTGAGGATTTTCAGCTTTATATATCCAGTATTTTCTGAAAACAAGCCCATTATATTTTTCACCATAGACTGATAATGGGGTGACCAAAAAATTGACCCCAACTTAGGTCAACAATATCACAATTTTTAGATAGCAGATTTGTAGACCCTAATGAATTTATCATATTTTAGAAGTTTAAACTGATCGGTTTGCTAATGTTACCTGGGTGCTGCTTCAAACTCGTAATTTTAGGTTTTGAGGTCGGGTCACTTGACCTTGAATAGCTCCTTGACCTGACATGGCCTTAAAGAAAACTTGGTCAGAAGTGTAAAATTGATCAGGGATAAGGTACTGTAAGTTTCGTTGTTCTGCGTTTCTTCGTTTTTAGCTATCTGGGGAAAAATCACGAGGGGGGCGAATTTCGCCCCCCAGCGGGTCGTGTGTCAAACCTATTCTCACTTTTAGTTCTTTAAAAAAATTGGAGGTGCGGCCACTTGAACTGGCAGACGTGATTTTTCCTAACACCGACAGTGGCAAAGACTCGCACAGTTATGAGTTCGTCAAAAGCGTTGGTGCGGTCGGGTCGGGTCGTCTGTGCGTATGTGTGTTGGATAAGTTAGATGGGGAACCCGCGAAAGCGTCGCCTCCGCTCCGTAATAATTCAGGATGCATTTGATTTGTGTGATTGTTGGTACATGGCACAGGTCTCATTAGTTGATGCTCTCGAGTGCTGAAACACTAGACAAATAACACTCGTCAACACTGGAAATGAACTGAAAATAATTATGTTTACCCGATTAATACGCACTGGTATGGAGTGGAGAACCCTCCCCCCTCCCCCCCCACCCTCTTAACACCCGCACTGGAGGGGGGTCTGGCACTAACGCGCACTGGAGGGGGCCTGGTAGGCCCCCCTAAGATCTCGGAAACTAAGAGGGTTAGAAAAACGCCATTTGGTAGGTGGGTGGGGGCTATAGTGATCTACATGATGACCAATTGTCATTGACCTAGGTCAATATCTTCAAGGTCAAACGAGGTCGTAAAGGTCAAATATTGGCCATGCTGGGATCGATTGGTAAATGCTGTGATTATGCAGGAAAATGGCGGGAATAAGCTAAAAACGTACAAGGCTCATGGAGAAGAGGTCTCAAAGAGGCTCCCCCATAACTTTTGGGTCAAGGTCATTCAAGGTCATTGACCTTTAAGGTCACCATATGATATACCACTTATTACTTACACTTCGACTAACACTGTAGCCACTGTTTGGCGGGAAATGAGGATTGACCTTTTCCAATGACCTTTGACCTTGACCTTTGACCTTGACCTTTGTATTGGGGTACCCTACCGATGACGTCATAGCATAATATATGTCAGACGGGGTAACGTCATTTGGCCGGACGCACAGTGGTCAGTGACCTTGAAAGTGCAGATATGACCTTGACCTGTGACCTTTGACCTTGACCTTGACTTTCATGTGAAGTGACCTTGACATATAGTCTCGCTTATATGACGTTATGACGTCACCACTCGGTCTTCAATGCAAGCTAACTGGTCCAACCGCGCGTTTACGGCGATCTCAAAATGCAGGTCTGACTTTGAAAGCCTATAAGTCAAAAAATTTTCGGCCGATTTTCAAAAAGTCTTCACCAATCGACGCGCTATTAAATTCTGTTAAATGTGACGTTTCGTTTTTCGGCTACAAGCGGTTCTCCGGCCACCTCGGAAAAACAGGTGGGGGGCCTCCGAGCCCCCCCTCCAGTGCGCGTGTTAAGTGTTTTCATAGATTTCAACATTACAAAAACGGCGGAGGCCAGCACCTCCGTACTTGGTAGACATGTTGGCCTGACTTTTTTAGCTTCTGGCAATCGTTTAGGTTCGTTCAGGTTGTTTTCGGTCAGGTTACCAGTTTAGATCAAGTGATCTAATCTCAGAAATGATTGGGCGTCCAGTAGTACGTGCAAGCTTGATATATCAATCTGGGTATCACATTTTTATCAAGATTATAAAATACAAGAATTCTGGGTGACTAGATTTGTTTTATATATGGATGAATTGGAATCAGATCATTGTCATTTCACTCGTATTGGAAATACATGGGAAGGTTGGTTGCAGTTCAGCAACTTCGTATTTCACAGATAAAGGTGGTAAGGACGCTTATTCTTCGGTCATCGTGGTTGGTTTGCCACTGTGGTTTGAATGGTATGCATTAGGGTTCCTGCTGGCAGTGGCCTTACCTGAAAGGGAGTGTCCCACTTCCATAATGAGTTTTGAACTGAAGTAACAGTTTTGTGGAGCGTGTTGAAAAACCACTATTGACATAATTAATTTAACCCAAAGCGCTCGGTACAAAATCTCCGCCAGCTTTAAAGTTCAAAGTAAATCGGCTTATTGCCTTATTTCAAACCCTGAAGGAATTCCTTCCATATGGTTGCAGCAATTTGATTGGTCGTAGTCATCAGCCTCGCCTACTCGCTGAAAATACCTTGCTAGTTAGTGAACCAGCATGCTTTCGACTGAGAGCCTTGGGCGACCTAAAATCCATTCCAGAGCGCAATTTGGCAAAAATGCGTCCAATAGCCGCAACAAACATCATTTGCTCCCTCCACCATGCTTGCAAAAGCAAATAACAATTTTTTCTCAAAATATATCTCTGAAATTATTTTATTTTTTATATAAATTTTGTCCAAGTTGTTCTCATTTCGACTGCTGGAGTCGGAGTCTCACTAAAGTCATCACGGAACTTGTCACGGAGACCCCAACCCCACCACCCGAACGAGCAACTCCCACAATGAAGGGTTAATTTAGAAGCCAAAGTTTAACGTCCCACAAAGCACAGGGATGGCCGCCCCGCTCAGATCACCCTCTCACCAGTCAGTTGCCAGCCGACCTGTACGTCGGGTAAACTTTTGAGCGCCGGGGCGTCTCAGGGGAACCGTTCCCAAGCCTGGACATGCACTGCCACTGCATGCTTCTGAGCAGCGGGCCGGAGCCCAGCGCTCTACCAACTCAGCTACCGGAAATTGTTTATTTACATCAGGCATATGCATTATCTTTCCACCACCGAATGATCGCTGCCGGCGTAATGACATCTGTTGTTCAATTTTTACACCAGTGCTTCTTGTGCTGCACGTGTTTTTTTTACTGTGAATTGGACTTTACAGCGATTCTTTGACCAATTTTTGGGATTTCACTGATTACTAAAGCTGTTATTTTGATGACGTCGCTTTTTGTTAGAAAATAGGAGATATTTCTGTTTTAGCGTATTGAAGTGGGAAAAAATGTTGTACATTATTTTCGGACCTCTTTGGTCTTAAATTGTTATTTTTCGAATTTCGACAACGTGGTCTATTCCCTTAAGTCAGACCTGGTAAATTTAAGCCGTTTCGTTCAAGGGTCCTTTTCGTCATCACGGTCGCCATCAAGCGAACGTAGAGAAACCACAGGTCTCGTCCTGTGGCCTTTGGAACTATGCAAATATTAACCATTCACCGCCTCGGGGTTCCGATCGGACTTGGCAGTCGCACCCCCACTCGGGGGTCTGATCGGACCAACCTCCTCGTTTTTTCGCGAATATTCCCAACCGATTCAAATGAGACGTGCTTCGCTTTGCAGTCCTGTAGGACAATCCGTTTTGTAAGCAATGACAAGAAATTGATATCGAGTCCGGTCAGGTCAACGGGCTATGAGGTCAAGTCGGCTCTTCTAAAATGATGCCTGCAAAACCAAGGTGTAATTCAGCTTCTAGAAGAGGTAAATCAAGTTTCTAAGTACCACCAAAGGCTCTTGAAACGAAACATCTACGTGCTGTCACCTATTTGAAGGTCAAGCCAACACTATGGGCACTAGAGGGGAGCAAAGGTCACAGTTTTCGAAATTGTTTGTGTCTGTGTGTTTTGAACGAAATAAGATGCAGTCTTAAATTTGGTATGATAGTAATGAGCGTGACCCAAGGATTCGAATGATGAGCAACATAATCTTAAAAGGTCATTATTTGACCTTGACCTAAAGTCAAGGTCATGTTGCATATTATTTCAATCGTAATAGATTTGCTATCGGAATAGCCCCATTGAACAGTTTATCGCCTGCTTCGTAATGACCATCAATACATTTTTAAAATGGTTCTTTTTAATGGTTTGAATGAGCGTTTGGCCTGGATGGATGGTACACATATCCACCCTGTTTCGATGGCCTCGTTCCTTTTGGCACTAGAGCATGCTTATTGATTCATACTGAATTTCATCTTTTGAAGGCAATTGTCAGCAAAAGCATAGTAGTAGCTTGTTGGTGATAGATTATAAAACAAAACCAAAATGCAAGGGCCTCTTAAGCTTGAAGCTAGCTATTTTACACACAGCCAGTCAAATGGGCCCTGCGATTTTGCACTGTGTCTTCCCTTCACTGGCATTTGCCGAAGATTCACTCGAAAACTGGGCGGAAGTTCCCGAATTCCAAATCTGCCTCGAATTGTATGACATCTCTTGTTGATTGTGTCGATGGTGCCGAATTGGATGACATTGGACATCAGAATCTCCAGTTTGCATCGTGATCGGGATGATGAGGGAGAAGCAAGGTCAAAATGAAGAACAGTCTTAGTCGCAAAAATGAATAACCCGTACGATTTAAATTTGGAAAGGAGAGACAGTCACCATTCTGTCTCCAAGTAGTGGCAACCGGTGTCATTTCTATCCGTTTGTCATATACGAATTATGAAGCAAACTTTTTGAAAAAGCGAAAAATGTGTAACGATTTCGTACGAAAACTAGATATCATCGATGGTGAACCCAGCGCGCATTAAAAAAGGAAATGTATTTTTGTTTCTTTGTTATTTCGTTGTGTTCTTGATAGTATGTATTTCCATCTCCCCTTCTGCCTCCTCCATATCATTTTCCCGCCTGTCCCACCACTGTCTATCGGTGGACATCATTGGCTGGTAGAGGATCATGCTTATTAAAAAGATGGCTGCGCCCAGGTAAAATACACGATTCCAGGTCTTTGCTGTTTGTTCGCCAACAATCAGCATCCCAGTTACAATAGGATTAAGAATCGAACAACCGATCCCCACCGTGTTGACGATGCCATACACACTACCGGAATAGTTAGGTGCAATGTCTAGCGGATTGACCATGTGACCGGTCCCGACGAAGCCGTTCACTGCTCCAGCCAGGCCGAACAGGGATGCAGCAACATAGGGCTGGCAGCCGACGAAGGTGACGATGAGGAAGAGCAGGGCCCCGCCACCTGCGACGATAGCTGCTGCTGAGCGCCGGATGGTGTTGGCCGAGAGCCACCCCGCCGAAGAGCCAGGTCACTGGCAAACCCGGCAAGAACTAGAGTCACCCCGCGGCCCAACAGTGGCAACCCGCTGAGTATTCCGTTTGCCTTCAGATTGAAGTTCAGTACGTTCTTCAGGTACATTGGAAGTGTCGTAAGAAAGTAGACCATGCCCCACGAGTTCGAGACTTCAGCGAATAAAATGGCCAGCACTGGAGGTGATCTCAGCATCGCGAGGAAGGGAGGCTGCCTTGTTGTACGTGTTCTCGTCACGGTGCCAGCTGTGATACGCTGATACTCCTTTTCCGTCGCCAAGGGGTGCTCGGAAGGTGTATCGTGCATGAGTGCGAACCACGCGGCGCCCCACAAGAGAGCACCTCCTCCAGCTAGGTAGAATACGGCTCTCCAGCCCATGGAAGCTGACACCACGCCAGTAAGAGATGTCGTCATCATCGCGCCGAAGGATCCGAAGGCATTTATGATGCCGAATGCCATTTGGTGTTCGTCTAACGGGAACCAGCGTGCGATGAGAGGAAACAGACACGGATAAGCCGGTCCACATGCCAGACCCTGAAGGACTCTCACAGCTATAGCGTATCCGACGCCCCACTCGGCGGCCGTAGGCAGTACGAACATGAGGGCGCCGTTCAGAGTCTGGGAGACACCCAGCACTCGCTTGCTGCCGAATCTCTCCGCCATTGCTCCTCCAGGCACTTGCGTGATTGCATAGCCCCAGTAAAAGGCAGAAAGAAGGCTCCCCTGTGTGACCTCGTCCCATGCAAATTCTCCCTCTTCTGTTTTGGACTCGTTGTTCAACTTCCGTTCTTCATCCTCGATTTCTTCTGTTGTAGGCGAAGAGACCTCTATTGCAGTATAGTTGTCAGCACCAGAAGATCCTAATGAAGCTGCATGTCCGCTGAGTTCAGTGGCGGACAGATTGCGGCATGATGCAGAAGTCGAAGTATTTACGTGCGGTATGGCAGTGTGGTTCACCATCGCCACGATGGCCACGGAGAGGGAGACCCGGAGACCCATCTGCACCATGAAGGCGGCGGTGGTGAGGGCCAGCACCAGCAGCCTCACCGGTGGCCGCCATCGATCTGTCCAGCAGAGAAGGCACTGTTATTGGCATCTCTATGATGGCAGAATTGCATTCACTCCATCAGAAATCAAGCATTGCTACAGGCTTGGGCGGATGCGTCAAAAGTTCAAAGAAGAATATGTAATGACGTGGAATATGGTACTAAAGCAATGTGTTCTTCCTTTCCCCATAATACTCTCTCATCAGGGTCAATTGACGACGCCACATTTACCTGAGGTAGGTGCCGCTACCAAGTCTTAGAAACCGACAACACTATTTCCTCTACCTTAGCTAACTGGAATCGCTAACGCCACTAGCGTTACTTTTTCGAGATCGCGAAACCGCTTCCCGATACTCCGTTACTCCGCTATCACTGCTACTAAAGCTTCCCCAAAACATTGGTTGCTATCGCTTTATTAAACTTTTTCACTCCCCGTAGTCCCATAAAAAAATTATGAAAAAACAACAACAGATGCAAAGAAGCTAAGGCGCCTGAGTTGAGGACAGTTTGAATCAAAGCGCCCCAGACCGTCAGCCGACTTAGGCATGCCCCAACCCGGGACGCCGGCGCATCAGAGGAACAGAAACTAGTGCTAGTTTAACGGCGGAGTCAAGATGGATCGTGAAGCAGATAAACCAAATGTTTCGAGTACGCAGCCCCGTTTAAACCCATCATAACCCATCGATTGTGCCTAGCTGCCTGCACTGTCATCGGGGACATGAGGTGCTAACCAATTGGCATCAAGGAGGGCATGGCTCATTATAAAGTAGTGAGTGTTGAGTTCTGCGACCGAATAAAATAATATAACACTTATTGGGCAATGCGAATGGATGTAGCCCCAAGCACAATAAGTAGCGTTTGACTTTTTGAAGGGGTGGCGCAAGGAGTACGTAACCAAGGTCCAGAAGAGGAAAATTCAGAAAGTCCAGAAATCTTGACATGTTTGGTTTTTAGATTTTTCAGTGCAGAGATCCGATCAACCATTACGTCGTATTTTGACTTTGAGGAAGCCTGATGATAGTCTAAATTAGTAGTAGGTATGGACCGCTAAGGTCTGCTCAGGTTCTCATGGTTTGTAGTTTTCGTTTCTGGCGCAGATTGAGCAGCGTCCTCAAACTGGTTGTGCGCTGGGGTGCTGAGTGTAGATATAATTTTATGACACATTATCAGCCAATGAAAAATTCAAGAGCTACAGCTTTGTAGGAGTCCACTAACATGCATATTCTAAACTTGATTAAAACCGTGATTTAAAGTTTACGGAGAGATTTCTGGACAATTGTATTTACTGCAATCAGAATTTCCAAATTTTAGTGGGCTATGGTCCCAAGAAAGTGTAAATTATTCTGCATTATTCCAGAGTTAGGTTTCGTGCCAACAACTACTCACCTTCAGCTAGTTGCATCTTTTGAATTAGATCGCTGCTGTCAGATAGGCTCTATGGGCCTCGATGTTTTGAGTGTTCAATCCCAGTCAGCTTTCTTACGTGGTGTCCGGACATCTTTAAGTATATGTGCGCACCAAAACTTTGATTTCTCACGACTTGAAAACTATCCACTTGAGTACCACCCACTGGGCTCTTGTACCTTTTTCGAAAACAAAATTATGCGAGAAATTGATGTTCAGCTGATCCATTTAGTTAAGTAGAGAGTTCGAG
Source organism: Lepas anatifera (assembly GCA_034440635.1). NCBI lineage: Eukaryota > Metazoa > Arthropoda > Thecostraca > Lepadidae > Lepas > Lepas anatifera. Next base: position 3,106,809 of record JAOTON010001827.1, on the reverse strand, counting down.
TTGTAGAAAAAGAAGATGGCAGAAGCATCCGCACCCTTGCACAATATTTTGACATTCATTAAAAGAAAATAAGCACAGGTAAATGTATGGAAGCGATGTAGAACCTAACCTAAAGAATGAAGTGTGGACCAGGCCAAAAACTAAAACATAAGCTAAATTAAACTAAAAAAGGACTAGGGCCTAAAAATCAAACATAACTGGAAACTGAAGAACTCAAGATCACAGATCAGATCCCTTGATTTTTCAATGTTCATATCTTATCGTGCTGTTGCTGTTCTTGACGTCCTCCATTTTCAAATGGATTTGGGTTTTTTCGATAGATTCTGATGAACAAATAAGGCCCGCACAGTGTTAGCCCGCCATACGGCCTCACCTACCATGACCAAAGAACGGCTTAAAAGCTAAAAGGGAATTTTGCACTTTTTCTAAATGCTAGAAAGAGACAGTTTGTGCACAAAACAGGCCAGGAAATCAGGAAACCACACCTTATCTCGACCTTAAACCGTTCTTAACAAAAATATAGTATTTTGTCTAACAATCTATGGTGTCTTCAAAACAGCATGTTTTCAACATCTGCCAAAAAGTAACCCTGCGCAGGCACTACATAGAATCGCTTAGGCATGGATCCAAATATAATGCACTGTCGTATTCCATAACCAATACAAATGTCAATTTGTGTCGGGAATCAAAATCAATATGCCTAATTTTTGTGGGCAGAAATATTGTTTTCATCTATTTGGAGCTCACCGATATGCAAAGCTTGTAAATTAGAAAGTAGAGAAGGAGTTTACTGTAAGTGTGGCTCACTGGCCACCACGATACTTTTCATTAGTGGGAAGGGTTTTGGGCTTAGACCCATCAATATTTTGCAACCAATTGGAAAGGGGTTCATGGTTTCAATATGGTTTATTATGGTTTGAATAATGGCATTTGTGCCTTTTATTTTTAGCTATATATTGTGCGGAAATTTGGTACACGGCGCTTTAGAGGAATGAAATATATTAATAGTATTTCTCGATACGTGCTAAAAAACGGCTCTGTCAGTTCAAACCCCATAAGTGAAACATTCGTTTTGAAGGAAATAGGAAGAAGCCCAGTATCATGGAATGATAATCGAGTTATCTGACGTGTAGATCATACGAAAAGCCCACGAGTTTTATTGTTTTCTCAGATCTCACTTTTCATGGCTACCACATGGCCTATTTCAGTTGAGTTCCATCATAAAGGTACCACATTCCCTTTAGCGTAAATATGCTCGAACGCAGTTTGCATTGTCACATATCTGTACGCACTGTCAGCCAGAGTGCATGACTGCTCCAATAAGACTAGGCTGGCTATCTAAGACTAGCTGGCTATCCCCGTGTCATGCCGCCAGGCGAAGGTGCTAGGGCACAAGTACTTACTACTTGTCCCCTATTTATTGCAGAAGTTCTTGGTCATGCTGATCGCTTTCTGATTGCCAAATTGCTTCACTGAAAGTTTTAGGAAAAGAACAGTCCATGTTCCCGATTGTGTGACATGTTATCTTGTTCAATTTTATTTCTTAGTGTCCTCCCTAAGATCAGTCAAACGGTGGACTGCATCAGCAGTGCAACCTGCTGCAGACGCGGCCTCAGGAGAGTTCAGGCTTGTGAAGCGCCTCGGCTCTCCAGCCAGGGCACAGCTCTGGTCCGACGGTGCAGGGCGCACTGCCAGCCAGAGTCCCTGACTGCTCCAATAGCTACGGTCATGTTTTTATCTCTTTCGGCTGTTAGTGTTAGTATGTCTCGAAGTTAGATCAGTAGCTATTATAATTTTTGGGGTTTAACGACGCACCAACTGCCAAGGTCATACGGCGTCGCCAACTCTCACCCTGTTGGAAGGGATTTTGGGGATCAGATCAACTTATTCAGAGGCTCCGCCGAGACTTGAACCCAGGACCAGTGGCTTAGAAGCCAAGGGTGCTGTCCACTAAGCCACTTCATCCCCTAGATCAGTAGCAGTGGGTTACTTGCTGAAATAGAGGATCAGACATAGACAAGGCTCCCTTTACTGTCTGATCCCACCCTTTCTAAATCATACAACGACCAAAAATCATTGTAGTGTCCAAGGATATCAGTAGAAATTAAAATGTGTAGCTATGTGCCTGATGTGTGTGTCTCACATGTGTGTATGTTCTCGTGTGTGCAAAAAAAGAAATGCGATATGTGTGTGAAAAAATGAGGCTTGGCCTATTCCAAATAGTAGCTGCTCTGCTGATGCAGTCCTAAAAATCAAAGTCGCAGCGTCTTGGGAATGCCATTCCTCTCCAGCAAGGAATGTTCTCTCCAAAAATACTGTGAGTCGGGAGGGAATATCTATCAGCGTAGAGGTTAGAAAAAAACTTTCTAAAAAGGCTGGTAGTTAAAGACCGGTGGTCACTTTCGTATTATAATCAATTCGCATGCTTAGAGCTTCGAGAAGGTCGCCCCCTTGTTTTGAAGGACAGGTTCTTCCCAAGGCACTGAGGGTCTGACGTCCCTGATTCTTGGCATTACTGATGCAGGGGATCAAAGTCGCCAAATTCTCTTTCAATCTGTTGTGAGCAAACTGAAGGGAAGAGTCCCAAATATACAGACTCGTAATTCGCGCCTACGTACCGATCAGGAGGTGTGTGCTCACCTTTTTATTTCAGCGTTTTTTGGTCGGTTGCACATGAAGCAGGGAAAAAATTGGGCAGAAATTATATCTGGTAAAACATGATTGTATGCAATCGACAAGTGTTAGGAGAAAGGGAGTACTGTCTTTGCCGACATGTTTACATTGCAGGCTGCTTTCTCTATTCATGCGATTCAAATGTGTAATGCTGATGATGCTTCCAGCATAACAAATGCTATTTCCACGTACCAACTGACCCTTCAAAGCAAATACTTTACATGTTGACTTACTAGCTTAATTGTTTTCCATGGAATAATACCGGAAATCATAATGTGCGTTTCAAGAATCAAGCGTATGATTTGATGATGTTTGTTAAATAGCTATAATTGCAAGCAGTGCCTTACTACTTTACTATGCACTGGTAAGTATGCATAGCTTGAACACTTGGACTGAGCGGTAACCTAAATCTATTGGTTATATCCTAGTGCTTGAGTTCGGGATGTTGCCTTTTACGTTGCAAATAGTCTTTCTTTAACCTGGCACCGCCTGGGCTCTTTTCGTACACATCACCGCCTGGGGGTCCGAACGGACCCCCAGGCGGTGGTGGGTCCCCTACGATTTCGGGAGCCGGAAGTGATACAGAAAAATCGAAACGGTCCTGGAAGCGCCTTGCCGTCTCTTACTCTGGATCCGAGTGTGAACCATATCCGTTGATCCGTGACGTCACAGTGGGCCAAAATGGGGCAAATTTAGACCCATTTAGAAAATCCCTTATAACTCGGAAACCATCGGACCTGGAACAAAAAAGGCACCAATGTGTTTTTCTTGACTCAATTATTCTTATTATGTATGACATGGCCCTATAAGGTCACTTTATGATCTTGGTCAAGGTTATCAATGACTTCTCAAAGTCATCTTACATATCGTTCAAATCCTTCAGATTCAAATCATTCAAATCCAAGTAATGGTCAAGCTCATTACTAAAATACCAAAATGATGGCTATATCTTGTTTCGTTCAAATCAATATACACAAAAAAATTAAAAAAACCGAGACATTTAATAGCCTGTGGTGACCTTGTTATTGACCTGACCTCAAAATGGCTGACAGCCTGAATATGTATTGTGTCAAGAGCATTGGAATGATGTTTCCAAACCTGATCTAGCTCTTCTAGAAGCCGAGTTACACCCTGGTTTTGTCAGCCTCATTTAAGAACATAATCATCTTACCTGGGTTTAGAAATGGCGGCATAATTTGTTGGTATCACCTCACCTGATCTCTATTTTTGGTCGTAAGTTGTCGTATTGATCATACTAAAGGTCTGAAAAGTCAGTCCGGTGGGTGACCTTGGCCGGGTCGGACGCGTGCTGGTGAGCTCCCGAGCCGCCCGCATGGCCGGCTAGTTGTGTGCGCTGGGTTCCCGGCTAGTGCCATGTGTTATACTTTTGCGCAACAGTGAACCGCGATGTGAGCAAAATCTACTTATGGAGCAATGTGCAGTGGTGAGATCTGTATCTACCATGATAAAGAGTCCTAACTGCAGACTTGAAAGTGGTAATTAAGCAAACAGGAAGAATAATGAGTGGTGCTGAAAGTGGTGACGAGACAGCATTTCTGGATTGTCCGGCAGCTAGTACTCCATTTGTTCCCAAAAGGATCAAACAGCTCTCTGTGGTAGAAATGGAGGCCCGCCGACAGGAAGGGAGACAGCCCAAGCGTCCGGCCAAGTCCCCGCTCTCGGCCGTGTCACGTGACCGGCCTCCGGCCGGGGCCGCAGGCGCGGACGCAGCGCCCGCACCGGAAGGTGTTCACTTCAACTCCGATACGATCTCCGCCCTACGTACCATGATGGAGGAAGTGAGCACATCTAATACTGCACGGATTATAACAGCCATGGAAGCAAAGTTCGAAGGGCTTGAGAGAAGATTGAGCATTCTAGAGAGCGAAATTCACGATAAAGACGGAGAGATTTGTGATCTAAAAGCACAGCTCCAACAACAGCAACTAAAAAACGATGAACTCAGTCAGCAGTTGGAAAGCATGGACAACAACAGACGCTTGTCATGTCTCATCTTCACGAGCCACGAGCTTGAGCCTCGCCGAAATAATGAGGACATAGAAATGCGTCTCGTAGACATACTGAACAGGCGTATTCCCGGCCTTCGCATGTCAACTGCCGACATCGACATCGCCCACCGCCTACAAGGGGACGATAAAGTGATCTGCAGATTTGTACGTCGAAGTCTGCGAAACGCAGTGTTTGATGAGCGCTTCCGGATCAATGTGACTGGAGCCGACGGTCGCATGGCTCATGACCCTGCTCCCATCTTCGTCACAGAGTCTTTGTCGAGCGCCAACAAACTGATATACAACCAGCTGCTGCAAGCTCGGCGACCGTGTAACGGCAGACTGGTGACCTCAGTGTTCACCAGAGGCGGTGTGGTGTTCTGCCGCACGGAGAAGAATGGCTCCAACATCAGAGTGCCTGACCAAGAAGCACTGCACCGTGTGCTGCGCGGCCGGTGCTTCCCGCCGCCGCAGTCCGGTGACGGCAGGCGTCGACGTGTCGAGCGCCCACCGCCTGCTTCAACGCCACCGATGTCGTCCGCGCGAGCCAGCTGCCCGCCTACTCATCGGCCCCAGACGACCGACAGGGCTCCTGCGGCATTTTCCAACGTCGGGCTAGTACAGGATCAGCCGGCAGCCACTGGCCCGATCATGACTGACGTGACTCCCGATACGAGCCGCGAGCAGAACGCCGGGTCGACTTCCCAGCCGCCGGCTGTGCGTGACTGTTCGGTGGTGCACTGAGCCTGTGGCGGTGGTGAGGTCTCATCAGCTTAAGCAACAGGTGTATCACCAAAGGTACCGTTCTAGGTCTACGATTGTTGTGTGCATAGGATCGTTTCAATTGCTTAATTGTATGGTTTGATCTGAAATCTCTGCGTCACTCAAAAGAATCGTCATTGAAATTGTATCTGAAGCTTTCTTTGGCTGATAAGGCTAACACGAACAACTATCAACAAGCAGCATGCAAAGTTTTGTTAAATAAATTTTGTAGTTTCATTCTATATTTTTGGATGGTGTTTTTCTGTCTTCCCTTAAGATATGAAAATAAGTTGGATTTTCGAGAAGCTTTGTTTCCAGTTTACTTTTACACATGGCGTTTATGTTCAGGGGCCAAATCACTTTTGAATTTATGCCACAACTGTGTCAGGAGTGACACAATTTGTTTTCTTCCCAAACATTCGCTCAGCCCTTCTTTGTAGATCGGACAAGTAATCGGATCCTAGGAGTATTGTTGTATGACTGCAGCGCAGTTTGTTCCGTTGTTTTCTGTTCTTTTCTGTGTGCGCTGGTACTGCTTTCTTTTTCACTGCTTCTGTGTGCACTCGTGCTACTTTCATTTTCGTTGAACTCGATTCACTTCCCGGGAACCCTGTGCTCACGCGGCTGCGGCCTTTTGCCGAGGTCCAGGTGGCCACCGTTTGGGGGAAGGGGTGGGGGGGAGGGGCTGAGCTGCTGCCTGGCCCAGCTCACAGATGGTTTACGTGTAATATGTCATAGCTTCTACTGTTTGGCAGCGTGTCATTTAGGCAAGGGCGGAGAGGGGTCAGATGCAGGTCGGGTAGGGGACCGGAGAGCGAGCCAGTATATATATTACCATGAGTCTTTGCTATATGTGTATATTTTGAAGCATGGACACCTCATTTCGTTTTACCCAAACCTTATGATTCAAACACTTGATCCTTTAATGTTCCAATTATGAATTATTCTAGCATTAAGGAACAACTCTCCCTTGTTTCCTTCAACGTACGAGGTCTGAGAGACCGCAAAAAGCGTAGAAGTATATTTCGCCACTTACGTGTAAGGTATAAGCACAGCTTAGTTATTCTGCAAGAAACCCACTCAAAACCAGAAGACAGTACCGCATGGAAATGCGAATGGGCAGGAAAAATGTTCTTTTCTCACGACGCTGGGATTAACCAAGCTGGAGTTGTCGCGTTAATTCCACCTCAATACCCATACCAAGTGTGTGAATTGTGCACAGATGATGCAGGCCGCTTAATCTGCTTGGAAATAGCTGCCGACCCAGATCCCTATCGTATATTCTGTGTTTATGCGCCATCTGTTGAAAACCAAACGACCAAATGTAACTACCTAGAACAGCTCAGAGAATTTCTTTTATGCTATGCAAATCACAAATCTTTCTTAGTGGGAGATTTCAACGTAAAGTTAAGTGTCTTAGATACGGATAACACGAAGCATAGGATCACCAGGGCCAGCATTAAGTTAAGAGATATGCTGGATGAATTCTCATTTGAGGACGCTTGGCGCGTGCAACACCCCTCCACCAGGTGCTACACATGGCGTCGATTTAATCCGCTCCAACAGTCTCGTCTTGATTATATTTTTGCCACCAGAAGTATACTAAACAAAAGTGTTTTCCGAACAAAAATTGAAGCAGGAATTTTAAGTGACCACAGCATTATAGTCTTGAGTGCTGATATTAATAACGACAAGCGTGGCCCGGGCATCTGGAGATACAATAATACATTACTCAGTGATGAGATGCACGTGAATGATGTTAAAAGGGAAATTCAATCAGCTAAGGTCAAGGTGGGTAGTTATGTTAGTATTTCATGCAAAGGTGTCTTGATGGAATTTGTCATGAGTAATATCCGAGTTCAGACGATAAAACGAAGTAAACAGATTGCTTTTGAGTCCCGTAAGGTAGAGAATGAATTATACGATAGACTTAACAAATTGGAATCTGTCATTGCTGTGAGCCCTTCCGAGCCGGAAATAATCGAATATCAAGCCATTCGGTCAAAACTAGATGAACTTAAAGAAGAGCGGGGAAGAGCTGCGATTGCAAGGCCACAGGTTAAGTGGACGGAGATGGGCGAAAAACCGTCGTCCTACTTTTTTGAAATACGAAAAATCTAGAGCTACCGAAAAGGTTATCTCAATGATAGAAACATGTAACGGAGAAATCATTAAAGGAAATAGATCCATACTCAGTGAATGTGTTTCCCATTTCCAGGATATATACAAGACAAAACGGACGTCACCTGTGTGTTTCGAGCAATTCGCCCTAGAAAGCGATGACCCTCGCTTATCTGAGGACGATAAAGCTTCGTGTGAAGGTCCGATTTCTCTAGAGGAAGGCAAACATGATCTGGAAAATATGGCTAAAAATAAGGCTGCAGGAATATCAGGGTTCACCGCTGAGTTTTTCTGTTTCTTCTGGAATGACATTGGAGAAATAGTGGTTGATTACTTAAACGACGCGAAAAGCAGGGGCGAACTATTTATTACTCACAGACGCGGGGTATTAACACTTATACCGAAGAAAGGTTGTCAGCATTTTCTAAAAAATAAAAGACCCATCTGCCTTTTGGACGTGTTGTACAAGCTGGTCGCTAAGGTCATGGCATTGCGAGTGGCAGGCGTAATCGACAAAATTGTTCATAAGAACCAGACTGGTTGTATTAAGGGGCGATATATCGGGGAAAATCTAAGGCTAATTAGTGACGTTATCGAATACTGTGGAATGGACGAATCATCTGGAGTTCTGGTTGCTCTAGATTATAAAAATGCATTTGATTCCTTGGAACAGGACTTCATGATATATGCGTTGGAATCATTCAACTTTGGGGAAGATTTCATAGCGTGGATAAAAACATTATTCCACGGTGTCTGTATTACCATAATCAACAACGGTTTTACCTCTGAGTGGTTTCCCAGTTCGCGAGGAACATTTCAAGGATCTCCCATATCAAGTTTATTGTTCAATATCGCTGTTGAGCTTCTGGCTATAAAAATACGAAAATCTGCGGTAATTAACGGAATTACAATAAATAACATAGAAGTTAAGGTAAGTCAGTACTGTGATGATATGACCCTATTTTTGGCGAACGATAATGATGTTAACATTGCGATTGAACTGTTATCAGCTTTTAAGAACATTTCTGGTTTGGAGTTAAATGTGAATAAAAGCAAGTTAATGTGGCTGGGCTCGTATAGACATAGAAGAGATTCTGTCCGCGAGATTTCAGCAGTATACAAAATTAAAATATTAGGAGTCTGGTTTAGCGCATTGCAAAATTGTCATGACGATAATGTTCTACCCGTGATGGATAAAATCAGGAAAGTAACCACCATGTGGTCTCAGCGTAGCCTGACTATAAAGGGCAGAATAACAATTGCAAAGTCACTGGTCGCTTCTCAGATAGTTTATATCGCGACAATCACTCAAATTTCCGAAGCTGTTATGTGCCAGATTCAAAGCCTCATCATGAAATTTATTTGGCGCGGGAGGCCTCCAAAAGTATCTATAGAAGTGCTCTGCCAACAAATAAAGTATGGTGGATTAGGTGCTATCGATATTGAAAAATTCTGTATTTCAATTAAAATGGGATGGATCAAGCGGATATGCTCAAATCCTGAATCAGACTGGCGAAAGCTCCTTCAATCCAGATTTTCTAATTTCGAGCTAAATGATGTTATCCGTATTCGAAGCTGCCTTAAATTCATAAAAAGATAAACATTCCCAAGTTTTATAAACAAGCAATAACAAGCTTTCAAAAACTTAATTCGTTTGAAATAGTCAGCGCAAGTCAAATTCGGACTCAATCATTGTGGCAAAATGACGACATTACTCTCAACAAAAACCCGATATTCTTTAAAAACTATTATACGGTCGGGGTAATTATAATTGATCATATTGTGAACGAGAATGGTCATTTGAAGAGCCTCGATCAAATTAAGCAAAGCTTTCCTAATTTGAGAACAAATTTTCTCACACATCAACGACTTATGTCAGCTATTCCAAATTTATGGAAAACTAAGTTACAAGATCCAGGAGGTAGAATGAACCCCGCATTGGTAAATGACATAGTTTTCATGTGCCAGGACGACAAACCAGTACCTGTAAAGCACTGTGTTGTTCGACATTTTTATGTCAAACAACTTAAAAACAAATACCCAGTGCTGTAGGTAGATGGGATTCCTATGATGTGAGGCCACCAAATTGGAGTGAAGTGTTTGAGATTCCATATAAATGCACAATGTCAACAAAAATTCAGTCTCTTCACTTCCGAATAATCAATCGATATATACCCACCCGGAAATTTTTGTCAACTCGTGGAATGATTGGAAGCCCCTTATGCACACATTGTTTTCAGGTTGACGACATGAGACATTTCTTTCATGAATGCGATAGAGTAAAGCCGCTATGGAACTTAATTCTACCACAACTTAAAACCATTTTCAGACTAGGTCAAGACTTTCCAAGTTACGAAACAGTAATATTGGGTTGTCCAAGTGCGCCACCGGTAGTTAACTTAATATTGCTTCTAACAAAACAGTATATAGTCAAGTGCAAATTAACACGCGCATTGACGGGGGTCTGAGCCACCTTCGCATTGACGGGGGGCGGGTACCCGCCCCCCCTAAGATCTCGAGAACCACGGTAGGTAGCGAAAAACGGTAAACGGCGTTGGGCTGCCCATCCACGTCTCCATCGAAAACATTTGAACCATTTTTTTGTCAGGTCACATTTAAGGTCACGAGAGGTCAAAACATGCCCGTCATAGGGATAACATGTAAATTCAGTTTTTCGGCCATGAAATCTGAACAAGTAAAGATAGAGCAAAACGATTTGAACTATATGAATCCTCTTAGCAAGCCAAATCGAATGATATATAATTTGACCTTGCTAGGTCAAATCAAGGATTTGACCTGACCTGAGGTCAGGTCACGGTCAAATTATATAAAATGCATATCATTAGAACCGCAAAGCCGCCCAGGCGAGTCTAATGCAGCTAAAATAAATGCTCTATCACCATCCGTTGCTGAGTTATCCCGTAAAAACTATTTTTCCCATGTATTTCCAATGGAGAGGTCATGCCTCGTACCTGACCTTAGGTCGTCGATATCAAAAATACTGGAACATATTTTAGAGAACTCGGTGGGGCCATTATGTGAGGTGAGTTTCAATCGGATAAGTTCACCCTGCTCCGACTTATGCTATCTTAAACTTTTTTTGAGGTCGGGTCACTTGACCTGTACTGGTGACCTGACCTAAGATGACCTAACCTTAAAATTTTCACAGCAGTTGTAAAAATGATGAGGGAAAAGGTATACCAAGTACGGCGGCGCGTACGCGCCGCCGTTTTTCTGCTGTCTCCGAAAAACCCGAGGGGGGCGGGTACCCGCCCCCCGTCAATGCGCGTGTTAAGCCAAGATGAGCCCACCCACCCGTGCTTGAATCATTTAAGGAATGAAATATCTACCCATTGTTATACGGAGGGAACTGTTGCAAAACACAGGAACAAAATTGAAATTCATATAAATAAATGGAAATCTCTATGGAGTGGGGATGTTCCCACCGACAGGCCTCGCTCTCCGTGTCGCAGATTGGGAGGAGGAGAAGGCGGCAGGGAGAGTAGAGCTGTTTCCAGACTGTTACTGTGACGCGTGTGACTGGCATCTAATGCATGTCGTCATATTACCTATCTGTGACCACCTCATTTGTGCATCTCACTTCGTATCTGTATCTGTCTCTCCTAGGCACTGTGTCTGTATCCCTTTTGCCTGTGTTGAGGTCTTTGGAAAGTTGGGTGGGGAGGGGGGGTGGATGGTTACCTTTGTTAGATGTTTTTGACGAGGTTCAGGTGGATTTTTGATATTGGGTTTGTCAGAATGAATGTTTAAAAGCAAATACAGGGCTTCGGCCGTCACCTGAAAAAAAATTACAAATGAAAAAAAGGTCTGAAAAGTGACGCGGGTCTCATTTGAATCGAATCGGAAACATTTGCAAAAAACCGAGGGGGTCCGAAAGACCCTTCACCATCCTCAAGGCAGTCAAGGGTTAATACTTATGCTATTGAAAATTGTAATTTCTTTGGCATTTATAATTTCTTGTTCGTTACTTCAGCTTTGCAGAACAAGTTTTGTTATTTTGATTTAAAATTGTATGAACCGGCATATGCAGGATGCGGCAAACGTGTATAAGTTCCTATCTCACGATAGCTCGAGTCCAAGCTATCATAACTTCTAAAAGATAAAATAAACAAGGAGTAAAATATTGGAGCATCTTAATGCTGGCATTTTTCCAGCCTATTATATTTGTGACGAAAACACAGAACATCTGGAGTTGTACTGCATGTCTTGCCATCAAAAAGAAACAGAATCGTGCGGCTCGAGAGCACAGGGTTTTGACGGAAAAGGTGTGAGCAAAAGGTAGGTCGATTTCACACGAGGAACGCCTGAAAATAAACAAAAAAGCAGCACATTTGTTTTCAAAATTATTGTTGACAAACCTGGCCTCACTAACCACCACGAACCAAAGGCTAAGTTTGTATCCATGTTTATCAGGCAGAAAATGGCATAGACTTAGCCAGTTATATTGCCCAATCCCAGCAGAGTGCTTATTTAATTTTCATTTGGGCATTCTTAAAGGGAATAAAACATTTTTGAATGTTTAAAAGGACAACTGATTCGCAAAACAGGCCTGAAAATTAGGAAACCACATTTTTTCAATCCCAATCGCTCAAAACAAAGATATCGCCTCTTGTCTTACTACGCTGGGTTGACCCAAGCATCGCGTGCAATAACGAATCTGGCAGCTGGCGGCGGCTTGTGACATGTAATGTTGCGTGTGCTGTTTAGTTTCTTCGTGGTCGATTCCATTTTTCGAACGAGGCTTCGGTCACCATCGTTATATCGATGGACAATTTCACAAAAATACTTAAAGTGTCCAGTGAATTTTTCATTTCAGTATTATATGCATATAATACTTGCTAAGCATACTTTTGTTAAATTTAGACTTGGAACATATCCAAGTGTCATCAACCCATTTTTCTGAATATCTCAGAAAAAACCCGTTGAGAATGTTTGAACCACCACCACCCCGTAATTGAGACTCACTGGCCTCTCACCTTTTGCCTGCTCACCTGAACGTCTGCGCTGATCCATAATTATTACCTCCATGATTTTTTTTAAGCATGGAGCTGCGTATTTCGATTTTACCATACCAAGCTTAAAACAAAGCATCATTTCGGTATCGGTGGTATTTTATACAAAAGCTGAGCTGGGTTGGTTGTCTCAGAGTGTGCTTATAATCGACCGGTAGACAATACTTTACCGAAAGGTTCTACACAGCTCAACTTGTTAGTTGCAAAGTTCTTGGTTACATAACCAGGATTCTGCTGGCTCGGTATAAGCAATAGAAAATGTGATCAGCTTATACCCTTCCTACCGCAGAAAGTGATACTGTGTGTATGTACAAGTCACAGCAGCAGAAATGTCGTGTCCCGGCTGAATAGGCAAAACTTTGTGGCGTTTTGTAACAGCTAATTCTGAACTATTATATCTGAAGCAGCAGTTCCCTGACAAACATATGGCACATGGGATACAGGAACCAGTACATCAAAGGAAATATACCACTTCGTCGGAATTTAAAAATGGGGATTTTATGGACAACATAAGTTTGAAAATAGGAGACCATATTTTCTTTCAACCTTCAACCACTCAGGAGGAAAACATCACCTTGTTCTTACTATCCTGGATTGACCTAGACTTTGTGTGTAATTATTAGAATGGCCGCTAGGATGTCGCTCGCGGCATATAATGTTTCGATGAGCGATGCGTTGTTCGCATCTATCACGTGACCTGCGTGGCAGTGGGATTAGTACTAATCAGATTCTTACAAGATGGAAATGGATTCATTTCTGGTTTGGATAGGGGCCTTGCTGTCCTTAATTTTGAACTTTAAACTTTGTGGAAGTGTACTACAGAGAGCTTTGGGGAAATACAATTTGCCAATTGTGTGTTTTTAATTACTAGCTCTATAAAACTGTTATCTCAGTTTAAAATCCATTGTAAAAGTGGAACAATCCATTTAAGTTTGGGCGATGCAGATGTAGCCGTTTAAGAATGATTCTAAGTTTCAGCTGCTAAGCTGAGATTCAACATTACTTTTGCTGTGGACTGCATCATTGAGAGTTAAGAGAGTCCCCGTGCAGGTCACCTCTACAGGCTCCCTCAAGCTTTTTGCGTGACCATTCCAAGTTGTTTTGGAAGTCCAAGATCGTGATGGCACATTTTCGAATGCTCTTACCATTCTCTTCGTTTCAGGTGGGCATGTCCGTCATCACCAGCATGGACATTTTCGAATTGAAGACGGACAGAGACTACATCTTCCGGGTGACCCCTCGGAACCGCTTCGGCTGGGGAGAGGGTGCCTGCTCCCTGCCTGTGCGGGTGGGTCAACAGCGCCATTCCCCCCAGTTCAGCCGACTGCTACCGGCCACCACCAAGACACTGCTAGGGAGAGCCTCCTTCTGGAATGTCAGGTGAGAAGGATGCGAAAGACGAATTGAAGCTGTTTGACTGAATACTTGGAGCTGCTTCTTGTAAAGTGGAGGGCTTGAAGAAGCTCTACAGTGCAAGTGTAGCGTGAGCTGGCTGGTTCCCTCGTGGCAGTTGGTGCGTCGATAAGCCCCCTCCCCTGCCTGAAGCTGGAGGGACAGTCCCAGTCCGAGCTGGCTGGCTGATGACTTCACCTTACCCCCCCCCCTGCCTGCAGTTGGAGGGACAGCCTCATCCGGATGTGGGCTGGCTGAGAGACGGTATCCCCTTGCCTCCCGGTCTGTGTCGTCTGAAGGCCTCTTGTACCGACGGCCAGTGTCAGCTCTCCATCAGCGTGGTACGCCCCTCCGACGAGGGCACCTACACCTGCCACGCCACCAACCCCGCCGGCGAGGCCAGCACCTTCACCCGCCTCACCGTGGTGGAGCGGGAGGTACTGCTGGACGCCGAACGGCGGATTGCCAGGTCAGCCCCAGCTGAGCCTACTCTGACCGTGTTCGTCATACTGAGATATGTGAAGCCCCCTGCAACTGAATCTGTACACACAAGGCTTGGCAGCTTTTGATCCATTGTTGGCGGACTACTGATCACATAATAGTGATTTAACATAAATATTTTGTGTTTTGCTCTCAGCTAGCTATCGTTTGCGTTCTCACCATTACTAATCCGCCTCATATTTTAGAAAGTATCTGCAAAGATGCGGTTATTAGGAGAGAGCCATAGAATAAAATTATGAAAATAATTGGCAAAAATGAGGTCGCCAACAAGTTTTGGGTCAGAAGTCTAAAGCTAAAGAGAAAACACGCATGTTGTGTTTTTAATCATGACCGAAGGAAACAACAATTGAAATTCGGCCTGGACAAAAATTAGCCGAAAACGGCCTAGTCTAGTATTTACAGATTCAATTATAGGGAGCTGTATATGTGATTTACCCACACTAGTACGTTTCTCTTAAATTGTTTCCAGCCCTGAATTCGGCTTGGCTAAATATTTTTGGATGAAACAGATAGCCCATATATCTGGCTGCCGCCTTTAGGCCGGCTACCTGCAATACATTTGCACTCTCTCTGGGTACAGGAACAGAAACAACCTCTTTGTCATGCTTGAACTTACAATCACAACAAGGCTCGCTAAATCTACCTGGCCTGAGCTGAGGTCCACCTGCCGAGCGACCCTGTCTGTCGGCAGCGCCCTGGCGTCTGGCGTCGACAGCGACGACCCGCTGTCGCCGCTGTTCCTGGTGCGCCCCCGGGAGCGACGGGTGGAGGTGGGCGCCTCTGTACGGCTGCAGTGTCAGGTGGCCGGTCGACCTCGACCTCAGGTCACGTGGACTCTCAACGGCGAGCCTCTCACCGAGACAGGCGAGTGTCGCACATCTCAGTAGGTGACATGTAATTTGGCTAGTTGTTTTGATCTTGGAGTGGTGTAGTGTCTGATGAACTCCTTCATCATAAGGATGAGATGAATGATTATAAGTGATAAGAACTGAAGTGAATGAAAACTGGATGCAGAACTGAATTGTACCCCACAAGCGATCGCTAAGATGGTAGCTAAGAAGAACAATTTGAAAGGAATATTATTTGAATATCACATTAGAAGGCATTTAGCTGTTGCAACATTTCACCGGTACGTACATTTTTGCTCTTATTAGCTCGTGTAAAAAGCTAAGATGCAAAAACATCAGTGTACGTGTCATTTCTAGTAGGTTCAAACTTTATCCATGAAACTCACGCCCTTTATCTGGCCGAGGCCCGCCGTGCATTCTCTGGCTTCACGGCCGTCCGTATTTTGCAGGTCGGTTCGCGGTCAGTCAGGAGGGGAGCGACTTCCACACGCTGGAGATCTCGGCGGTACAGGCCAGGGACGGGGGCACAGTGTCCGCCTCCGCTACCAACGAGCACGGGACCGTCACCTCTGCAGCTGAGCTGGTAGGTTTTAGAGCATGCCGAGGCCAGAAGAACTCGGTCGCAATTCGGGTCGCTTCACAATCTCCCCGAGCAATCCTGTCCAACTTATGTTGAAAACAGGATGAAAAGTCGAAGTCCAATGTCCAATACATACCCGAAAGATAAAGTGTGCTACCCCCCCTCCTCTCCCTCCCCCGTCAAAGCGGTGGTGGCTCTGGGCTCAGACCCCGTCAATGCGCGTGTTGAAGGTTATGTGTCCCAAACAACTATTCGTTTTTTATAGACCAAGGCATGCATGCATTGAACATATCTGAAAAGGCCGGTCGTCCTTCTTAATGCCTAGGGCATGGTTTTCGTGGATCTTAGATGGGGGGCTCGGTTAACTATCCTCCGTATTGGCGAAGGTGGCTCAGACTCCCGGACTTGCGTGAGTTAAACTCAAAATATGATTTTAAGTTGTTAACGCCCCCTGCAGAAATTACCTACTTTTTCCAAGTTTTACTTGCATAAGCCTTTGGTTGTAACCATATATCACCTACTGCTGATATTTATTTGCAATTTCAAGTCTCGCGTGTATTCTCTGTCCTCAGGTGGTGGACACGGGAGTGCATGGATACGTGGCGCCGTTACTGGTCAGACCGCTGTCTGAGGTCGTCAAAGTCGAGGCCGGCTCAACGCTGGAGCTGCAGGCACGCTGTACCGCTCACCCCGCCATCTCTGTGCTGTGGTGAGTACTACTGAGTGGACAGGTGGCAGCACTGTGTGAAAGTAGGCCACCAGGCTGGCGCTCAGCTGGCAGATGTGCTGAATGCAAGGCGGTCTGACCGCAAGGGCAGGCTGGGGGAAAGCAAGTGTTATTTTTTGGGAGCGGATGCGGTAATTTAAGAGTGCATAGCTGGCAGTAGTGTTGAATATATCTCACCGTGATTTCAATGTCATAACCTCATCATACGAAGCTTTCCCTGTGAGGATGTAAATAAAGATGGCTGGTTATGACACCAGACATTCTCATGCTCTGTCACTTATGGGAAAGCTGTTAGATGCATGACTCTATCAAACTTCTTCAGTCCATTTGTCCGTGATCGCCTCCTCAAAAGCCATATTTTGTTGGTCAATATTTCCCTAAAATCACGAAAAATATCCCAAAGTGAGGGCCAGTGTCATCAACACCACTGGGACCTATCCTTCTCACTAGCGTTTCTCAGCTCATCCTCTTATATAATTGACCCTCCATCTTGCCTCTCAGCAGGCGTGACCATCTGACCTCCGCAGGCACCGGGAGGGGCGGAGGGTGAGGATGTCGCGGCGGCTGGCGATGCTGCTGGACGAGGACGGCCTGGCCACTCTGCGCCTGTCCGGAGTCACCCACAGCGAGGCCGGCATCTACTCCTGCACCATCAGTAACGCCGCCGGCAGCGTTGTGACCTCGGGCCGCGTGGTGGTGCAGGACTCGGCCGACGGGTGAGTGGGCTGGATGGGTGGGTGGGAAGTGGGAAAGTTTAGTGGATGAGGAGTGGGCGGGCTCGGTGGATGGGAAGTGTACTGGCTGGGTGGAGGAGTGAGTAATTATTGACTGATCGGTGGGAGAGACATCATCCTCTTGGAGGAAAGGCCCCATCCACCTTCCCTTGCGATATGTCAATGGTACCTCCTAATGCGGCTACTGGTTTGATTATTATTTTAATATTACGAAAATAGTTATTTGGCAACCATCTGCTGGGATAAACAGTATTAAAAACTGTTTTTCCCCGGGGCATTTTATAACCTCTGAGAGTTGATAGATCATTCGCCATAAAACGGCAGCACGCAGCCCTTTAGTAGTCATGATTCGTAACTTACACTCTTGAAATATCAATAAGGTAGCCCCTCCAAAGATTTCCTTTTGCCATAAAAAGAAAACCCATATATCAATTTTGGGTGCCTTCCAAAAATCTCCCACCTCGAAAAAAAATCCAAGAAATCCGCGCAAGCTTGTGTGTATTGGTGTTTTAGGATAGCATGGTATAGAAGTCAACAGTTCCGGGAGATTTGCTGCTCCACTGCTTGGAATTCTCTAAATGGAAGGGGAGAGCAGTCCAGTTGCCCTATGTTTAAGTTCTGGAGTCGCCCATGTCGGATAACAAATAGATAAGTACTCCCTCGCAGCCTTGAAACCTACTTTGACAACTTAAAACGTATTCTCTATGCATTTGACACGATACAAATGAAGACCGCGAAAATGTGCACATGAAAAATGTCACATATCATCCCATTTTCATTTCTCTGGGGCTGCCCCTTCCGAATATCAATGATGAAACTTCTTGATAAGGGTAGTTTGGAAGTTTAGAACCGACATGATATAAATCAGTTTCCATATTTCATCCGTCTTAGTGTAATAAAGGCCATCATAAATATATATATATATATATATATATATATATTTTTTTAGTAGTTGGGCAATATATCCTCTTCGATGCAGCGAGTATTGAATAGTATTGCCGATTCGCACTTGGATAACTTCTTTTGTTGTTTAATTATATTATTGATGGTTTGTTTAACAAACCATCAATAGTATAATTAAACAACAAAAGAAGTTATCCAAGTGCAAATCAGCAATACTATTCAATAGCCGCTGCATCGAAGAATATATTTATATATATATATATATATATATATATATATATATATATATATATATATATATATATATTTATTTATTTATTTATTTATTTACTTATTTATTTATTGTTGATATGCTCTTGAGATTATATATGATATATGGAAGAGACTAAAGACTTTTTATAAACAAGACATTCCTGTGAAACTGTCTTGTTTATTCATTTTATGGTGCTTCATGTATGTGTCTTTTTATGTGTTTTTGTTGTGATTCTACTGTTTATACTGACGAAGGTGCTTTGCCATCGAAACGTCTATAAAAAATAAATATAAAGAAAATTACTTTATATATAGATATATTTATATATATATAGATGGGTAAATGACTGAAATTTCCTATTTTATATGTTCTGAAAATCACAATGGTCAAATGCAATCGAGTAATTAACGTTTTCTTATAAGCGCAGCCGGCGCCGGGCTTTCCAGTAATCTTAAGCATCACCAAATTAATAGGAATGTGGCAGCTTCGTAATGCGGTTTGAACTGAAATAGCCATGTAATAGAATGCTGATATCTACTTGATCGACATTTCATTTGTCTCAGAATTTGCCGTTCGTGGAGACAAAAGTATAAATTCACCATCTGTCGACCCCGTCCTCACCTGGTATGAGGTGACTATTAGTTACTATGACAACATGACATCGTGTCCTTGCCCCGTTGCGCGGACAGACTTTTATTGCCTGAACCTTTTTAAAACCTGTATGCTAAACTTGACTTTAGTACTGGCGATTATTAGTGTGTATAGCTTGTTTCAGTGACTAGCTTCGACCGTGAAAATGATAAGATATATACATCAAGAACAAAAGCAGAAATTGATAAGTGCCGTTGTGGATCTCAATAAGAGCCTCTTTAAACTAAAAACACTTCATTTGTTTCATATTCAACGCGGCGCAGATGAACAGGTCCATTTTAACAGTAAGCGTTACCAGCCCATGTTGTCACGCCAATGTGAAGGCTTTTTGCCTCTAGTAAAGGAAATCAAGTAATACAAAATACTGATCTTACTGTCCAT
This sequence comes from Lepas anatifera, assembly GCA_034440635.1. Taxonomy (NCBI): domain Eukaryota; kingdom Metazoa; phylum Arthropoda; class Thecostraca; family Lepadidae; genus Lepas; species Lepas anatifera. The sequence goes on along the minus strand of JAOTON010001827.1, from coordinate 3,087,241 downwards.
TGTCAGCTCAAATAAACCCAACTTCATTGCTTTGAGTGAAAATTCTCATTAAGCGACTCCAGTCCGAAATTGCACTTATGGTGCGACATTTTCTTTAAGGTTATCCGTGGAAACAAATGGGAAGATTATCACCAACCCCCTATTTTCCATCTTCGACATCTGCCATTAATAATGCAAATTTCAACAAGTATGGCTGTAAATTGATATTTTTGACTTAAAGGTTCTCAAACGTTTTCTCTGTGGAGAGATATGTCGAGTAGGTTTCCATACCGTACCGCTGGACTTGCAAACTTCTGCGGAGTTTTATTATTTTGGCTTTTCGAAGCAGAAGGTTTTTTCGGAAGGGACTTAAGAATCTGTATCACTGGTCAACAAAAGTAAACTTCTGTCGTGGATCCGATATAAAATGGTCCTTTTCTAAGGTAATTTGTGGCGCTGAACACGAATCTAGCAGCAGAAATGCCGTATCAGATCAGAATTTTGAGATAAAGTATGCCTGTGTGTTGTCCTTGTGCAAGCCTACTCGGTGGCGGATCTAGCCAGTCGGTTTGGGAGGGGTACCCAAAGTCGAAAAACAAGAAAAAACGTTGCACAGTGAAAAATCGCGTTAAAATATGAATCGTCGGGAAATTTTAGGTATTAGAGGCGAAAAGCAAAAAATCTTAACAGGGCGAGGAATGTGGGCTCGAGATACTTTTTTCCTGTCCAAGCCACAATATTTACACTGAACTTAACTGGTTCTGTTTGAAGTTTGAAAAATCAGCACCCGGTGCTAGTCTGCACTGTGGTGTTCCCAAAAAAACATGCTCACATCTAAAGTCACTCTCATCTCATCATCATCTGAAAGGACTCCATTTCTCCTGGAGATCATCGTAAGTGAGTATGACGTGATTTTTTCTTCTTTCATTCTTTCTTTTGTTGACATGACATCTGGCCGGACAACGAAGATGAGGAAAATATATCTTGGATAAATCATGAGCTTCCTTTCTTTGCCTTTGAAGGTCGGTGCGCAACAGTTTTTTCCTCGCCTATTGGCCTGAGGGGGTTATTGAAAGGGGCTCATACATGGGTAATCATGCTTTCATATCAAGTACCTCTCACCTCATCATCTAAAAAAGCTCAATTCACGTTATTGGTACGTACCTAGATTAAACATGTCTGTGGTTCAGCACCAAAGGTTAGGTGGCTCTGTGGTGTTTCCACGCCTGACACACAAAATATCATGCTCTCATCTTCAGTCACTCTCACCTCATCATCATAAAAGTGTTTCCGCACCCGGTGTCAGTCCTCACCCTGGCGTTCCCACGTGGGACACACAAAAATCATGCTCTCATCTTTAGTCACTCTCACCTCATCATCATCTGAAAAGACTCAAAACACGTCATCATGTTACGGATATTAAACATATCTGTGTTCCAGCACCCGGTGTGAATACGCTCCGTGGTGTTTCCACGTGGGACAAACATTATAAAAAAGTTAAGAGTTGAAGTACCCAAATCTTGCTTATAAACTAAAAAGCAGTCGGAGAAAAAAAGAGGTCGATCACTTTGGGGGGCAAAAGCATAGTTTTGCCCCGAGCTTTTCCGTTTGGGGGGCAAATGCCTTTTTGTCCCCTCCTTGGATCCGCCACTGAGCCTAATCGGCATCAGTGACATTGACAATGCAAAACCCAAGATGTCTAGGAAAATGAACGTTTCGGTGTTTGTGGAGGCTAGGGTATTCTACCTAAACCCGATTTTCATAGACCTAGGTCAATATATTCAAGGTAAAACGAGGCCATATAGGTTAAATTCTGTCTGTGCAGGGTAGTGATTGGAAAATACCGTGATAATGCGATGAGAAGCCGGATATGGAGTGAAAGTGACCTAAAGTAACGGCAGAAAGGTCTGAGGCAATGTTCTCTGAAACTTTGAGGGCAAGGTGGTTCAAGGTTTAACGTCAAATATTACATTTTGCCTATAACGTGTACTGCAACTAGCACTATGATAACCGTATGTATGTATGTATGTATTTCCAGAATCACCAACAGGCATGGGCACCCACTGACAGGTGAAGTCAAAAGGTTTAAAACAATAAATATCGATACAGAAACAGGCACAGTCAATCGTCATTATCTCCTGTCACGTACGTATAAAACAACGCGTTTCTTGAATTCGGTGACACTATGGTACCACACATCTACATTGCGGTTTGCATTTAAAAAGGCGTTGCACGCCTTCGGTATTCGACAAAATAAACCGTTTCGGACGGTATTTATCCGGGCGTACATGACATGAAATGTAGCTCTGGTGCGGAGCTGCCGGGTGGGCACAGCCAGCGGGAGCTTAGAAAGCAAGAATGGAGAGTCTACTTTGTGGCGATGGACATCTCTTATAAACATCAAATCCATCTGCTCTCGTCGGGCCGCTAAAGAGCTCATTCCACAAATATCCATCAATTCCTCATACTGGAGTGAGGGCCCTACCACTCGACATCGAGCACACAACCACATCAAAAATGTATGCTGGACACGTTCAATCCGTTTCATGTGTACGTCAGCTGCTCCACCCCACACCACGCTACAAAATTCCAAAATTGATCGAACATTGGCACAGTATGTGCTTATCACATATTTTTTGTTCCGTTCATTGAACACTCGCCTGTTTTTGCCGGTCTGTAGGGCGGGAAATAAGGTTTGACCTTGACCCATGACCTTTGTCTTGAACCTGCAACCTTGAGCTCAAGATTGAGGGACCTAGCGTATGACGTCATAGCATGATATACGCCATATTGGGCGGCGACATCCGACCAAAGGCACTAGGGTAAATGACCTTGAAATGGTGGTATGACCTTGAACTGTGACTTTTTGCTTAGACTCGGCTTTCAAGGGAAGTGACTCTGACATAAAATCCTCATCATATAATGTTGCGACGTCACCTCTCGGTCTACAATACCGGCGAGCTTGTGCGACCGAGCGCAAACCTTGTTCAATGTACAATCTTCATGCACTTGAATGCGAGGTAGTCTTCCATTGCAAAACATCCACATATGTCGTGATAAGCTGCATTGTCTGGGTGCATATAATCCAGGTTCTCGACATCCTTGATCTATATTTTTTCACCAAAGGCTAGGCTGATGACAGTGTGTGGAAACTGTAGGGGCTATACACCAGGTATGCTCTGGGGAAGAAACCAGGTCCGATGGCAAAAAACGGTTACTAACTTTGAAATCAGCGGTATCGAAATAGGTAGAAACAGGTGTTCACGTGCTGGATCCATTTCGGCTGTTGACCAATGTATGTGAACCCATTATATTTAAAGGAAAAACTTGAGTATGGCACTTGTTGTTTAAATAAGCGTATTTCAAGGATCACGGTTACTTCCGAGCCTCGCATCACCATTCGGGCCAGATCAATCTTGGATGCTTAAATAATACGTCTATACAATTAATCTTCAAAGTTTCAAAATTTCAGGCACAACAAAACAAGATCTAGTAGCAATACTTGTCTTGAGATAAGTTTAGGGTAACGTCCTATGCAGGGCTCGAAGCTGGGTGATCTGAAACTCCATTTGTATTCGTGAGGAAACCAATCACCATAGAACTGTTATCGTGGCCATGGGGGCGATCCAGGGGGGTTGGAGGATCAGTGCCCCTTGATTCTTGATTCTCCAGGGATTGTGTGCGCTTTTTTATCGTGCTCGTCCAGGAACTTTTCCAAAATCTCTAGCATTGGTCGTAGATACCAAGTTTTTATAATGAGAGCTCCGGAATGGCTTCTTTTTCCATGCGTTCGGGTAGGATTAACCTGAATTTGTATGTTCAATGTAATGTGGCATTGAGAAACGAAGAATATTCCTCTATCGGTAAGATGAAAAAAACTCGATGAGCTTTGGATGTACCGTATTTTCTACATTGAAACAAATGTGTTGATATTTTGTATCCTTCTCTGAAACCCCACATTACTTTGGGTGAGAGAGTAGTTGGCCGCAGAAGTAGGTATATTAACTGCAGACGAGGCAAGAGCTCAACATATGCATTAGCCGAGACCAAACATCTTTTCTGGGTCTCTCATTCGCTGAAACTCATGCCTCGTGCATAATAAAATGTGTGGAGAAACCACATGTCCCCGCTTAATATGCGGACTATGGCAAAGGCTGGAACATCGGATACTGCAAACCTGCTGCATATGCATGTGGGGATGGTCCTATTTAAGAGGTGACCTAAGGCGTGCTTTTTACGTAATGGAGTAGTGTATAACGACACCACAAGGAAATAATTCAGGGAAAGATTCCTATGCAAGCATGCCATTAATTTCATATTAAGGCACTTGCACGCTGCTCTGAAAGCGGGTCTTTCTCTAACGCTGAAGACTCTACTTGTTAGGATGTTGTAAGAAGGCCATTCGGTTTTCCCTTTGGTTAGACCATGGGTTCAATAGCGCGAGATGATAGTCCCACTTAGCCAAATTGGCGCTGATTAACATACATTTCCATCTTGCATTACTGCAGCGATTCGGCTGGATTGCATCAGAGGCGGCCTTGCACCCCGCGTGGACTCTGCTCAGGTTCGCACACACGCAACGGAGGAGGCAGGCGTTTGCTTATACCTCGGCTCTAACCAGATTGCATTAATGACAGGAGGTGTGGGAAGATTGTGCAGAAGCGTAGCTCTCGTGGTCGGGTCGGTGGCGCCGTTTGTGGCCGCCCCGTCTTGGCTTCTCTTCTCACCTAATTTGTAGCCGTGTATGTTTAATCTAAACGTATGATGTGTGTGGGAGTGTGAGAAGTGTGCTTCTGCAGCTCCGCCTTCTCTGAGAAATGTGGCCGCCTCAGGGCCTCGTTTTCGGCGGCGGGCCTTGATCTGAATGTCACGCATAATTAGTGATCGTGTTAGTAAGGTACGTGGACCTGCCTTCCAATGAACTATGTGCACTTCTGAGCGGGGCTTCAGCACACGCATGCGGTCGCCCCAGAGCCGGATGGACTGCTAATCTGCCAATTTGTAGGCTCCAACGCACAGTCTCAACCACTTCTAACATCGTTTCTCGAAAAATAGTGTCTGTATATGGTATTTTTCGAGATAGAGCTACAATCTGGACGATAGAGAAAATTCAAAGGTTGTGCTGATATTCCAAGAACGATTTTAGAAAGGTCTTGTGCAATCGGCCTTGTCCTCTAGAAAAAGGGGTGTGGAGCACGAAAGCAGATAATATCCGGCTGCAAATTACCTGGCTGGGCTCTTAAGGTACCGAAAGAGAAGTCCTGCACTACTACAAGTTATGCTATACAAAACACGTCGGTTGTTTTCATGTACCGTTTGTATTGTATTGCAATCAAGGAACTTGCATAACACCCTCAAAACGTTGTCAGCGGCGTACACTGGGGGGATGGGGGTCCGTGGATATCAACGGTGTCATGTCCTACCTAGAGAGGACTGGTTTTAACAGCTTTAACAAATACATACTCTCCTTCCTAGCCGGCTACTTTTATTGCATCTATCGACATGACTATGAGTGCGAGAGTGAAACCGTGTTGACACATGTAAATCCACCTGCTATTTGTATGTATGTTCCTTGTCTGTCTGGTCTTTTAAATAATGGGGCTTCCACAGCTAAATAGTTCTGTATCTTCTTCTCATTTTGCATTGATATCCTTGAGCAGTTCTGGTGGGCGCACAATTTTAGCAAAAGTATGTGCACTGTACAATCAAAAAAAGATGATCAGTATACTACATACCTGTTGCTGATGGCCGGCAGACCGGTGGAGACACCTGTGTTCCTTCGCGACCCGGCCTCGACTCAGGCGCTGGAGGGCGACAGTGTTACAGTGACCTGCGAGGTCACCGCTGATCCTGCCCCAGACGTCATCTGGAGGCGAGATTCGGTAAGTACCCGAACTCCGAGAGGAAAATATTAACACAATACCGATGTACACACAGAACACAATGATGCGATTGATGCAAATGTTCTGATGACATATCTCTTCACACTTACAAGCCTGCGACAAAGTTGTGACAAACTGGAGGCTGTATGAGGCCTGTTTTTGGGGCTTTCCTTGGTTGCTTTTAGGATGTCCATTTTTTTCTATGCGCCTGGTGTCTAGCATCACAATGAATAAAACAGGATGATCATATGATCGAAACAGGTTCGCTCGCATGCTTTTGCACGCAGAAGATGGGCTTCTTTGCCTGTTTCAAACGGCAATCTCGGTAGCCTTCTTCTTCAACTGCCTCCTGTCCTGAGTCACCATTGTTCTCTACATCTGGACATATATGGCGATAGGGAGTACATACCTACGGAGTGGATGTGGCTGTCAGGGGCAGATGCAGGAATTGCCCAAGGGGACAAGGCATATGTTTATATAGTGTGCATTATTTTCTCCAGTCTGGGCCTTCTGAATGGACGCTTGGGGCTCTAGAATGGGTGTTATTGTTTGCTCCGTTAGAACACTTCGAATGTTTAATTATTTTTCTCTCAATTTGACTAAACGTTTACCAAAGGCAGACAAAATCAAATTTTAAGCCATTTGAAGCAGTGAATAAAATTACATAAAATCAGAATACCTCGCCGGGCCAAGAGTTGTCAACACCAACCTTTGCTTAGATTAGGCAGCCTCTACGGCCAGGGAAAGCAAACTACGGGCAACTCACTCAACATTTAGGTATTCCAGCCTCTCCCGTCAACACGTTTGAAAAGCACTCCAGCCGTGCCTGCATCTTATCGGTGTGGTCTTCTCTTCCATCTTCTGGAATGGATAAACAACAATGATTTGTGTAGTGATGTCCGGTTGCGCTCTAGCTGACAATTGCAACTGCAGATAGATGATTACACGTGTTTTTGTTTCATAACAAGGCTATCCAGCAAAATCTGCAACCGTCTTGGATTGACCACGCTCAGGAATGGCCTGTGTCACACAGGACAAGGGTACTCGGGAGCGGCCTGTGCCATGGATTGGGTGTCCTCACGGATCGCTGAGCCCTTGGCAGATTGGATTGGATTGGCTGGAACACAGAATTCAAGTGCTCCCAGGTCTGGTGGATTAGTTTTTGATGTAGATTGGTAGGTCCATTGTTGTTAATTTAGTCGTGTTTTTGGTGCGGATTGTAGTTCAATTGGTAGGTATGTATTGCGTGTAACGGGATCGACCTGGACTTGTCGACGGAACCTCAGATGTGGACCAGAATGAACGGGATTCTTCCCATGACGTGCCATAGGGTATTCACGATCCCCAGATCGTTGTTTCAGGTCCACGATTACGACTCTTGTTCTCCGTAAGTTGTATTTCTCTGCTACCCGTTCGATCCTACTCCAGCTACATCAGAAAGGCGGCGTTGATGTGTTTGCGCGGCTATCTCTGACGTTGATGGCTGCCGGACGAATGGTGTTTACCTGCGCGCCAGCGCAGCGGCAGCGATGCGTCATCATTGCCGCCACCCAACTCTGAGACTGTTTGGCATCGGCAAACGCTGCTGACGGCGCAGCCATTATGCACCTGATTTCAACAAAAACCGTAGCACCTAATGACGAAACGCTAGCCATCTAGCGGCGCACTGGCGAAGCCGTTCAGCCTCATCTGAGACGGCGCAAAAAGTGCGGCTGGCGCGGGTGCGTCGTTTTTCGTCGCGTCGCCGAGGTGCGCACCGTCGATGTACCGGGCCAGCGGCGGTGGTTCCTGCGCGCTTTTTGTGGCGGTAGCGGCCTCGCCGTAAGGTGGAGCGCCATCCATTATTGCGCTGCCCCGCGTCCCCCTGTTATAGCCTGAGCCTGCGTCCCCCGGTGGCTGGTGGACCCCGACGTGGGCCGCGAACGATGAAGCAGGCCACTTTTCTGGCGTTCGCTTTGTGGTAAAAGTTGTATCTGTCTGGGTTTAGGTAAAACCACCAGAGGAGTTACTACCTTGCGTTTTCGGTGCGAGTCTTACACCTTATCATACTTTGTTTCTTTGGCTCAGAACTTTGCGTTTTATTCAATTGTTATGTTATTTTATTAGGGCCACTCCGAACAGGCGCACTTGCCCAATTACAGAGAGTATTGGCGTGGATGTTTAAGAATCCTCTCCACCGGGTCAGATGGAACATGGAAGGCGGTTTCTCGTCATGGGGATTGAACCCACGTTAATACATGCTATGCGGTCTGAATACGGTCAATGAAGCCACTAGGCCACCGCGGCCCCCAGTAACGCATTGCGGTCTTCAGACTTCCCGGGGTGTAAGAGCATAGTGCCCGTATTGGGCTTATCAGATATCCTCATAGGCTCGACTTCAGGGAATATCAGTACTATGAATGATATTGCGCCAAAGCCCCTCACCTGTCTATAACAACACATTCAGCGCAAGCACGCCTGTCGTGTTTTTCTTTCACTCGACTGACGTCACCTGTGGTGCCTCCACCGATGGTAATTCACATCAGTACTAACCCATGACGTCTGACGGACGTTTGGACGGCCCTCGTGACGTGTGCCTCGCTGCCGTGGTGGCGGCCTCTTTGTACCACGTGATTTTTCAGAACGCTCTGTTGCTTAGAACATGTACGTGAAAGAATAGGCACATGTGTATGTATATGAAAGCGAGAGAGCGCATAAAAGACCAAATGGCCTTAGTTGTGGGCGCGCCCGTAAATACCATGTCTAAAAGATAAGTTCTAGCAGGCTTTGTTTTGTTGTGTTTTTGTTCTGTTTTTTTATTTGTGGAATGGAGCGAGAAATACAGGATCTGATGGCAGTCTGATCATGTTAGGTTCCTTTTCGGTTTGTTCACTTCAACACATCGAGAATTACAGATTATTGAAGCGAGGTTTATTTAAAGTAAAACTATTAAAACCCGACCTGACACTTCATATCGAAAAGTGTTCAGGTACCACTGCATCATTGCTGCCCAGAGCATTGCATTGCTTCCCAGATTCAGAGCATTGCAATCGGGGGCTAGTGGCTGGGTGGATAGCCTCAAAGTCTCCTAAGCACCAGGTTCCGGGTTCAAGTCCCGACGGAGCCTCTGAATAAGTTGGTCCGATCCCTCGAATCCCTCCCAACAGCGTGAGAGCTGGCGATGCCGCATAATCTTGGCAGTTGGTGCGTCTGTAAACCTCATTAACTATTCTATGTTTCCATGTAGACGAATCCATTATTTCTGACAGGGAGGGGTATTTTTACGCATTTTTTCACGACATTTTGTTGACGTGAGATCGATTGCAGGGGCGCCGAATTGCATCGAGTAGGCGCTGCGCTCGTATCCCGTCCGGGGGAAAGTGATGCTGCAAGGGGCGCCGAGGACGTTTCAGGGGCGCCGCGATGCAGTACGCAGGCGTGGAATGCCTGATCAGGGACGGGGCTTGTCACCCCTCCTCCCTGAACTCACCTGTGGGCTCACAAACTCATTCAACCAACTCCCAAACCACTGCCGTGGTCTTTCGGCACCTCCCAGTAGCTCTGAAATCCAGAATCCAGGGGCTTCCACATTATGTCTACCACTGTATGTCCTGGTCTATTCAACCCTACCCTTGCATCATGCTCGTACTGAGTCAGCACCGAGAGATTTTAATAAGGAGTGGACTGATTTTCTCGGGCTGGACTAATGTGAACGCCAGGTCCGGGCACTGTATAATTGCCTGGACATTCCTTCACGCTAGCGCTGCCTGGGCCTTTGGGCCGCACTCGCCTCATTATCGGTGTGTGCCGTTGTGGAGCGACCGCGAGCGAGGCGTGCGCGGGCAGGAGGTACCGGCGGCGACACAGCCACGATAGCCGGTACCTGAGCTGCCATCGCGCCCCAAACAGATTTGTCATGCCCCAGTTACTGTAGAAACGCAGTTTCAGAGGAGCATCATATCTGGACGGTGGCGTGACTCTTGGCTGTCGGATCACAGCCAGATTACCGATGGCGAGTGCTTTCTTGATATGAGGGCGATTTTTTGTTACAAACAAATGACGACACATTGCTGAGATCTACGGCAGCTGATTCTCTCCGAGTACATTCGTCCGGTGCTCCGGCTGGTCTGTGCTGTATCAGTACGTGGAAAGGGTCAGGATAGCGGTTCAAAATGGATGCCAGTTTCCCAAAATGCTAGAGATTTACTGATGTGCGTGATTTTTTTGCCCGAAAATGTTATTGCATCTCGAAACATTTGGGTTAGATCTAGTAATGTTTATTTGTGACATCTAGGCGTGATGTATATGTGTGATGTATATTTGTGATATATTTGTGTGATGTATATTTGTGATATGTAAGTGTGATGTCTATTTGTGATATGTAAGTGTGATGTCTATTTGTGACGGCACCGCCACCGTGCAGCAACCGGTTGCGCCACTCTGCTGGGGCCCTCCTCTTCTCAGGCTATCAAAATACTTAATTAGTCATGCGGGGCGCTGCTCTTTGCAGTGCGCCGCGTCTGTAATTGCGCGGACAGGCGCAGACACCCTGCGGCAGCGTAATAGAGACATCGGCGCCAGGCCCATCCAGCGCATATACGGACTGTTGCCCGCTCGTTATGACACATTACGCCAGTCTGGTGCATTAGCAGTGCTCAGTGCCTAGCTCTGCTTACGGCGTGAGAATACGCCGCTTGCCCTGTGCCATACTGCATCCGGGTTGCAGGTATTCTTTTCAAGTTTGGAGTTGAATTTAAGTCTTTTCTGTGGCTTTTCACTAGCCGTATTTGGAAGTGATCATGTTTTCCCTGGCGTTCTGTTTTATTGGTGCCTGTTTTGCATTTGTATCATTCATGGTATTACATAGTTCTACGTATTGCTGCCGTGGGAAGTGCACTATGACGATGTGCCAGTGTGGCTTCCCGGATTATCACGAGCTGCATCGCCTAATGAGCTACTCCGAATTATAAGGCCGCGGCATACCGGCCACATTAAATGCAGGCTCCATGGCTTTTCAGAAGCTCGCCAGCCTGAAAGGCATGGCGAGCTTTAGCCAGTCACGAAATCGCAAACTTTACTGTTAGAGCGTGCTGAGTTGAAAGTGAACACGCTGTTCAACAGGCCTAAATTCAGTGTAGAAGCCCCTTGTCTTCAGCACTGGAAGAAGTTCCGTAATCTTAGGGCCCGATTCAAAACAGTCTTCGCGGGTATTGAAAGGCCACGTGCACCGGTGAAAGAGTCGGTAAGGGCTTTAACAGTGAAACCCATCAAACAAACTTGGATTTGTAAGGGCAAGAGGGCAGAGGAGACACCATGTAATGATTGCAGTCACATTCTGCTATATTCGAGCTATTGTCTGTGGCCACACAGGAAACCCCGGTCTGCGACCTGGGCTAACGCCCCACCGGCGTAGGAGAGCCGCATGACAATGTGCTCAAAACAAACCCTATTTCGCTGTCAATAGCCCTGTTCCAGCTGTCAGCACAGTTTTGTCAGCACCAATCAGCGGGCCGTGTTGCGCTTACGTCACAGGGCTGTAGCCTCTACCCGGGAACTAGTTTTAGAGGTTTTACGGGCTGACGGCGTGCTATTTGTGCTGATGAAAAACCGTAAGTGCACGAAGTGGCAGCCTAATATTCTTTAATGGTATAAAGGTTTAAGTTCCCTTTGCTTAGCACAAACAAGAGGCGATTATGGCGCTGATGATACTTTTCTGGAGGAGAAGTTAGAGGTCCTGCTGACAAAACTGTGCTGACAGCTGGAACAGGGCTAATGTATCTCTTCATAATCCTGTAGGTCAGTGGTATCACTCTTTTCTTTGAAATAACTAATAAATAGCTCACGGTCAACCCCGGATTAGAAACGGCCACCCCTGATCACAAGCCAGGGCCTCTAACCACTAGATCACTGCACCATACTGTACCCACTCCCACTAGCCCTACACCTGCGACCCGTCAGGAGGTCACTGGCCGGTATGGCTCAACCAAAACGATGCCGTGATCGTGGCGCCGGGTTTTGTGTTCGTACAGAAAAGGCATGGTACAAAGCTGCTTCTAGAAGACGAACCAAACATTATATTGGCCTAGAATCACTTGTATCGTCGAGCTATGATCCTAAGCTAGCTTCATGCCACATTTCATCCACTTCAATTCATTTTAAGGATTTGAAACCATGGTGAGAAGCAAACATGTTCCGAGAAATTTAGCGCCTTGAAATACCCTTTCGGACGAATTACTCGAAAGCCGTTGGAGATAAGTGGGTAGTGTAAATGAATGGAATGACCGCAATCGATTTTCCTGTTCCGCCATGTGAATTCTGAGCTTGTGAGTGACATGTGCTCGGTACCGAAAAGCTAGAAATAAAAAGTTTTCTACTAAAATTATATTTATACATATAAAACAATGAGTTTCAACATCCCGATATCCATCTCCAAATATTATCAGGCGTAAGCAATCTTTTTCATTATCTGAAATGAAAAGTCAATTCGGTGCATTAGATCACGAGATATTAAGATTTGAATGAAATGTGCAAAAATGCAGTCCTCCGGCAGAATGGCAAAAACTAGGTCAGAATTTTATGTTTTCCACTGAAAACTATGCCTAAGCACAATAAAATTGACCTAGCTGCCTCCAGGTGGCTGTATTTAAACTAACTGAAGCGTGCCTTCTGGCATTCCGAGCGTATAAGACGTCCGTCAAATTTCAATAGCTTTTTTGCTTGTACCAGAAATACTGCGTTTTGGCGTAATAAATATTGTCGGACCAGTTCTAATTTTTTTCATAGGTGGCACCTGTTGCTTGTTCAAAAGGAGGCAAATTTCAAGTTCGTGGCTTAAGAAATAAAAATGAGAAAATTCAAAAATGAAAAAATTTGTTCCAAAATTTCTCAAAAACTGCTTTGAATTTAGATTCGGGACCCTTAGTTTGGGCGTCTGGCGTAAAAGGGCTATCACTCCTACACAGTTGCAGAGCCCTTGCATCAACTGTCAGAACCACCAAGCGGGCAGAATAGAGCCTCTTGAGAAATCTCAATCCGCTTCGCTCCATGGATTTCGTCTTGCGGCTCTGACTCCAGGCCTAGAACCAGCTGATCAACAGTTGCCTGTATTCTCCAATAACGATAATTGTGACTGTAGAGGCGATGGAGAGAACCATTTTGACCGCGTTCAGAAAATATAAAAATAATTATGGTCATTCTGGTCATTTATCCCATAAAAAACAAACATATTTGAACCTTCAATCCTGGATTTCAAGCCTTCTGCAGGCAAGCACTCATATGCCTAAAGTCTACAAAAGAATACCAGGATTGACTTGCAGGTAGAAATATTACCCGGAGTTTGTTCTGGAGTCGACAGCCGACTTCGTAGCACTAGTGCTAAGTATGTATAATAGCATGCATCACCTGAGCCAGGTGCTCATGATGACCGCGAACGGTCGGCTGGCCCGGTTTCTGCGGTCGGCGCTTTTATGTCTCAATGTTCATACTCTGACCAACAACTTGCAAAGTGATGCCATACCATGTAATTGTACACTTAGTTAATGTATACTAATGGGGAAAACAAAGCTTAAGAAAAGGCAATCCAAATGCCGTCATCCTGAGCTTTATTCGTACTCTCCCGTCTGACTCAGGTACAAACATACATCCATACAGGCTTTCCCTCGTCGCTCGCATGGGTATTTTTGGAATTTGACATCCGGTCATGGGCGCCGAAAGCGGGGGGGACGGGGGGACGCGTCCCCCCTGTTGGCCAACCAGGGGGGACGTCCCCCAAAAAATTTGGGTCAATGGTCATTGATGCTGTCAGGTATCGAGTATGCTCAAAATTCGCCTCCCCCGGTCAGCACCAGCCCGGGTCCGTCCCCCTGCGAAAATTCCGTGGCGGTGCCCCTGCTTCTGGTCGTGACTGTGGCGCCTCCTGTACCCACAATACAACCACTTCCTCTCTAAACAGGCACGCATACCAGCTGCCCTGACGTGCTATGGTGTTGCCGGACGTGCCTGACAAGGGTCCGACAAACAGAAGGGAATTCCGCAGCCGTTAAGTCTGCGCGTTCTTGGTACCCTCTGCAGAGTTCCTCAGGGACCGGGATGACGTCATTTCTGACCTAGTTCTTTGCATGTGTCATTTGTAAACCTACAGATGATTGTAAGCGACAGTTCAAGGCCATATTCGCAGCTTTCGCCGCGCGTAGGAGTTAAAAAGTTGTGTTCCGGGTTATTTGCGTCGGTAAAACTTACTACACTGAATCAACACTAGGAGAATCATTGTTACGGGTAGTCAATGCAATAGTGATTTATGAATGAGAGAAGCTCTTTCACGTGCTTCTATATCTATGAAAAGTTGTATCAGGTGAGGTATCTCTCCACCCATCCCGTAGCCAGGTGTGTGTGTAGGGATGCTTGGTAAGGGTTTCTGTTCATGGTAATGGCGTGAAGTGTTTCAAGCGTTCGCACCGTTGTTGTGAATATGATCGAGCTGTCTTCGAAGAGAGTTCAAACGCGTCCGAGGAAGGATTTAAAGGTGAAAGCTGTGAAATTTTAGCTGTAGAAATCGCTGACCGTTTACGCAAGAGTTTCCAGTTCTCAGTAACGAAATATCAGGGAGCGATTTCATGATTTGTGACTGGTTTCCAGGCGCAGCGTCGGGCCACTCACGTGATTCGTCTGAAGCTTGTTTGAACAGGGGCGGAGAGGACAGCACCCGTCTCATGGAGCAAGGGGAACCAAAACAACGCTAACTGCTGAGCATATACACCATGTCACACTTGAGGCTAGAGATCTACATTCCAGCTGACCATCTCAGTGCGTCAGCTTAGGTCAAGCCGTCGCACAATGGTATTACGTCGGCAGTGGCTGGAACCGCCGGCGGTGTTGGCCTACCTGCCTGGAGTGGTTTTCCAGTATCGTCGTCTGGCGCCGCGCCGGTGCCCAACTGTTTGGCATGCGCCGCCTGTCGGCGCTCGGCTCTCCTCTCTCTGTCTCGTCTCTCTCGGCGTCGACCTGCCTCACTGGCGGGAAAGCTGCCTGTCAAACCTCACCGCTGCGCCGCTGCGGCCTCCGACAAGAGGCTTGGACGCGACCGACAGCCACCCGAGACGCCGGCCTCCGACGCTTCAACAAAGGCCGTCGTTTTCGCAGAGAAAACTGCCGGCGGGTCAGCGTTGGGAGAGGAGGCCGGCCTGACCCTCTGAAGGAGAAGTGGCTATTCACAGGTATACGCCGGCCGCCACGCAAGGCCGATACTCCCAATGAACGCAGTGGGTGCGGTGATACGCAGTTTTGGCGGATGGGATATCGTGATAAAACAGGGCTGGGAAACGGCAATGTTGCGGCTTGTTTTCTGTCCGGGTTATGATGCTTAACTGAAACGTAGTCATCTTGTCAATTTGAAAATGGAGGTTCTACTTGACTAAAATGACACTGATGACCAGTTTCCCTCCTGGAATGAAGTATTCGTGGAAGTGGGTTTACAAACAGTGCGCCACTGTATATCTTACTGACATATTTATACCATCTCGATAGGGTAAAAAGTACTTGAACTTTGCTGTGACAGGCTGGATGACTGATGTGATCGAAGCGTCTGATTCTGGAAATCGGTAGCTTCAGTTCTTCCATAAACAGTCAAAGACCACCTAGGAGTGCTTCATACGTACTTTCGTGAGTCACAGAGATGCGACTGGCTTTATCAAATTCGGGGTTGTTTTACTGCGTCAGACTTATGACGAATTCAACTGTTGTATCCAATGCAGATGTGCGATACGCTCTCGGTCGATGGTGATGTGGTTTCTGAAGGTGAGGCTGCGGCCAAGATTTGCATTAAGCACAAACAGCCGCATGCGCCGCCAATAACATGTTTATCGGCTTTAAAATGAATCACGGCCCACGCGGAATAGCATGAGGCTGATGGATAGAAGTAGTAGTTATCAGTAGGGTTACAGTGTTTTGGGAAAGGAACACATCTGAAATGTGCAGTTAGTGTCTGCCCTCACGAACGCACCTATTGTGCGTTACTTCCAAGAAGATGGCCCACCACGAGGAGTGCTTGTGGATGAGGTATTGTAGCCGGAAACCGCGCTCCACTGGATTTTTCTCACGAGAAAGAAATCATTCTGTTCGTATGTAAGTCTTGCCTGGGTTCGAGTCATTGAAAACAGGTGGAATTACGATGCTTGCTATGGAAGTCTGGTTTGACCACCATCGCAAGGTCTCAAAGATAAGGATCCGTTCTGAATTGCGCTAGTACACCTCAGCGTTCCAGACGACCCAGTTGTCATCTGTTTCGAGTTTTAGAGTGTACCATGGATTGATATCCGAATGGATCCCCGGACCCTGGACGGACTAGACCGGATTGATATCCGAATGGATCCTCGGACCCTGGACGGACTAGACCGGATTGATATCCGAATGGATCCTCGGACCCTGGACCGTGTACTAGACCGGATTGATATTCGAATGGATCCCCGAACTCTGGACGGACTAGACCGGATTGATATCCGAATGGATCCCCGGACCCTGGACGGACTAGACCGGATTGATATCCGAATGGATCCTCGGACCCTGGACGTGGACTAGACCGGATTGATATCCGAATGGATCCCTGAACCCTGGACCGACTAGACCGGATTGATATCCGAATGGATCCCCGGACCCTGGACGGACTAGACCGGATTGATATCCGAATGGATCCCCGGACCCTGGACGGACTAGACCGGATTGATATCCGAATGGATCCTCGGACCCTGGGCGGACTAGACCGGATTGATATACGAATGGATCCTCGGACCCTGGGCGGCTGACCGGATTGATATGCGAATGATCCCAACCCGGTGACTGAAGGATTATATCGAATAGATCCCGAACCGACGACTAGACCGGATTGATATCCGAATGGATCCCCGGACCCTGGGCGGACTAGACCGGATTGATATACGAATAGATCTTGAACCCTGGGAAGACTCGATCAGATTGATGAGACTTCTGCTAGTTTTGGACCTGGCCATGAATTTCTGTTTTTTTTCTTGTTGATTTAGTGGTATTTTTCGTACATGAATTGGATTTGTATTTGTTATGTTAATGCTTGTAATACTCCCATATAGATCGGCTAAGAATGATTGGGTTTTGCTTGATAATCATGATGTCCAATACAGACTGGCATTTGTGGGGAGGAATTTAAATATGGACCAAAATGGACGCCAATTGATAATTGATTTCCCAGGCCAGGTCGTGCTTAATTGTGAGCATATTTGAGCTCCATAGGGTTTGTTCAGTTTCGCCTTTGAGGCTTGGCATGTTTCACATGCTGAACCAGCAAACCTTTCAAATAGTTCCACTCACTGGCCTGTTTTTACCGGTGGTTCTGGCATAAGCGGGTCCAGGATTTATGATGGGGCATCCAGTCAGAGGGCGCCATTTGGACCAGTGGTGCGCCTTTTAGACGGCGTAACCTCTCAGGAGGGATGCTAAATATTATCGCCGGGTGCTGATACTCGCATCCGAGGGAAGTGGTGACGTTTAAGGGGGTGCAAATACGTTTCATCGGGGACTGAGGCTATTGCAAGGGGCAGTGAGGCGCGCTGGGGGAGGAGAGCACGCATCACCATGCCTCTCCTGGGATCCACGAATTGGTTACGGACTTCCACGCAGCTTTGTGATGGGATTCGAAATGGAACGACAGTCTAGCAGAGCGTGCTAGAAAGACTCGTTTTGTATTTGGTTTTGTTTTGTGGTCCCTTTCCGTAGGTAGCCGGAGTGCAGTATTATTCTTATCACCAACTCTGCCGTGCATAGGAAAAGGGGTAACTCCAATGTATCAGCAATGAGAGTTGCCCCTTTTTCCTTTGCACGACAGAACTGACCAGATTTTCCATTGGACTTAATCGTGTCACGGCCGGCACACCCATGGCTACCTTATGGGACAGGAGCACCTGTCGTTACCGACGCGCGTGTCTTGCGGCACGCGACGCCAGTGTCGCCGCGTGCGACGGCCAGGCTCCTAGGGCGACGCGGACCGTGCCGTACGCCCATCATTGCCGTCAGCTCTCTACACGCGCCACGCTCGTTCACAACAGGCAACGACATGAGCTAGCCGTCGGTGGCAGATGTGTATCTGGCCTGGCTGGGTGGTCCGCGGTCCGTTGTTGTCAGCCGGCGACGGGGTCGTTGTATTAGCCTCAGCCGTCTTAATAGACCTGGTTGTTTTCAGGTTTGGGAACGACGGAGAGCTGCCCTGAACGGTGGGAATTTAACCTGGCTGTGTTGCCTCAACGTTTTGGGGTCGTGGACTATATAGTGACGTGAATGTGTATTCAAAGGTGCTATGTGCCAGTTACTACCCCTGTTGCATCCAAATGAATATCTGCACGGTATAAGCCTGTGGTAATCCCGTGTGCAGATATTGGGCATACTTGTATGACCAAGTCAAAGAATTTCACTTTATGTTTGAGGGAAGATCGTTTAAAGGCGCTCAGTTGGTTTGTTAGGGCTGCACCATCCGCTCTTCTCAAGTCCACGAGGGTACCACTCCAGCTATACAAAAGAAAGTGTTTGCAGAATCAGGGGTGAATACAGGGGCCAAAAAAGTGGTCTGAATGTCACCATTGTAAATGCCAAATCATTTATGTGACACCAGTCCAGGCTGCCAAATTTGGCACGTTTTGCCTTAGAAGGATACCAATGGACACTCCTGGACCATTCGAGTGGTTAAAAAACATTGCTAGTTCAAATAACAGGTCTCAATTTCGGTTATTTGTTCGGGTATTTGACTGGAGGAAGTATGTAAAATAATTTTTGTCACATTGCCCGCCTTGGGTTGTCACCATTTAGAATGCCAAAATGGTTGGTTTTTCTACCCCTGGGTAAATACTTCAATATATCAAGGTGCAATTCTGGATTCAAAAGTCGAATGAGTAGGTAAGTGCATGTATTCTCGTTTCAACTTGCTTCTCGTTACAGTGTCTATCAAAAATGACCGTTTTTACTTCTCAGTCCCATGGTTGTCGCCGCTTTCAAGGTCCCCAAAGTACCTACTGTAAATCGGCTTTGGCAGCAATGGCCGATGGTAGGTACACATTTTTCCACATATATACAAAGCTTGAGATCTCTTCTCGACCCTGGGGGTCTAACACTGGCACGGGAATATATATATATATATATATATATATATATATATATATATATATATATATATATATATATATATATATATATATATATATATATATATATATATATATATATATGTATGTATGTATATATACATTTCATGGTGGATTTTAGCAGCCTTGGGGATGTTTGAGTTCCCTCACTGCCTGCGACACTGGCGAGTTTCAGGAGGGAAGAAAACGTTGTTTACATAGAAATAGCTTAACCATCGAAAGTTCTCAGGGTGCACACATACTTGGCACAAAATCACTCTTCTGGGAGGCTGTCTCCTAACGCGTATCGCCCCGCTTCCACGCGCTGGGGTCACACGACGCGACTCGGCGGGGAGAGTGTGGGAGTGCGCGGGCAGAGTGGGGAGCACAGGCGGAGGCGGGGCGGCGCCGGGCGCCTGCCGCTCTGTTCTGCTCTGCCCAGTTGTGGTTCAGAGGTGTTAGGTGAAGGTGCAGGAGTGCACGATCCCGCTACAGCGGGTGACGCGCTCTCCAACGCTAGAACGTCGCACCAGCGACAGAGCCAGCTGCTGCTACAGGAAACCGCTCTCGGTTAGTCGCCTGTGGCAGCCGTGTTCGAACCGAGTTACACACGCACACTGTGTTTTTGAGCTTGTGAATTAGTTTAGAGACTTAAAGTGTGTTTCGGTAGCTCTGCACCCTGTACTCCGGCGTTTCCATGAGTAAGGTATAATGTTCTGTGAGCGATTTGAAGGTTTGGGTGGGTTTCTACTGGAAATAGTTGTGATTGAATGATTATTTCGTTAAATGGAAGGTACTCTTGAACTGGCCTTTAGTCATTGTTTCGTGAAAATTTTTATTTTGGGCACTAAAAATGCTACCGGCAATAAGTGCATGTGAACACATTGAAGAAAGTTGATTTGATACAATACATTTTTTGTTGTGCATGTCTTAGATTTTTGTCAGACAATAGTGATATGAAAATGCTAGGCTGTTGTAAATAGCTCTTGCTTTATTGACAGTCCTTCTTCCATCGATAAAGGGTTGGCGCCAGTGTTTGAATATTTGAAACATCTCGGTCAGTTTCAGTTTACTCTGTGGCGTGTGATAAAATACAATTTTTCTGTGAGCGGCACCGAGAAAAGACCTTTCCAGAAATTGGAACATTTCTACGGTTCTAAAAGTGACACTTGATATTGGAGTTGTCCTGTGCTCCATAAGACCGTAAACATGTTTGAACTGCTTTTTATAGGTTTTCAGTTTTATCAAAAAGAGAGGGGACATGACTTTTGGGAATTGTTTTCCATTTAGCCATGCCATTTTTTACTTTGATAAAACTGCCGCAGAACTTTATTGACTTCCAGAGAAAAAAGTGGAACTACCGGAACCGTTCTAGTTAGTTCCCGCTGCTTTAAAAGTCAGCTGTCCGGTAAATTTGTTGTAAAATTCTTAGCTACATGTACCGTCAATCTCTGAAGTAATTTTTTAGCATCACTCCATTGCTAAAAATACGATTTTCAAGAACTACTCTCACTGGACGCGCAAATGTGTGTGTTGTGTTTGGGAGGCTAGGCGCTGATGTGATTCGTCCTCTCTTCATAAAGGCACAGGTCTTAACCCAAAACTGGGCAAAGCATCAAACCTTATATCACTAGACAAAAAAATCAAATCCAAACCAGATGTTCTGAATTTGGCTCCATTTGGTGAGTTTCTGTGCCAAGTTACTGCCGTAGCTTGTCGGGAACATCTAGACCAGGCCTCGAACTTCTCGTAACAGACAACTAATACCTGGTGTCGGTCCATATCAGGGACATTTCGTTAATGTGCTGCTGAGTGAAGCGACCCATTTTTAGGAGCTGATATCGTAGACTAGAAGGGATAATAATGACCTGGGGTCCTTTGTTTGACACTTATTTCAGTCAGGTGGTCAGCTGTAAGCTTTTCTAGAAAATGGGAAAATGGGGCATAAAATATGTGTTCAGAATTTGCTAATGGGCCTAGTTGACAATCTGAAGCAACTAATTCTGGCCATGACCTTATCATATTAATAATTGTATTTGTATTGCATTGAAAAATTGCAAGAGTATATAGTATTTTATATTGCTGATAAGATAGCAATAGTGATAAATAAGAAACTCTTAGATTGAGTAATTTTAAATATTCTGAGGAAGGGCTGTGTCCCGAATATATCATCACTGTGACCTTTCTATACCGTGTATCTACGGTTCGAGGAGAAAGGCCAGTTAACAACCTATCCACCGAGGCCCCCAAGAAACATAGAGGGTCTTCAGCTGTGCAATTTCTCATATACTAGAAAACACATGTTGTGGAGGACGGATGTTCGCAAGTTCGTTTGGACTTAATCCACAAATTGCTTTTGGGTCAGAGCCTTCGGTCTGTATTACACTGTATTACAGAGTTTTGTCAGCGGAATCGAACCGAATCAAGTGGGCTGGTTACTAAAAATCAAGACAGTATGTAAAGCTCGGCATAGTCACGTGACAATGATAAACAGTAGCTTCCGGCCACATTTCTCAAATATGTGTATACTCCGTCCTGAACTATCGCACAAGATTAGTCATTTTCGGGGTGTGGCGTGTGTGTTTAAACCTTGGTTTAAAGTTGTCGGTGTTTAAAAAACAAAAGCTAATGGCTCCATGAATAAAGTCAGTGTAGGAAGAGCGATGCCCAAGTATACTATCCGGATGCGATCTCGCTCTGAGAAGCCACTGTCTGGATAATTAGTAGAGGCCGCTTCGTCCTAGGCTAACACAGGCTGTTTGTTAAGTGTGTAAATTAGGTGTAAGGCTCCTGTTTCATTCGTAAGCAAAGGAATAAAATAATAAGTATCTACGTCATCTGAGACAGGGTGCTCGGTGTCCTCAAAGTGAAAGGAAACTTCAAGATCACGAGGCCTGGCGGCGGCTTTTGCCGAGGAAAAAGCGGAATTGCATGCTTTGGTAGCAAACAATTGACGTTTTTGCTGCAGTCTTTCAATCAGCCTTACTGACTGGCGATTTTCATGGCTGCTTGACCGGCGTTGGCCTGTGATGTATCATTACGGGCACGATATGTTAACGATGGCACCATATGAAAAACGTAGGTCGAACTAGTTTCGTCAAAAGTACCTTCTCGGAGAAAGGCTCCTAGAGTGAAAGCAGTGTGTTGGCGAAAGAATCTGTATGTATTTCGGAATAGCTACACTGATGTTTTCCACCCACTGATTCTTTATCAAATCTTTATTTTAGAGTGAACCATCCCTTGGGTAAATTCATCGAGGATGAATAATTAGGCCACCTCTTCATCTTTTGGTGAAGATTAGCATGTTTTTCTGTGAGAGGTGCTTGAGAGAACAGTCATTTCGATAGCCTATCATTCTTGCTTCGTCCCATGCTTACTCAGCCCTACACTTCTTTACAGCCGTCTCGAATTCTGAAACTTCCGTCCTCTAGTATTTGTTTCGTAGTATATTGCTAATGGTTCAAAAAAATGTATTAAGCATGCTGTACTTACACACCAGCTGAGCTGCTACGGATTCCAGTTGAAATTATTCATTATCTGTGATACTTATACTAATTTTGGGTGTCAGAATATAGGGATGGAAGATTCTCTTTCCAATGCTGTTTTTCTTGCAAATATAAACTAGTGATGGCCCATTCTAGAAGCATGTCTTTAGAGAAAAGAGAGAAGCTAAAGTAAGATGAGAATGCGCATGCACTTAGACGAAGAAAATATTTTATTCAGCTCGAATGATTTCTGACTCGTCGCACACCATTTTCCTGCATGCCAAAATTTCGACACAATTGCAGCTCTCAGTGGTGAAGTCGTTCTGCGTATATATATATATATATATATATATATATATATATATATAATATTTTATCTGAACATATACGATGCAAGATAATTTGTTCTCTGTCGAAGCATTAGAAATTATCAAAAGTAGGTATAGAATAGAATGGAACTGTGCCATGAGTTGTTAAGATGTTCCCTGGCCTCTCCCCTCGAATCCGGAAATGTAAAAAACACTGAAGATTATCTATTCGAAAAGACCTTCCCAGAAATTGGAACATTTCTACGGTTCTAAAAGCGACACTTGATATTGGAGTTGTCCTGTGCTCCATAATTCGAGGTCTGGCTATACTAGGACTGAGAATTATTGATATTTACTCCACGATTCTGATGAAGGGCTGTGCCCGAATATATAATCTTCAGTGTTTTTTTACATTTCCGGATTCGAGGGGAGAGGCCAGGGAACATCTTAACAACTCATCATCATGCTCCTCGCCGCAGCACTTCAAAACTTATCAACGTTTGGAACTTTGCCATTGTAAAATTGTAAGACTCTTCTCCCGTTTTAATGAAGTCGATAGCAGCTTCGAATGAGCCCTTGTTTCAATTATTCTCCGTTTTTCCTTTGTATGTGTGTCCAGATTTCGCTCCAGGGTAGCTTTACTAGAAAAAAACATTGAGCTTTGTCAAATCTGAGACATTCATAAGATGCGTTGCATCTAAACCGAAATGGTTGTGAGCCAAGTATCTAAAATAGACTTTTTGGAGGATTGATCCAGTGCGAACCAGTTTTGGCTCGCCTGTCACAGATTTGATAGAAGGAATTTCGGACAAGGTCTGGATAGACTGAATTCCAGTTGTATAATATGCCATTACGCCCTGTAATTGGGCAAGTGTGTCGGTTGAGATTAGCCCTGATAAAATAGGCAAAAAATAATGCATTAGTCGGCAGAGGCGGATCCAGAATCTTCCGGAGGGAGGAGTGGCTGTCATCAGACACGTTCTCGGGACCAGTCGGGGCGCCCTAGTTGTTAGAGGTCCCTATTTGTATCTGCAGTTATTGTAGCAAGCACCCTGTGGTGGATCCAGGATTTCATTTCGGGGGGCTAGGAGGCTCGGGGCTCCCCGCGTCATTGCCTCGGATCAGCCTCTGCCTTTGTATTAACTATAGGCAGTCAGACATTTCAGGGGGTCTTCAGCCCCTAGCCCCCACCCCCTTGTTTCCGCTACTGCGAGCAGCCTACCATCTCAGACATCGCAGATGCCTTATACTCCGACGGGCTAGTTTAGTTGTTCATTTCATCCTTGTGAGAAACAGTTGCCCGAAAATAGTCATCGGTTTTTAATCAGAGATACAAATTATTCACACTAGGCCCCTGGCGCAGATTCTTTTCTATCCGGTGCGAGGCGGCGCCGGCCGCCACCTCCTGCATCCGCCCCGGTCTGTCTGCGTGCCGTCGGCGGCACGTGACGTGCGAGCGACACCTGCGCACTGCGCGTGCTGCGTGTCGGCCTGATTGAATTGTCCCCGCGCTGCTTTACTGTGCAGTATAAGCCAATGTCCGCTCGGTTTACGGCGCGTAACTGTCGGGGAGTTGTTGATAGGGTCAGCCCTCTTAGCTCTCAGTTGGCCGGGGCCGTGCTATGAATGGATACCAGGTTTGATGTTGCCTCGGCTGGCTATTAACGACAGCAAAATAACCCCGTGGAGGACCCAAATATGGCCGCCAGGTATTGATAACGTAAAGTAGGCAATATATCAGTCGCGGTGGTCCCAATGACTGGCGCGCTGAGCGCTGCAGCTAAGTAGTCAGGGCTACAGCTAAGTAGTCGGGGCCCCATTTTGCAATCTGAGTGGTACCTTACTTGGCATACCTGCGCATATATTTCTTAATTTGATCAGACTGTAATCTGCCGTCTGGAGCTTCATTATGTCCATTGGGTTTTTCCCTTGCATTAATTTTGATAATAATCGGATACGAAACATTATTCAATAATCGTGTTTTAAATTGCACATAATTGGCGGCATTTCTTATAAAAGAAGAGCCTAATACTACCCATTCAAGTACTTTATCTGTTTATCTGCAATTAAAGTTGCTGAGCCTAGAACAAGAGCCGCCGCCGCTTGTCTTTGCTAGGCGTTACCCCTACTGATGGACCAGGGAATACGTCCAGATGAGCGTTGTGGCGCGAGACCTAGCTGCGTGCCTTTAGTTCCTCGTAACAGCGCAGAACTACACGCATAGAAAGATCCAGAGGACAACGGAGAAATGTGTCCCCATCGACAACAACAGGTCCCCCCCCATCGACTCGCCCGGTACCCCCTGAAACGTCGCTTCTCATCCCTGACCCCAACCAGGATCCAGATATTGGCGCCCCCACGATGCAATTTGACGCCCATTTGACATGTCTCTTCTTAGGAGTAGGTGTCCCCTGCCTTAAAAACGCCCCTTCCGGACCCATGTGGCAGCCGTGCTCAAATTGTCCCCTGACGTAGGAAATTTTTGATCTACCTATGCCTGTGTGAATTTTCACTATTTTAGTGTTGGAAATCTCCTTGATAGCGCTCTCCGAGACAGCGGATAAGTGGGATTTCGCCTGTTATCGCCAGGTTGGTCCTCCCGGAACAAAGTGGAGTGACTCCTCCCACTGTCAGGAATATGGATACGATATGATGATATGAGTGGAAGTTGAATAAAGTTTCATATACTGATGAGCCAGTATAGAAATCGCTTTTAAAGTTTAATTCAAATCATAGCCACCGAATCATTTCTAAACACCAGTTTTGCTTCGGGGACAAATTCAGGCCTGCGGTGATTGCAGATATTGTAACAAAGGGTATTGCTGACGTTTTTGTGCAGTTCGGGGACTAGAATGGTGGTTACTCTCAATGGATACAGCTTCATCTGTTTAAGTATGCGGCCTCCCTGCACCATCCTACGATTTCGACAGCTACTGGATGTGCCTATCAATGGTCCAGCTCATACACCCTTATTGAACTCTTAGAAAAGACAGACCGACACACA
The DNA here is from genome assembly GCA_034440635.1 of Lepas anatifera. Classification (NCBI taxonomy): domain Eukaryota; kingdom Metazoa; phylum Arthropoda; class Thecostraca; family Lepadidae; genus Lepas; species Lepas anatifera. The sequence goes on along the minus strand of JAOTON010001827.1, from coordinate 3,061,471 downwards.
TCGCCCGTAAAACAGATCGGAAACGCCATTTGTGCCAATGGCTTCACAAGGTACAGTTCCGGTCGGGTGTTACAGGCGCTCCGCACTTCCGTCGGACTGTGTGGGTATTTCCGTTTGAAAGCCGGGAAGGCCTACAGCAATCCGCCGGGCCGGCAGCCACGCGCGCGCCGGGTTTTTAGTTCCGGTGGGCATTGGCGGCGAATCCGCAGTAGAGCCGCGCCCACATACACCTGAGGCGGCTCCGCCAACGCTCGTCTATGCCCGCCGGCCCGTTTGACCTTACACGGTCATTAGGTGTCGATTGGGGTCAGCGGCTCGTCCGGCGCCGGCGCGGCTAAGGTCAAAGGTCACCGGTGAATACTGCCCCAGGCGATGCCACGCCGCACCGCGATGCCCCGGGCGCGATTGTTACAGTCCCGGCTGAGACGGTAACGAACGAAGGGCTTCCTTCTTATGACTGTCTAGAAAATAAGTGTCTCCATTGCTCGCAGCCTGGTAATGGCTAGGGTGATCAATAGGGCAAGGACTCGAAGCCGAAAATGTCTGCGCGTTGGACGTACTGTAGTGCGGGTAAAAAGTCGACCACTTTCAGAGCGCGGTCGATGCGGTAATGATGATGTCGTCCTGCCTATACACGTTTGTGTGGTATCTTTGGGGCTTGGTATCGAAATACAATTACCGTAACTTATTGGTAAGGCTTAAAAAGCTCAAAAAAGTTATATATGTGTGGGCCTGTGACTATCATTTAAGTTCTTTGGCGCTTCTTTTAGGTATATTCTAGGTCCATATTTTTGGCCACAGGTCTATGTTTTTTGCTATTTTATGACTGACTTCTGGGATAAATATGAATCTAAAACTTTCTTTAATTTGATTTAAGTTGCTGGAGTTGCAAGTACTCTCTGAAAGCCCTGCATCGGAGAAAAACTATTCAAGAGCATGAGGATAAATTCGGCTCAACAATTAGACCCCCAAGGAATTAGAATGCGTCCACGTTGCTCTTTTTAAACTCCCGATGTGTTAACTTGGCTCTGATGCGTGACTTACCTGCCATAATAACCGTTCAGATGTGACTTTTTGTTCCTTGCAGACACCATATTCGATAGAACTGCTTAAGAGACCCTTTCATGCCACTAAGAGTTCTAGACGATACTAAAAATGTATATACAGTTCGCAAATTTAATTATTTGATCCCTGGTTTCTAGAGTAAGTAGAGCCTAGCATTTTCTTCGATTTCATTAAGATTAAGGGCCTTGCGAGTCCTTTCTATGAATCCCCGCTCGTCAAGATCCCTAAAGTCAAGATTACGACAATAAAGTCGACTCCAAAAACTAGGTAAAAAAACTGGAATGCGACATCACGTCACCGTTTCTCGTTTTCGATCTTCTGGAACGTCGACTTGGCTCTGATGCGCGACTTCCCTGGCCTAATGAGCAATGGCTAATGTCCTGAAGATGTGCCGTTTGTCATTTTGTCATAAGCAGGGAGCTTACACTTTTGATTCCCTGGACTACTGGTTCCGTGACGCATACCAACTGGTCAGAGTGCCGCTAAACTTTGCATTGTGTTCCAATGGCTCTTCTCTAGTCGGTGCTGCAATAAAACATATCCATTCTTACCCAGCAGAAGTGAAGCGTTCGCAAGGTCTACCTCTGAGTAAGCAGACAAATTTACAGATGGCCCAGCCCAGCTCGGCCTAGTCCGACCCAGACCTGGCCTGAACTTCTTGAACTTCCTGAACACCATGAACAATCTAAGGAAATTTCAGCCAACCCTCATTCCTCATTAACAGAACTGTCCGCTCGATTATCGCCCAAAAAGGCGTCTTACTGGTATTATTCCACTGTTATTTTACGTAGTGTCACCTAATGTACCGACCTGCAGTCACGTACTCTACAGCACGTCTACCATGTCCATAACATGACTAATTTGTCTGCCCGTTCTTCACTGGTCACGACTTCCTGCAGGTTTCCCGTGTGTCGTGGTGGCCCAAATACAAAACATTGTACTACAGAGACGCCCTTCGAAAGGGCTGTCGGCCGACAATAACTTTTGATTAACAGCGCTCGCGGACAAGACCATTTTTGGTCGACCAGCAACAATATACGATTCACGCTCGACGTTCGGACATGCCCTTTGACTAGGGCTCCAACAATGACGCATTCCGTATGGGCGTAGTGTAGGCAAGCTTCTCAGCGCAACCGCCCGAGCGGCGCCGCTCTTTACGCCGCTGGAAATCACAGTGTATTCACGGCTCCGGCAGAGAGGCATAACTCCATAGTGTATCCAAGGCCGTTCTGCCTGCGGGTGAAGGGTCATGACGGGCCGTGCGGCTCGGCCTCCACTGAAGCTGCACAGTACAGCACCGGTTAACCCACGGACGCTTCCTCCTCGCCACAAACGTGAGAGGCGCCCGCCGACGGGGGCCCCATTTAGTGTGCTAATGACGCTGCGTACTGCACAGCTCTGGGCTCTGAAGCAGCGTAGACGACGGCTAGCCGCTGTTGATTGCAAGCGACCGCGATGCGACGCAAACCGCCGCTAGGTTGTCTGCCGTCTGTTTGGGTTTCCACTTGGATGCAAACGGGGTGAGCGGCAGTTATTCAATCTGCGGCTAGGGCGGAGCACGAACACAAGATCTGACGCGCCCTGGCGGTGCGCTAAAATGATGGCGGTGCAGCATGATATTAAGCGGCGGCTGGGGGCGGAGACGATGTGGTGTTATTGCGCCATCGGCGGCCCGCCGCAGTCGGGATGACTGTGTCTGTTGATCGAGAATGACGCTCGAAGGCCGCCGCCGGGCCAGAGCGCCCCGTCGGCACAGCCATTGCAGAGGCGACAATGGCCTCACAGAGGCCTACTATCACGACTTAGCTTGTCGGTCGTGTTCGAACATCTTCGCCGATGGTGATGTATTGAAGCCAGGTTTGGCACGCTGATAACCTCGGCCGCAAATCACACCTTCCGTGGCGCCACGCCGGGCGAAGCCGCCGTGTATTTTATTGGTGAGTTTATTTATTTGCAGGGATGGCTCCTGGCCAGCGCTGTGATGATGCCTTTCAAGGTGGCTGCCTTGCTCGAGGCGTCTGTTGGAGGTGTAGGGCGCGGCAACAAGCTGTGCTTTATCGGAGGTCACGGGGTCGCCAAGCAGTGATGGAACGTGAGCGGCCATCCTAGCGTCCAATGGCAATGGCGCCATGATAGCTCTCTGTCTCCCCCAGTGTTCCCGGGGATGGGGCTGTATAAGGAGGTCTCGTTAGCCAGCCATCGATAAGTGATGATCCTGTACGGGGGCATTGAGACGCCACGACCTATAAGGAGGTGATCCGAGTTGGAGTGTTCCGGGAGTCGGACACGACGAGTATTGGGTAGCGGCAGTGCGCTCCTATGGCACTTTCGACAGATGAAATATAATTTTGGGAGCCTAATGACGCACCAACTGCTAAGGTTGTACGGCGTCACCGACTCTCACCCTGCTGGGAAGGATTTGGAGGATCAGATCAACGTATTCAGAATCATTTGGCAGATGATCAGGCACATCTTCATTCTTGCAGTTTCTTTTCTAGATTATTTGTTCCAGACTGTCGTTAATTGTCGGAGGATTTTGGTCTGATAAATATCTACTTGATTCGTAAATGGTGGTTAATGTTCAGCACTATAACCTTACAATAAGCAAAGGTTATATTCATTATACGATCCCTGATTTCACCTTGCATGTGTAGGTAATCATAGAAAATTGTATCTATGCAGCTCATTTATTTTGGGTAACTAAAAGAAGAAGATAAGATTAGAACAACTTTAGTGTTATAAGTGGAGAGAAGACGCCTGCCTCTGAGAAATGAGAGTGAATATATGATAGAAGAGACCAGATCTCATGGTGAATACAGGTCAAACTTGTTGGAGATGGGCAGAATATGGAACTTGCGAATTAATTTCAAGAAAGGCAAGAGAGTTTTTTAACTGATGAAGAATTAACTGCGTTAAATTCCAGTGCGCTTATTGAAGAATATTTGTTTGAGATTGTTTTATAATTTATATACGTTCACTAATAAAGGAGCCAGCTATACTGCTCTTGGATACGCTGATGACTGAACAGCGTTCCAACAAGGTACTCCTATGGGCGTGATACGTTAAATTTTTTATTCAAATATCCATATTACTGCTGTGGCACGCAATCTCATTATTCAACCCCTCCAACTAGCAGGACATCGTTCGTAACGAAACTGCGTACAAGTCATTAGCGTTAAAGGGAATGTGGCACCTTCACAACGTGATTTTAACTGAGATAGCCAAGTTGTAAAGCAGGTCGGAAAACCCGGTACTCCATATTTCATTTGTCTTGGAACTCGATATTTCCGTAGAAAAAAGCTATAACTTACCTGACACCAGCCCCCCTCAGCCCCCCGTCGCCGGCGGCCATTGTTGTAAGCTACTGGTGTCACGACATATGCTGACGTCACGATGAGAATCAGCCAATCGAAGCCCTTGAAGCGTTTCAAGTATGGTAGTGGTTGCCAGATCGTGACATCATCCACAGGCTGATATTTAATTCTTTTTCTAGAGGAGTATTTTTAAAAACCAAATATTGAGCTTATTGTGCATTTTTCAGAGAAATCGTGAGTGGTTTCATTATATTTTACTAAAAGTACGCCTAATAACACTAAATTCCGGGATTCGAACAAGGTGCCACATTCCCTTTAAGCTCCGATAATTCTCAGCCCGAATGCCTGTTTGCTCAATCCAGCAACCACCTCAGAAACCCTCCCGACTGACCGAGTCCAGGCACACACCAGGGTAACTGTGTCGGCTGGCGGGTGGGGAGGGGAGCGCCGCTGTATCGTGCCGTTCAATTAAACGCCGGCCTGTTCTGGTGCGCCGGAGTTTGTGCGGCGGTGCCGGGGGCGGCGTGTGATGCGATGGACACTGGCACGCGATGTTCCGGCCGCCAGCAGGCGACCCACGACCGGCCTGCAGGGTCCGGTTGGCTGAAGCGCCGGGGCTGCCGGCCTCCAGTGGATGATTTGTGCAGGGAGTTTTGGCGAATTAGTGTGATTTGAGTACGGTAGATAGCGGCTGTTTTCGGTATGTTGTATTGTTTCTAAATGTTCGCCTTGGGTGATAAGTTTGGTTGCGTGTGCGCGGCGAACAGCTGTGTGGAAATGCAGGGGTAGTTTAATCCGAAGCGGCTGGGTTTACTACCGGTAAACACAAGCCGATAGAAGGAAATCGGTGAAAGGCAATGATGCATTGCATGATGCATGATGCTCTTACCATGAACGAACAAATGTCAAAAGATAGAAAAACTATCATGTATCATGTTGTAGCCGAAAAAGGAGCACTCATAAAATAAGGATCAGTGGTCCGAAAGTACCCACAGTTACAGATGAAACATACACCGCTCTGGCATCAGCCTAATCAATCACTCCGATTTGACAAGTCCAGGTTTATTGCCCTTCCCATGAAAGGAGTGCAAGCTTGAAATCACAACGCCGCACATTGCTGCACGCCCGTCTGCAACATTCCGGGGCATGCCAGGGCGAGACTTCTGTGTTGGTCTGCAGATATACAATGATGTGTCGGAACTCGTACGAAGTGCGCACGTGTTTCCATTGTGCTCAGAAAGCGGATTAAGAAATAGGCTCTCATGATGGATTGGTGTGTCAGAACTGGTCAGTGCGCCGGGTGGCTGCGGTAGGAGTGTGAAGCGTGGTGGTGTGGCTCTGTATTGCATTGCAGTTCCTCAAAGCACGCGATGTTGCGCCGAATGCTCGGCGGGAAGTGCTCGGGAAAGTGGTATTTTAGACATTTCTGTTCATGCGACACCGGAGGGGTGATGGCTAAGACTCCGAAGACTTGGGGGCCTCGCCCCCTGTCCCTACATAACAGCATGTGTGAATGCTGCTCAGGAATGTATGAATGAATGTACATACAGTGTTCCATAAAGCCCGGGAATGTACAGAGCATTGGCGGATGGTATACTTCGGTGTCATTTCTTTTCAATCGACGCCATTGGCTTAACCGTTAGAAAACTGAATATTTCGGGGATCGGGACATGACCTCCCAGCTCCCCCCACCCCCCACCTTATTCCCACCTACATGTACAGCCCCCGCTTTCTCTAATAATCAGTCGTTTGCTGTATGCATGGTTTGTTGATGGTATAATCACACACTGAGAGAGATACCTCCTGGCAGATATGTCGTTTCATTCTCGGCATGAAATTAGCAAGACTTCCACCGTGCAGATGTTAGTAGATATTCTATCTCCCTCCCCACCTTCTTACCAAACACCTCGGAGGAAACTGGCGCCTCTTGCCTGGACCACGAAGAGTAACTGGGACCGGCGGGCACCAGTGATAGTTGCAATTTGCCCTAATGGGCTTAGCACGCTGCACGGCACGTAGAAGGGAGGCTCCGAATCACCGTAATGGAGATAACAAATGGCACATGACGTCCACACAATGATCGAGCGCGATTCGGAGCGACAGTCGGATAGGAAAGGAGACAAATTGGCAAGAGTACACCTCTGAGTCACTGGCTAGCCGGGTTTGGAAACGGCGGATAGCTGCATGGCATGCACGTGAGTTTTTAATTCAAGTTTTTGGAGTTATCTCAAAATGAATACCTGGTAGCACGAGCATGGCAAAAAAAAAGAAAGCAGCAGAAACATACATGGCTTGGGATTATATATCCATGTCTTCGAGCCGTCCAGTGGCGTCGGGGAAGCGCCTTCGACTTCCACGCCGCTGAACCCGACTCAGATCAGAGGGACATTCTTCATAAGCTTTTTGATCCACATAAACTCCTACAAGAAAATACGAGTTGGCGATGCTATATGACCTCAGAAGTCGATGCGTCTTAAAGACCCCATGCTATCGATCTGCTTCGCCTCCGAATGATCAGCGGGGAGTATGGCGCTGGACCACGGGAGGGAAGGTATGCGCGGACCACGGGAGGTATGGCGAGGACCAGTGGGGAGGTTGGCGCTGGACCAACGGGGAGGTATGGCGCTGGACCAGTGGGGAGGTATGGTGCAGGACCAACGGGGAAGTATGGCGCTGGACCAGCGGGGAGGTATGGCGCTGAACCAACGGGGAGGTATGGCGCTGACCAGTGGGGAGGTATGGCGCTGGACCAGCGGGGAGGTATGGCGCTGGACCAGCGGGGAGGTCTGGGACCAACGGGGAGGTATGGCGCTGGACCAGACTGGGCAGCTCATGCCGCTCCGAACAGCGGGCCTCCCTGAGCGAACCAGCCGCTCATCCTTGGGTGGACCTGCCGCTCATCTCCGAGACCCCCAGCGTTGCGGGGATCTTCTTACGGAGCGTCGCCGACCCAAGAAGACACTCAACACCGAGGGCATACAAATGTCACGGGTGGCATGCACTCATGCACGCGGTGATGGGTGGTTCGGAGGAGCTGTTTGTGTTGGCTGTTTGTAATGCACCACTGCCTTGAGGGGTGGGGTGGGGGGGCGAATGAGTCACGCGTTGTGTTACCGACCTAGGTGGTGCTTGTGCTTTTCGATTCAGTTATAGGGGCGGAAAACACAGTATGAAGAAATTGCAAAGTTCTTAACACAACGGTTCTGTTAGCAGTGTCTTGTAAAATACTCACAGTAGGTAGGATATGGCGAGGTATATTTTATTTTCACCATGCTCATTCGACCATCTTAGTCTCAGACAAGCCACTTAAAATGTTACCTCTGCTCTCCTAAACATAGAATAAAAAGAACATGCGTCGCTATAACGGGGGCCAGGGAGGGCCGGCCGCCCCAATTTTCATCGAGCAGCTTCCCCATCTTAACCAATTTGGGAACAAAATTGTAGTTTTTTTGTAACCAGCTGGTGCAATAACGAACCGACATCAGACGATTTTTTAGGGGAAACATTCCTTGTCAGCAGGAGATAAAGGATTGACAGGCCCCCTGACTTGTTTTGCCCGTATAGATGCTTATGATAAAAACGTATCCTTCTATAGCATATTCACAGGCTACTTGTACTTTTTAAAGACTAGTGTATTTAATGCTCAAGAAAATGGACAAAGTCTGCATTTTTAGTAATTTTGTGCTAAGAGCTTAGATATGCTGGGATTTATATTTTCTCTTGATTTGCATTCTTCTGCAGGTGCTCCGTCCTGCCTCGTATTTTGCTTTTTTCGGCGAAATTCAGTTTGATATACCATTCATTCAGCAATGCTTTTCTGGTTTCAGCAGAATATAAGAAAACCTAGGAAACGTATTGCTATCCAAAACCACTGAAGGAAATTCCAGGAAGATATGAGTCTGTTACTTATTTTTTCTGCCGCCCCCCCCCTTTCCCTCCATCAACTAGTGTCATAACCGCGTCACATCATTCGTAAAAGCTTGTATTGGTAAACCCATGATTGGTCTGAAACGTTTTTTTCTAGTAAAGACAGCACAAGCACCTTGTTTTCAATAGGATCAATTATATATTAATTGATTATGTATTCAATAAAGATATCAAAACAGATGTTCCTTCGCAGCTCTCGGGAGAAAGAGGCACTTTTGTTTGAATACTACAGGATCAGGTGCGCTTCATACTGCGTGCAGATACACTCGCTAAACCACCACCCCTTCCAACGAGGTCTAGCACAAAGGCCTGTAACACAGCACCTTTGCGGCTCTGCATAAAACCACGACGATATTTGTAGTTTGTCATTGTTTTCACCGATGAGACCTCTTGCTATCCCAACAGCTTGTGTAGGGAAATCTGAGCCTTCGCGAAAGCCACAACAGTTCTGAGGTGGTGCAGGGATCCATACGAATATGAAGAGTTCCTATGGCCAGTCTATCATTCACCGCGGGGTCATGGCCCACACACTGCAATTAATCCACCAGTCGTAGTGCATTCAGTGCAATCATATTTCACCGGGTCCTTTGGTGAAGTGGCCTTCTCTCACAGTGCCTCCACCCTCTTTCAGGCTGAAGCATGGCCGTTTTGGCGTTCCGTGTTCCTCCCCGCCCTTCCGTTGTGCCGTTTCATCAGACTTCTCCGGCCCTGTCGTTATCGTGATAGCTGTGCACGGCACGTGCAATTGTGCAATCTGGCTAATTGTCGCCATCAGCCGCCAGAGGAGGCGACTTAATGGCGCCGCCACTCAACCTAGTTATAAGGGAATGTTGTATCACTGTACCCTCTCTCTCTCTCTCTCTCTCTCTCTCTCTCTCTCTCTCTCTCTCTCTCTCTCTCTCTCTCTCTCTCTCTCTCTCTCTCTCTCTCTCTCTCTCTCTCTCTCTCTCTCTCTCTCTCTCTCTCTCTCTCTCTCTCTCTCTCTCTCTCTCTCTCTCTCTCTCTCTCTCTCTCTCTCTCTCTCTCTCTCTCTCTCTCTCTCTCTCTCTCTCTCTCTCTCTCTCTCTCTCTCTCTCTCTCTCTCTCTCTCTCTCTCTCTCTCTCTCTCTCTCTCTCTCTCTCTCTCTCTCTCTCTCTCTCTCTCTCTCTCTCTCTCTCTCTCTCTCTCTCTCTCTCTCTCTCTCTCTCTCTCTCTCTCTCTCTCTCCTCTCTCTCTCTCTCTCTCTCTCTCTCTCTCTCTCTCTCTCTCTCTCTCTCTCTCTCTCTCTCTCTCTCTCTCTCTCTCTCTCTCTCTCTCTCTCTCTCTCTCTCTCTCTCTCTCTCTCTCTCTCTCTCTCTCTCTCTCTCTCTCTCTCTCTCTCTCTCTCTCTCTCTCTCTCTCTCTCTCTCTCTCTCTCTCTCTCTCTCTCTCTCTCTCTCTCTCTCTCTCTCTCTCTCTCTCTCTCTCTCTCTCTCTCTCTCTCTCTCTCTCTCTCTCTCTCTCTCTCTCTCTCTCTCTCTCTCTCTCTCTCTCTCTCTCTCTCTCTCTCTCTCTCTCTCTCTCTCTCTCTCTCTCCTTTTTCCGTCCTGGCTATCTGCAATATTCTTCCTGTCTTCTTGTCACGATCACTTTCGTTTTCCCGATATGATCTGCTTTTTTGGACAACTGTCTGAATGGGTTCTCTTGTCTGTGATGAGCTGTCCACTCGTATTCTTTCTCGAATTCCCGTTGTCTGATGCCGTTCCTGTTGAGATCGGCAGGGCGTGAGCGGAGGGCTATGATGTTTTACCGGCATGATGTTTCGTGAGTTGCATGTAGATTAAGAAGTGAAATTGCCTCGCGTGCCTGTCATGCTGGTCTCCCAGCAGCACTGCTGGGCGTCTCGTTGCTTCTATCATTCCCATGACATTGGGTATCAAGCTGGCGGCACAATGTTGTCGTGATGAACTCAATGACTTGAGCTCCGCTGGAACTCCAGAGTCATTTACATCCTCAGCTTTCCGCAGCACACCAACTCGCTCGGTACATACGCGGGGGCACCAGAGCCTGTCTCGGTTACCGCGGACTGCGCACCGTGTCCGACCCGGCCTGTCCGTCATGTCCGTCTGGGCGCGTCAGCCTCTCTCCCAGGTCCAGCCCATGTAGACGTGCGCTGTATGTGGCGATGACGGATGCGACCTCTGCTGGGGCTGCCTCTCACAATGCCCACAATAGCCGACAACTGACTTTGATGGATTCAAGAGCTGCCGGAGCAAGGCTGGCCGGCCTGCCGCCGCGAAGGCTTGACCTGAGCTTGACCGCAGCAAGAGCGCGGCAGGGACGCCGCGGCGCTTACGGCAGCGCCGAAAACACGGGCCGAACTCCCCATTGCTGCGACAAATCAGCTATCGCGTTGCCGTATCGCCTTTGAGGTGGCTCTGCCCGTGAGATCCGTGACTGGGCCTTTGCTCAGTCCGTGATACCTGCGGTCGACTGTACCCCACGACCTGAGGCTGTCCATGATTTGCAGCTATGACCACGTAGCTGCAGCCAGGCGCGGGTCAAAGGTGACCGATGTGCTCAAAAGAGGGAGTCCATGGGCAATATATCACGTGCGACCACGTGTCCCGTGATTGGCTATTTACGGCGCTCATTGAGTCACGGTCGGAAGGACGGGTCTCCCACTGCCGGTGCGTGGTGGTGTGCGAGTGTGAGTGAACTGAATTACTGTCGCTTAGTGACGTTTGAGCAAAGGCCTGTGACAGAAGAATAGATAAGCAGTAGTGCAATTTACTTTGCTGGATAATAGGTGGCTCCTTCAGCAAATGGTGTCCATAAACTAGCAAAGAAAACAGAAACAAAAAATGTATAGAGACTTTGGAGTGCTGCTGTTAAAAGCTAAATAAGCATAGGTTGAACTAGTCCTGAGGTAGGTCAAGGTCATCAGCCATCAAGTTTGTAGCAAGCCTATGCATGAAATAATTGCCTAACCCGCCAGGTTTATCGGCCAATTTTAGTGCACACCCACATAGCAGCGTCTACTGGCCGACGGAAGTCGAAGAACATGTCGTGGGCAGAACCGGCGCTAAAGAACGCGCCGGGGGCAGAACGGACGCTAAAGAACATGCCTGAGGCAGAACTGCCGCCCTCTCCGCCGGAGTCCATGCCCAGACTCCAATCTCAGTTCTGACACCTGGGAGTGGGCCCAAATAGAGCGCTGTCAGCCGCAGTGGTCGGCACCCAATCCTCGTGATCGCTTCAATTGCTACCGCCGGCACTAGGGAGCCAATCGGCGCCGTTCGATTACACCCTGTCCGGCTGAGAAACACGCTGGTGGCCAGCCCAGCGGCCATCTCTGATTTACTGCGGTGGAGATGCTGGTCGGGTTGGTACTGTGAATAAAGGCTCTGCCATGGAAATCGGCAATAGGATTAGGAGGTTTCTTGAGAAATCAAACTGCCTGGGAATATTTTCGGCAGTGGCGAATCAGCTATATGAATTAATTCCAGCCCGGTTGCAATGCGCTGGTTAGACTCAAATATATTCTGATAGTTCATGATTTAATTTAAATCAGTTGTGTCACGTCATTTCAGTCTGCTTGAGAATGGCCGGAGCCAGGAACAGTAGCTGTTCGCCGTCCGCCCTGGCTGTGACGGGGGTGCAGGGCGTATTTGGATCGGCAGGTGGTGGCCGAGGCGTGGGAATGGCGCGGTCGCGGCGCCACGACCGTCGTCGCCGCCGCAGCCAGTGTTTTGCCTTCAGGAAGGCACGTTGTCGGCCCCAGGGCTGGAGGTTGGACACGTAGTCCGCCCAGGTGCTGGAGCACAGCGTCACGTGTGCCTCCGGCTAGGTGGTGTCAAAAACTGTCCACATGCCGACCGAGCTGTGAGTTGATTTAAAACATTCAGCCGGAAATGGACCCTGGTTTTCTATCTAGTGTAACCGTACTGTTTCTTTGATAGGACTCGCTCAGATAGTGCGGTTGTTGGAGGTAGTGTACGGGTTGTATCGCATCTCTTGTTGGAGTCGTGTCGTCGTCACGTGCGCCTGCCTGCGGCGGTACGCCTGTGTAAAGCAGCAATTATCGCTCTCAGGGGCGGCGCCAGCAACCTAGAAAACGATCGACTGAGTCTTAACTCTCCGATTGAAAGTTTCCTTATTTTATTTACAAGGTAGGGTGTGTGAGCTCATCAAACTGGTATGATAGGGAAGTTCAAGGTTTCAGTGCTGCAGTTTTGTCTTGGACAGTGGTGCCTCTGATCGTTGTATTTTCTTCTAGGAAAAACGCATGAGTGTGAAGGCTGGTCTCCAAACAAGGTTTGGTCAGGATCTGCACTCAAGCCTGCTCAGTGACGAGAACGCACGCCTGGGCAGTACCCATATATTTTTAAATATGGCCGATGTTGCCACTTTAGAAGCGGTTCTGAGTTCCAGATGCACAGATAGTCCTGGCCTCTGGCGAAGATGGGGGGGTGCCTGTCAAACAGCGCTTGGCATATGCTATCAATGCTGGCATCCTTCTCTGGAGAAGGAATCGACACCGCTTCGGTTGACTGCAACAGTAGAAAATTCAACGCCACTATGGTGTGCCTACTTATTATTATTATTGTTGGCTGTATTACCTAGTCAGAGTCGGTAGTGTTTGCACAAGCGTATTGTTTTGCACCGGGTTGTGCAGAGGAAGTTTGAAAGTCGTACTTCGAATGAAGTGCAGTGTTGGGAGCATGATGAATAGTGGAGAAGGTGAAAATGTAGTTTAGATTAATTTGAGCTGTGTACCGCTACAGCATCGACAGTCGACGTCTAAAGTATTGGGAGGTCTTGACGTTCCACCTATCCATCTGTCCTTATCGTTTCCCAGTGTTGACATTAAAGGGAATGTGGCGCCTTCATAACGTGATTTTAACTGTGATAGCCAAGTTGTAAAGCAAGTCGGAAAATCCGGTACTCCATTTATCATTTGTCTTGGAACTCGATATTTCCGTAGAAAAAAGCTAAAACCTACCTGACACCAGCCCCCTCATCAGCCCCTCGCCGGGCGGCCATTGTTGTGAGCTGCTGGTGTGACGACATATGCTGACGTCACGATGAGCATCAGCCAATCAAAGCCCTTGAAGCGTTTCAAGTGTGGTAGGGGTTGCCAGATCATGACATCATCCACAGGCAGATACTTATTTATTTTCTTATAGGAGTATTTAAAAAAAATATTGAGCTTATTGAACATTTTTCAGAGAAATCATGAGTGGTTTCATTATTTTTGGCCAGAAGTACACCTAATTTCACTAAATTCCAGGATTCGACCAAGGTGCCACATTCCCTTTAAGGGACAGTTTTCATGGTTGTGGTGGCACGGTGATGCACTTTGGATAAGTCTGTTGGACTTCATTAGGTACCCGTATCATCACTAGTATGATCTAAATAGTTGAGAGCAAGCATAAAATATCCAGGATAAAATTGAGGGATTATTGTCCGTTTACTTTGGACTGAGCAGGGATTGCACGTCACCGGATTGTCAGAGAGTTCCGTAGGATATCCTTGATTCTGTCACTAGGTGCGGTTTTGTTTACCATTCTCCTTGCACGAACGGTTTGAACGATGAGGACTGCTGCTGTCGGGTCCCTGGGCTGCGACAGCTGCGGACGGAGCTGTCAGTTGCGAGGGACCGCCGACAAGCTCTGGGTGCTGTCCCGTGAATGACAGCACCCCCTCCCCCCCGCCCCCAACACAAGCAGGAACTGACAACCTGCCGCAACAGAAGCCCCAGAAATGTGTTTGGTATGTGCTTCTGCAAACTGAGCATGCCAAGGCTGGGGCTCTGTCGCTGGATGCATGTATGTATGTGCATACATACATACGTCTCATGAGCGGCAGTCCCACCTTCACGCAACCCACCTCGCTTCATGGAAACCTGCATGTTCCTGAAAGGTAATCAGCTGAAATGTATATATCTAATAACCTATATAATATGAATATATATATATATATATATATATATATATATATATATATATATATATATATATATATATATATATAACATAAACATATGTTATATACTGGGAGCCGGGTGGCCCAGTGGCTTCATTGCCGTTTTTAGATCGGACAGTATGGATTAACGTGGGTTTAATCCCTACGGCGGGAAATCCGCCTTCCATGTCCGATCTGACCGGGTGGAGACGATCCTTTAACACCCAGGCCAGTACTCCTTGTATTTGGGCAAATGTGCCCGTTTGGAGTGGCTCTAATACAAGTATCGCTTAACACAAGTATTTATGTATCTAACGCGGCAGCATGCCTGGTAGTTGTTACCCTGTAACCCGAGCATGTGAGAGCCACGGTCCTGTCACAGTCCCGTCCACGGATCACTGCAAAGGTTGCCTGAAACCAAGACTGTTGGTGTAAATGATAGACAAATACACACGCTAACAGATGTGCACTGAACCTGAGAATAAGGTCGGCCAAAAATCGAGGCGAAAGGCTTCTGTCACCAACGCCTCGTTTTTTCAAAATAAATCCTCGGACGTCAACGCTGTATTGTTTATTGCCTTTGCACGGTGGCTGACGTAGTCCGGGTGCAAAGGCTCTCACACAATGGGGACACCTTGTTGAGGCGATCGGCTTTGGTGCATGCACGTGATGGCAGACATCGTGCAGCCGGTTTTCGCCCACTCAGGGTATGAATAAGAGCTACATATTCATCGCTGGACGAGCATTAAAGCATGGACCAAACCAAAAATTCGGTGTTTTTGTTAGTTTACTAGTTCAAAGAGTCAAGTGAAAAAGAGGTCATATATGTTTGCCATTATGAAGTGTATTTGTTTGTTAACCCTCGCCCCTCCGGGGGGCCATCGATGGCCCCCCCTAAGGTTTTTCCGGGATAGCAGAAAAACAACGAGGCGCAGCACCGCGGTTGAGGGCTCTACCTCTCACTGCATCATTTTCCCATCATCCCTGAAATTTTTTACCCCAAATCACCCAAGGTCAGGTCACCAGACGAGGTCAACCAAGGTCACCTCACTTCAACTTTAGAGCTACTTTAGAGTATGTAGAGTAAGAACTTTAGAGTAAGAGCTACATTTCAAAGTCGATCGATTTGAAACTTCCTACACTTTATGACCCTTCCAAGGTCTACAAGGTGTATATCCGGGATTTTTCGATTTCGTGCCCGGAGGTCAGGTCACGAGGTGACCTCTCCCATTGGAAAAACATGGGGAAAAGCTGTTTCATGATATAAAAGCCACAAAAATAATTTCAAATACTCAGACTGCTCAGAACAGCGTTTTTGGACGCCCTTTCACGGATCCCAGGGGTCATATTTGCCCTTTGACTTTTCCAAGGTCATCCAAGGTCACCAGAGGTCAAAAACAGTATTTTGACAATAACTTTTGACCTAATTAAGCTGGAGCGGTGAAACAAACACCATCGTGTTTGTCTTGTCACTGGCTTTCATTTGATATACGGCAAGGTCACTTTTTGACCTTTCGTGACCTCAGGTCATATTAGGCACGAGGTGACCTCTGGAGGTCAAACCACTGGCGGGAGGTCTTTACGTTCCACATACCGGAAAAAGTACTGGCAATTTGCTATCAAATGTACTTTACCAGGCCTCAATAGCTCTAATGTCATAAGAGTTATGCCCAGTTTGCTTAATCATTGCATATTTGAGTGAAAATAGCCGATCTTGACCTAATTTGACCTTTGGAGGTCAAACCATTGACCTGAGCACTAAAACATGCGAAGTAATTTCTTACTGAATTCACGTGAGTTTTCTATTGCACTTTGCAGATTTGCGCTAACGCCCATATTTTCGGAGTTAGAGGGGGGCCATCAATGGCCCCCCGGTGGGGCGAAGGTGGCGCCGGACCCCCGGTGGGGCGCGGGTTAACACGCGCATTGACGGGGGTCTGAGCCACCTTCGCATTGACGGGGGTGGGTACCCGCCCCTCCCCTAAGATCTCGAGAACCACGGCAGGTAGCGAAAAACGGTAAACGGCGTTGGGCTGCCCATCCACTTCTCCATCGAAAACATTTCAACCATTTTTTGTCAGGTCACATTTAAGGTCACGGGAGGTCAAAACATGCCGTCATAGGGATAACATGTAAATTCAGTGTTTCGGCCATTGCATCTGAACAAATAAAGATAGAGCAAAACGACTTAAACTATATGAATCCTCTCAGCAAGCCGAATCGAATGATATATAATTTGACCTTGCTAGGTCAAATCAAGGATTTGACCTGACCTGAGGTCAGGTCAGGGTCAAATTATATAAAATGTATATCATTAGAACTGCAAAGCCCAGGCGAGTCTAATGCAGCTAAAATAATTGCTCTATCACCATCCGTTACTGAGTTATTCCGTAAAACCATTTTTCCCATGTATTTCCAACGGAGAGGTCATGCCTCGTACCTGACCTTAGGTCATCAATATAAAAAATACCGGAACATATTTTAGAGACCTCGGTGGGGCCATTATGTGATATGAGTTTCAATTGGATAAGTTCACCCTGCTCAGACTTAAGCTATCTTGCTATCTTGTTGACTGTCGCTATTGTGGGGAACGGGCTTATAGGGAAGGAGTTGAAATCCAGCTGTCTCTCGTGCTTTTGTACCGGAGCTGAGAATGGAAAGGAATTCTCGTCGCAAGACTGCATGTTTTACGACGTCATCTCGCGATAATTGTCACACGCTTATATAAGCTTAATGATACATTCCAGTTGAAGTCAGGTGCAATGGCGGATACAGGGGGAGGGGGCTAGAGGGTTCAAGCCCCCCCTCCCAAATGTCAGAGTGCCTGTAGTAAATGCATAGCCGCAGGCTGTTCCGAGGTAAATGCGCAGAAGGCTCTGTGGTACATACGATATATTCTAGGCTGCCATGTGAATAGTTGGACACAACGTGCCCCGGTGCCCTTGGTTTTTTATAGCCCACTTGTAAGCCGCTCTTGAAGCATTCTGGGCACCACGTCGGCTACATTAGCAAGTATCGGTTTTTGTAATGACCGTTCCTGCTACGTTCATGAACCCTCGAGGACGTGGTAAGGAAATATGACTGTCGGTCTCCCAGCTCCCAGCGCTGGCTGACCGCGCCGGTCCGCGTCAGAGCTGGTCTGTGGCAGGCGCTGCGGCCGGATCGCCGGCATCATCTGCCTCCGATGATCGGTGGCGGGATTGGAATAATTGGGGGCGGTGCAGGCCGTGGCGGCTCCGGCACCCTGTCCGATACCATCGCCGACCGCCGCCGCCGTCCAGCTAACAAATCGCCGCATAAGTGGTCTGGTCGCGCGACCGACGGAGGTGACGGTGGCGACATGCCGCTGCCGATGTTGGAGCTGATGGTGGAGATGCTGGTCCGATTGTCCGAGTCCCTGGACGGAGGGCCGGCTGGCAACCGCTGTTCGTGCCGTCTTTTTTAAGTTATTTGGATTGTGAATTACGCAGTTGGTCTTTGTGAGCCGTTTTTTATCAACTGTTTTATTTATAGCTGGTATTATATTAGGATCAAGCACAGGTATCTATGCCCTTGCACTGGTCACACAGAGAACAACCCTGGTCTTGTTTTGAACTTGTGGAAATGTACCAGCTGGTTTTTTATCCGAACTCATTGTTTCTTTGCTATTAGGCTAATTTGTTGGCGGGATCTTCTTCAAATTAAGTATTTTGACTTCTCTGAAATCAAACAAAAGCGCAGACTGCAAGTGAAATCTGATATTCACACACTTTTGGTGATTCAGCGTAGCTTAAGTGTACAATTCGCACACTTTAAATGGTCCAGAGGAGCTTAAGTGTGACAGACGCACACTTGCAGTGGCTCATCGTAAATGAGTGTTATATACGCTCGTTTTATTGGTAAATATAGCATGCATAATTTGCATCTGCGCAGTCATATTACACTGTTCCACGCATCTCTTAGCAAGCACAAATTAATGCAGGGAAATAAGGTGTCGAGCAGTCTCACCACACTTGCTGTCTCGCAGGCTATTGAATAATACATGGCCACTAAAGGTCAGTTGTCGCTGTCGCGCCCGAAAACCCCAGCTGTGATGGTGCTCCTAAATAATGCATTCGTACAACACTCAGGACATGGATTGTTTGGGCCTCAATTCAGATACATATTTTTCGCTCCAATCTGAAATGATGACCCATTTTTGCTGACTGCGACTCCGGTTGCCGTCAGCACGATGCACTGGTGCTGAACAGGCAATACATATTGTTTTCAAGACGTTCTCAAGAGCTATCCCGATTTTGAGAACAATCATCAACTTTAATTTGTAAATGAACGAAGCGTAGTGAGTTGTTTTTTTCTGTGTGAAAAACCAGTGCCGTATAACTTGTTGACAGTTAAGCTGTACAAAATGTTTCTACCTATACGTGCCCCACGTCCAGATCCTGCAATAAGACCACAGCCGATCTGTACATACAGCCAACTCAGCGGCGATACCACTGAGCGGAGGATGACTGGGTCGGCACGTGTGCCTGTGTGCTAGATGCCGCCATTGTGGCAGTGGGTGATGGTCACCCTCCTGTTAACATTCACCGGGCCTTTCGGCGCGGGCCGGCCAGTCATGGTGTGGGTCGTTAGCGCGGCCACTACCGACAGTCCGAGTGTCAATGCCATTGTCATCGGCACCAGCCGCCAAGCTGGCCGTATAGATGTTTTGCGGTGTTCAGGGACGATGATAACTTAACGAGCTGCGCTGGATCAAACCTTTAGAAACCACCCTCCAAGCTGCTGATGACTAAGCGTAAACCGTGGTAGTATAATGCGTACATTTGATGCCAGATAATGGTATTTGAGAACCTTCGATGGAAACGGTTGGGTTTCCTTGTCGTGGGGCGCTTATTTCATGAAACTGTTTAATAGAGGAGAGCGCTCG
Organism: Lepas anatifera; assembly: GCA_034440635.1. Classification (NCBI taxonomy): domain Eukaryota; kingdom Metazoa; phylum Arthropoda; class Thecostraca; family Lepadidae; genus Lepas; species Lepas anatifera. The sequence goes on along the minus strand of JAOTON010001827.1, from coordinate 3,042,333 downwards.
CTAACCCGATCAAGAATCGTTCACGCCGCATCAAGTAATAGCACAGCATAGCCGACCAAATGGAAGGGCTGAACACTGCTTCGTGTTTTCATGACTGCCGTGAAGTTGTTAAACCCTAAAGATTAAAACGCAGCTAACCACGCGAGCTTCTTGGAGGCATATCATGGCTGATCGCCGTCGGCAGCGGGGGCGGTTCCGCCCTGGCTGGCCGTTTATGTCGAATAATGAGCCGATGCTTCCCATCCGGCGCTCACGCCCCCGCGATCGCAATCTCAAACGACGCTCGCTTGTTGCGAGCACCTGGATCGGGTGCACGTGACAGCAACATGGTTTTTGCAGTCGCTGGCGGAAAGAAACGCCTCTTCTGCAGCATACACCGATGGCTGATGATGAATGATAGCAGCCAGGGGCCGCGACGGTAGCGCCACTCCCGAGAGGGCCCACAGTTCCTCATGCTGCAGTCGCCGACTGCCTGCATGTTGGATGATACCTCGTCCGCCCTGAGAGGCATGTTGGATGATACCTCCTCCGCCCTGGGATGCTGCTGTTTGTGATCCGACTGCAATAAGGTCATGCCAGCTACAGCGTTTGTTGTATTTCCTTGTTATAAAAATGTATTTCGTCAGTCTCGAATAAAACTTAATTGCGTATACGGATTTTTAAAAGTCAAGGGATTTTTACCCTCGCGAAAATGTTTTTTGTGATTACGGATGCAGAGACTGGTTTTATTTAATAGCCAAGACCAAATGCAAGTATTGCTCGCGCTCCTGTCATATAGGACCTGGGTATTGTGTATTTTTGGCCGGAGTGCGTGCCATTTAGGCCAGGGGCCCCAATCGTTAATATGTGATCTATCAGAGGGGCGCCAGACTGCATCATGGGGCGCCAGTACTTGCATTCTGGGGGATAGCGGCGTTCCAGGAGGGTGCCAGGGTGCGGCGTGGGGAGCCGAGTGTGTCGCTCGAGAGGGGCACCTGTTCCCCCATGTCCTCCCCGTCTGATCCGCCTATGATCAGTGGGTAGCTCAGAGCCTGTGTGACTATTTGCGGAATTTCTTGCGTGGTTGAGCCGTTGATTAGTGTGGCGTGTGTGTTTCACAAGACGTTAATCAATAGCCATATTTGTAGGCGCTCACTAATAGAGCGAGTGTGGCCTGGTGATGCATGGCTAGGCTTTGATGTTATCTCTCTAAGCTGGCACTGGGACCGAGCTGGGATGGAGACGCCATCAGGAAAGGCTGCTTGGAATGAAGAAGCGTGACATGCTAATTATACGTCGTTGTCTCATCTCGCATGTGGGCCGGACAGTTCACAGGCAGAGGAATTTATGCATACTTGTGTTGACGCATTCGCATGCATGTAGAGTGGCTATTATGAAAGGACATGTTTTGATGGATATCGATACTCTTCCGTTATTCGTTAGGATTCACTCTCTGATTTATGGTGCAATATATATTTTCCAAACCATCATGATAAACTCAGCAGTCAACAAAAATAATCCCTTTCTTCAAAATGAAATCAGATATTCACCATTGGTTATTCCGAAAGCTTCTGCTGCTGTTACACTTAAAGCTGCCGCGAGGGTCTTGCCTCTGAAAAGTGCCAGTCACATCGACTACCGATCGGCGCATCGTTGTCTTGATGGGGGTCGTTTGTCTGCCATTGCTCGCGCTGGTGGCCAGCAGAGATGACTGGTTGCAGGCAAACCCGAACAGATGGGTACCAGTGCAGGCGCAGCGCCCGACAATTAGTTGAAACAGCTACTCATTCTGCTGGCAGAAACGGCTACCATGAATATAGGAGAGGTGTGGCTTCGAGACGACTGTTCCTGAAGTGAATGAGAGATCTGTTTGCCCCTGGGCAAATAGGTCTCTGTGCGTTACAGCCATGCATAACAGGTCAAATGTGAATCAGCTCTTCTGCCATAACATGGCATCAGCATGTACCTATGTATTAAGCACGCATATCACGGTGATTTCTGTTAATTTGGCTGCATAACTGTTCTAATTGTCCCCATTCCGACCACATTTCAATGCCAGCATGCTCTTTTGTTTACTTTGGCCTTCCAATGTATTGCCACATGATTGGTGTTCGATTTAGGCTTAACACGCGCATACCCGCCCCCTCGGGTTTTTCGGAAGTAGCTTGAAAAGGGCGGCGCGTAGCGCCGCCATACTTGGGATACCTTTTCTCTCATCATTTTTACAACTTCTCTCAAAATTTTAAGGTCAGGTCGTCTCAGGTCAGGTCACCAGTACAGGTCAAGTGACCTGACCTCAAAAAGTTTAAGGTAGCATAAGTCGGAACAGGGTGAATGTATCCGATTGAAACTCATAACACGTAATGGGCCTACAAGGCTGTCTAAAATATGTTCCGGTATTTTGATATCGATGACCTAAGGTCAGGTACGAGCCATGACCTCTCCATTGGAAATACATGGGGAAATTTGTTTTAATTGAATAACTTAGTAACGGATGGTGATAGGGCGTTTATTTTAGCTGCATTAGATTTGCCTTGTCTCTGTGGTTCTAATGATTTGCATTTTATCTAATTTGACTTTCACCTGACCTCAGGTCAGGTCAAATCCTTGATTTGACCTAGCAAGGCCATATTATATATCATTTGATTCGACTTGCTGCGAGGATTCATATAGTTCAAGTTTTTTGCTCCATCTTTGCTTGTTCAGATGCAATGACTGAAAACCTTTATTTACTTGTTATCCCTATGATGGTATGTTTTGACCTCTAGTGACCTTAAATGTGACCTGACAAAAAAATGGCTCAAATATTTTCGATTGAGAAGTGGATGGGCTACCCAACGCCTTTTACTGTTTTTCGCTACCTAGTGTGGCTCTCGAGATCTTAGGGGGGCGGGTACCCGTCACCCTCCGTCAAAGCGAAGGTGGCTCAGACCCCAGTCAATGCGCGTATTAAAAAAATATGGGTCCGCAATATAACAGCTCTGCATTGCGTACAGGTATGTTTAACTGCACCCTGTAAGAATCTCACTAAAAGCCGGTCGGCGGGCTGCGGCCTTGCCCAACCTCGGAGCCGGCGTCAGTCAGGAGGCCGGCCCTCTCGCGGGCTCCGATCAGATAGGGGGCAGCGTGCTGTGACCCGGCTCGTCCGCACCGCGCCGCCCCCTATCAGCCCATCTGGCCGCACGCCTGTGTTCCTACACAGGATATCGCACGCCGGATCGCCGCCGAAGTCGACGCGACGCCGCTCCTCTGCGCGCCTCGCGCCGCGACCCGCAACTAGGCCACCCGAGCCGAGACCGATCGGTCAGCTGGGTGGGAAATGCTTCGGAAAATTGAATTGTGTCACGGTGTGACGAATTTTGGACCCGATGGGTTTTGAGAATCCAGAGCTGTTCTGGAGAATTGCACCCAGGCTCTGTGAAGGGACAGTGTCAGTGTGGACGTACCAAATCCTTCATGACCTCCAATGATAATTACATTTAAGGCTGCGCTTTAGAACTGATTATGTTCTATATTTTTAATAAACTAAATTCCTAAGAAGGTAGTTTTAAATCCACTAGTTGTTATCATAAAGTAAGGTTCTTCCAAGAAGCGTTGATTACCATAAGATGTCTGGATGTGATGTGAGAACCTCTCTTTGTAGCGCCGTCTGGACTATGGAGTAAAGACAGGTGTATACACACTAGCCCGTTCATCTATTTCGGGACTTTCCAAAAGGCACGGGCTTATGAAACCAGATGGATGGATGGCCTGTCGTCTCGTAGCGGGAGGTATTTTTCCAGAAAGAAAGGGCCACCGGGCAGTCACTCTGGGGCTATCGCACCACCTTAGATGTAGGGCCGTGATATTTTATAGAGGCTCACAACCCTCTCATCGGTCTTTCTATGAAAGGAGTTATCTTGGTGCAAAGCTGCGTCCCCGACGTAAAGTAGTTTGGCTCCTCGTAGGATCGACGTTTTGGAGGATGCGGCGTCAACAAATCCCCTGAATTTTCGCCAGTTGGAGAGTACCCTGATTTTTTCTTATACACAGTGATGGAATGAGATGGCATTCTTGGGCATTGCTTGTAAAGCTGGGACAATTTCAAAATGATCGGTTAAGCCGAGGTCATAACTCGCTCCATGACTTTGTTTTTGTTAGAAAAGCATCGATGGTTATGACTGGTCTGCGTTTGGATGGATAGAATCTGGAATTTTTCACGAAAACCGTTGAAATATATGATGAAAATTTTAAATTGTGTCGGCTTTATCTCCCAAGACTCCCGAACTTATGAGAGGCGAACTCTCTATCCGAATCTGCCGAAGTGATATTTATATACGGCCTGCACCAGTCACGCAGCCCCGGGTTTCGATATACAGGACATTACAGGGGACAGGACTCGCATCCAGCATAAATGGATAAACAACATAGATATGTATCCATTGATGGCAGCCGAATCTATGGCAAAACGTGTCATGAATCATCTAAGTTTCCGTCTGGAGCCTGCTCTGATGTCGGCTTCTGTGTAAAGTCCTGTGTTTGGTTATCATTCCATTATCAGGATGTGGTTGCTATCAATCCCTCGAACCAGCAAAGCCTTGAGATGCTATTTTTAGTCCAAGCGGTGTTTTTTTACCAGAAATGATTGTTTTTCAGGTGCTGTTTCCCGCCGGACAACTATCAGTGTCACATTCTTTGACCAGACTTATCATCACCTGGACACTTCTGATATAATTTAGTGTGATCTAGATACTTCCTGATTATTAGAATGATGGTGGGTCCTCTACGAAGGCAGCATTTGGCTTAAGTTCGATTTTTCCTCAGGCTTAACTCTAAGAAGTAAGACGTAGGTTGCAAAGCCGTCAGCTAGAACTTAATGACGTTTGGTGCACGGATTTCGGAGCTTGCGACTCAGACCTGCATTCGTAATTACATTTTTCGATTTCTAAGATTAATCATCATAAGCGTATGTTTTTTCATCATAGATTTATTTTAATAGGTATGTGGATTCGTTTTCTTAGATTTAATCCAAAACGCCGTTAATATTCCGCCCAAAATTTGCTACCACTGCCCAAAGTTTCCAATTCAGATCCAGGTATATTCAAGCAAGAACAATACAACTAAAGGGATTATCACTCTGTCGCGTAAGAAAGGTAAAACTGCGTGAGGTAAATACACCTAAAGGGAGGCAAGAGAAGTCGCACACCGCTCACTACACGAATAACGCCGAAACGCATATTTATGCGGAAAGCTTTAAAAAATCAAGTACGGTAATCGCTAGTTAACTTCTACAAGAACGTGGTTTCCATATTGTGTGATGTTTCACTGCGTTAAAGATTGGTTCTGTCGTGACTCAATATTTCCCTGCATTGAATATTGCATGCGACCAATCATTACCATGACATTTTGATAAATGAGCCCTACGTCCAATAATGTCAGCATGCGTTTCACCATTAACACCAGCACTTAACCGAGCCTAGACTCTGTGCGCCAAGCATTGGTGGCGTTATGTTTATGGAATGACCCAGTGATTAAGCTTCTGCTAATCAACCAGAAGATCTCCCACTCTACCGCTGTAATCAGCGCACCTATTGTGTTAATTACGATTTGACTGACGCGCGGCGTGGTGCCTCGGTCTCTACTCCTGTCCATATTGGGTGGCCGGCGGAGCATTCAGCGCGGCGGCGCCGGCGGTGACCCTGAGCCGCTGGTGACGCTACCCGATTTGGGAGGACCCAGGGGACACCCCGACCAGTGTCCGGAGAACCAGACCGAGCGGACACAAAAGGTGCCCTGACAGACTGGCAGGTTTATCTGTCTCGCATCTCGGGCCTGAGATCTGTGAAATAGAGCTGACGTGTATGGAGGTGCCGCCTCTGGATGCGCCTCTCTGCCGTCCGTTCTCTAGTCCCGTCCGTTCCAGCCGCTGCTGGTTTACAGCGGTGACTCCGAGCTCTGCGGTCGGTGCATGCTGGTGGTTGCACGTTCGGCGCCGATTTCGACTGGTTGGCATTCTTGGTGCGTGGCCGGTGCGTCGTCTGGATGTGGCATTCCTGGGAAGGTCGGCTCGGCGAGTAGAGCGGCGCCGATGCGCGCACGATAAGGCGCAAACTGGGCCGGTCGACCTCCGCTCTGGCCAGCATGACGATGAGCTTGCCGCCGGCCCTGTGTGAGTCAGCTACTGCGTCATGTGATCACTTTCTACACACAAGTGCAGTACTAGTACACATTGTATGATATGAAGTTGCGTTAAAAATTATTGGTAGAGCTCGACTCGTTTGCACTGAAATCCATTCGGTTTTCCGAACTTAACGACAAAGGTGAAAATGTTACCAAGCACCAGTATGTAGCTTCAGCTTTATTTTGTATGTTACAAAAGTGTTGAGCTGTTATCTCGAAGAAAATAAGCATGTGAAAAAGTGACCTAAACATCCATGGCTTGGTCTGGACATCTTTCTAACCCACTGCACACTCAAAAATCCGTGCCGATGCCTTTGGCCCTGAGACAGAGCAAGCAGCCACCTCGGGCAGCGCCGGTCTGGCCGAGCTGGTCTGCCGGAGAACAGAATCCAACGAAGGACATTGTTGACATCAGACCCATCAGATGTGCCTGCGGCGAGTGCCGTAGCTTGGTGATATCAGTCCCTGCACCTGCGATGAGACGGCACTCAGTGGTGAGGCGAGGAAGATTGCAGCACCACTCGCCTCTTGGAAGCCGCCGTATCTTCTTTTAATATCATTAGTTTTTAGGGGTCGTACGACGTTCCAGCATCGAGGTTATACGCATCGAATGTAATTATTAGTTGGGAGCCTGGCCATGGCAGTAGCAATGCCGAGTTCCTTCTGCCAAAGAAGGCCTCATCGCCAAAACCTCGGCCGTATAAAGGTGATGAAGACTTTCAAACATACTAACCTCTTTGGGCAATGCGCATATTTGAGGCCGCAGATGAAGACGTGTAAAAACGTAGGTAGTGAGCATGTTCGCTTGAAAAGTCCAAATCATTACCACTGGGTTGATTAACTGATGGCCTAGGGCTTAGAGCGCACTGGCCTCTGCGGTTATACAGCGCCCATTTAGCTCCCTCTCACCTATAACCCGTGGTAGATGTTACCCTGCGAGATAAGCTGAGTCTCTCTTAAGCACCGTGTCTTTAACGTGTCCTGTGGGTGGACCGTATAGACGACTAAAAGGCTGCGAGTCCTCCTGGTAAATTAGTTTGTAAAGGCGTATCAGGCTCTCCCTGGCCTGATTATGAAGGCCAACGTCTTAAAGCCTTATTTCTTTTAAGTTCCAAGTTCGTTCTCAGTACACCGCCCAATGACCAGGTCCCACTCTCCAACTCCCTACACATCAAATGACTTTGAGAAAATGAAGCCAAAACATGAATATTGTGGATAGTACACGCGAGTGGTGAAGTCGACATCAAAACGCTGAGTTCGCTCCTCCTCCCCCTCACCAAGTGAAGCGGGAGACACCCGTGGCGGTGGATTCGGACGCGTGCGCACGACTGCCAGAAGAGATCCATTGCAGGAAGAGATGGTACCATTAACTTCCAAATAGGAGCTGATCCTCTCGTTAAACGCCTGGAGGTTGTTTGCCAGGTATCAATGGCGGATCCATGGAGAGGGAGCAATCGGCCGTGCCCACCCAAAGCGGCCAAATTAAATTTGCTTTTAAGTGAAGCTAGCCTGCTTTCTTAAGAGATGTTTTCTGTTTTCCTAAAATTTACCCATCCGCCTAAAATTTTCGCTTAGATCCACGTTTGTCGAGTGGCTATTTCGTAAGGATCAGACCCTGACATGTTTGGTTTAATCGGCTCTGCGAAGCAGCAGTGTATTATCATTTGGCTCGTATCGTTAAATGAAATGTGACTTCCCTTGCTGCAGGTCGAAGCTCTGTGGTGACAGTGCTCCTGTGCAGGCCATGGCTCATGGTTTTCCTCTTACCGATTGTTTTTTTTTGCATCAAAACTGAAGGTAATAAAAAGCTGCATCAGTTGATTGTAGGAAAATGCCAATGTACATACATGGCACATACAAATTGTTTGTGTTCGCCCCCGTTTGGAATGGACACGTGACAGCCCATTTTTTACCGCTCTTGATGTCTGTCCTAATCTGATTATCATATTGCAGCAAATTTTGTATTCATATTTATCGAAATAGAGTCCTGCAAGGAAATCCTGCAATAGAAATCCTGCAGGAAAACCATCAAAATTGCGTATGGATTGTGCATGATTATTTGTTATGCGTGGCAGGCTCCCCGTCCCACTTACGGCGCAATGGTTAGTAATACTACCACTTTGAAAACTAAATACTCGTAGAACTTCTATCGGTGGAAACAACGAAATTCATATTATCCCAGTAGAACGATCCAAGGTAGGATTTGTCAGAAAAAGTACGTGATGGACTAGCTAAGGTTTGCAAAATGGTGTTAGTAAATAACAAGGAGCTATCACTACAGTGACATATTGAATGTAGTCAATATCGTGTCTTTGTATGGAGAGATGATTGATATGCTGCTAGAAAGCCAAATCTTTGGATCGATGCAAAGTCGGTGATAACTTTTTCCTGTTTGTCCAGTTACTCTATCACCTGCTTGTGTATTCTGTGCTCTGTGGATTACGCTATTGTTGATTTATCACGGCTTTGCCGTCAGTCTCGAGCGCACGCGATAATAAAAACATTGAAAGGGACCATTACTCAAAGGCGGCTTGTGATTACACAAAGCACCATACCATGTCGTTACGCCTTAACACACGCCATTAAATGTTAAATTGTTTCGCATGTTCCATTGACTTATTGTCCGCCCCAATGAGATTGGACAGGCTGTGTTTTGGACGTCAGCATAACACTTCAAGTTAAAATTCGATAAAATGACGGCGGAGTCTTTGACTTTGTACAGCAACGTGCAATAGGTGTTGACGACGATATATTTCTCTCGTAAGACCTCATAACCTTCAAAGCCGTCCCTTCATACTGTCCATGAAAAAGGAACGTCCATGCCAAACCTTTTAACGAACGTTATTAAGGGAAACCCACACAGTAACGTTTCATAACACTTGGGACCCGGCTTGACCGATCGTTATTGGCGCTAGGCGTTGTTAACAGAAATGATAAAGGATTGGCTTTACGATGGTGATGCTAGAGTCAGTATGCATCACAGAGGTGCGGCGGCTGGCGCAATCAATCACCTTTCTAAACTCCCCCGAGTGCCCAGCAGAGGACTGTAAACACCGACCACGACAAAATGCGGGACTATCGGCCGCCGACGCTGCGTGAATTAGCCAGCAACTTGCGAACGACCGTGGTAGAGAGTGGTTTATGGAATGCATTAGGTCTGTGCAGCGCGCTACTTGAAATTACACTGCTTATAGGATGGTAGTATAAAACACCTGGTCGAAAAGTGGTATATATGTTACCGATCCACTGTCCCAAACAAATATCATTCTGGTGTAGGTTTTGCATCAGGCAGATGCTGTGTTTACAGTCAAGGCGGACGAGTGTTGCCGCTAATTGCCAAACACTCCACCGTCCGTTAACTCAGCTGTCGTTTGTGGGACTTGAGACCATCTTTACTTGTTGTGTCACGCATCGAGGTGATACACGCACCTGGACCGGTCACGCCCTTCACAGTAACGGTGCCGGCGGAGGGCGTGAGCCGCTCCGGCGCCGACGTACGCCGCTCGTGCGCCGCCGCACGCCGCCAGGGCGGCCTTCCGGCGGCGTTTTTCCGCGGGTGCTGGTTTTTACCCGGATTCTGGCGGGCGACCGCCGGTTGGCTATACACCATGGCCTACTCCCCACCGGCAGGCGCGTGCCCGGTCAGGTGCGGCACCGCGCCGAATTAGTCACAGGGTGGCGCGTGGCGCACGCATGCACGCGGCTGCCTCGCCCTTGTCCGGTCGAACGGCTCGCGTGAGCTGCGGGCGGAGCGAGGAGGAGACCCTGTCGTGTCGTGCTGACCCTCGCGGGCAGAGCAGGGCAGTGGTAAGAGCGGAGAGCTGGAGCTCGGACTCGTGCAGCGCAGGCGACGCCGCCATTGTCGGCGACAATGCAGCCACATTTGCTGCTCGGTCATGCCGTACGTGCGGAGCGAGGCACGTGACGAATGTGACGCTGTTGCCACCCTGGCGGGCTGCATGTGCGACGACACATCGGTGCAGCATGCTGCGCCTCTCAACTGCAGACTCGGGGCTGCAGCAGGCAGCGTCCGCATCCAGCGGTTAGATCCGCTGGCATGCTCCTCTCCCGTCAGTCCGCGCTCGGTGCGTGACCACACAAGCTCCCGCCGTCTCACTGTGTATAACGCCTTTCACTGCCCTACCGCACCAAACCCATCACACCGCCGGGCGGCAAGGTGTGGCGTCTCTGTGTGTGTGTGTCTGTGTGTGCTATCTGTAATGTTTCCTCCCTATCGGAGCCCTCTCCCGTCGCCGGCGACGGTGGTGGTTCTGTAAGCGGACGTGACGCGAGCGGCGCGTCCCAGCCCCGGGCGGGGTCACCGGGTCATGACATGAAACCTAAAAAGCCATTATTTAGTGAGATATTGGTTAGAAAGGCATGTAGCTCGTGTGATTTAGTCATTGTGCGGCCGTGGAGGCGCCACGTGCCGATTGGAGGGCGTCCATGTGGCCAAATATGTTACGCGCTAGTATTGTGACGCCAGCTTTGAATTTATGGAAAGTTGTTTGATACTGTCTGAGTCTGTGTCCCTCGTTTGCTCCGTCACAGAATATCGGAAAAGAAGCAAAAAACACACCGTTGTCGGCCAAGGTGTGTGGCAATCATTCCGCGATTTTCACACTATCTAACTGTGCCTAGCTATCGCAATTCGCGCTATCCCTTCTTTGACTTCGGGGCTTGCGAAACGTTGTCCTGGGAACCAAGAGACTGGAAACAATGCGGCTGGCTTTTTGGTTGCGGTGCTGGTCTGTTCGGCAGTCGCGGTGCCCTCAGGCTACCAGGTGAGACAGTCGCTATTCCACCAACTGACCCACCACTTCGCAGTACTTTGAAGCATTGGCTGCAGCAAAGTTGTAAATCACTGGGTTGTGTTACTGGACGCCATCAGTGCCGAGGGCGGACAGTGCAATTTTCAGAAGTGCACGAAAATAATGCTCAATTTGGCATTCTGCTTTTGGAGTCTTCCTTTGCCAAGTCAAGGACCATTAGTCAAAAATACATGTGAGCAAGAATATCCCTTTTACGTAGAGAGTGTGTCTGTGTACGTTTAAGAACTGCCACTCCATGTAAGCAGTCGGTTAGGAACTACCTGGCCATTCAACTGGGTGTGAAGAGTAGTCGTAAATGGGTGTTGCGACCTGTCCTGGTCCTACACTCTGCGGCAACTCCTCTCACTTGCTCACACCACAGACCTGGTAGAAGAATGGAGAACGTTTGGCGTGATAATGGTTCTGCTGTACAGGGGTGTCCGCAGCGGACCGGTCAGGGAACTGACGTCTAACGAACCTTTCACAAAGCACAGCCCAACGGCTGAAAAATTGGTACTGTCATTGAATATTCATTCCAAGATTATTTACTCTATTGTGTGTGATTTGAGATGAAGTATCCGCACAGCAGGTCATCCCAGGCTCCATCGGATTAAAGCTTGAAAGAAAAATCCATATTTACGGAATGACGGTGGGCCGTTAAAAGAGAAACTCATACACCTGCTTCTCTTCGCCAATTACGGCCCAACAACAAATGATCCTTGTGAGCAATGATGTTTCATGAAGTAAGTGACCTGTAACGAATCTGCCTGCCACCTCCTGTTGTGATTGTAAGCAAGGTTCGTCGCGCCGCACAACAAGAAAACGATATATTTTCCAGTCCTGTGGTGGCGGCGGTTTAGGGCCAGGCACTCAGCGTCGTGACATGTTGTGTTGGTTCCTCTCACTGACAGCGCTGGTCGTAAAGGCTCATCCGTCAGTTCACACATTTCCAGTTGAATAAATCAACATATCGAGGATAGATTACCGAGGCAGCGGAATAAGCAGCTGGTTTAGGAGCGGACACAGCGCACAACAAAAGAGCTGAAAGGAAACCGCTGATGAGCCGTAAAATGAACCGGTGTCTGTTTGTGTTCTCACAAAAGCGGGTGCCTCTCTGTGTTTTTCGGTTGCCTGCCGACTGACATCAAGGGAAAAGCGTTGGAACGGCCTGGAGCATCACAGAAGTAGCGGTGTCACGGCTTTTATTTCAAAAACTAGCTGCACATACTCTGAGATATTTGATCTGCCGGTCACCCCCGGCATCTAACGTAAATAGTTTTCATATCGCCCTTCAATCTACTAGTCGTTCTAGGATCAAGGTTGTTTAATTGTGCTTATAACATGTCAGATGTTTCTCTTTTCGGAAAAGGTCACGTGGAGTCCAGGGCTTTTACCTAGCTGATACCGGTGAAGCCAGTGGCGTGCAGCAGGGGTCTGGCCTCTGCTGGTCCGGGTTTTCTTTGCGCCCAGGTATTGTTGTAACTATCTTATAGGTCCGACTCATGTCTTACCACCCTACTGATGCTTGGAGTGCAGAATATTCGGAGGGATCGGCGCCCCCCCCATCCCGAAAATACGGTGAGTTCGATGATGCATCAAAAGATTTTGTTTTGGCACCACAGTCTATCTGAATATGGTTGGCAAGCAGGTGGCTCCAACAAAAGGCTCTCACCGAAGCCATTCGCAAAATATGTGGGATATCAGTCAACAACGGCTGGAACACCTCAGCTATCCGTTGGCCTCTGCCTTTGTATCATTCGCACACAACAGAGCGTATCTTTCACTTCTATTGGACACCAAGAGCCGTATTAAATGTTTAATAGCACAGGTGTCGCACTCGAACACCTCACGTACACACACAATTCGGACCCACCCAACTCAAACGATGCCGGTGCTTCATCCTGCGACCGTTTGATGCAGCGGGGACCACTATTAATTATGACGTTTACTAGCGTGTTTGATGGATGCCGGTTGGGCGCTCAGCGTTAATAGTCTGGCGGCGCGTCGAACGCCTCAGGCGTGCCCTGAGGGCGAGAGGTCGTCGCCGGCAGGCCGCGCGCGCACTGCGGGAGGCCGCAGACCTGGGAGGTCGGATGCCGAAAACTGGAGAGAGACTGACGGGGCCGCAGGCGACAGCCGAGTGATTTGTGAATGGTGTGTAGGTGCCGTCGGCGACGCCCGTAATCGTCCTGTAAGGTGTGCGTGAATAGAGACGGAACGCATGTTCAGCCGGCGGTAATTGCGATACTGCGGCACGGTCGTTTTGAGATTAGATGTATGGTAATGATTGAAATTGAGCTTCTTCAGCGCCGCGGTGAAAACCAAAACACTTGAAAAACAACGTTCACTTTTCGAATTCGGAGCAGTTGGTAAAGCGCGTGAATTCGGCCAGTCACGCCCGGAGCCCGACTGGAGTCATCGCAACATCCTACGTGGGGGTGTGACTGTGGATATCAGCGACCCCGCGGCGCCGCGTCTCGCCATGCCACTTTCACCCGCACCATTGCGGCTGCTGTGACATGGCGGGGTCACGGAGCTGTGACCCGGCCCGCCACTTAGCCGCCACCAGGGCCGGGTCAACCCGCTGCGTCCGCCGACGCCGACGACGGCGACGACGCGTGCCCAGCCGGGCCGGGAGACCACGCTGGCTCGTCCGCATATTGGTGTCGGTGTTGGCCTGTGCTCGCGATACCTACCGACTCGGATCTTTGGAACGGCCAATAGTTCTGCTGGGTGATATCCGGCTCTTGTGGTGTGAGGAAATATTGCTGACCATGAAGCTATTGCATCGGAAAATGTAAGGAGTTCGCGTAGTATCTCTACATAGTTTTAGACGCGGGGATTAATTTTCCCGTATTCTTCGGTCACGACACATAGGCTTTATGTTAAATGTGAATACCAATATGGGGGAGGGGGTATGCAATATCTATTGTTCTTTGCCTCAGCAATGGATTTCGTACTTCCTGGTACCCGTCTTATTATTTTTGTGGCTTATCAACACACCAACTGCCGGAGTTTTTAGCGTTGCCAACTCTTTATCTGTTGGAAGGGTTTCCAGGGATTTAGATTGTTCCTTGTTCAGAAAATCCGCCGAACCCAGGTCAGTCGGGTGGAAAGCGAACACCCCAACCAGTACACCACCGCACCTCCCTGGCACCCGTCTTGAGTGTGCTGTTTCCAACCGGGGAAACTGTATTGCAGCTTACACGGTAATTTAAAGTGCACGGTACAGCGAGGCACTGCCAGGAATCAGTGCATGGTTGTGTCTTGCTGTGCCGGGGACTTCAGGACAAAACGTGACGGCGATGCCAGAGATGAGTTTGTTGGGGTACGTGGTAAGGCTATCGTTATATTCGTTTGGGTAACATTTCTAAGCGCGAAAAACGGTAACTTTTGACAACAACTTGCCTTCTTTAACAACACAAAATCCAGTGCTGTCTCAATACCCCACAGAACTCATCGCATGATGCACGCCTGGCTCGGACGCTTCAAACCAAACCAATCCGAGCCTGCGTTCAGCGAGGAATCCAGTGGGGTATTGAGACAAAGCGGGATTTTGTGTTTTAAAGAACGTTTTGTATTTTCAGGAAGAAGTTGTAGCACCGTAGCCCTGCCTTACCACTTTCCCCAAAAAAGTCATCCCTGGCATCGCCGGCTCATTTGGCTGTGCCTTAGTGTGACGTTTTTTTAGATTATCATGTAAACTGCACATTTTTCTCCTTTCCGTTCCGTGTGAGATGCTGAACTCTTATCTGCGCAAGCTGCTTACACAATGATCTAATCTGTGGCCACAGGAGAGCGAGGTATCCGCCACTGTTTAAAACCGAGAAATGCAACGCTTTTCACAGTCCTTTTCTAAAGTGAGAGGACAGGCCATCGTGCTGGAGTCCGCCGAGACCTCACCAGCACTTAGTGACGACCGGTTCTCGTGACGATCTGGCGATATTGGCCAGATCATGTCTGGCATCTGGTCCCTCGAACTCGGACCGTATTGGGCAACATTCAGCAGTGGAATCGCAGTTTCCCGAGAAGAGGATCCACCGCTGCGCCCTCCGCCCTTTGTGGTTGTGATGCTTTGATAGAAGCACCGCTCCGATGACGTCACACCACCTTGACCAAGTGACGCGGGTGCGTTCCTATCTGGAGTATTTCGCCGCCGGGTCCGTATTCCTGCTTCCCCGGTAGTGACTCACAGGGAGAGGATCTGCGAGAGGCCAGTCTTTCATGGGTGGGATGTTAGAACCCAGTCCCTCTCCAAGAGCAAGGGCCGGTCCGTGGTGTGACGTCATGTGGGCGTGGAGGGGTTTTTTCCACTGATGGGTTTCGTGAAAATATTCCATATTTTGGTCTGCTTGGTGCAAATGCAAGAGCACACAGGAAATTCAACTTTGTTCTAAATTTTGAAGATAAAATTTGCTGTTTCTATATGTTTTTCTTTCTTTTCTACTACTTGATAGTATTTATACACCCTTGATACAGCCTGAGACGGGTGAGCGTGTGACGTCACTCAGGCGTAAAGGAATCCTCCTTCATCGTAACTTTGCAAAGGTATATTGATTCGAACCGATATGCGATGCAATCCAGGGACGGATTGCATTGAATTTGCCAGAGAATGCGGTCTGTTTTGGATCGGAATGAGGATTTGGAATAGTGCCATTTTTGTCGATTAATCGTGTTTCCGGCTTTCGATTGGGTTTGTATTGATATTCATGGCGTGTAAACGGATATGCCGCAATTTGTCGTGAAAACTGCGCAGATAGATTGGATTGAGTTTGAGTATTTTTGGCACACTCTTCTGGTAGAGGCCCGGTGCTGGGCAGCTGAGCGTGGCCGCCCCATTGACAGATGTCCAACTTCTTCCCGCTGTTAATGGGCGTCCAAATGCGAATCTTTTTACGGGGATAATCCCTGCGGGCCATGGCCTGTCACCGTGAAGCCTTTACGGGCTGTAACGGATTTGTTTTCTCACAGTTCTTATCTGTGTATTTGCCGTAACATTTGACGTGACGAGACGCTAATTGAATGGTGGAAACTCTTCTTCGGCTGATTTACTTTCTTCAGGGCACATTAGCACATGCTTGTGCAAATCTTCCTGTAACCTTCACTGTTTATACATGTTCTCAGTCGATTGGACATGCTGCTTAACACCCGCACCGGAGAAGGATCTGGCGTAAACGCTCGCTGGATGAGGTCCTAGAGTACACCCCTGAGATCTCGAAAACTAAGAGGGGTAGGAAAACGACGTTTGGGGTCTTGTGGGATCTATATTGAACTGCACTATAGCCGACTTGTAATTACCCAGGTAAACTTCTTTAAAGTCGAACGAGGTAATACAATTTAATTGTGGGCGGTGCTAATGGTTTAACGTATTGGGAAATATATTTATTGCGCAGAAAAACACAAATACACCTAAGTTGATGTTGTTTTAATTGAATTCTTGGCAATTGTAATTGAAGGTGATTGTACCTAGGAAAAAATCAGCTTAGCTATGTTGTTTTCCTTTTTGTGCCGGACTTTCACGAGGTGTGAATATGAATATTTTTCTTCAGTTAGCAAAAGGTCTCAAAGCGCACTTAAACGTATGGTAAACTCGCTGGAACGCGAGCCTAGAGAATGAGATCTAGTCAGCTTCTGAAGCCCTCCTAACCCTTCCAACCACGTTGGAAAGGCACGAACAGCCCATCTGAGCTGTCTGGTCGCCTGGCACGGTGTCTGCCATCGTTGACAGGCTCCTGTATTCGTGATGTGTTGCTTCATACCGCCTGTGTGCGCCTCCCAGCACTCACTGGTGCGACCCCGCATTTGTAAGAGGCTTCTGCTGCTGACAACGTAGCGGTTCTCGTCGTGTTTTGAAGATGCTGCTGCTTCGATCAGTTGGATACGACAAAATTTGGGCGTTGCGGTACAGAAGGAGTCGGGGGTGACGGAGGAAACATTGTCACTGAGTTACAGCTTCAATTACAACTTCTCGGATGAAGTTGTAATTGAGGCAGCGCGCTTTGCTTATCAGTCTGGTATGCGACGTGTATGGCACGTTTTGCTGACGTATCGTCAACAGGCCTTGAAAGTAGTAATGCTTTTCACTGGCGGTTGAAAACGTTTCTGGATTTTAGCTCATTCGTTTGATTTTGCTGGGTAAGGCAAGACGAACAGCAGTGGAAAAGCGAAGGCGAAAGATCATATACCTATAATCAAATATGCATGTAGTTGAACCCTTGCTGGCTGCAAGTGACCTCTTCGAAAATGGTGTGTCTCAAAATTGTCTCCGTATAGTTCTTCAATTGAATTATGCGACATTTTCTATCCCCATTGTTCATTGCGTAGTATTTTGCGCGTTTCCATTCAAAACTACTCCTGAATTTTCCTTATTTAACTGTGATGATTCTCCCCTTGCATTGGTCTTCGATTGGCTTGGTCAAGTTAGTGCGACTGTTGGTTAAATTTTACGCCATCTAACATTGAGAGAATTACTTATCTCGTGTGGGAACCAGCCCCCCGGAGTTGTCGCTTTCGGATCAAATAATGAAAATATTCCGCTTAAAGTGTGATTGCACTGTTCCTGCCCAAACGAAATCAGCAAGGATTCGAATTTGATGGCGCTTGGGCCCGCTGCTTTGCCACTCATAAGGTGGTATCATTGTTTTTATGTGCGAGCACCGCAGTCTATTACATCCCGAACGGCCACTATGGAGATAGGCAAGCTGAACATGGCACGACAAAGGTCAGGGAGTCTCTCAACATCTTCTCATGCGTTATGTGTATTTCACTGCAGATCTAGTAGAGGTTAGGCTCAATGCTGAGAAAGTTTACATAAGTCACGCGACCCGGTATTGTTGTGTGTGAAATGATAGTAGCGTTCTCAGCTAGATAGCTAACAGAAAGTTAGCAACACTAGGTCAGCAGTGATATGTGGACTTACAGCATTAATGTCACCATGCTAAAATTGTTCTAGGAATATTTTCATGGAGTCGCTAGCGGGATTCGCGGGGAGAGCAAAAAGGTATTGCTCCGAACTCTCTAACTATGCAAAAATATATTTTAAAACCCTATGTTTTTTGCATTGTTTGTCCTCGATGTCCGCCCCCGCTGCCTCATCACCGGTTCACATCCGCTGCTGCATGGCGTTCCAGAGATCCAGATCTCATTCCATTGTCCGTTATGCTGAATGTTAATAAGCAATACCCAAAATAGTGTCATTTTATCATGATCAATACCGAAATTCAACCTAAGCTTCATGTATTTTTGGAGTAGCAGTGTAATTGCCACAAAGGTCATCAGGCTATGTTTCCCCAGGCCAACAGCCGTGGGATAGAGGAACAAAGACGCTAACTGCGTTCTTGCGCTTCTGCCCGGCAGGGAATGACCCGTATAGTTATTTCAACAACGTTGCCAGTTTTGGGGATAACTTTTACTCTCCTCGTGCTTTGTGAAGCCCAAGGGAAAGTGTATCTAGATTCCCGCTCTTTGGCAAATATTAATTTTGGCTGGGCTTGTAATGCCACAACATCATGTCAACGGTGTATACATTTTCCAAAAGTTTCACCATACGCTGTGTGTAAGGACTACCATCCCATCTCTCGAAGCCCGTTATTTCTGGGCTGTTCAGCTGTGTTCGAGCCAACAGGGCCAGTATCCTGTAACTGCTGTGGAAGCCAGTGACCCTGCTTTGCTCGGAGCTACAGATACATATTTTTGAAGCACTGGAGTGAACAGCCGGTATGAGGAGAGACATACTGTCGAGTTTTAAATTTCTAAAAAGAAATCAGGGACGTGATAGCAGGAGGGCCGTGATGGGCAGCTGCCCTTCTTCACTGCTTCACATGTGAGGGGCCTCTCATAAAACTTGCGGCCCCAGTGGGTCGGCTTTATCCAAAATGAGCATTTTGGGAAGATTTTAGTGTTTTTTGTCGTCCTGCGTAGTATCTTCTTCTTTCATACTTCTACAATAATCCTGGTTTTGATGCTATTTTCGTCTGTCTCAGAAACATTTAAATACATCGTTTATGTAGCCAGCATCGTAGACAAGGCAGGCTTCCTCAACTTCCCGAGTCCCCCCGTCTCCCGGATTGAGTTTAGTTCCAACGCCCGTTAAAGACGCAGGAAAGACAGCCGTCCCAGATGGCTGCGATGGACGGTGTTCCCAGCGGGCCTACTCTGGGCTCGGCGTGCGTGCCGTTCAGTCGTCAGTTCTGTACTTCGTCTGGCCAGGCGGCTAGCTCTGCGCAGGTGCGCGTACCTTTCCATCCCGCACGCACCCGATCACTGGCCGAACTGCGCCTGCGATCGCTGACCCAGCCGACCCGGCCTGACCTCAGCCCCTAGCTGACGCGCCTGACCTGACCTGGGCTGACCTGGTGCTGGCTTAGCATGGCTGCATGACAGTCGCTGGTATAGGGGGTGTCAAATCAGAAGGCGCGCCCACCGCTAGCTAACGGCTGAAGTGTGTAACGCTGGGATATGTAACACTGGGTTATGTAGTGCTAAGGTATGTAGCGCTGGGGTATGTAACGCTGAGGTATGTAACACTGGGGTATGTAACACTGGGGTATGTAGTGCTGAGGTATGTAGTGCTGGGGTGCGTAACGCTGAGGTGTGTAACGCTGAAGTGTGTAACGCTAGGGTATGTAACGCTGAGGTGTGTAACGGCTGGGGTATGTAACGCTGGGGTGTGTAACGCTGAGATGTGTTACGGCCTGGGCATGTAACGCTGAGTGACTGAACAAAGCTCCCAGACAAATAGTCCTAGCTCGTCTCTGACGTATCCTCATCTGAAACAAGAGTTTGGCTTTCTTTCTGTTTTAATTTATTAAGTTCTTGATTTCCGGCCCCTCGGTGGAAGCAAGAAGCACGTGTTTGCTTAATGACCAGCAAAATGTCACATTTAATGAATATGAAAATGCCGTGCTGAATTTATGCGAAGTATTAATCGGTAAGACAACGTCTCATAAGAGGCTACAAGCATGAGTTGAAGTAAAGCAGAAGTCTCCTTCTCTTTAGCGCCTTTGGTCCGGAAATGCTATTGGGAGCTCAAAGGCTCCAAGCGATATTTTTGACAGTCTGTTTTAACGGGACAAAATGTTATGGTATGAAAAGAATGGTAGGATTTCTCAGATCAACAGACTTGAGCGTGTCTCGTTTCTCTTCATTAGCTAAGCAGCTGCACTACCGTAATGGGGGCGTGACGATTTCCCGGCTTTGCCTGTGACCCTTCTGACCTGACCTGGGTGACCTGTCGACGCCGCGCGTTGCCAGGAGTCTTTACTGCATGCTGCCAGCTAATTACAAGCCATGAATCGTGTACAGCGTGTGCTACTACTTCTTGGTCGGAGCGTAACTACTTGGGCAAATAGTGGTGGCGTGTAAGCCTCGGCGAAGTTTTCAAACCTGCTTTCTCGGATTCGAATTCCATCGAATTAGTGATTTTCAAATGAAATCGAAGGCTAGCTCATCCATTTGTTGTAGGTTTTCTTGGTTATTTTGGCTTTTTAAGTAAGCAGACTTGTTATCCCGTTCGCGTGGAAGCGATCAGGAAGTGGCGAGGTGGCAGCGAAAGCGGCGAATACCTTCTCTGGAATTCAGGGGCTTAGAGAGTCGAGCCGATCAGAGAGTGGTGAGGTTACAGCGAACGCCGTGAATAGCTCCTCTGATCTTCAAGGTGATATAGTCGAGCCGATCAGAGAGTGGCGAGATGGCAACGAACGCAGCGAATATATTCTCTGATATTCAGGTCAGAGTCGAATCGATCAGAGAGGATGAGGTGGCTGCAAATGCAGTGAATATCGTCTCTTATATTCAAGGCTTAGAGAGTTGAACCGATCAGTGAGCGATGGGGCGGACAGCGAATATTATCTCTGGCATTCAGAGAATATGCCTTCTATATTCAGAGCCGAAATATTTGCTCCGCATTTGTGGATGACATATCGTTTTTTGTGCCGCTCATTAAGCGGTATGATTTTGTCACTTGGTGAGCGCCGTAAGTTAATTGTGAGTGCTTTGTGAACCTGTCCCCTCTAATGTCTCAAGGCTTGTATTTTTGGGATTGTAACAAGTGCTTCGCCACCGATTAAAAAGTGAGATGGTCGTTCTCGGTGAAACTTTAGCTCTTTGTTGACAGAAACGCTTCGAATTTTGACTCCTTAGGTCCGTTAATGCTCCCCGCGAGACCATTACTTATTTTCCGAAGTTGGCTTAGATCGGAAATTGTGCTGATGAAAAGTGGGGCAGGCATCCTCTTTGTCCGTCCTGTTTTCAACGGCTGTAGTTTGGACATTTTGGAAGCGTATTGGGGGACCGCTAACCAATACGTCTCCCGCCGTCTTTTATCCCTCTAACCTTTCATATATTGTGCTGTTTGTATATGATAAAGATACCCACCATCACAGCGCCCTACCGAAAGAAATAGCCGCAGCTGCATTCATGAATTTATTCATGGTCGTCGTGTACGCCGCTATACATCTTTTATAGCCTGTAGATTTGTAAGTAAGATACTAACGATTCTAATTTCTGGCTTGCGGAACCTTGATTCTGCCTAAAAATTGGGCAGCATAAATTTTGTCAATAAATTTTAGATGCAGATGTATAAAATAAAATTTTCAAATGCCAATTGTAGAAAAGTTTCCGAAACAAAATTCGTTCTGAATTGAACATGCAACCTGTTATTGTTCAAAGTTAGTATTTGCCTTTCATGAGCAGCACAGGAATAGTGAAATACAAATCTTGCCCATGCTGAATTATTGATTGAATATTATATAGATGAACATACACTTGTGTATTAGTATTGGTATATAATGCGATCTTATGCGCCAGTCCATGTCATGTATTCACTTGTTGGCAATGACTAGACACTGTTGCAAACATTATACCAGGTATATACCACTCAGCAGTCATGTGGCCAAAATCTTATAAGGCCTAAGCAATGGCAGCGTCACCAGCTTTGTCTCGTGCGCTGCATTGCTCGGTACTTTGTAGTCCACTCGTGATGCTGTGAAGCAGGCTTTACGACCAATGTTCTGCATGCAGTCCCCGTAAGTATCTATCAAGAGCCGAAAGCTCCCATGGGTCCTTACCCGTGTGATGTGACCAATTTTGCACTCGGCTTTTATGCTAATGCCTCAATAAAGATCTAAAGATTGGCCGGTGGACCAAGGAAGCCATTGTCTTGTCTAAAACGGGCCGGTGTCGGCATTTCTATACAGGCCCAACGCGTCGCCTTTGGCCGCAGGTGCGCAATCGGTGGTCATGCGCCATGAATGCCGCTTCACGCCATATATGGCGCGGCTGCATGGGGGAACATGTCACAAGTACGACGCCCCGCGCCACAATGGGGTGCACCGTCAGAGAGAGACGAACTGGCAGCTTTGTGCCTGAGCTCGGCCTTCAAAATTCCATTTCAGTGGGGGTGTGCTATAAATCCTCTATCACGAACCAAACTCACGCTGCATGTTAAAGACAACAAACTCGCTGCTCGTCTGGATCGCCGTACTCTTCGGTTGGCACCTGTTGCAATATCGGTACATAAATATCCCATAATCAGTGGCGGATACAAGGGGGACAAGAGGACTCAAGCCCCCCCCTCCCTCCCCCCTCCCAAAACGTCATAATGTCTATAGTAACTGCATAGCCAGAGGCTGTTCCGAGGCTATAGCAGAAGGGGGCTCGGGCCCTCTGCCTCCCTCCCCTCCACCTCCCCAAATGAAATCCTGGATCCGCCACTGCACCTGACCATCCCGTGCGACCCGGAAGCGCTCGTCCCTGTGCCGGATTTAACAGAAAGATCCGCCAGCCGCCGCGGTGAGGTCGCGACGTGCGACATCATCTGCAATTGGCCTGCATCGGCAGGGCAGAAGCGTGCTGATGGCCTGAGTGGGGAGGTGAAGGACGCGGGGAGCGCCGCCCCGGCCGTCGCAGCTAATTACCGCATTTCCGAGGGACGTGAATACAAGGTGAAAGCGGCGGTGGACTGGTCAGGCGATGGGGCGTTGTATGTTTGGCGTACTGGTCCAATTGGGCTCTGATTAGAGCTGGTTGCTACTTCCGATTGTTCAGCGGCCTATGCAGGGTCAACGTGGATATTTTACACTAAAAAAGAAGGTCTTAAAAATGTTACACTATATAAGGTGTAATATATAGGTGTTATATATAAGGTGTTCTCTATTGGCGTGATCCTGGCCAAAGTCCTTTACAGCCACGCTTACAGCATCCAAAAGACGATTAGAAATGCCTGATAATATATCGTTATTATGCAACAATGGTATATGTAGGTATACCATTTATGCATTGATATATGGCGTTCCTTGAGCCATTGAAGTGACATCATTCAGTAGCTTTTTGGGGCGGCTTTAAATGCTATTTCAAAGAAAACATTACAAAACGCCGTCTCTGAAACAGTCCGACGATAGATCCGCCATGTTTTATTCATAGGTAGTCTGTGGCGCATGCGCGCCGTC
Organism: Lepas anatifera; assembly: GCA_034440635.1. Taxonomy (NCBI): domain Eukaryota; kingdom Metazoa; phylum Arthropoda; class Thecostraca; family Lepadidae; genus Lepas; species Lepas anatifera. The sequence goes on along the minus strand of JAOTON010001827.1, from coordinate 3,018,938 downwards.
GACATTCTGAATGGAAATTCTCAATGATGTCAGGATTGCCGGTTACTGTGCGATCACCATCGGCGAGAGAGCTCGGCCCTGCGGTCCCCAGTGTGCTCGCCGCGGCCGGGCCCGGCTCATCAGTACGCCGCGCTATCCAGGATCGATTTCGCGCGCTTATAGGCGCTGAAAGGCGCCTATTATCGGCATGGTAATGGACTCAGATCAATAAAGGTCGGTAATTCGCCGTCTCAAGTCCCGGCTCATTTGCGTGGCGCGTCGGCACCGGTGGGGCCGTGAGAGATTCCGTGTTTTCACGGGTGGTGTCGTGGTCGTGTCCACGGCAGAGGAGTTTGTGCAGGATCGAATTGAGGGCCGTGATATTGCGTGAAAATTTGTTGTATTTATGGGCTGTATGGAAATTGCAGAGTGAGTTGTTCGTTTTGGGGTTATTTTATTAGTGGCTTGATTTTTAACAGTTATTTATTGGGAATAGTAAGTGAAAGGCCATCTATTCCAGAATGTTGAAGTTTCACTTATGATATTCGCAGAAAGAATAAATCCATACGACACAGGCTTACAGTTTTGGATCATAGAGTTGACTGAGTCCTGTTTGACTGTGTGTTGTCATTACATGCCTGTGTTTTATGGTATTTTATCAAGGACCGTGTCAGAAATATTTATAAGAAAACTTTATCTTTATTTTCCTTAAACAAGGATGAGGTCATTCAATTTGATATTAAAGCTATTGGTGTCATTCGATTTGCCTATCACATGCTCAACTCCTGTAGTGGAAGAAACTGTCTAAAATCCTGCTCACAGAAGAGCTTAGATCGGTAAGTGAACTATGTTCTACCCGCCACTGCAGCGCTCACCGCAGACTTCAACCTGCTTACTTCATAGCGTATTTTTCTGAAACATGGATAATCATTTGTTCTTTTTAAAGGTGTAAAAACGCAATCAGAAATGTCGAGGCGGTGCAGTTATCTTTGCGACTATCGGATTGCTTCGCGATTTTGCAAAGATTTTGAGAGAGATCAATCGATGTATAGACCTAATTCATGAACCGTTAAATTCTTGCAGTCTTTTTTGGAAGTGTTGGTGGTCTATTCATTCCTCTAATCTGTCAAAACGTTTATGAGGCTTTTTACAGCTGTATTCGGTACGATTAGTAGTTTCTCTTCGGCGAATACCACCACAGTATTTTTCAACTCGGTCAGTTTGAGAAATGTTCACGTCACTAGAATCATAAGGACAGATCCAGTTATCGTCCAACTTTAATGAGGACGTCACCGGAAGTAGTAAAGCTCTCGATTGTAATCCTCTGATGGAGTATCTGTCGCGCACGACTGTTTCAACTTCAAGTTAAGCGTAAAATATTACCTGTATTGAAACAGAATTATCTTGAAATTTTCGTGGGAAGGGGGAGTTAACATGAATATGATCGGTAAGTTCGTTGTGGTTACATAGTCTGCATCTACTTACACACGTCATACTTTGTTAAAGCATCGTGTACGTCGACTTACTACACTCGTATGCTGTGCTGACACCGGTTTTTCCGTGGTGCAGGATCTGACGTGTCGATTTACGACACTCTTATGCCGTGTTGACACTGGTTTTCCGTGTTGCAGGATCCGGACGCTGGAGGAGAGCCGTTTGACCTGGTGGAGGACCACATCTTCTGCCTCAAGCTCTCCTCTGTGTCAGCCACCGATGCCGGCACCTACACGGTGGTCGCCTCCAACCGACACGGCGAGGCGCGGCGTACCATGTCCCTGCAGGTCGCAGCCAAAGGTCAGCCAAGGTCATTGATGGGTCAGTTATAACGGCTCTGCCATGGAATTGTCAAGGCCGGTTGCTTGTAGCGGACACTGCTTGAAACCCAGTGGAGATTACTATCGGGTTTGGTCCGTCAAAGTCAATTTGTCAATGCCAAAGCCGGGGGCTAGAAATGATTTCAGTCTGTCAACGTTGTTGGGGAAGATAAGGAGGGCCAATAAATCGGATGTATCGGTTGGCATCTCTTAAGCATTTGTAAGGAAAACACTGCAGTGAAACATAAACGTCTTATTGATATTGCTTCCGGAGCATTTCTCATCTTTGATAGTCATTGTCTTTTCCAATCACTTCCTGGAATCCATTTCTTTCTTTTTTAAATACTGTTTATTTTGGTCGCAAATTGGTTGGAGGCTGACTCATCTTGGGAGCAAAAATGAGCCTTCTGTGCTCTAACTAATCTATTCACTAGATCTATCAACCTTCCGGAGATAAAAATATATGTTCCTACGGAGGAAATTTTGTTGCTTTTGGGCTCATCGTCGTACCAACTAGCTTAGTTAAATGGCGGCGAGGGAGAAGGAGAACTTACTCGGCCGGGGCCGAGCGTCTAATCGTGCCTCAGGGCGGGTTCGATCCCGTGACGTTTTGCACACTGTAAAGGTCACGTGACCGAGCGGGACGTGCGCTCTAGCCGACTGCGTCACCCAGACCCCACGGAGATTGTTACCTTCCGCCGAGGTCATCATGCTGACTTGATGACATAAGGTTGAGGCATGAAGTTGCCTTTTGAAACATTGCCGGCATTTCACAACATACCCGCTGCAATAGACAATCACAATGACCTTGGTTATGACTGAGAACACCTGGTCCTCATGGAAATTTAATGCCCGACCAATGGGTTTGAGCCGTGTTCAGTTTTTCCGATGCCCTTACCCCAGGTTGGTTTGTAGCTTCGTCACCTCATTTGCGTGCGCAAGCGCACCTTTGGTGCGATGATGGAGTTATCCGTTATCAAATTTGCTATTCATGACAGTGGTTCCGGCTACAGCCCTGTGTGCATTATTAGTGTTATTTCCATAATTCCAAGCATCTGTTCAGCCTTTCTATATAAGGCGCTGGCCAACACAGTGGGGCCGGGTCCGTACGTTGTACCCTCACAAGCTGTGCTCGAGCCGCTGAACTTCTCTGGAAGCGGCCCTGTGGGACTGACGCGTGTATCTACAGACACTGTTCCTGCATTAGTGTTCTCGTGTCAGTTTACTAGGTACGACAGCCTCTGCAACAGGCTTTTGAGTGTTGAACCGAGCCGGACAGGATCCTGTTCTTGTTTACGGCTATCGTGCTCATCGTGATTTCTGAATGAAAACCAGTGCCGCTCAGTCACCTGTCAAACAATGAGTTATGCGTTGATCACCAGCCTGCCAACCAGTTCCGGTAGTTGAAGGACAGGTACAAGCCTGCACCAATGGCGCAGGCTCATGCACGAACTCCATGGCCTCGCTGTAAACCGGCTGAAAGAGCCGGCGCGTCGCGTCGCACCGTATAAAACAGACGACTGGAAACACAAAGACCCCTCCTGCGCCTGCTGTTCGACGGCCGCCCAGCAGCCCTTTAACGAGGGAATTATACCGATCAGGGGAGCTGGAAGCGGGATCAGCCGCTGTCCAGCTCCTGGGGATCAGGGCTCCTTGAAAGTGTTTTGTGCTGCTGAAGATGTGCTTGTTCAGCACTGGATGCTGCCAGGATCGAACCAAGAGTGGCCCACGGTAGGAGCGTTTTGGCGTAATGTTCGGGGTTGTCGCTACTGGCGAATCAGCAGGTCTATGCTTGTATTTTTTACTCGGCAAATTTGGATTTTGGCAACAATGGCTTCAACTTATTCTCGTTGATATGAGCCGATTCTAGAAACAAGCTTAAGCTTGAAAAGTTGTTTTGTTAGAGGTCAGAGTTTTGCGTCAAGACGAGGCTAGATATTCACCGCTCACGCCGCCCTCTCCTCCAACCTTTTAGCTGGTGCGGTGGTGCTCAAAACGGATATTGACTCCTATGCCCCGTCAGTCTTTGGCCTTTCGTTTCCGGAAATAAATGAATGATTGCTGGTGGCATTCCGTCATGCAGCGGGCACCTCAATCGCAGACAGGTCTTTTGCCACCCAAATACTTACCTGAACTGTTCCGAAGATACTCAGTCCCGCTATCGGGATCTTAAAGGATCTCAATACTAAATTATACTGGTCGTGAATGTTCGTATACCTGAATATGGGTCTCGAATCGACGTTTGTCATCAAATAAGTTTCCAGATTTTCCAGATGTTTCACCATGAGACTTTCAAAGTCCATAAGGAACATGAATCATATCAGACTCCTCTCGCAGTGTGATATAGTTTGTTCCCCATGGCAGTACCATACAGCTCTCTTTAATTTGTGGTGGTTAAGTACGTGCGTTAAGAGATGCTGCCGATCCATTTAGTTCTGCTTGTATGGAAACTTAGGAGCTTGTTTGCAGTTGAAGAATGAGGATTCATGTTTAGTGTCTCTTATTTATTCTTTATCCGATCACATCAAAGTAAAGACAGGTTGACAAGTTCACGGTAAACCGCCTTATGCAGGCTTCCATCTCTTATATTGATATTTTCTCATAAAAAGGTGCAGCAAGAGAGTGGGTTTTCACTGTTTCTTGCTCTTATGATCATAGTGAATCGATATGCCATAGTCATCGATCGATTTATGATCATAGTCTAGATGCCATCATGAATATATTTCATGCAACATGGGACTGACATTACGTCATACTGATTCAAAGTGCTGAGTTTGACGCGAGCTGTTGCACCGTGTGCAAGAGATGGGAATTCATGAATTATGATATAGGTGCAAAATGACGTCAGCAGTTGACGCACCTTAAAACGCCAGTAACGCTGAAGATCAAAGAACCGATGCAGTACTTAACGCCCCTCCATTTGAAGTTTCATTACAAATTGTGCAGCGTTTCGTTTGACCGTTCCTCAATATCTAGTTTCTTTATGGACCTTTGGCTTCATTTGTGGGAGCTTTAATCTAAGCAGCTATTCGAAGGCCCTTCGCAGTGACCCTGAGTCATCTAGTTTTGAAGGTTTTCGGCTGAAGGTTTGTAGCCCGTTCCTTTTCTGTTATCTAGGGCACCACATAATCTATAGGCTGGTGCGCCCTAAAGTCGAAATAACTGACTTTATTTTACCGGAATCGATATCATGGGCACTTTAGGCTTTAGGCTCTCCATTAAATGCAATATCCGTTAAAGGTTATTTGTTCATTGGCTCAGTTTTGACATTTTCAGAACTTCAACATCGTTCTCTGACCAGCATAAGAAAACGGGCTGGGAGTGTTTTACTGAGCAAATTATACTGACCTCTTTCCTTCGCTCAAATCTTTCAGTTTTTGCTGACATCGATTATGCCCTCTGTTCCAGATGCCATAGATAGAGGAAAGCAAAAGAAGCTGAGGTGAGGAAATGTCCTAAACATGGAACAGTGTAGTAGGCCGCGTGATCACCACTTTTCACAGGATCTTGATTACCGGGTGTTTTCTATGTATTGATGGCCGCTGATCACGATTTTCTGGTCGAAAATTTGAATTCGAAAAATATTTGCCCGCGCAAGCCGTTGAAATCTTCCGGTTTGCCAAAATTTCGATGTTTCATATCTCACGGACAATAAAATGCAACTTATGTATTGAAAGGGCCGAGAACTTAAAACCATTGAATCTGAACAATTGAAACCTTTTGACTCCTAAATATATATTTACCCGGAAAAGTATCTAAAGATAGGGATGTTTGAGCTAAAAGATGATAATAGATGGCGCGCAACGCAGCCGTCAATCAGTGTCCCGCTACGTCGCTTATGACAAGAAGCTATTTGCCAAAGGAGCTGGATATAGGATTTGAGCCTATTATGAATTCGATGAATGAACATTACCTTCATAAGATGATCTAGATTTCTCTCGCTTGCAGTTTTAAATATGATTGGTTGCTTTCAAAGCAGGTCCAATTAGGATGAGCTAGCCATATATAGATTAGGTATCTAAGCATGTAGTCACTGCACAAATTTCAAGTATTAAAATGAGGCAAGAGCCAGTGGATTATATTTAGATTAGTCTTGCTATCACTAGCAAGGAGAATACCGTATTTCGGGAAAAATGAAGCTACACGACACCCAGCTTGCCGTCAATACATGCCGTTGTCGGCTGAATTATGATCCTGCGGTTTAAAGAGACGGAGGCCAGGAAGCGGACGAATTCATGTTTCAATAGCTTCAATATTCGAACCGACCACGATGAAGTTACCGAGACTTACAGAGAGCATCGTCCAGCAAGAAACAGGTACAAAGTTCGCTGGAAAAAGGAAGCTTTATAATTTGAAGGAAACGATCAGAAGGCGCCTACAAAACAGAAGATATTGTAAGCATGGACAAAGCATGACACCATTGTTTGACATATCAAACAGAGCCTACTATCAAAGGTATCGTCAAACAGAACATTTCGGAAGACCAGCGATGAGCACAGAGGTTGTATATTGGTGGCTTGATGCAGTCGACAGACCATTGGAGACGGCAGCAGCTGAGCCAAGCCACTGCTGCGTCGTTGTGGCTACCAGGAGTTCTCCGGATGTTGCGTCCGACGGAGCCGAAGCTGCGTCAGAACGCAACAGCACCATTGACAGAGACCGCTGGTGGTATATGCAGCAGCGAGCTTCCTATTTGTAGTATCACACCAGCTGCTGACAGACGCCGCACGCGAACAGGCTCGGCAGGTATAAATCAATCTCGGAAAGAAAACTTATTTCTAAATGTTACACGGAAGTCGTTTATAGACTTGTCCCGGTGATTGTCATATTATTGTGCCGAATACGGACGAGCCGGCCTCCCGATCAGGCCTTATTGGCGGCAGCAGCAGTAGCTGCCGCAGCTGCTGCCGTCTCCAACGGTCTGTCACGACGCATCCAAGCCACCAATATACAACCGCGTGCTTCTCGCTGGTCTTCCAGAAATGTTCGTTTGCCGATGCCTTTGATGGTAAAGCTCTGTTTTATATGTCAAACAATTTTGTCATGTTTTGTCCATGCTTACAATACCTTCATGTTTTTAGACGCCTTCGATCGCTTCCTTCAGGTTACAGTGCTTCCTTATTTCACAGCGAACTTGTACTTGTTTCTTGCTGGCACAGATGCCTTCTGTAAGTCTCGGCAACTTCATCAGCGGTCGGTTCGAATTTTCAAGCTATTGAAAGCGAAATCGTTCACTTCCTGGCCTCCATCTCTTCAAGCCGCAGCATCATAATGTGACCGACAACGTCAGCCCCAATCGAGAGCTGGTTAAGCGGCAGCATGCATGTGATTCATGTTAACCCTGCCCCGGTGGCGGGTACGAGCCACCTTGCCTGGTGGGGCTAAAAAGACCCCCCCACGATCTCAAAAGCTAAGAGACTAGAAAAAAGCCAAAACGGCAATCGAAAGCCTTCGAAAATGATATCGAAAATACTTCGGTCATTTTCTTGTCAGGTCAATATCAAGGTCACCAGAGGTCAAAATAGGTCAAAATCGCTAATAGAGGTGTACTACGAAAACCTCCTATATCTCAGAAACTATGATAGCTAGAAACATTTCTAACACCATTCGAAAAGCTCTGAGATGCGGTTTCATTACAGTGGCATTCATTTTCGTGTCAGGTCAAAGCCTAGGGAGCTACAGGTCACTAAATATTGGGCATATTCTTGGGAATGTCCATAGCCACCCATGCATAAGGGCGTTTACTTTTCGCCAATAGCTTCCAAACCAAACAAGATACAGCCATAGTTTATGTACCATTGCAATCCTCTCGTCAATACAAATCGAATGATATATGATATTGCATGCCAGGTCAAATTAAAGAATTGACCCGACCCAGGTCAACAGTCTGACCCAACTTGACCTGGTATAGTCATGATGTATATCATTTGACTTCCAGTGACTATACAAACACTTCGGTACAAAATAAAAGCCTATCTTAGTTTATTCAAAATTTATAGAGGAAAACACCAAAAATGCTTATTTGACCTAAGGTGACCTTTTAAAGGTCACAAGTCAAAAATTTTGGTATCAGCTTCAGAAATGGGCTAAGAGCAAGTCGCAACCGATGTTTGAAGTTGATTCCATCCATACTTACTGAGAAAAGCTCATTTCGTGATTTTCCCCATGCATTGTCAATGGGGAGGTCATGCTCTGCACATGACCTTAGGTCACCAATATCAAAAATCCCGGAACATATGTTGTAGCTCCTGGTGGGCCCAAGATGTGGTATGCGTTTCAACTTGATCGATTAACCCTTCTTTAGTTATGCCGTCCTAAGTATTTTTGAGGTGAGGTCACTTCACCTGACCTGGTGACCTGACCTGATATGACCTGTAGCCAAAATTATCAGGAAAGATGTAAAAATGATGAAGGAACAGCTAGACCAAGTTTGGCAGCGCGCGCCGCCGTTTTTGGTCAATTTGAAAAACCCGAGGGGGTCTAAAAGACCCCCACCCGGGCGAAGGTTAAGCGGCTTGACGGCGGCGCTAGGTGTGGTGTAGCTTCATTTTTCCCGAAATGCGGTATTCTACTTGCTAGTGATAGCAAGACTAATTTAAATATAATCGACTGGCTCTGCATACATTTTAATACTTGAAATTGATCCGCAGTGACTACATGCTTAGATACCTAATCTATATAGGCTGGCTAGCTGATCTGAATTCGACCTGCTTTGAAAGCAACCATTACCAATCATATTTAAAACTGCAAGCGAGAGAAATCTAGATCATCTTGAAGGTAAATAATCATTCATCGAATTCAAAATATGCTCAAATCCTATATCCAGCTCCTTTGGCTAATAGCTTGACATAAGCGACGTAGCGGGACAGTGGTTGACGGCTGCGTCATGCGCGCCATCTATTATTATCTTTTAAGCTCAAACATCCCCGTCTTTCTAAGATACTTTTTCGGGTAAGTATATATTTCAAGGAGTCAAAAAGGTTTCAAATTGTTCAGATTCAATGGTTTTAAAGTTCTGGGGCCTTTGAATATATCAGTTGCCTTGTATTGTCCGTGAGATAGAAAACATCGGAATTTTGGCAAACCGGAAGAATTTCAAACGGCTTGCGCGGGCAAATATTTTTCGAATTCGAAATTTTCGACCAGAAAATCGTGATCAGCGGCCATCAATACATTAGAAAACACCCGGTAATCAAAGATCCTGTGAAAAAGGGTGATCACGACATGGCCTACTGTGTAGTAATCGAAGACAAACGGTGTTTTTTCTCTCTCTTCCTATTCTCACACGTCAATGACCTGCTGTAGGCTGGTGAAACGCTGGTATTGGTCCACCTTCTGCTTGTCTTACTCTCCCACCGCATACATTTGCTCCGACCAATATTCTACAGCGGACTAAACCTGGCCTATTTCCGCTGTGCTGTGTCTCGCCTATTTCTGATATGATCTCTGCCGCTGGCAGAAGCGGTGACCCGCAGTCGCAGTTTTCCGCGGAGCTGCGGGATCTTCGCTGCTGCGACGGTGACTCTGTAGTCTTCCAGTGTCAGCTGAGCCCCAGTGCCACCCGCTACACCGTGCAGTGGCGGAAGGACGGCGCGGTGAGTGCCTGCTCATGAGTGCCCTGTCCGTTACACCGTGCAGTGGCGGAAGGACGGCGCGGTGAGTGTCCGTCCGTTACACCGTGCAGTGGCGGAAGGACGGCGCGGTGAGTGCCTGCTCACAGTGCCCTGTCCGTTACACCGTGCAGTGGCGGAAGGACGGCGCGGTGAGTGTCCTGTCCGTTACACCGTGCAGTGGCGGAAGGACGGCGCGGTGAGTGCCTGCTCATGAGTGCCCTGTCCGTTACACCGTGCAGTGGCGGAAGGACGGCGCGGTGAGTGCCCCGTCCGTTACACCGTTCAGTGGCGGAAGGACGGCGCGGTGAGTGCCTGCCATGAGTGTCCCGTCCGTTACACCGTGCAGTGGCGGAAGGACGGCGCGGTGAGTGCCCCGTCCGTTACACCGTGCAGTGGCGGAAGGACGGCGCGGTGAGTGCCTGCTCACGAGTGCCCTGTCCGTTACACCGTGCAGTGGCAGAAGGACGGTGCGGTGAGTGCCCTGTCCGTTACACCGTGCAGTGGCAGAAGGACGGTGCGGTGAGTGTCCCGTCCGCTACACCGTGCAGTGGCAGAAGGACGGCGCGGTGAGTGTCCCGTCCGTTACACTGTGCAGTGGCAGAAGGACGGCGCGGTGAGTGTCCCGTCCGTTACACTGTGCAGTGGCAGAAGAACGGCGCGGTGAGTGCCCCGTCCGTTACACCGTGCAGTGGCGGAAGGACGGCGCGGTGAGTGCCCTGTCCGTTACCCCGTGCAGTGGCAGAAGGACGGCGCGGTGAGTGTCCCGTCCGCTACACCGTGCAGTGGCAGAAGGACGGCGCGGTGAGAGCCCTGTCCGCTACACCGTGCAGTGGCAGAAGGACGGCGCGGTGAGTGCCCTGTCCGCTACACCGTGCAGTGGCAGAAGGACGGCGCGGTGAGTGTCCCGTCCGTTACACTGTGCAGTGGCAGAAGGACGGCGCGGTGAGTGCCCTGTCCGTTACACCGTGCAGTGGCGGAAGGACGGCGCGGTGAGTGCCTGCTCATGAGTGCCCTGTCCGTTACACCGTGTAGTGGCAGAATGAAGGCGCGGTGAGTGCCCTGTCCGTTACACCGTGCAGTGGCAGAAGGACGGCTGGTGAGTGCCTGCTCATGAGTGCCCTGTCCGCTACACCGTGCAGTGGCAGAAGGACGGCTGGTGAGTGCCCTTTCCGTTACACCGTGCAGTGGCAGAAGGACGCCTGGTGAGTGCCTGCTCATGAGTGCCCTGTCCGTTACACCGTGCAGTGGCAGAAGGACGGCTGGTGAGTGCCTGCTCATGAGTGCCCTGTCCGTTACACCGTGCAGTGGTGGAAGGACGGCGCGGTGAGTGTCCCGTCCGTTACACCGTGCAGTGGCAGAAGGACGGTGCGATGAGTGCCCTGTCCGTTACACCGTTCAGTGGCGGAATGGCGGCGCGGTGAGTGCCTGCTTATGAGTGCCCTGTCCGCTACACCGTGCAGTGGCAGAAGGACGGCGCGGTGAGTGCCCTGTCTGTTACACCGTGCGGTGGCGAAAGGATGGTTCTCTTTATTCTTCGAACGTTTTGGTTTCTTTTTCATGAGAGTCATTGAGACCACGGGCAAAAGTCTGGAAATTGTGTGTGTTACCGCATCAATGCCAGATTCTAGGAGATGGTGTGATTCTAGAGTTGTTCCCTTGGGCTCGTGAGTCGCCCCCTGTCGGGAGCTGGAAGCGCCTCACATAGACATTGGACAATCAAACGCTTTTAAAATGTCAACATTGTGAGGTATAGGAGCATTTAGGATGGTTTGTGAAGGTTTCTCGACGACTTTCATCGTTCATGCTCCCACTCCCCCTCCCCCCCCACTGTCTCCCGTTGGCTCCCATTCAACTATTAAGTCGCTCCCCTTCAAACAGTGCCACTGATAAAATATTTTAATTTATTTCTTATAAAATATTTGAAATGCCCAACGTCTAAACCACCGTAAATTAGTTTTGGGAAAGCGCTCGTTGCAATGCCCAAGCGATGCCACTCAAATAGTGACTAGGCGCCTCTCTGAAGCTTCACCCCCCCCTTCCCTCAGTGAAATCATCTGCTTGACACTGTGCATACATATATCGCATCGCCTGTCACTGGAACAAATTTAATTTCTTATCACTTCCCTGGTTAAAACGAGTATCCTCTGTTTCAAACGTATGCGAAAATGATGTCAATTGCCTTTCCATTGTTTGCGTCGTCCCATTTATGGTGAAACATTCGGGCACAGTCCGAGAGTGTACGTGGTTTCTTGTCCAGAAGTCCATGTTATCGCTTGTCCGGCTTTCTTCTGACGCCTCTCTGTCCTCTTGTGATGATCCTCTGTCCTCTTGTGATGACCCTATGTCCTCTTGTGACGACCCTCTGCTCTCTTGCGACGACCTTCTGCCCTCTTGTGCTGACCCTCTGCCCTCTTGTGACGACCCTCTGCCCTCTTGTGTTGACCCTCTGCGCTGTTGTGACGACCCTCTGTCTCTGCTGCAGCCTCTGGAGAACGGTGCCGACTTCGCCCAGAGCCAGAGCGGAAGGTGTCCTGCGTCTCTGCATCAAGAAGGTGCACGCCGACGACCAGGGCCAGTACAGCTGCCTGGTGACCAGCAGTGACGGCACCGCCTCCTCCCACGCCTGCCTCATCGTAGATGGTGTGTCACGCGATCGGGACGGACGCAGTGGCGGGTGCAGGAGGGGAATTTTGGAGAACCAAACGGCCTAAGTTTATGACAACATTATGTTTAGAAAAGAAGGAAAATGACACTGGGGTTTTAGGATACTGCGACTGATATGGAGCCCATAGGCGGATCCAGGATTGCCGATTGGGGGCACCTTCCCGGGGGTGCCACTTTTGACCAGTAAACTTATCAGATGGGCGCAAAAGCCTATCGGTGGGCGCCGATTTTCGCATCCTGGGGGAGGTGGTGGGAAGCGACATTTGAGGGGCGCCACCAACCTTTCAGGGGGCGCCGTTAACATTTTGGGGGCGCCGAGGGGTCTATCGGGGGAGGTACGTGCCTCTTTGTCCCTCCTGGATCCGCCTATGATGTAGCCTTTCCCTTCCTGGATTCGCTACTGGGTAGAGGCAGGCATTGCACTTCGATAGTCATGACATGACGACTGGGATTATATTATCGATGAAATATTGCAATTGGAGCGCTCGAATACTGCGAAGGCATGAAGCCCAAAAATGGACGATCACGAAGGAGGATAGATCATGCATTCGTTGCAATAAACTGTATATTCAGCTAAACAAAATACGTTTCCAGGACTAAGCATAAGCATACCGCATGGTATACATCATCGGAATGTTCAGGAAAATTGATCTGATAAGGCTTGAGTGACAGCCCTTGCGGCGACGGCACTAACTGTCATTGCCATGCTGACGTACAAAACGCTCCTGATGTTTACGACGCAGCAGCTCTGCCAACAACAAAGGTCCCGCCTTTCCATCGTCATCATCACTGCGCCACCGAGGCCTCTGCCATATGACGCGCTTCAACGCGTCGCAAATACGTGCGGCGCGAGTGTAATTTAAATGCCAGACGGACCACGCGTCTGGCGACCTCGCTGGCGCGATGGGCCGGTGTTTAATTAACGGGGGGTTGTCGACAGCCGCCCACCCTTTAACCCGGTGTGTGCGGACGGCAGCAGTCAGCACGCCTGTCTGTCGCCTGATGTGACTCCCAATGAGTCTCCCACCGTCGGAATGGCTTCCAACGATTATAACTGTACAAGACAAATGCGAAAGAGCTGCGCGGCGAGCGTGGTTCAAACTGAGAATGGGCGCTGCTCTCGGCCCAGCGCTGAGCTTGCGTTATCATATTTCGAAAGCATTGGTTTGGGATGTTGAACCGTAAAATGATGGACGAGACCAGAGGAAACGATTTCGAAAAGTATTGTGTGGATAAATTCGTTCCAGTTTTATATCTAGGCGTGATCATTTTATCGCCGTGTAACTCCCTCAGTGTCTATGCCTTGTTTCTTTCGTTTCTAACCATAGCTACATTTGAGGGCACTTGAGTTATCACAGGTGATATTTAACGCCCTCTTATGACTTTCACGTCTAACACGCGTTACCTTCGTGACCCACAGTGCCTGAGGACAGTGACCTGCACCTGACCCGGATGGTGACCAATCAGGACGGAGCGCCCCCAGCGGCGCCCCACGGCGGCATCTCAGCAGCCGCGCCACCCCCGCCCGCCTCCTCAGCCCCCCGCTCTCCAGGCCAAGTACGCACCGACGCCCGAGAAAATTCGCTGACAAAAATGAGCGACATACTATTGGGGAGAAGATTTCTGCCTTTAGAAGTGATGAGTGCATCACTTTAAGCTGTCTGTATTTTATGCATAAACGAGTCTGCGAGCTTTTAGTCACAACTGCTTGCTAGCTCTGGCATCAACATAGATTTGTCTGGCTTCACCTTTTAGATTCCTACTTTACAGGTCGGTTTTGCGGCATCCAATGTAACCATTCCATTTATTCAAAGGTGGCGTGATTTGTGGACGTTCAGACAAAGGGAATGCGGCACCTTGGTCGAATCCTGGAATTTAGTGTAATTAGGCGTTCTTTTAGCCGAAAATAATGAAACCACTCAGGATTTCTCTGCAAAATGTACAATAAGCTCAATATTTTGATTTTTAACGTACTCCTCTGGGAAAAGAAATAAATATCTGCCTGTGGATGACGTCATGATATGGCAACCACTACCATATTCGAAAAGCTTCAAGGGCTTCGGTTGGATGATGCTCATCGTGACGTCAGCATATGTCGTCACACGCAGGTAGGTTTTAGTTTTTTCTACGGAAATCTCGAGTTCCAAGACAAATGATATATTGAGTACCGGGATTTCCTACTTGCTTTACAACTTGGCTATCTCAGTTAAGATCACGTTATGAAGGTGCCACCTTCCCTTTAAGGCTTGCTGGCAAACATTTTGGCGTCTCATTAAAATGAAGATCGTTAAAGTAACGGCCTGGCTAGTTGGGTTCATATTGCTTCTTTTCCAATACATGCCACGCACTGGATATGTTCATGCAGTAATTTTGTACTAACAAAATGTTATATTGTGATTGTTAGTGCATCCAGCTAGTGCTTGTTCCTACTGTGGTTAATGGTCTGAGGTCACTGTTTCAGTAGACTATGTTTATGCCCACTTTATGGATGTAGAGAGAACCTGGTAGATACAAGACAGATGTAGTATATAATAATGATAATTGTGGAATGCTTATCGATTAATGATAATTATTGCATACAGGGGCGTAGCCAGGATTTCGCTCAGGGGATGGGGCGGCGCCCCGAAAAGGGCCCTTGCGACAGCGCCAGAAGGGCCCTGATGGGTAAAAGTGCCCTGTTTGTTACAGAATCGTGTCCTCAGGGGCCCTCGGGGGGCGGCTGTCCCTGCCCCCCTGGCTACGCCCTTGATTGCATAATGATTGTAGAAAACGTCGGATGGCTGTTATTCTATCCGATCTGCGATGAAAAAAGGGAACATCACTCACCTTACGGACTATAAGTAAACAAACAAAATCGGACTCCGGTACACATAAGGCCTTGCTGTGCATAGTAAACCAAGGGCAGACGTCTCGGTTTGAATAGCGAGCAACACTTCGTGTACTTCATAACTGCTAGGCAGTCTGGCGCCAGAAGTGTGGAGCTTGGGGTGCTCGGGCACCTCCAATGAGACGTTAAGCTGTAGTATTAAAGTATCCTTGAAATTTCCTTGCATTTCATTTCAAGGATTTGGAGTTGGTTTTTTGCTCTTCAGCAGACCTGTGAGGTTAAGCGCACTTTATGCTCTGTTATTGCCTTTTATTCTGGTGGTTTCTGTCATTGGTCAAATTTGGCACCCCCAATCATTTTAAAAGTCCAACGCCCCTGCATGGTACCACTTATTACCGGCTGCAGTTATAAGTGAGCTGTCTCACAAATGTTGCCCTCTGTCGCCTCGAACTCAGTTATCTGTCGCTCTCTCTCGCTGACGCGTTTCTGCCCAACAGTCGGTCGTGCTTCCAGTGAGCAGCCTTCCAGCTACCTGCTGGGCTCGGCCGGCAGCTCCTGGCGCAGCCGCAGGCGCCTGGAAGCGCCACGCTTCTCCGCAGCGCCGTATGATCGCACAGCTGAGGTGGGCAGATGGCCCTGGGGTCAGCGGTAACTACTCATGTACATCTAACGATTGGACATCTATTGCGGAACACATCATATTCTTGGTGCCTGATTAGTTACATGAATGCTGCCTTGTTTAGTAGATGTTAATGTTAAGGCACTCTGAAATGGTGAAACCTCTGACATGTTGCCTTGATTACCTCGATCGGGTGTTGGCAAAACAGATAAGTTTATTAACACCCGTTGAGTATGGTGGTGTGTCAGGAATTTCGTTTGAATGACACTGATCCGGTTTTGGCTAGCAACCGGGATGGCTGAGCTCTCTCTCTCTCTCTCTCTCTCTCTCTCTCTCTCTCTCTCTCTCTCTCTCTCTCTCTCTCTCTCTCTCTCTCTCTCTCTCTCTCTCTCTCTCTCTCTCTCTCTCTCTCTCTCTCTCTCTCTCTCTCTCTCTCTCTCTCTCTCTCTCTCTCTCTCTCTCTCTCTCTCTCTCTCTCTCTCTCTCTCTCTCTCTCTCTCTCTCTCTCTCTCTCTCTCTCTCTCTCTCTCTCTCTCTCTCTCTCTCTCTCTCTCTCTCTCTCTCTCTCTCTCTCTCTCTCTCTCTCTCTCTCTCTCTCTCTCTCTCTCTCTCTCTCTCTCTCTCTCTCTCTCTCTCTCTCTCTCTCTCTCTCTCTCTCTCTCTCTCTCTCTCTCTCTCTCTCTCTCTCTCTCTCTCTCTCTCTCTCTCTCTCTCTCTCTCTCTCTCTCTCTCTCTCTCTCTCTCTCTCTCTCTCTCTCTCTCTCTCTCTCTCTCTCTCTCTCTCTCTCTCTCTCTCTCTCTCTCTCTCTCTCTCTCTCTCTCTCTCTCTCTCTCTCTCTCTCTCTCTCTCTCTCTCTCTCTCTCCGGGATGATTGAGACCTCTCCGGGATGGTTGAGCCCTCTTTCCGGGACGATTGAGCCTTCTCCTAGATGGTTGAGCCCTCTATTTAGGATGGTTAAGCCCTCTCTCCGGGTTGGTTGAGCCCTCTTTTCGGGATGGTTCAGCCCCAGCAATGTTTCTGGGACGACATCAATCTGGGCAGATAGATTTTACCAATGGCTTTAGGCCACAAGGAGCAAACTGGGCGCTGTTTGACGACAGCGGTTGGCACACCATGAATCCCAAATGATAAGTCGACACAGATTTGGGCCTGGTGAGTCACAGACTGTTGTTGACCGTTGTGTGGAAGGCGGGGTCTCAGGCGTGTTCTTCTATGTTCCAGGAAGGAGAGAACGTGACATTCAAGTGCTCCGTGTCTGGACAGCCGAGTCCAGAGGCCACCTGGGACAAGGAGAACGTCCCTATTCGGAACTCGGACAAGTACAGGTCAGCAGTTCAGCACCCACGCTGCCCTTGAGCTTCCACAAAAGTCTCTGTCCCTGTCTAAATAATATGAATCACACAGTCCTAAAAAAGCACGTTATTGTTAGAATGTTTAAGTGAACGTGTTTCCTTTCTGAGACCCCAGGGCAGTCAAGGATATAGCTTCCTCGGATCTGATGGCGGTTCCTGAGGAGTTGAAACGCCGATCTGACCCCGATCCTGACATCTTAACTGAGTCTGAGTCCCCCTCCCCCTGCAGAGTTTCCAGAGGGTTAGCCAGCTAGTAAGAAATAATCACGCTGAAGAAGTATCGGTTCTGCATATATTTGTTATGATCAGTTCCTTCCTCTCTCAAGAAAGATTCACAGAAGTAGGTCCGCCTAACAGCAGTCAGCAATGAATTTCAGGGCTCCTTTCTGTCACAGAACACGGATCTATGGTCCTGGTGAGCTAGTGTTCAGTGTGCACTGCAAATATTTTTCAAGCAGGCATGCGAGAAGGAGATTAAATAGGTGTTCACCACGAAAGCACCCCGTTTACACTGTGACGAATGGATTTGCTGTTTAGATACGGGCCTAGAGTGCATACATACAAAGCACTTGCAGTTCCCCTCGTTGCAAACCATTTCGTAAGCTTTTTCTGTTTGTGTGCTCTGAAAACAGATTCTGTTTGCCAAACCTGTGCAGCAAACTGCATAACAAGTGCTGCTTCACCGGTTCGAGTTTTGTCCACCGGCTTAGAAAACGATCTCCTTTGTATCACTATTCGAATACAGTCGTAACTTTGTAGATTTATGCGTAGTCTCTGGCTTTGCAGTGTACCATTTGCAATGCTTAGATTTATGAGTCCTTTATGATTTACTGGTAGGCGTAGTCTAATGATTTAAGATGTTCCACTGTCACTTTGTGAGAGCCACTAAAGCGGCAAGTGCTTAACTCATTTGAACATGTTCTGTTCTGAAATGGAGGTGGCCGATCTACTTGAGCATGGCAACGAATGGCCCCAATCTGCAAATGCAAATAGAACCCAACAATACCTCTCGGTCTCGTCCATCACAGACTGGCATTTCCCAGTCTAGCAGGTGTGGCGGTGGTACGGCAGCCTGACCTGCCTGACCTAATATTTCCTTGCCTGATCTCTCTGTCCTGACCTGACCTGGCCTGCCGTGTCCTGTCCTGACCTGACCTGCAGTTCCCTGGCCTGATCTGACCTGCATTTCCCTGAACAGACTTGTTGTATGCTGTCCTGGCCTCACCTGATCTGTAGTGCCTGCCCTGACAGACCCTCTGCAGACCTGACCTGCCCTGACCTGGCCTGACCTGACCGGCCCTGCTGTACCCTGACCTGCCCTGACCTGCTGTAACCTGGCCTGACCTGACCTGCTGTAACCTGGTCTGACCTGCCCTGACCTGGCCTGACCTGACCTAAACCTACTGACCTGGCCTGCCCTGACCTGACCTGACCTGACCGGCAGGATGACGGAGGCCGGCGATGAGCGGATGCTGCTGGTCAGGAACGTTAAAAAGTCGGACGCCGGTCTGTACCAGGTGACGCTGCAGAACGAGGCCGGTCGGATGCAGGCCACCGCTCGGCTCTGTGTCATCGGTGAGTGCCGCCGCTGTGCAGGCTGGACGGACATTCTCGGCTAGGTTCCTCTAATCCTGCCTAGCCTGACTGGAGTCCCGCCTAGTTCACACAAGTGTGAAGAGAGAGAGGGGGAGAGAGAGAGGGAGATATAGAGGGAGATATATATATATATATATATATATATATATATATATATATATATATATATATATATATATATATATATACATATATATATATATATATAAGCAGGTGTATTGCGCGCATACAGAGGATGGGTACACACCCGTGCGTGATGTTCTGTTTCCTGGCCTTTTTATCAGCTTGCACCGGACGTTTTAGATCCGGGCCATTTCAGGTCGTATAGCGAGTAAAGATCAAGTAAACAGCTCAAGTGACTAAGACTTTCCAGGGTGGCCGGGTTGGCCTTGAACGAGCAGATCAAACGCAACAAACCGCCATTATGAGTTAGCTTCGTAGAGCTGTATCTAACAGGACTCTGAGACTCTGTGATCAATCGTTCGTGTCAGCACGCTGCTGTCTGCTAAATACGTCAGCAATCTGTTCTCTTTATTCATCTCCGCCAGCTTGTTGTCAAAGTCTCCCGTTCAAAAACGTACACTGTTCACTTTGTCCGCTGTTTTTTTCCTTCTGGTCCTCGATCCTTAAGAACCATCAGGAATTGTATGAAAACATGTATGAAAAGAATAATGACGCCCATTAAAACTTCAGGGCATTTTTTCAGGCTAGAACAAGCCTCTTATAGGCTCGAATATCACCAAAGATTCGAAACTCCAATTTTGAAGTATTTTTGGGCCTGCCCAACCCCTTGAGGCCCTTCGAGAAACAGTGAGTGGACTGTGTTTTCCGGTTCACCTCCCCAGTTAGGTCCTTTTATGGATCTCCTGTCGACCAGGGGGCTGTCATTGTGTGCCGTGCGGCACATTTACGTCATCCCTGTAGCTAGAGGTCTCGGAACTGGTAGCACTTGATGTTACCGCTGTTGATATTCTTTAGACATGCTGCAGCACATTTTCGTCGAATTGACCAGTATTTATGTTGTTTATCTAGAATTCAAGATCTACAATTAGTATGGTCTGCTTACGGCATTTGTCGATGGATCGAGTGAACTGTTTATGCCGAAAGATTGGGTCCTTCTCCCTATATGGTCTCATCTCGAATATTTCTTGTTAGGGTTAATGATGTCAAAATGTTGGTCCAGCCTTCTCATTGCTAGAAGCTGGTCAATGTGTTAATTACGCTCTCTCTCTCTCTCTCTCTCTCTCTCTCTCTCTCTCTCTCTCTCTCTCTCTCTCTCTCTCTCTCTCTCTCTCTCTCTCTCTCTCTCTCTCTCTCTCTCTCTCTCTCTCTCTCTCTCTCTCTCTCTCTCTCTCTCTCTCTCTCTCTCTCTCTCTCTCTCTCTCTCTCTCTCTCTCTCTCTCTCTCTCTCTCTCTCTCTCTCTCTCTCTCTCTCTCTCTCTCTCTCTCTCTCTCTCTCTCTCTCTCTCTCTCTCTCTCTCTCTCTCTCTCTCTCTCTCTCTCTCTCTCTCTCTCTCTCTCTCTCTCTCTCTCTCTCTCTCTCTCTCTCTCTCTCTCTCTCTCTCTCTCTCTCTCTCTCTCTCTCTCTCTCTCTCTCTCTCTCTCTCTCTCTCTCTCTCTCTCTCTCTCTCTCTCTCTCTCTCTCTCTCTCTCTCTCTCTCTCTCCTCTCTCTCTCTCTCTCTTTTTTTTTTGTTTCCATCTCTCCTGAAACATTCCTTCTTTTCTTAGCGTTTCTATTCATGACAGTATGAAAACTCGAAACATGTTGCTATATCGCACTGGTTTCCCAATGGCGAAACGCTGCTGTTTTATATCGTTCGATCTCATTCACGCTTGACAGGATGCCTCCTCATCCATCATTTCCAACAGCAGTGATGTTTATTATTCGATCTAAAACGGCGCATTGTCTGACTCGTCGATACGAAGCGTCCTTTTTCCAAACTCTCACAGTTTTCGTCCCGTTTTACAGATTTATAAGTCCTCTATTGTAACGGTCAGGTGTTTCGTGTTTGTGGCATTTCCTGATTTTTTTAATATTCCCGTGGTTCAGAATTCCAATTCGGCTTTTCGTGAGAGACCAGCATCCTACAGACCAAATATTCCTAAACGCTTTTGACACGACCGAATTCACTTTGGATAGAAAGCGATAATCTGGAGTCCCTCACTTGACGCGTTCCATAAAACATCCACTGGAGCGTAGGAACCTCCGGCAGGGATGTGAGACTTGATACTCTGTTATGTTTTCCTGCTGTCATCGTTTGCGTGCTAGCCTCTCGCCTCAGCTTGTTTTCGTGTCATCCTCGTGGTCTGCTCTGTCTACATCAGTGCGATCGGATGTCCACAGGGAAGCCGCGGCCGCACGCTGACCGGGCAGTGGCTTCCCTGGAGCGCGGCGGTCCCCTGGGCGGCCGGTTACACGGCGCCTCCGCCTTGGGCAGCAGGGGCAGCCGCGGTGTCTCCGCCAGCACCGCTGACATCCTCTCCCACCCCGCCTCCGGCGTCTGGTTCTGGTGAGAAGCTGAGGTGCAGAGCTGCTGAGGTCGCGGCAAGGCAGTAGAGGATCTGGACTGGTCGATCTGGGGTGTTTTACGGGGAACACTACCTAAAATGAATGTGCAGTATATAATTTTTGTTGTTTTATGTTTTGTTCTTTTTTTGCAAGAACATCGGCCGGTTTGGAGAGAAATAAATGTTTTATTCTGCTTTAACGTCCATCCCCACCTTCAAGAAGGCAGACGTTTTTGACTGGTTTGGTTGTGATGGGCGCCGAATGATGGGCTAAAGTGTTTTATTGCTCAAGTCATGCACTCGCTAATGGAAGTTCCGTTGCGTGCATGCGTTTAGCCTCAGAGCACACACCTACACCGGTGTGACCGCTCGCGTGCAGTCATAGCGTGCATGCGATTGTTTGTTGCATATTTCCTCCGCAAGAACCAGTGATATCACTGCCGTATAAGTGATGAGGCTATTAACATTATGCTCTATTTTTGTTGCAGCGACGCGGAACTGGTGCCAGGCAGCCCGCCGGTTCGGTTAGCCTCCGCCAAAAAGAGAGCTTCCGCGCCGTCCGTAAGGGCGGCAGCACCTGTGTTTTTGTCGCCGCTGGAAAACCAAAGGGTGACAGAGGGCCAAAGCGTCCGCCTAGCTGTCACTATTGGCGGTGAGTTCTTACATTACTGCGTTATTAATTGGTAATTTCGTGATACAGTAAGGTCGTAAAACCTCTGTTTTCTGGAGGGTTCGCTCCTGTTATGGATACTAAACAAATATCGTAATATCACGGTATAACCTTGGCAGTTTGTACATCGATAAATCTCCACGGAAACCCATCATTTGTTAACATCATTAATGTATTTGGCATGATCCTTATCCGTTGCTATCACCAGCTGTGTGTTAGATTTCCTCCTGATTGTTCCAAATGGTGTCCTACGCCTCCGTACAGCCACACGCCCTGTCGGTGTCGGCAGGCGCTCACCCAGTGCGGGTAGTTTGGGTGAGAAACAACTCCCGGGTACGGGACAGTTCCGATTTCCGGTACGAGGCGGCAGCCGGCGGTCACTACGCCCTGGTCATCAGAGACGTATACCCCGCCGACGAGGGACTCTACTTCTGTGAAGCCTCCAACGCACACGGGAAGGTGGTCTGCCATGGTCACCTCACAGTGCTAGGTAACTTGGAGCACGCTGATGATACCAGGTGACTGGCTGGTTAACGCAGCCTGTTTTATTAAGCCAAGACTGTTTTTTAGTGAAACCGATCTTTCATGTTTAAATTCATTCGTACATCGGCATCGATTAACCGGCCTCCTCGCGTCTCTAGAGGACGACTTGTCGGGCAGTCCGTCTACTGAGGCTTCGTCTCCCTCTCGAGAGGTGGCAGCACCAGCGGGCGCGGCAGTTCGCCTGTGGGTCCGGGCGGCTGGGGTCTCCTCAGTGGACTGGATGCTCAATGGACGTGCTGTCAAACAGTGGGATCCGCGCCGCTTCAAGGTGAGTGTCGTGTGGCGCGCTCGTGTTGGGACCTGGAGTGTCGGGAATCCCTCTGAAGCACAGAGTGGTTTGTACATTTATCAAGGTTTGGTAGCGAGGGGAAGGTAAGAAGTAGCGATTTTTCATTTCGGGTCTGGTTATGTTTTCATTCAAAATTCTTCGATTAAGCCTCTGTTCGGCACATGCACTACATCTTGATTAAGGTCCAAAAGCTTTGTGATGCTTGATTTGTAAGGTTATATGCAGTCCCTGGGTTCTCCTTTCTTTTTTCACCCAAATTTTCGAATCGAAAGAGGTCTTTGTATTAGGTGTTATTTATTTGTTTTTTTGCATTGGAGATCGATGCAAAAAACAAGAAATGTGGCCATGATGATGGAAGGTCTTATGACGGTACATTTTATTTAATGTCAGCAAGCGTAGGAGGAAGGCATAGGTGTTTGCATTGACTTGACCGTTCCAAGTTTTGCTAACTTATGAAGTGTTCCCCATGTTTCGTCAGCCTTGGTACAACTATTGCAGAAGCACTTGCTATGATTTGCGCTCTTCGCTTTTAAAATAAGGATCTATTGTTTTATAACTTCTGGCGCCCTATTTTGTGTGGAAAAGGCGTTATTTTTAGATATATCAAACTACTTTGCTGATAGGACCGAAATGGTATTAAATGAAGCGGTTGGAGCTAGGGGCTTAGACAGGGGCGTAGCCAGGATTTCGCTCAGGGAGGGGCGGCACCTCGAAAAGGGCCCTGCGACAGCGCCAAAAGGGCACTGATGGGTAAAAAAGGGCCCTGCCTGTTATAGAATAGAGCGCTGAAAAAGGCTTAAGAGGGCCCTGTCTGGTATAAAATGCCAAGTTTGACCACAGAGCATTGTGCGGGCGAGCCGCGCTTCGCGTGGCTCGTGTCTCAGGACTCAGGGAGGGGCGGCTGTCCCTGCCGCCCCCCCTTGGCTACGCCCCTGGGCTTAGAACCTTATTGCACGATGAGCGTGGGCATCTAGAAAGAAAAAGCACAAGTCACCCTTGTCAGTTTGCAGGAATATTATGTTTGCATATGCAAAGGTTTTGACCGCCGTCCTGGCCGAGTTTAATTTCAACCAATCGATAAGTCCGCAGTTAGTTTCCGTAATCTAATTTGGTATGCATAGACGTGGCTGAGTAAACGCGAAACTTTTCAAAAGTATGCACTCCTCCAAAACAGTTAATTATTCTTTGAGAACATGAGCTCGTGAATTTGTGCCCAGTTCTCTTGAGTTCCTTCTCTCACGCTCAACAAAACCCCCCAGGAACCTCATGAATGCCAACAACCGCTTCTCATCTTGTGCCAGGTTCGGAGGGGGACTGTTGTCCATTGTGCTAGGCCTCATTACGTACCCAGCGTCTGTAAAACCAAAGTAAGCATATATAACTGGTGTCGTCGGGGTCTGGAAAATCCCAGTTTTACACGTGCATGTGACTCGTTTGTAGCCGTTCTCCATAAGTCTCACACTTCTGCTCTAGTTTCCCGTCCAACTTTTTATCCATCCTGGCTTTGGGCTGTGTCTGAACCGGTCCTTTGGTGAGATTTCGACTGTGTCCGGGTGAAACTGTTGGGAAAAAGTCGACCCCGGACTGGCCTGGAAGTGCGGCTATGATTCACGCACGGTCGCCCCGGAGCTGGACAATTAAACAGCGCAGCCGTTCTCACTCGGCAAGGGTTTACCCGGCGCAAACTTCCAAGAAGAGCTGGAGAGGAGCTGCCGGCTCTTTAGATCGAAATGAAGACGGATGTTTCGCTCCTCGGAGTGAGTAATCGTTTTTAGTGTCGAAATACGACTCCATTCAGTGAACGCCTGATAGATCGCCAGGCCGTACCGGGTGGGCTATTCCAACGCTTCTTGAATCTCAATGACACTTACTGGCGTCAATGATGAAAAATGAGTGCCTAAAGAGGCATAGTAAAGCCCGCTTCCTTCGTAAATGAAGCGAAGTTTAGGTGATATCTTCCTTTTTTCTGGAAAGGAAACAGCAAAAACTGGGTGGTTTTAATAAGACCGTAACAAGCTGAGCGGTCGGTTTTGATCTGCGGTTATGTAAACCGAGTATTGTCTCTCCATCAATGACGTATCCGGTTTTTACGCCAGCGTAAGACAGGATTCCTCTCTGGACTGCCATAGTTCTCATTATACGGTATTAAGTCTGTGAGTCAGAGCTGGCCCTTTCTGCAGTGTTTGTTGGATCGATATCGGGCCGGCGCCGCGTCAGAAGGGCATGTTATCGCCCGGCCGTCGCTCAGTCGCAGAGGCACCAATCGCGGCCGATTGCCAACGGTGGGCTGGTGTTAAGGTGGTAGATGGGCAACAGCTGACGCGGGGTGGACCAAAACATGGCCTGCGATGTGAGTAACCGTACTTCTCGTGATGGAGACTGTTTTAACCCAGTGGCATAGCGGTATTAGGACAGGTTCATGTTGCATTTGCCTTCCCATAAATAGACGGCAACTGGTGATATGATCAGGCTTTAAGCTGTTTCTCTGATTTTTGGTAGATTTTCTTTTGTAAGGAATTACGATGGAGGAACATGATAATTATTGATGAACTTTTGAAATGGCTGTAAGAAAGTTTTTGCCCTGTGGTAGTATTTGCCTAGCTCATAATCTCGAGTACTTTTTATTGTAGTAAACGCAGTGAAAAGTTCCCGGGTATTCTGGTGTGTATATAGTTTCAAATTTTCATATGTAAACTCCAAATTCATAAATTTAAATCGAATTTTGAATATTAAACACCCTGACGATCTCATCAGGGTACTAGGCATGGAACTGCTGGTATGGGTCTCAAATGAACATGTGCGAGTTTCAGAGTGATAGGGTAGTATTCAGTGCTGCGCCCGCCTCAGTTTACAAATTGCGGACCAGCGTCGTCGTCTCTCGGCTCTGCCTCGAATCAGCTAGCACCCACTATATAACACCCAAGTCGCAGCCGCTTTTGTACGGCTGGCCGTTGGTCAGATTTAAATGATGGCAGGCGGAAATGTTCGCGGGTCTCCTGTTCCATCATAGTGACGGTGGTGAGGCTAATGTGTATATGTCCCAGTGATTGTAACGACATTTGACTACTGTGAGTGATGGTGCATCATTGACTGAACAGTGAACATTGTGGCACTGCTGCATCATGATAGTGACAAAAATCGCACGAAAAAATATCAGTTCTTGTCAGGAAGGCATGGTTATTAAAGAGGCTCTGGTGTTATTTTCAGTTAGCATCGTTTCCCACTGGTTTGCCCCTGGTTTACAGCGGGGAACGAGATAGTTCGGCCGTCAAGTGTCTTTGCAGTGTTGGTGGGATATTCTTCTGTCAAATGTTCTTCCTCTACCGTAACGACACTGAAACGTTTCCGTTTTCCCATTTCCTCAATGGCAGCGCCGGTAGATGACCACATTTCTCTCAAAATTCACCAGCGCCTGTCCCAGAATAACCGTGCAAAGCATCGCCCTCACACGCCCACATGGTAACATCAGTTCGCCGCGGGCTAGCGTGGAGCATGTTCCTGACAACAGCCCATAGCTTAGGGTGGTTATTCTCGCCGGCGGCGCAGCACGCAGCACAGTGACCTTGGCTGGTTCCGGGCGGGCGGCCGCCCGGGGGTGCAGCCACTCACTCACCCGAAACCAACTAACTCAGCTGACGCGGCGCCAGCGTAGTATTGTTAAAAACCTGGGCCGTGGTAGTGGCAACAGGGGTAGATTTCGAATGTTTTTTCGCGATTTTGTGCTCAGTTGCCCCCCCTCTCAACCATTGGCGTGAATCTGGCACTATTGCATCATGATAGTGACAAAAAGCGCACGAAAAAATATCAGATCTTGCCAGGAAGGCATGGTTTTTAAAGAAGCTCTGGTGTTACTTTCTGTAACGGTAAATTTAGCCATGCGCGGTGAATTTCATTCGAAGCCTGTTGTGCCATATGGTGCGGTCCAGCCCCCTGTCCCTGGTGGCCCGTAACATTTTTTCCTCACATTGATCATGGTTGCAGCTTGGTGCAATTCAAGTCATTGGTATAAGAACGTACGGGTGTTGCCACCGGCGGGGTTGTCAGCGGTGTTTGATAGTGTCTAAGTACAAAGGGCCTTGGAATCTAGTTACCCAGCTCTCCAGTTACCTTGTTCATGCAGGTGCCTAGCTTTCTGTTACTAGCCATGCAGATACCTAGCTCTCTAGTTACCTAGCTCATGCAGATAACCATACCGTTTTGGTCTGCCCTAGTTTTCCCAGAAAAGCGTGATCTGCGGGTCATCGCGCCATTTTTCCTTTTTTTTCGTTTTTATTCTCTGCTGAAAGCAATAAAAAAAAAATTTAAAAATAAGAAAAGATTTTTATGGAAAAGAGCAGAGGTATGATGCTTAGAAGATAGGTTTTCCATTTTACGGACGGTAAGCTTTCCCAAGACATATCACACGCACTTGACGAAAGAATGTAAAGGTCTCATGTTTCTTGAATTGTCGTAAAAGCGCACGTCTTCTTGGTTACTACATCCTGGGTCATTGGAAAGCAGACACGAACCAAGTTAAAAACCCTACGCTGATACACGTGAATTACTTCAAGTCTACCCTAACTACGAATATCCCTGTCATTAGGCTCAGAGCCTCAGATGCACACAGTAATCATAGCCTGCAAGAGCAGGTATCAGCCCAACGCCCTCGGAAATCCACTCGCTCCAGATTTCTACAGGCCGTGGATCAGCCGACTGGGCATATAGGATACGGTGCTCAAACCTATGCCCTTCCCTGTCTCGGCTGGGTATCTTAGTGAACGTGAGAGGACGGTGTGCTGAGAATACGTCGTGAGTCTGACTAGATGTTGTACAATGTCCGTTCACGGGTTGAAGTGTCTGTGCAAGTTTGACTAAGCATAGCACAGCTTGAGATAACAAAATTGAACTTTAGTTGAAGAAGCATCTCATTTCGAGTTCAAATGACCGGTGGAGGCCGATGGTTTTTTTATAAAAGTAATTAATTCATTTCTAGTGAGTTTGTGCATCTGTCAAGGATGCTTCCAATTCAGAGGGCGCCTTTCTTCAGATTAAGGTGTCCCTGCTTGCCTTTGAAGCGATTTTTCCAATTTTTTATTTGTAATCAAACAGAAAACATTCTATTTTTGGTCGAAAAATGCTTGAAATCTCGTAAAATTTTGATGTCGAAACTAAAATTCGGTTCAACCTTTCTTAGCCCAGAGCGAGTGACCACCAGGTACGTCTTAATTTCAGGTCATTAAACCATGGGCTTTCCGTCGCTAGATTTGACGTCTGACACAGTGTCCCTGCCCTCAGGTGAGCGCCTCGGGGGAGGCTCACTCTCTAGAGGTCTCGCGACTGGAAGCTGCCGACTCCGGAACTGTCGAGGTCTCTGTGCGTGGCGCCGCCGGCAGCTGGCGGACACAGGTGGCGCTAGCAGTCAGCTGTGCATCTGACCAAGTAGCAACACCATTGCTCAACCACAAGCATCCAACAGCTCCTGAGAAGCAGTCATCTGAAACGGCGGAGCTTTCCGCTGAATCTCCCAAAGCCGTCGATAAGGAAACTCGGCCGTGCAAATCAGTATCGATAGAAACTCCTGTGGAAGTGAATCACAAGTCTAGTCCGAGCTCAGTCTCCGATGCGGACACCGGTGACAGCGGCACTTCAGAGCCGGATCTGGGTACCAATCACGTGTCCGAGACCGATTCGGACGTCATCGTCAGCTCGCCGACGGTTGCCGTGGTAACAGACACTGACGCAGAAGTGACTGATGTGAAACCAGCTGAGGTGTGTGTAGTGAAACCTCCGCCTAGTGAACAGTGCACAAAACCAAGACGCTCGATACCTGAAGACATAGAAATTACTAAGTCAGACTCCAATCACGTGGAGGGCGATTCTGTTAGCGCAGCAGTGCCCTCTCCGAGTGAACGCTATTTGATAGTTGAGGGCCCCGCCAGCCTTTCGGTACTGCTGGGTCAAACGGCTCGTCTGGAGTGCAGGCTCAGCGAATCGGACATGGAGCCAGTCACCTCCGTCGTTTGGAGCAAGGCGGTAAGCATACGCTCCACTTATCTTCCTCGTGTGCCATGACAGCTAGTGAAGACTGTTTTTTACAGTTGATCGAATGTCCCCCGCAGGCCTCTCCAGTCAGTAACGTTAGTTGTTCGACATAGTTCGTGGTTTTCGAAGTATCCAGACGAAAAAATATCCGGGTGATATTTTTATCATTTCAGCTTTTGGGATTTTTGCTGATAGTTGATCTATTTCCTTAGATCATCCTTTTGGTAAAATTGTTTTTAAATCATCAACGATGCTTATATGGCCACGTGATATTAGCAATTCGTTTGATTCATGATGTATTTAAATTTTCTCGAAAGCATCGTCTGAGAGTCATCGCCTGTCTTACAGAGACATAGGAAGTCGAAATGTTGCATTCAAGATCCCATATATGTGCGTTCATGCAACTTAACCAACTTGTGTCCCCACAGGGGCGGACGCAGACCCGAGTTTTTTTTTGGGGGCAAACCCATGTCTGCCTCTCCTCCTGGGTGGAGCGAATATTTGTTTGCTCTACAGACCTAGTGTAAGCACCTTTTTCAGTGCTCGACAGACCTAGTATAAGCTACCTCTCCAAATACATGATCGCTCTTGGGGGGGTGGGAGCATATATTTTTTTGCTCTACAGACCTAGCGTTACACTAGGTACACTTTTTTCAAAAATTTCTCCGGTGTTTCGGGGGTCCAAAAGATAGTTTGCCCCTCCCCTCCATCGCTTTGGGGGGCCATGGCCGGAATGCCCCCCCGCGTCCGCCAATGTGTACCCCATGGTTTCAAAGCCCCATTCACGGCGGGCAGCCCCTAAGAATGGCCTTGACGTCATGGCAGTCCTGGTAACTAATAGTACCGGATTCCTCCGCCAGGGCCGCCGTCTGGAGCCGACGGAGCGGGTGACGATTGACGCGACGCCGGGCCTCTCGGTGCTAACCCTGCGCCAGGTGACGGCGGACGACAGCGGGAAGTACGTGGTGCGTGCTGCTGATGACGAGTGCTGGGCCTCTCTGGCGGTGGAGGGTCCGCCGGAACCCCCTTCCGGAGTCCCCAACGTCTGCCGCATCAGCCCCGAGTGAGTGCACCACTGTGTGTTACAGCGGGTATCGTCAATGAGCTTCCGTTCTCGGCTCTGTGGGAATTTGTAGGCTTCTTAAAACGTTGCTTCCAGTGAAAGCTGATAAAAAACCGGTTCACTGATATGAATATGGGTCAAACATAAATCGAGGAGAGTGCACAGGGTTCAAGTTAAATGACTACGAAATGCCTATTCCTCAGATGCGAACGTTATTCAAGGCTTTAAGCCTTAATCAAATGTTAAGATATGTTTGTTCCGTATTTAGCGCAAAACGTCGACACAGTCATGAATAAGCACTAGGTGCGAACCAGATGCACTCTGTCGTTGAAAGCCACTTACGATTTGTTTGAACAATGAATATAAATTTGCGATCTTTTAGATGAAGACAAGAAACGGCAGTACATCACCTCATCAGTAATTGGCACCGACAACCCCTCCCCCTCCCCTGCGGTAGCTCCATCACCCTGTCGTGGTGCGGGCCGCCCTTCGACGGCGGGAGCATGGTGACGGAGTACCAGGTGGAGACGGGTGACCAGTCCGGCCAGTGGCATACCCTGGTGGATCACTGCCGCTCCACCTCCGTCGTGGTCGACGCGCGACCGCTGCCGCCGCTGCCGGCGTTCCGTGTCAGAGCTGTCAACAAGCACGGACGCAGTGAGCCGGGGTCGGAGGCGGCGGCGCCTCCCTACAGGGAGAGGATGTCCTCCACGCAGGCTGAAGTCGCCGAGGAGGAGAAGGACGGTAAGTGTGAGTGTGTTGGAGAACGGTAGGGGTGGGTGCCATACTGCTGCCCGTGGATGTTGCTGTGTTTCCTTTTTTCCTGAATGGTGATGGACTTGGACTTGTCGACCAATGGAGGAGCGTGTTGATAGGCCAATTCAAAACGGAATTGCTGGCTAATCGAGCGCTATCGAGACAGTCTACTTCTCAAATGGGCACTATTTTTGTAAGTCCACGTTGATATGCAGAGCAAAGCTACAACGGTCGGTCGAGCGCCTCAGTTTTGGGGAACGGCCCGTGGTTAACCACTTATGGACGCGTCTTCACTTTTTAGGCCAGTGGTGCCACCCTGCAGAAGGAAAGCTTGTTTTCGTAGTCCATTATTCCGGGTGAGGAAACAAACGATGATTGCGGTGAACGGCGGTTTGTGGTTACCGAATGGCACGCATCTGTGCAGACTTTAGGGAGAACGGTATGGGGCCACTTCTGTGTGTTCATAAGGCAGCTGAGGAGGGCACCAACTGCATGACTTCCTTCTGAAGGGCGGCCGGCGGTAGTGTTGGCTGAACCAGGGGTAGTGCATACGTCGACGTCGTCAAACACCGGTGGTTTTAAATGAAGACCTCGGAAAACAGCGTAGGGAACTGTGAGCAGGGCTTATGGTCGTGTTATCTAAGCTGACCGCTGTTTTCTAAGAAGCAGTGGTGGTCTGCCAGTGCGGGATCTAGGTCGATGGTTTGGGGGAGGGGGGTTGGAGCGGGAGCCTGAAATCGGGAAAAAAACAAAAGATTGTTTGAAGAAAATCTACACAAACAGGAACTTCGGGGAACTTCCTTTATGCCCCCTCCCCGTTGATCTGCGCGTATGGTCTGGTATTTATGTTTGTATCATTTTTGGGGATTGAGCACTTGTGGACTAGTAACATGTTAGACTAAATCGATCATCCAAGGATAGCTGGAATAAAAATTTGATTTTGTCTGATCTATAACCTTTCTCATACACAGTTTATTGTCTGTCATAAGTGCATTTTGCTGCATCTCTGGGGTAGCAGCCATAACAATTATGAGTTCCTGATCATCTACTCGGCCCGCGCTTATCAGCTATCCCGTGGCATTGTCACGATAAGGGCATTCTGTTTGAAGCGATATCAGTTGCTTCTGACCGGTAGCCGCTTATATTGGTTCAGTTGCTCTCAACATGTGACCAATTTCGGACTTGCTGATAAGAAACTTAGTTCACACGGTTTCCTTTATCTCTGAAATCGATTTCGATCTTATTCGTCCCGCCAGTGCACGGTAAAGTGGACTCACAGACGTCTTGGAAGGCAATGGCAGATACAGGTGCGTTTTCTACAAGGATTTTTGTGGATGCTGTGGACCTGGCGGGGCTTTCTCCAAGTAAAGACCGTTCTCTAAAGTACTAGCTTTTCTGTACGGCTTTGGCGTAATCTCTTAAGGGCTGTTTGGGGACCTCAGCGTTCAATTTGTTTGCCGTTTAAAGCCTTAGCTCGCTGTAAACGGCTTAGCGAGAGTTCAACCGGTACAATATTGTGCTTTTGCGCTGCAGTGGAGTTTTACATTCAGTGTGGGGTCGGCTTAAGTGTGCTCTGAGTTGCCTAGAACGGTGCCGTGCCATTTCCGCATTTACCAGTAACAAAGTGAGGGACAGGCATTAATTACTCAAACAGATACAGACCGAACCACTCGTCACATATCACAGGACCCCCTAAGCAGAAACTTTGGGTTCGAGGTGGCTCGTGTGTTTTGCAAAACATAGACATTGGCACTAGACGCTGCACGAGTGACTGTTGTCCTGGGCAGATCGGGAATTTTCGATTAGGGGGGGGGCGCTTTGGTCAGGAGGTACCATTGCAGCCCGAGGGGGCGCCATCTTGGCTAGAGGAACCCCATTTCTCAAGGTGAGACGGATCAAGAAGGTGCCAGATAGAACCGTTAGGGCGCCAGTACTTGCGTCTGGGGAGGGTGCTGTGGAAAGCGACGCTATGGGGGTGTGGTTTTAGGGGGCGCAGAGTGTTCGATCGGGGATCACCGTTGTCCCCCTGGAGCCGCCTAGGACTACTGTCAACAGGGAGCCACGTATATATTTTGAGTGGTTCCCATCTCTCCACAGTGGGCGCCCCCTTTGAGCATCGGCACGTGACTCTGACGTCAGAGGCCGACTTCAGCGACCTCTACGACGTTCAGGAGGAGCTCGGAAAGGGCCGCTTTGGCACGGTACACAAGGTGAGTGGGTAATGTTTGAGGCGTGAGTCAACCGGATATCACTCATAGTGTTTCGTGTAGTGAATCTTTATGCTAGAACTGTGAATCTATATGAAATCATTACACCTGAATTTCGACAATCGCTTTACGTTGGTAGCAAGGAAACATCATATTAAACGGCCAGGTTCTTGTACTAATCAATATTTAACTATCACCATTGTGTCAACCATGTGTACCAATGGTTCGTAATGCGCGCAGGTGCTGGAGCGATGCTCGGGCAATCGTTATGCCGCCAAGTTTATCAAATGCATCAAGGCGGCGGACAGGGCCAAGGTGGCCGAGGAGGTGGCCATCATGAACGAGCTGAATCACGCCAAACTGCTTCAGCTGGCCGGCTGCCATCGACCAGGGCCGACAGATGATCATGATCCTCGAATAGTAGGTTTTCGTCGCGGCGTGTATCATTTAACCGGGGTCTTAAACACGTTTTCTACCTGAAATGATGATGGCATTAAGTTCCCCCCCGCCGGTTCCAAGTTTTGAATGCTATGTGAATTAATCGATTCATAAATCGCCATTGTAGGTTCGGGGATAAAGTTACAGCGAGGGCTATTTGTTGCGATATGTTCTGCAAGCGTGCTTCTCAGTGTTGACGTCATATCACTGATGCTGAGTCAGTGGCTTTCTTGGGTTTGTAATATGTAGATCTCACTGGTACCAAATCCCTTTCGAGGCTTGTACAAATCAAGCTGTCGCTAATTTTCGGTCATGAGTCATAAAAGAGAGCAAGTATTGTATCAGTACGTTTTTTCAAAGGTGTCATGCCCTGATTTAAGTAAAAAGTCAAGAGACGTAGCTATATATTTGTAGAACAGCGATAACAACTGCTCAAATTACACCCTATACGGCTTATGTCCTTTGAGGATTTCTTGTGACATATAATGCAGCAGTGCCTTGCTCACAATTTCCCTCTAGTTCTCTTGGAGATGGTATGGACCAGACGTTTGTCTAGGTCTCATTATTGGCATGATGTTGTTCGAAGTTTCTTTTTCGAAAGTATTTTCGAAAATCTTAGTTTTGATTCGCTAAAATTTGTGGGATATTCGACACATTTGTGTACAAATGTAAAGGATTCACGGGAAGATAACACAAACCCTCCCTGCCGACTGGGGAAGTTGTCAAAGTGGGTGATGACTGTTGACTTCATGCTGTCCCTCTCCCCGTCAGTGTTTCTGGAGGGTAGCTATTTGAGCGAGTGGTCGCTGACGACTTCGTTTTGACCCCTCTCCACCCTGTCAGTGTTTCTGGAGGGGAGCTGTTTGGGCGAGTGGTCGCTGACGACTTCATGCTGACCCCCACCCCCCCCGTCAGTGTTTCTGGAGGGAGAGCTGTTTGAGCGGGTGGTTGCTGACGACTTCATGCTGACGGAGCACGACTGCATCCTCTTCATGCAGCAGATCTGCAGCGGCGTCCAGCACATGCATAACCTCAGCATTATGCACCTAGACATGAAGGTAACTAGAAACCGCAACAAGTGACTGAAGTAAAGACTGTTTTGTCCGAGACTGAGTTTATTTTGCAATTTGTGACAGCTCCTCGAGAAGTCCTTTATTTTTGTAGACTGGCCCTCACATTTTGCACCAACGTTTTTCTTAAAATTCATTGATGAGGTTATTTTATATCAACACACTTATCACGTTGAAATAGGAGAAGGATTTTCCTATAAATATATCTCCTAGACTTTTAGTTTCGTAATTTCTTTGCCCAGACTTCATCAGCAGCTCCAAGGACTGCGGTGTGTGATAAGCGAGAGCGGCGTAGACTACCCTTGGGGCGAATTCTGGCGAGAATTTGTAACGTGTGAGTCTCACAGTGGCCCAAATCAGACGGTAACGGAGACATTTCCTGCGCTGGAGAGCTTGTTTGTGCTATTTTGGACGTTTCAGCTAGCGCAGACGGCATTATTCTGCTCACATTTTGGTCTGGGCTGGTATTTACTTGATGTGTGTCACGAGCAAGCCGACTCTTGCAGTGAAAAGTGTGACTGGTTGATTATTTTTATTGAAAATGGCTGCGAAAATACAGCTTGGAAAGTCTGGCGGTGTTTCCATTGTTTTGGTCGTGTCGTTGCCAGGGCCTCTGGCTGCAGCACGAGTTCTGGCTGACGTTCCCCCGGTTGTCGACAGCCGGAGAACATCCTGTGCCTGACGAAGGACTCGCACCTCATCAAGATCATTGACTTCGGCCTGGCGCGTCGTTACCGGGAGAGCGAGCCCACCCGAGTTATGCTAGGAACGCCCGAGTTCATCTCGCCCGAGATCATCAACTTCGAGCCCATCTCTCCACGTAGCGACATGTGGAGCCTCGGCGTCATCTGCTACATACTGTAAGTGTCGTGTTTGTGCTATCTGCTACATGCTGTAAGTCTTTTGTATTATCTGCTTGCTACGTAATGTATGTGCCGTGCTTCTGCTACCTGTTACAAATTGTAAGTCCTTTGCATTTGTATTGCAACATACTGCACGTGGTGTGTTTGTGATACATGCTACATACTGTAAGTCTTATGTTCATGCTGTGTGCTACACACTATAAGTCCTGTGTTTGTGTTGTGTACTACACACTGTAAGGCCTGTGTTTGTGCTATCTGCTACATGTGCAAATCATGTGTTTGTGATTCCTGCTACATACTGTAAGCCCTGTGCTTTTGCTACTTGTTACTTCTGTAGGCCCTATGTATCTACTTCTTGTTACATACCGTAAATCCTATTTCTCTGTGCTACCTGCAACATGCCGTAAGTCCTGTGTTTGTGTAACCTACATACTGTAAGTCCCGTGTTTGGGCTACCTTCTAAACAATGAAGTCGTCAATTTTTGCGTTGTTATATTCGTAAGCCATGTGTTTATGCACCGGCCACATTCTGAAGCCTTGTGTTTGTGGTTCTGCACATGCCACTGTAAGTCCTGTGTTTGTGTTCCCTCGTGCTTAGTGTAATTCCTGTGTTTGTAGTACCTACTGCGCACTGTAAGTCCTATGTTGGTGCTACCTGCTACACCTGCATGTCGTGTATTTGGTTATTGATACATACTATAAGTCGCGTGTTTATGCTGGATCATTCACACTGCACCCGTGATGTATCACGGCTGTTTACGTAGTATGATTCTTCCACTTTGGGCTGTCGTCCAGCGGAAGAAAAGCGTGTCACATTCGGAACAGCTTACAGGAGGACGTTTTTTCTGTTTTACTTTACAATGGCGGAACACGAGAACTGATTTGAAAAAGGTGATATAAGGCAACATTTTGAGCGAATTTTGTCA
This sequence comes from Lepas anatifera, assembly GCA_034440635.1. Lineage (NCBI taxonomy): Eukaryota > Metazoa > Arthropoda > Thecostraca > Lepadidae > Lepas > Lepas anatifera. The sequence goes on along the minus strand of JAOTON010001827.1, from coordinate 2,983,117 downwards.
AATCATTTGACAAAGTATTTGACAAGTAGATGCGGCTTGTCTTCCTGCATTGAATAGTACCAAAATCAGAAAATCGGAAAAATGTGGCTCAGGCCTTTTTCCTCTGGGACGGCAGTTGAACTTCATGATACAAACATCAATGTTATAAGATCCAGAGGAGAGAGGAAGGAACTCAGTTTGACAGCAATATGTTGTATAAATATCACTTTAACAGTCGTACTGCGGAGTAATTTTTAATTATGTAAAAACATCGGATATCATTTCAAACAGGATCATATAAAAGCCAAGACGCACCAAGAGGGTGCTTATTTTGGCTAGACTATATTTCAGCGTCCTGGTGATTTGTCCAAAACAACCGCAACAGCCTCATCAAATGACTGCGGCATCGAAAGCTATACTGAATGTCATACTGGTTCTGGGTCACATCAGCCATTTGATACTGGGAATAGTTCCTTATTGAGTTTGGATGCCAGCGTCCGGGTCCCCGGGGCATGCGATATGTCAGTCTGGTAAGTCGCTCGATGTCTCCCTGATATCTGCTGACGACAGTAGTGAAATCTGGAAATGCCGAACTGCTCACTGAATTGACCATATACCAGCCAGGGATGGGTATCATGAGACTTCACATCAGCTTCTTATCTTCAGGCCCTTTTAGAGTCTCCAGAGAAATCTGAGCACGAGACATGTTCAGCTGGAAAATGGCATACCATTTTCTCGTCACTGTGTTCGTCTTCTCTGAACCGTACTGACTGTGGCGGATTTGGGCTGATGGCTGGGGGGGCTGCAACGAGGTGCCAAATCGTGAAAAACTTATTGTTCTCGGGGGGCGGACGCTGACTAGTCTTTTTTGGGGGGCAAACCCATGTCTGCTTCTCCTCCTGGGGGGGATGGGACATGCGATTTGGGTGCTTGACAGACCTAGTATAAGCTACCTCTCCAAGTGCATGACCGCTCCCTTGGGGGAAGGGGGGTTCGGAGCGTAGATTTTATGGCTCGACAGACCTAGAACACCTTTTTCAAAAATGTATCCTGCCTTTGGGGGCCAAAAGATAGTTTGGCCCCCTTCCAGCGCTTTGGGGGGCATGGTCTGAATGCCCCCTCCTGCGTCCGCCAATGATTGTTTCTGTAATGAAATGTGCAAAATTGGGGGGTTGGTTTGAAACTCCCTTCTCCTAGGATCTGCTCCTGTGTGCTGATTCCATGACAATGTCGATTCAGGTCCCAGGGTCAGATCTACTTAATTTGCTTGCAAAAGTCGAGGTTTTGTTATTCGCTGTATATCAGCCGAATTCCTACAGCCATAAACAAAACCAAGGCCAAACTATTTGATTATTCTGGTGTTTAATTTTCATGCTTGCTACTTTCTGACTCCTTCGATTACACGTTTGGAGCGATCCATGACGGTCAATATCAAATTTTGAGCTAGTGGCTTCCAGAGGTCATTTGTGCTCCGCAGTTTTCTGTATGTGCTCTATGGCTTAGGTAAGAACAGATATGTTTTTCAATGGTGGTGACGCGGCGTACCACATGACAATTGAAGGCCATAGGGAGGCCCTGACCTGACTAAGTGTAAGACTGGACACCATTTGATCTAGTAAGGCTGATTAATGTATATCGCTAGCGAGGGGCCAAATGCAATTGCACATGCACGCAAATTTCTTTCTCGGGTTCAGAAATGTCACACCGTGTCATGTCTTCTTGACAAATGCTTTTAATTTTAAGCGCATACCCCGGGCGTATGAAGTGAGGCACAGGTGTGATTCATGCTGACCTAATGCAGCCAGTATGGAGATATGCCCAAAATTATCTTACCTGGTCCGTTTGAATAGTAATCCTTTTTGTCGTTGATCACTCCCTTCTTCATCTCGATGGGTCCTTTGTCGTCTGGTTTATCCAACGCTTAGTGGAAGCTAGTTGAAACTTGTTTTTCTGTTTGGTAGCAGCGAGTCAAGAAGAAACACATCTGACTGCGTGACTGGGCCTGTAGTTTGACAAGCGCGTAGTTGACCTGTACTTACCCTGCTTTCAGACTGTCGGGACTGTCGCCCTTCATGGGCGACTCCGACGCCGAAACTTTCGCAAACATCACACGTTCCGCTTACGATTTCGACGACGAAGCCTTTGACGCCGTCTCGGAGGCGGCCAAAGAGTTCATCACACACTTACTACAGAATAGACAGGGGTGAGTGTCGGTGACGGCTGCAGAATAACGGGTGAGCCGGTGGCTGCTGCAGAATAAACAGGGGTGAGTGTCGGTGATGACTGCAGAATAAACAGAGATGAGTGCCGGTGACTGCTGCAGAATAGACAGGGGTGAGTGCTGATGACTGCTGCAGAATAGACCAGGGTGAGTGCTGATGACTGCTGCAGAATAGACCAGGGTAAGTGCTGATGACTGCTGCAGAATAGACAGGGGTGAGTACCGGTGACTGCTGTAGAATAGAAAGGGGTGAGTGGCGGTGCCTTCTGTAGAATATTTGGAATGCAAAGGGAAAGTGAGAAAATGTATTGTACCCTGTCACTAAGACATTTTAAGATTGTGGATAGTCTCATGGCCTTTCAGTCATGGAATCAGCTTGTTTTACATGAAGTTCTGATGTTGTCGTTCAATTTCGAGGCTAAACTTTGAATCAGAGTTTTGAATTTGTTGAATTTAGGACACTCCTCGCTAGTTCCTTCGGTATAAAAGTAGTCCCCATTCGTGGTGATACTAGGGAAAGAATGCCAGTCGATGTTAGTGCGCGATAAAACATTGACGGTAGCATTCATGGGTGCAGTAAAGATCCACTGTTAACACTTCTGTTGCCGAACTAGACCTCAGATTTCCGTCCATGGAATTTGGTCGTGCGATTACACAGAGTTTGAGGCAAACTTCTTGTAATAACAACCGTACCATAGCCATTGAGCTCGCCAGGTGGGTATATATAACGGTGCCGAGCCTCAGTTTTGGGTGAGTTTACAGCCGGGCGTGGCTGGCTAATTCCTCGTAATGGCCAACTGATACCCATCCTGGGTAGGCGCAATGGAAGCGGCCTCCGGTATTGATCCGGCGTATGGTGCAGTGAAGCGTTTGGTACGGCTGTTGTCTGGCGCTGTTGCTACCGTGTGTACAGTTTCCTGCCAGTTAAAAAACTTTGGGACGGCGCGCTGTACGAGAAGCCCCCGATGACTCGTTCTTAGAAGTTGAAGTCCACAATGGTGTTTTGTGTTGTTTGCCCTGGGGAATTTTCTTTCTTCTAGCCTAAAAGGGATACCGACCATGCCAAGTTAGTTATCTCCAATGCATTTTCAGTGAGAGATGCGTTTTCCTGCGTTCGGTAGATGTGCTTTGGGTCTGCGTCAAACCGTACAGTGGTTTATTGGGACCGATTGCTTTTAATATTGTTGAAATTTGGTGAGCGCATGTAACCTCTGCAGGAAGGTATATTCCCATGATTTTAGCCCCGACTTATTGTGATACATCTGCTCAATTTAATCAAAGAAAAGAGCCATGAGCTGTCTATCATCAGCCATGAACTAACCCATCAGGCTTTGGAAGAGGAAGCATCTTGTATGGTATTTGAGTTTTTCTGATACCGAGATAATGTTGAATATTGAGAGATGTGTGTGAGCTGGTACGTGGCTGATCTGTGTGAGTTGGTGTGTGGCTGATGTGAGCTGGTACGTGGCTGATGTGATCTCGTAAGTGGCTGATGTGAGCTGGTACGTGGCTGATGTGATCTGGTACGTGGCTGATGTGAGTTGGTACGTGGCGGATGTGAGTTGGTGCGTGATTGGTGTGATTTGGTGCGTGACTAATGCGATTTGGTGCGTGACTAATGTGAGTTGGTGCGTGATTGGTATGATTTGGTGCGTGACTAATGCGATTTCGTGCGTGACTAATGTGATTTGGTGCGTGGCTGATGTAAGTTGGTGCGTGACTGATGTGAGTTGGTGTGTGGCTGATGTGAGCTGGTACGTGGCTGATGTGAGCTGGTACGTGGCTGATGTGAGTTGGTGCGTGACAAAGTTGAGTTGGTGCGTAGCTGACGTGGACCGCCGCCGGCAGGGACCGTCTGTCAGCTGAGGAGGCGCTGCTGCACAGTTGGCTGACCCACGGCCAGGTCAGGGCTAAGGCGACAGTCCTCTCCACCGAGAAGCTGAAAAAGTTCATCATACGCCGCAAGTGGCAGGTACGAAACATTCGTGCGTTTGAGACTGCGCTACTCACTCTAGTCACTGGGCCACGGAGCAAAATGTTTATGCGTGGAATAAGGGGCTGGTTTTTATAACACCACACTTCTCTTAAGAAACTCTCTATTTCAGCCAAATTATAAACATGTATAACCAGCCAGTGCAGAAGGAAGCAATAAGCCCAAATTCTAAGAAATGCTATTTTTCTAGAAGGGAACGTTTCTTGTTATCAGCACGTTGAAGATTGCTTGGCCCCTATACATTTCCCCCGTGGTGGCGCTTATGGTAAAATCCGTTTAGTATGTCGTATTTGTCGTGCTGTGATATGGTTGGTGCGTCGGATTTGACCTGGAGGAGGGGGGCTGGTTAGGTTTACGGGTGTATGTTCCTGCTCTCTTTTGTCATGGTGTGACGTCAATCGAATGCGTATTTTTTTACTAATGACTGTCAACTTGCACGTACTGATATTGCTTTCTTTGTTTTGTTTTATATTTTACTAGTGTGGTTTTTGTTTAGTAAATGCCTTGAGTCCGTAGCCAGGCGTACCCACAGATGCCCCTTTACTAGTAGAGGCACTGCTCATTGCTGCCTGGCTAGAATGTTCCCGGGCTGAACAAGACCAGCCGACGCTTGTCTTTTCTGCGTTCATTTTATTTTTGTCCCTTTTAGAAGTTTTTGTGAGCTTCAGCAACAAATCATTGCACTGCCACTTGTTTTCGGCATGCAAGGCATCCCACGCTAGGACCGTGGCTGACACCTTGCTCAGTCGGCATGCTAACCTCCTGCCTGTGCCACCCTGTAGAAGACTGGTAACGCCATCCGAGCTCTGGGCCGAATGAGCGCCAGCTTACCGGCGCGGAGGGCCAGCCACCAGCGCCGGGCCAGCAGGGAGGGCGGCCTGCTCTCCGCCCCCGGCATGCTGCTGCAGCAGAAGCGCGGCTCCCTCTACAGCGAGCGCAGTGACAGCGGGTTCAGCGACTGTTCGGTGGGGTCGGGGCCGCGGGTGGGACGCAGGTACACTAACGAGTCCAGTCTGCCTGAAGGAGGAGGGCGAGGAGCCGGTCACGGCTAACTCGGTGTGCTCGGTGATTCCAGAGAACAAGGTCGGTCCTGGAGTGGCCGGAGCCGCCCCGCAGCAGACGCGGCTAGGGCAGACGTCCTGAGGTTGGCCCAGGCCTTCAGAGCTCGTGTCGGCCTCCTGGGGTCCGTCGGCGACTCGCCGTCGATGTGACATCGCCTGACGTCAGCGACGGCGCCTGGTCCGCGCAGTCTTCGGCGACAGGTCACCACCGGGCCCCCTGTCTCACCTCATTCTGTGCACAAGTGTATTCTGCACACATTTTGCAATAGTGCATGTTTGCCTGCAACACTGGGGGTCAGAAATGTTATTGGGCCGGCGTGCCTGTCATCTAAGTTCAACCGAGCTTGAACTTGTGTTGCATGGTTCTCCGTTTATGTGCACCGTAAACTCAGTTTTAGCTCTGTAGGTGAGACTGCGTCTTGCGTAAGTCAGCAAGAGCTTAGTCACGTGTTCTAGTTGGCAGTGCGGTATGTGCCTTCGGATTGTGCCTTGCTCTGTATTCATTGTGTGCCGAAGTTGCGCTGTGTGGAGAGACTTCGCCAGCGCTACAAATGTCCCTCATGTGCCGTAATGTCTGGAGCTGGTCAGAACTGGCAGCATACGAGTACCTTGTTGCGTGCTGTTCCCTTTGAATGACAGTAAGAAACGATGCCTTGGGGCGTTCGCTTCTCCCAGCGCTGGAAATGTGCTGGCGGAACGTCCCTCGAGATCTAGGAAGGTCGTGCTGTCTTCCTCTCTCCCGTTTGAACTGATGTGGTGACCTTTTGCAAGTTATTAGTGATGCCAAAAATAAAAATGCGTTAAATTAAATGTATAGTATTGGGCGGACGCAGTGACTCCGTGTGACGTATGGAATGCATTGTCCGGCTGCTGAGGATGCGTCATCCTGTGTAGAAACAAGTTAGAGCCGAGTTACCTTGACAATCCGAGATAATGATGGAGATCATCATGATTGTATCTGTTGTACGTAGCTATGAACTGTATATACGGATGTATATGAACCGTTAAAATGCTTGATTTACCTGCTGGCACGATGACTAGTTTACAAGAGTCTGAGAAGTGACAAAGCCCATGCCTTTACCCGCCGTGTTGGAGGCTCGCCCGAACTGTGCTTTTAGTCATATGTTTTAATAATAAAAGACATCGCACTATCGTTGGCTTTTCTGTTCATGTTTCAATTCAATTCGAGTCCTATGAGTCCCTAGCTAATCCTCCACTGTAGTTGTTTAGGCGGCGTTAGCATCGTGCTGTAATGTTATTCGTGCTCAGGGGCGGATGCATGAGCGCCGTTTGGGGGGGCTAACTCGAGAAAAGTCATAACAACATAGTTGTTACGAAAATCGGCCAAAATTCCGTCATTTTTGGGGGTCATGGCCCCTTCTTCCCCCCCCTTTGCGTCCGCCAGTGTTCGTGCTCAGCTTTGCTCTCCCGTAGAGCAGTCTGCGTGGTTTGGCGTCAAACGCACGGGCTGCTCAGGGGTCCCACGGCGTTGCCACCCCCGCGCTGGGATAGTGCGGCTTCGGTGAGCCATATTGGCGATCTCTGTTCTGAAGTCACTCTGTGATCAACGGTACGGAAAAAGGAACACTCGCAGCGGTCAGACCACTGTGTTTTCTCTCAGTGATCTGCGATCAGAGTGTAGCGATGTGTACAACCGTCGCTGCAGTTTGTCGGCGATGGGGCTAGCAGTGTCTAATTGACGGGAACGTCGCTGATGGTGCAAACGCAGTGTTTTGGTGCGTTCCCTCACTTACGAGAATTTGTTAAGCGTAGCATGTTAGAAACTCGAATGTCGTTGTTGGCATCCGAGATAAAGCAACCTAAGTGACATCAGTTCAGCCGTAAGATATCGCTTAAAGTTTTTTTTAGAATTACTTGGCTGTAAAAATGTGGTTGTAGGTGCACTCCAGTGTCTTTAGAGAAATTCAACAGTGAAAATTGTCATGGAATACCACCACAAGTTTGCTTTAATTCTCAAAGAGTTAAAGTAGAATATCACTTAGGTAAATATTCCCAGTAAAAATCAAGATTAAGTATGTGTGTACGCGTTTTTGCCGTAAGTGCATACAATTTCACTGGATGTTTCAACCCGCGTCCCTGAGCGTTTCGCCGACATCCACATGAAGTAGAGCATGCGGATGCCTAACGTCCAGGATTGTATTGCCTGGGAATTGGCAGCTCCGTCTCAGCTTTGTAAGTCACCGTTTCGGGTTCGATTCCCGGCCAGTTCTCTGAATGAGGGGCAGTCTCATCCCCCAAAACCTTCTGATGAAAGTTGGCAGCGTGAAGAAAATGTATAGTACCTTCTCTGGGCAACCACCACAATTGTTGCTGAAGCCACATCTGATGACTCTTATTATTTACTTGTGTTGTTATTTCCCAAACTTTTACCCTAAGACCTTGATCCTGCGCCATTCCAGTCAGGTGCAGAAAAGTGCGTCAGGAATGCACGTGACCACGGTTGCCCCTCCCACAGGTCACGTGGAGACCCCCAGCGCGCCGTTGAATTCCGTACCGTCCGCTCTATTGCCAATATGAGCGCCCTGCGGGCTTTGTGGAGCCTGGCCGTCGCCGGGCGCCGCCGTTTTAGTGGCATTATTATCTCGTTGGCCTGCCTGGGCGGATGGCTCGGAGATCTGGACATCTCTGCCAGTTTTGGGCTTGGTACAATCCGTCTTGTACGAATAGGGCCTTTGCTTGATCCATTGCGCAAATTGTGCCACAATCCACGGCACTTCTGAAATGTTGTGCCTGTGCACTTCGCTGGACTTGCTCGGAAGTATCCTACAGGGAGAGCGCTTACATGAGTCTGAGGGTGAACTGTGAGGAGCAAACAGAAATCATCATCCGCTTCTATATATATATGATATATATATATATATATATATATATATATATATATTGGTGGATTTTTCCCTACAGGTCACGTGGGCAAACTAACCTTAAATCATCAGCCTTAGTCATGAAGAACACCACTCACAAGCACGCACCACTGAAGCAAACCAACGTAATAGACTGTTACAGGTGTACAGTCGGGGACTTCGCAATCCGCGAGGTTGTTACGTTGGTTATACCACACCAACACTCAGCCGCAGATTCACCATGCACCTACAAGATGGCTCACCCAAGAATAGAAATTATATATGTCATTTTTGCACGATCCTACATAGGTATACCGAAACCAAACGAAGCCTGATACGGAGGATTGAAACAACAAACAGGAAACTGATTAACGCCACGGAAGCTGTATTTTCAACAAAACATTTATGAAAGAAATACCTCTTCCAAAATAATTCTATATTTATATAGTAAACAAACCCTACGAACGGCCTGAGAAAACGCGAAAGATTTGAAATTTACACTCAGTTTTGAAGCGTGTGAGAGCATTGCAATGCTATTGGACTGTATGGTGCTGGAAATTTGAACTATGCCCCTGGAGCACCTGGATGCTTCAGCCTTGTCCGGCACGTGATTCTGTCGGAAAATTTATGGTTTCTGGAAGACGTCCCAACTAATGATTTTGCCGTATTTGCACATTACTATTGTAGTTTGTGGGCATTTCTGGTAGTCCAGGTGTGGCTAAGCGGTGTTGCCAATTTTTAATATATTAGTCCTAGACCTGGTGCGTCTTGTGGTATAGTGACGACATTCAAAACCGTAAACTGATGCTTAATTTTAATTTTGTGGTCTATTCGATCTGAAAAATGGCATAGGAGACGGTGCAGAAGTTTACCCTCGTTTTCGACGAAAAGTTCCTCTTGGAGAGAAATTGGCCTGTTTGATGTACACACTTTGGAGGATTGCCGTTGACCGAGGCGAACTTGCATTTTATGTCAGCAAAACTCCCAACCTAATTGGACTTAAGTTTGCATTTCGAGCTCAGACTCATTCAATTGCCCCTCGTCGACAAATGTTCCGTATAAATTCAGCGATGAGTGAGTTGAACTCTCCTCTACCTAACTGGCTCCCCGGCCAACTGCGCGGCGAGTTTTCTGACATCAAAGCTTCTCACAACACCATCAGAGCGCTGCAGGACCCTCAACTGCGTCTCTCTCTCTCTCTCTCTCTCTCTCTCTCTCTCTCTCTCTCTCTCTCTCTCTCTCTCTCTCTCTCTCTCTCTCTCTCTCTCTCTCTCTCTCTCTCTCTCTCTCTCTCTCTCTCTCTCTCTCTCTCTCTCTCTCTCTCTCTCTCTCTCTCTCTCTCTCTCTCTCTCTCTCTCTCTCTCTCTCTCTCTCTCTCTCTCTCTCTCTCTCTCTCTCTCTCTCTCTCTCTCTCTCTCTCTCTCTCTCTCTCTCTCTCTCTCTCTCTCTCTCTCTCTCTCTCTCTCTCTCTCTCTCTCTCTCTCTCTCTCTCTCTCTCTCTCTCTCTCTCTCTCTCTCTCTCTCTCTCCACAACGGTAGAGGGTACTTTATAAGTAAATCGTCGCTTGAAGCGCGGTGTTTGGGACTCATCAGACGCTGACTGACACTCATGAGTTTAGAACGAGATTGCAAACCCAACGTAGGTAGATGATGATCGTTTAGATTCAAGCTAAGCCGGCCACGGCTGCCTGAGTTCAGGCTGGCTGACATTCGCGGGTATTTCGCTTGGCCTGGCAGTGCTCAGCATTCTTAGACGGCGTGTTTTGACATTGATTGGTGACATCGGCCCTGGTTTCATGGTCCGCTTCTCGTTTAGTTGATTTGTTGGACACTCGTGGTGAGGGTCTGTATGGTATAGAAAACGGGATGGGATCGCGTAACGAGGTGGAATCGGACGACATGAAATAATTTTCCACGTTTCATTCGGGATACAGCGGGAGGGTGGAACTCTTCTAGATATGTCGGGGAAAACGGAATCGGATGTGATTATTCAATGCATGTGTGTATTCTCTGGGACGGAGTGAGACGGGGTAGAGATAAGCGGGACGACATATTACGGATTCTAAAACGTTGTCTCTTGTCCACCTCTAACTCTCAGTCGCAGCTGTTCACGTGCATGAAAGCTAGAATATGGTGGCATCCGCTAAACTGTGTGTGAGCGTGGGTGTGGGCGTGTACCTGGGTCTGTCCCTATGCGTGTTCGGAGAAGCCCCACCGACGAGCCACCGAGCCCCACCAATCCAGAACCAGATTCCCTTAGCTGTTGCACACTGCCTTTTGGTCAGCCAGGGCCCAGCTGTCGCACACTGCCTTTTGGTCAGCAGGGGACCAGATGTCGCAGACTACCTTTTTGGTCAGCCGGGCCCAGCTGTCACACACTGCCTTTTGGTCATTCGGGGCCCAGCTGTCGCTCACTGCCTTTTGGTCAGCAGGGGACCAGATGTCGCAGACTACCTTTTGGTCAGCCGGGGCCCAGCTGTCACACACTGTCTTTTGGTCAGCCGGGGCCCAGCCGTCACACACTGCCTTTTGGTCAGCCGGGGCCCAGCTGTCGCACACTGCCTTTTGGTCAGCCGGGGCCCAGCTGTCACAGACTGACTGTTGGTCAGCTTGGGCCCAGCTGTTGCATATTCCCTTTTGGTCAGCCGGGCCTCCTGTAACCACAGCCAGGGGTTTCAGGACCATGGTTGCGGGCTTTCTCTGGCCGGGGCAGATCCAGCCGGTCGGTTTGGGAGAGGGGCAAACCCATGTTGGCGTGCAAAAAAATTGCGCGGCGGCGGTGGTTTCCGGCATGCAGTCAGTCTAATTTTCACCTTCAAAGAGGCATCCGAGTAGTTGGTGTTCGTCATTTGCCAAGATTGTTATACAAACTAAACATTGTCAGCACCTGCCATGAAATAGATATGTCTGGCTGGAAGATGAAGTCTGGGCGTACGTGGCTAGACAGGCGTGGCTGCGCAGTCTCCCTGGTGAGTCTCGGTAATTTGAGCGGCGTCATGTTCAACGGCAGTTTGTCACCCTTGTCCACTCCGAAACAACATTCTATCAGCGGCGATGAACAGCCGAGCTGAGACTCACAGCTAGAGGCCAGAAGATCGCAATATTATTCGCTGTCCTTCTTGGCAGTCCATGCCTCAGTTGAGGACGGGGTGAAAGTATAAAAGTATATGCAAAATTTCTCAAATACGACGTGGCTTCTATAGTCAACTTGGCGTTTGATCACTTCGCATTAACAATGACAGCAAAAGCTGCATTTGTGAAACCTGTGGCGATAATTCTTAGCCTCCCTTAACCTAATTTACACCTTAGATCCAATTAACCTAATTTACGTACGATACACTGCAAAGATCAGACTAAATAAACTACCAGTTACGTAGCCATATTAACAATTGCGACGACCTCGTAGCTTTCGCGGAGCGTGGAATGGACTTGTTCTGCAAAAAATAAGCAATCACGGTTGATAAACGGTTTTTTACAAACATTGCAACGATTTAAGCAGCCTTTGCTGTATTATATTTCAGGAAAAAATCAGGACCTGGCGAATTTCTCTATGCCTCTAATTTTTAGCAACCTGTTGATGGAATTCCTGATTCTTGTTTGTTTTGTTGAGGCTAGTACGACACAGCACAATTATGCCAATCGGGTCGTATTCTCCTGCTTGAGTGTTGATCACCCTTCTGCTGGAAAGCGATAGCGAACCGGCATGCCACACACAGAGACGTTGATTGGAGGGAGGGGAGGAGCGCAACTAGGCCACCAATCAATGCTAATTCCAATCAGCGAGGCTTCCGTGGGAAGGGCCCTTGTCGCAGCAACTGCGTAGATGCTACTTTCAGGCGAGTAAAGTGCCTGGAAACATCGTCCTGAGCAAGTAGGGAAAACGATCACTAATGTTAGAGTAGTCTTTATTGATTCCTATTGATGTATTATTGATTTGTCCCGAGCCTAAAGTCCGATCGCTATCCAGCGTGGTGATTACATTAGGTGTTCAATCACAGTAAATGAAATTTGATTTTTCTATCTCTCACTAATAGTGAACTGAATTCATTGTTTACTATTACAGAGTTAATTAACGCCATCAATAGTCACTAAATGGTCAGCAAGTATATAAGACCATGAATGGTTTCGGGCGATGTTGCTATAGAAGGGGAATATTGCCACATGATAGTAATTTTCATGTATGTATATAGGATACCCTTTCCTTCTTGATTCCTCTCCCCGTATAAATCCAAGCTCATTAAACCAGCATATGAAATAATCGACAGGTATGATGAAAACATCGTGAAACTTTTTTTAAACATACATTTTGGATTTTTATTATTTATAAATTTACCTTAAAACCTAGATATAGCTTGGAAAACTCATCCGTTTGGTTAAATAGTCACCGCTTCGCACAGAAACTGTCAGCACCCACTATTGCAAACCCTATGTGCCAGCGCTAGATGTCACGGAATCTGTGCCCGCGCCGGCATTGACCCTGTGGCAATTGGAACGGCGGGAACAAAGTCTTATCCTCAGCTTCACTCTAATTTAAACCACATCTGTCTGTCAACTTTTCGTTCTCAGTATGCCGCCTTTAGCTAAGAATCACGTTTTCTGAAAGTAAGCAGCACTGACCACCACCCGCTGGTGGTTTGGTCCATCTGTTCCTCGATTACCTTCGCCGCGGCGAGGCCTGACAAGCTCGGTCGTTCTTTGAGCACACGTGAGCGTCGTGAGCGGGCTGAGCAGGGACAGGGCTGAACTGCCCGATAATGAGTCCAGCGCACAGAGGTCGAAAAATCTGCCGACTCGCCAGCAACGTCGGTGACAAAGTAGATCAAGTCGGTGGCAATATAGGCGAGATTGTGTTCCCCTCAGCGTGATAAGTTGACGCTCATTTCGTTCATACGCTATTTCAGATTTAGAGGGACCTAGAGCGTCTGAAAAACAACGTAATTTTGGTGCCAAACTTGAACATTTTTGACCAGATAAGTTTGGTTTGAAATTCTGTTGGTGTCACATGACACCTTTACTGACCTCTGCTACTGCGTCGCCGTCCCAGAGGAGTGGGAGGCAAGTGCTGAGCCTAAACGGTCCCGTGATGGAGCTGAGGCTTCGGTAAGGAGTGTCCTATCTCACCAGGGGCGGCTTTATTTTCATCCCAAGATGTGAGCTCCTAATGCAATGTTTTCTTGTATTTTTATGGTGAGTCTAAAAAAATGCGATAAGCCGCGAAGCAAATTTGTTCAAAGGCACACCGCTGTCTTAGAGGGGCGGCTTAGCATTGAAACGGAACCCTGCTGGCAGGGAATGGCGTCAAATAATGAAAGGTGTCAGGAATCGTGTATCTCTGCCAGGGTCACTTTGCAAAGTCGATTTTAAGTCGTCTGCAACCACACAATTCTCGCCTTTTAATGGTGTTCAGGGCATCCTCGGTGTCCTGCATATTGGCCCAGCGTCCACAGGGGGGGACTCCAACACATCAAGTGAGGGCTACCCTTCCCTTCACTCCCACCCATGGGTTTTTCCTGTTATTTTCACACTGTAGAATCACCGCCAATACAATTCTTAGCGTGTGTCTTATTTAGAGATGTGTAGGTAGGTATGGCTTCTCTGAATTATTCAATGCCTAACATTTTTGTAGACTCAGCTCTGACTCACAGTCTAGCGACTCACTCTGATTCCGACTCAACACATGGCGTGGATCTGGAGAGTCGACGCTGACACAGCCTAGATTCAAGTGAGCCAACTCAGTTCTACCTCACTGTTTTTCGTTTGATTTGACTAACTCAGAGTTGATGACACAGTCCACGTACAAAAAGCACATATTTCCCTCGGGAGAATGCAAATCGTAATGCAGTAAGTTTTACGTAATTCTGAATTCATTAGCTCTAGGCTTTTGGGATAGATAATGTAATCTACTCCGAAAAAAATTTGACTAGTGCAGTGGTCCCCAACCTTCAAAGCATGATGCCAGTTGTTATAAAGTGAGGAATATATTCCGCAGAGACAATTCAACAAACATTCTCACTGAGACGTGAAACTATTCAGCCCAGTCTAAAATTTGGCCAAGACGAAATTTCTGACAACGCCGAGCATAAACACTTAGGGATAATCATATCCAATGACCTCAGAGTCCGCGACCACATCAACAACATAATAAAAGATGTGAACCGAGCACTAGGCCCACTTTATGCAATAGCCCCCTACATCCCCAGACCCATTCTTGACCAAATATACACTATTTACGTGCAGACGTACTTTGACTATTGCGACACAATTATAGAAGGACTTATGAATAAGAACGACGTTATGAGACTAGAATGCACTCAAAATCGAGCGGCTAGATTAATAACTGGAACTAGGTTCAAGACCCCAACCTTAAAATTATACCATGAGCTCGGATAGACACCCCTAGCTACTAGAAGGAAAATGCACAGGCTACTATATACCACAAAATAAAAACACCTGATTCAAGAGTGCCAACATATGTCAAATATTTACTCCCTGACTCGTGATTTTCTCAGACGGGTAGAATACTAAGAAATTCCCAAAATCTAACGCAACTAATCAACATAACCTCTCTATTCAAGCAATCATTTATACCCCAAACAACTAAAGGATGGGACGCTCTCCCCGAAAGTTTAAAACATCTTGATCACACCTCATTTAAAAGGAAATATCAAAACATTTTGGCCTGAAACCGACACCAAAATACTTTTATTTGGGCTCCAAACATGGAAACATAATTCACACACAGTTGAAGGTCGGAACATCCAAGCTAAGTTCGCACATGTTCCAATTACAGCTGATCAATTCTCCAGATTGTCATTGCAGCGAAGCAACTGAAACCACAAAACACTTTGTCCTGGACTGTCCTCTTCATGATTTTGCTCGGCATAGGCTCTTCGCCTCGGTTTCACAGGCATTGGGCTACAGTCTAGATTCCCTTGCACCATCTGCAAAATTACATCTACTCACTTACGGAGTTGGCCTAAGCGCCGGCAGCGAGCGAGATGTGGCGTATGCATTCCAAAACTTCCTTGTGAGCACAGACAGATTAGCAAATTGAGCATGAAATGAATCGGTCCAGTTCGGCACAGTGGCGGCGGCAACATCTAAAACTACTATGTCGGGCCCTCGATCTGGGCGAGGTTCACTGGCCAATGAATAGATAATTTTTACTTGTAAGTGTGTATGTGTCTGTGAGTGTCAGTGTGTGTGCGTGTGTGTCATCGAGTGAATGCCTATTGAGTGTACACGGGAACGTGCTGGGAGAGGCGTCTCGACGTAAGTCGTACAACGACTTTTGCGCCAATCCTATATGCCATAATGCTCTGTCTTTATTTTGTATGTGAACCAATAAACTAAACTAAACTAACCCAGGCATTACAATTTAGACCGATGTATGGGTTCTTGGTGCTCTTGGTTGTCACCAGAGGTTGGAAAAGTGCATAGTGTCACCGGCAGAATTTCAAATCAAACATGGCAGCCAAGAACATCGAGCTTCGGTACCAAAAAAGGATTGTTTGCCAGACATTTTTTGAAATCTTAAATAGCGTATTGGCTGGCTGAGCGTCGACTGTCTCGCTTAGGTATGGTTAACCTTGCCTATCTTGTCACCGACTCTATCTTCTTTTGTTACCAACATTGTTGACTTGTTAGCAGATTTTTCTACACCTGATTGTCACCATCATTGAAACCCAGCTCCTCCGCAGTTACATTATCGGTGGTCAGATTGAGGTAAAAAGTTTGTCAGGGTGCTTGCCATGACTCCAATATACTATTTAGGCGTAATAATTAAACAAAAATATTGAAACCGATAAAATCCCTAAGTTGTTGTTCTTAGGCAGCTTAGGCTATTTACCGGTTATTGTGCCTTTCTTTTGATTATGGCTCTTAAAAATTTCGCACGAATATCTTCATTCTTTCATTCTCTCCCCCTCTCTCAAAACATTTCATCATCGATATGAAACGGTTTCGTAATTCATAGCATACATCTGATTGCATGTTTTGCACACTAAGCACCAAAAGCAAGCAGACTCTCTGCATCGAGTTTGTTTAAGTACTACGTTAAGTGCATCGATATGCTGATTAACATTTGTCGTAACAACATGTGGCAGAGAATAATTTATCACTACGCACAGAAACTAATGCCAGCGCGCCACTGCTGCAGCCAAGGAAAAGTAGGAACACTATATGAGGCGGCATGGGACGGCCACCGCCATTTGTGTGACACTATTTTCTCACGATATCGGCGCGTGAGGAATGGCTGCATCAACAAAGCCACCGTTGGCCCGGTATTTCCACAGTCGCGCGGGGGGCGGGCATCCATACAAGTGCTTCTGTAAATAGAGCTATCATGTTGGCCGGCCGACATCGACAGGAATGTGGGTGCTTACTGTGAGGTTCTGGTGAAAGCTCTGTTGCTGGTGTTGAGTATTGGGGTGCAGGCTTAGAATGATAGATAAACTACATAGGACATCATTTAATACTTTTATTTGATCTAATATGTCGTCTGTTTTCGCCTAACGGGAAGTATCCTATTCTACCTTACATTTTTTGTAAATAT
This sequence comes from Lepas anatifera, assembly GCA_034440635.1. Taxonomy (NCBI): domain Eukaryota; kingdom Metazoa; phylum Arthropoda; class Thecostraca; family Lepadidae; genus Lepas; species Lepas anatifera. Next base: position 2,966,448 of record JAOTON010001827.1, on the reverse strand, counting down.
GTTATTGTACGCGCAAATGTTTCTGCTCGTTTTTCTACATTTTGTAGAAAAACTTGCGTTAACCAGCATCAGTTATCGAATCTGAAGATATACTGTACCTCGTGATCGCCCAGAGCTTATCCCTTGGGGCAATATTTCTGCACATAATGTGCTGATGCTTCTTTCATTGTTTATATTTGTAATCGGAGTCGACGCCGAATCTAATTCTAGGTCCAACAAATTTGATCTGACCCTGGTCAAACGTTTTTAAGTTTACCCTTCTATACACAGCTAACTTTGAGAATGAGAAGTTATTTTAGTTTGATTTTGCTTGCGTATATTTAGACAACTAGCTCTGCTGATCTATTACAAACTCACCTTTGCAGAAATACACCTTTACGTGCGCTACCTTGGGAACATTCGCAGGGCACGATTGATGACTGTGTATGTTTTACCACATTTTGAAGGTACCTGTGCATAGCTTGCTGTTATGCAAGGCTTAACACGCGCGCTGGAGGGAGCCTCGCAGACCCACCGCCTATTTTTCCGAGGTGTCCGAGGAACCGTTCGCAGCCAAAAACGCTGCTTAATCAAATTTTAAAGAACTTAACGACGCGTCATTGGTGAAAAAAAACCTCAAAAAGTGGCCAACAATATTTTGACTTATAGGGTTTCAAAGTCAAAACCTATATGTTGAGATAACCTCAATCACTCGGTCGCACCAGTTCGCCTGCACCAAACACGGACCGGTGGCATTATAACGCCATATAAATGAGATTATATGTCAAGGAGGTCACCCCACATTAAGGATAAGAGTAAGGTCAAATGTCACAGTTTAAGGTCATACCAGCGTTCTCAAGGTAATTGGCCTCAGTGCTTCCGGTCCAATGACGTTATCCAGTAGGAGGTATGTTATGGTATGACGTCATAGTTTAGATAAATCAATGTAAACAGTCAAGGTCACAGTTCAAGTTCAAAGGTCATGGATCAAGGTCAATCCTCATTTCCCGCCCAATGGCTGCTATGGTGCTAGTCATAGTGTAATTATAGGGAATATGTCAAATTATAACGTCATTTTCCAATGGCCTTGAATGACTTTGACCCTCAAACTTTTAGGAAAAATTTTATGGCGACTTTCTTGCTATGACCCTGCTCCGTTTTTTGTACGTTCTGAACTTTGTGTGCTTAATCAGGGCATCTCCCGACGAGTCTCCGGCACGGCTAAGATTTATCGTTTATGACCTTGTTTGAATTTGAAGATATTGACCAAGTTAAATAAAATTATTTATTTATTTATTTATTTATTTTACTTCTTCAGGACACTCCACAATACACATGTGGCTATTCCTAGACTGGCATCAATTATACTATAACACAATCCATGTGCCAAAGACAAGAACAATAGACACTATTAAATAATAAAATACATTGGTTCAATAATCGGCGCATAAAAAAATTCAATGCCACACACCTTGCAGTTCGCATCCGGCGGAAATAGCTCTCTCTTTAACCATCGACCGAGTGGTTTTCTGAAGGCAGCCATCCGCAGTTCTGTGAGATTCGGCGGATGGCTGCCTTATCACAAAGATCACTAAATAAATATATGTAGATCATTTTAGACCCCGCCCACCCTCTCACTGGCGTTTTTCCAAGCCTTTTAGTTTCTGAGATATCAGGGGGCCTACCAGGGTCCCTCTCGTGGGCATTAGTGCCAGATCCCTCCGCAGTGCGGATGTTAACTGCTAACAAAAACTTCCTTGATCGCTAGAATTTTTCGCTCTTGAATATGGTATCTAATTAAGCCCCCATGAACTAAATCAGTACACGGCCCCCACACTTTAAAATTTAAAGTGCATTGTTCAATGCCTAGTTCCAAAGGGCTGTCCATAAATCACGTAATGCATATTTTTGTGACTTCATTACCCCCTCCTCCCATTCCCATGCAGCGTTTTCTGACGCCCATGTGGTAACGTAGGGCAACGCTTTGGCTGAATTCCCCCTGCGTTCCGTTATTTATGGATGTCCCCTAATTGTCTCGTCTCCGACGCTGTATTTTCACAGTGCAAGGAGGTGCGAACATGCATACAGTCCCGAATTTTGTCTCAACCCTAGCACGGATTGGTGACAAATGAAGCAAACTCGTTAGCCAAGAGCTGATATCTAACAAACATACCTTGAACCTGAGTTGGTAGTAAATCCGGCGTAGCCTTAGCATTAGGTTCAGTGTCAGACAGTAGTATCGTGACAAAGCACAGACCAGTTTGTTTTTCTGACGGCGCAGATGAGCGTGGCCCAAAGGGTTCCCATTGATTTAACAAAGTGAAATACGCATGCGTACGTTTCTTTTAGCGTAGTAATTTCGGGCTCGATTGGTACGTCACGCTAGAGGGCAGAGCGTAAGCCAGCACTAGAAATTTGACTGCAGTTTCCTGGAAGGCTCCACCAGCATCTCAGGAGTATCGTGTTAAGTGAATTGATTACACGTTTACATATCTGTTTTTGGAAGTTTTTGTATTACTTTTTATATATTCTATTTTTTCTAAAATTGTTTGTATGATCAGGCTCTATGTATGTTGTATTCCAATATGATCTCAAAGAAAGTAATATCATTTTTCTTTGCATCTCCCGGTTAGGAAAAGTAGGATGTTTGGGTTTTAGAAGCGTATTTTCATCTAATATTAGAAAAAAACAATAATTTACAAGCAAATAAATATAGTTTGAACCATATCAGACACACCCAACGAGAGCAGGTTATTTCTGTTTTATTATGGAATTATTTTTGCTTCCTAACAGGCTAATGTTCTGAAATGTTTGTAGATTATGTTTTGTCCCCAGCTTTTTACAGTCACTCCGCTTAGGACCAGTACCCTTCTAGTCGTAAATAACTCCAGATCTGCTCGTCATGCGACATCCCAGGTGTATCCTACCCTCTGCTAAAGGCCGCCACAGCCCCTAGCTAACTAGGTTTTGTCGAGCCAACCAAAATGTACAATCTGATGATGGTTGTATCACCGTTCGCTGGTTTCTCAAAACGTAATGACAGCTTGTTTTATGCGTGGTTAACGAGGTAACTTGCTGGAAAACAGCGGTGGTTCAAATCATCAGCTTTGGGGCTTTACGACACACCGACTGCTGAGGTCATATGAGCACGTGTGGTGGCTGCATGGGCGCCGAAAGCGGGGGACGTCCCCCAAAATTTTTCCGTTAATCATCATTAATGCTGTCAGGTACAGAATATGCTCAAAATTCGCCTCCCCCGGTCAGCACCAGCCCAGGTCCGTGCCCCCTGCGAAAATTCCGTGGCAGCGCCTCTAGGTGACTGACAATAATAAATAAAGCGGAGGTACATGGAGTTCAGGAAGTGGGGTATGTGGGAATGAGGAACAAATAAACCAATCCTTAAGTAGTATACGCGAAAAAAACAGCGTCTCGGAAATGAAACAGAAACCGTGCCTAAATGCCCCGATAAAAAGAAGATAACCGCCTTCATCAAAAGAGAAATATCCATAATGCAGTCAGTAAGCAACCAATAAAAATGCCTTTAGAATGAATCGTTAAAAAAGATTGGATGTCGGACAACAACCATATGGCCAACCTAAAGAATGCCGAAACAAACCCAGAGCAGACCAGAAATACGCCAGGTTGTCGTATTGTCGGCATTACTTTAGGTTAGAGTACCAATATGGTTGTTGTCACGACATCCAATCTTATTTTAACGATTCATTCAAAATCATTTTGTGTGAAGCTCAATTCGAGGTCTGGCTATACTAGACTGAGAATTATTGATATTTACTCCACGATTCGATGAAGGGCTGTGCCCGAATACATAATCTTCAGTGTTTTTACATTTCCCGATTCGAGGGAGAGGCTAGGAACATCTTAACAACCATCATCATGCTCCCGCCGCAGCACTTCAAAACTTAGAAACCGTGCCTATGTTGAGATGCATCCCCACAACTAGGCATTAAAATACAATTTCCGTGCGCTGGTACCCGGTGAGAATTTGATTTAATAATTTCACTTAATGAAGGCCATATATTTGGTTATTAATCCCCATGTGATAAAAACAAGCATAAAATGATTTCAAATTGTTGTACAACACCGTCGAGCAAAAAAGGAAAAAAGACAGCGCAGACCGACTTTTGATTTGACTATGGCACAACAACATGACGAGACCAATGGATCGGCTACATTCCCTGCCAGGTAACCTTCCTCTTTGTTGCCCGTGATTTCGGTGATTGGCAGGTTCACCTCGTTCACTGAACTGACCGGGTAACGGAGATGGGAGATCATGCTCATCTTAAGTCACTCTCACCTCATTATCACATAAAAGGCCTAAAACATGTCATTGTGTTACGGATGTTTAACAGATATTTAACATACCTGTAGTCGAGCCTCCAGATTGACAGATACAAACATGTCTCGGTCGTGCACCCAGTGTTATAACGCCTGTTGGTGTATATACGTAAGACAAACATTGTTTAAAAACACCGTCGTCCATCCAACTGTCCGACATGAGCAAAATGTATTAGATAGCCTTCAAGGCTTAGACAGGGAGCTCGAATTCACTTCGAGTCAATGTCTGAATTTTCTTCGACGTTGGAAATGTGTATTGCTGCTCCATCAATTTTCCACGTGATTTGTTTGTTGTCAGTACCATTCTCAATTAGTTAAGAGTATCACCAAGCTTTCAACTGATCGATGTTGCCACAAACTTTGGGCACAAAGTACGTCCACTTACGAGCATAAGTGTCATCTTGAGTGTATGTTTTTGACACAATGGCATGTCAAGCTGGCCTGAAAATTACACACCGCTCAAGAATCCTTGGCAGTTTAAAATTACAGCGCAGCGACAGGGGTTTTTTGCTGGAGAGTAGCAGAGGTGTGAGTAGAAACCTGTTTTGTAATTTAGTTTTATTCGGCTTCATGAATCTGAATGTTAGCTTCAAAACAGTTGGTACATCATATACCTGATTACCCAGAGCAATGGCTTCATAATCATGATTAAACTGGAGCTTACACACTGAGAAAATTAGGGAGCGTACGAAATTATTTACATTGCCTGTCCCAGTGCTTCCTTTCCTTTGCATCTCAGTAAAAACGAAGCTGCACCTAATCATCTAATACACTCACCCTGTACTATTTCATAATATTCTCGGATCACCGAGCTTATACTGGCACAATAGCTTTCTGATAAATCATGCCTCATTCCGTATACTGGAGACTGCGTCCTAAGCAAATAGAGCCAGGCGGACACGGCACAATATAGCTGGCTCTAGCGACCGGCCAGATGAGCCAATAATGGTAGTCATTCTCGTATCTCGGTGATATCGATTTGGCGACGCAGCGTGGCGCCTCGGTGCCGACATCATGAGGATGATACGAAGAAGCTCCGCCTTCAGTCGAGATGTTTGCTCGACGGATTACATAGCTTCCTACCGCCGTCGAGAGATACCCCTATGTATACCCTATCGGTGTCCAATCAATCGCTTTACGTATAATGCTGGACATCAGCGTGTCATCCACACAAGTGAAGAAGCTAATGGTCTGAATGACAGCTGTCATACGCTGGAACAGTCTGATGCGTCAGTTTGTAAACAGGCGAGAATGCAGAGACCGTACGATTCGCCAGGACGGAAAGCTGTGCCTCCCGCGCATACGAACGGAGAAAGAAAGGAGGTTGTATGTATGTGCATGTATACCGTACTGAAGCAGCTTCCAATAGTTTGCCACCGACGGTTCGGGATGGCTCACTCCTCAGCTTTCAACGATCTCTGAGGAAACATCTACGAAGTGGAGGGATGTAGGAACCTGACATCGGTCCGATGTATGAATTTAATGTCTTTTGGCTGTAAGAGGATGCACGTGTCCCGGAGTGAATTTGTATGTCGCCTCTTATCCAACGTATTCTTTGACCTGGGCTAACTAATAGCCACAGTAATGGATGAGTTCCGTGATGTTGAAATAAATAAATAAACAAAATAGCTTTTAGAGTTCCACTATAACCTTTGTGTTTCATCTATTCACTTGGACGTTTAGCCGACACTTCCAGCTACACCACGATTAGAAGTTATATAAATAAGCGAATCACAAAGCGCATCTAGATTGCACTACGGATAAGAGACATGATGACCTTTATCTGACTGATGAGAAGACAGGCTGGTCGTTCCTATCTTAAACTCGCACAGTAATTTCAATGTAGTACATCTATATATACTTTAAAAGTTGTAAATGTCCAAAACATGGCGTTAATACGTAATAAATAAAGACGACTAACAATGGGGTATTTGTTTGCACATTTTGCGACAAGGGTGCGAGCACTAACGATTTTGACGGTGTCTAGCAATGGGTTCCCGTCACTTGCTCTTCAAAGGCTCGGGCTGCTTGGCTAAAGAATGTTCTTCTCCTGGCTTCCAGCCTCACAAATGGAGGGGGATACGCGCGAAAATGAAGAGGGCGCCTGAGTAAATGCTAGAGGTGGAAAAATCTGCCAACTCGCCAACAATATGTCTGACAAAAATAGACCAAGTCGGTGACAAAATAGGGCAGGCTTGTGTTCATCGGCGTGAGGAGTCTCCGCTCAGTTTGCCAATACGTTCTTTAATAAGTTTAACAAGCTTCAATTCGATAGATTCACCCCACACTTTTCTTACTTATGTCACCTTAAACATTTTTGGAGGTGAGGTCACTTGACCTCTACTGGTGACCTGACCTGGTAGGACACAACCTTAAAATTTTGGGAAATGTTGCGAAATTGATCAAGAATAAGATGTGTCCTGGCGTCTGCGCTTTGCAGCGCCGTTTTGTCGTGCCGCCGGAAAAACCCGAAGGGGGTGTTCAAACACCCCACCGGGGCGAGGGTTAAGGGGGTGAATTTACAGTTTTTCCCTGATTGTGTCCATACATTTGCATCTCATTAAAATAAAAAGACGGTACGATGGAAACTTTTTCGTGTATCCCCTGGTTCGATGGTGATAAGCGTTAAGAGGGAGATGTCTGAGCACATTGGGATAATCAACTCCACCAGATACGTTATCATGATCGAAGGGAATCGTTGTTCGAGCCACCTCTGCGTTATGCTTTAATCACCATAGCAAAAAATTCTCAAAAACATTTGGATCATACTTTAAGTTATACGAAAGTGATATTCTATCTGTCAAACACCGATAAAGCTTCTGTAATGTGATTCTAAATTGTGTAAAAGCTCTAGTTAGTGCGCACCGCCCCAGTACGTACAAGCGCAGGCATACAGCGGCGCGCTGAGACCAAGTGACGCAGGTGGTTGTCCATTGCGGCGAAGTTTTACCCTCGAGTCGTGCTGCCAGACGGCTGTGTCCATGGAATTAAGCCTGGAATGGAATCCTCCATGTTTAATACTCACCCAAGCTCATAGAGCTCACGACGGAATAGTTAACTTGCACAAGATGTTTTCTTGAGTTCTCTTTCGGAGAAAACCCTGCCCGAATTTTCCTCTGAAAATTGGAGCTGAATCACTTTTCTAGCACTCGGTAGATATGTGGTGAGATCCTGATTGGCGGCAGTGCCCACAGACAAGAAAGTCTACACACTGATGAAGTCGAAGAGAGAAAGTTCTTAGCTAAGAACAAGACTGGTACCCGAAACGACTGTTGAATAGAGATATGACAGTTGTACGTGACTGAGAGAGTTAACTACACCCAAAAATGGGAAGCGTGCAATTTTTGTCAACTTTTAGGGATGACCAATAATATTGTTTTTGCCCTAGATCCACCACTGGGTGAAACAATTCTCAGGTCCCTTGTGCTCAAAGCCAACAGCAAGGTGCAATAAAGCGCTCATGTTACGTTTTATATAGAACCGTAACCTCTGAACGATTCGTCAATAATGTTTTTATTTTTTCTACAGATTTCCTCGCTTACTGATTTTGGTATATATGACTCACGAGAAATGGTTGAGTGTCATCTTGAAAGATTGGTCTCCAGACTTTAAAGCGACTCCCCCGTGGTGGCACCATTGAAAGCAGCACTGCTCAGGAATAAATGGTTTGCGTTCTACGCCCGGAGAAACCGAACCTGTAATCTCCGAGGAAGCTTATAAATGCGTATAGACTGCCACTTCTTGATGCCGGGGTTAGTGCCTTATAAGTCTGCAAGATTCTAGATCTAAGACATATCATTTAATGTCCTGACTTTGTTCTAAAATTTTCCTCTCATAGCTCAAGACTTGACTTCATGTCAGGGCCTCTTCATCTGCTATAATAGGAAAGCGTTGCTCCAACTCAGCAATGCATTCATCATAGAACGATTCTTTGGTATTTTGAGCCGACATTCCGAGCTATTGCCTCTAATAATAGCTGCGAGCTGGCGGCCGTCCGAGTCGAGCACCGCCTCGGGCCGAGATATGGATGACAGTTGCCGAGCAAATGTATTGAATACACCATCATATATCAGCGCGCCGGCTGAGTTGGTATCAGTACGGGATTTATGCGAATCTTGCCGCTCCAGTAGCTGTGTGTTTGCTGTAAAAGTTTCCGAGAATCGACTGAGCATGATAGCGAGCGATCTGGAGGGCTCTGTACTGCGAGTTGAAACTACAAATACATTGCTACATGCTGTCGTGGTATCAGCTATCCTCTGTGGATGCACTGTGGCTTAGCCCTCGCCCCGGTTGGGAGTATTTGAACACTCCCTCGGGTTTATCTGACTGCACCGAGGAACGGCGGCGCTTTGCGCCACTGTACTTAGCATACCTTATCACGCGCATTGACGGGGGGGGGTACCCGCCCCCTTTTTCGGAGACAACATAGAAACAGCGGCGCGTAGCGCCGCCGTACTTGGCATACCTTTTTTCTCATCATTTCTACTTCTGTCAAAATTCTAAGGTTAGGTCATCTCAGGTCAGGTCACCAGTACAGGTCAAGTGACCTGACCTCAAAAAAGTTTAAGATAGTATAAGTCGGAACAGTGTAAAATTATCTGATTGAAACTCATATCACATAATGGCTCCACTGAGTTCTCTAAAGCACTTTCCGGTATTTTGACATCGATGACCTAAGGTCAGGTACGAGCTATGACCTCTCCATAGGAAATACATGGGAAAATGGATTTAACTGAATAACTTAGTAATGAATAAAGATTGAGCGTTTATTTTAACTGCATTAGATTTGCCTTGTCATTGTGGTTCTAATGATATGCATTTTGCCCAATTTGACCTTGACCTGACCTCAGGTCAGGTCAAATCCTTGATTTGACCAAGCAATCAATCAATCAATGGCTTTTTATTAGGCGTTCTGTGCATAGCACCTTTGCCCGCCTCTAAAGGAGTGTGTGGGAGAATTTTAGAATTTTGTGTGAGGGTAAGCTACGTTATTCTGTTAAAGCAATGGGAGTTATTTCAAGTAATGGGTTGCAAGATATTTTAGCTTGCAAATGGACGGTCGTGGCAATGGCATAGCCATGCCAAGGGAGGTCTTTTAATAAGTTTAGACCCGCAGAGTGCGAAGGTTATTTCTGTGGTTGAAGACCTTAAATTTAGAGTTTGAAATTTAGAATTTGGAATTTAGAATTTGAAATTTAGAATTTGGAATTTAGAATTTTGTGTGTCAGCTATTGATGTCCGCTTGTATACGTTACTCGAAAACCTCCGTTAACTCAATAATTTCGTATTTTAGAAAGTGCGCTAAACACCTGGCCAGGGTGCCGCGAATTTACCCTGCAACCCGGAGGTGAAGTTGCAGCTCCCCTCTTCGGCTGGGCAGCCGCCGCGCAGAGAAAGAAGTGTGAGAGGATAGTTAGATTGTTAGTAAGAGTATAGGTGTGGTTAGTATAGACCCGCAGTGATAGGTATCACTGCGGTGAAGAAATCTAACCTAGCTAGCCTAACCTGATTTCAAAGTTAGCCTAACATAACCTATCCTTAGCCTACAATGAACCATTTAAAGGTTACAAAACTATTGCTTAAATTTCGTAGTTGATCATCTATGATTGGAAAATAGGCAAGTCCTACTTTGGGGTGCACCATGCACCCTCCATCATATATACTGGGAGGGGTGATTTATAGAAACTTCTCTAGCCCAGAGTCCTTTAGAAATGTAAAGACTTTTTCGAGAAGTTCAGGATGGTCGTTACCGAGCAGAGTTTTTAGGTCTACAGGGATGTTTTGGATTCGGCAGTAATCTAGCATGGGTTGCCGATGGGTATTGTGCTGGGGACAATCGATGAGAATGTGATGGGGATTCTCCATTGCGTCGCAGGTACCACAATGACCAAGCAATGACATATGTTATATATATATATCATTCGATTCGGCTTGCTGCGAGGATTCATATAGTTCAAATCGTTTTGCTCTATCTTTACTTGTTCAGATGAGATGGCCGAAGAACTTCATTAACATGTTATCCTAAGACAGCATGTTCTGACCTCTAGTGACCTTAAATGTGACCTGACAAAAAAATGGTTCAAATATTTTCGATGGATAAGTGGATGGGCTATCCAACATTCTTTACCGTTTTTCGCTACCTAGCGCAGTTCTCGAGATCTTGGGGGGTGGGTACCAGCCCCCTTCCCGTCAAGGCGAAGGTGGTTCAGACCCCCGTCAATGCGCGTGTTATCTTTGATTAACTCTGCAACCTATTCCAAAATTTTAAAGTTGCGTCAGCTCAGGTAAGGTGACCAGTGCATGTAAAGTGACCTCACCTGAAAAAAAGTTTAAGATGGCATAAATAAGAACATGGTTAAGCTATCGAATTGAGTCCCATATCACACAATGGGCTTACCGAATACTGTAAAAAATATTCCTTAACTTTTCATCTCGATGACCTAGGGTCAGGAATGGATCATGACCGTTCCATCGGAAACGCATGGGAAAATTGCTCTATTTTTGTAAATAAAGCTTAGAATACCCTGCCATTTTCCACATCGTAGTATCTTGGGCCCCTTTCCAGGTTCATATTGCAAGTTTGGACCTGTAACCTGAGATCATCTGGGACTAGTTAAGCAGGTTTTCAGACTTGGGTAAATAACTTTGCTGGAAAGGATGGCAAAACTTTTATTTTGAAGTCATTACACTTGGATCGTTATTGCAAGTCGATTAATATGCACATTGACTATGTTAGGTCAGAGGGTGACCTTGACCTTAGGTCACGGCATGTTTATGTTTTAGCCTGGCGTAGTTATGTTATACATCACTCAATTCACCGTAACGAGAGAAAGCAAATGGCGCCTAAAACATGATTCTAGCTCAACTCTGCCCAACGCTAGAGCCCCGAAACTCTTCTCTAATATGCCACGTTTTTTTCACCTATCATAACCTCAATGTTGACCTGAGTCAAAAAGTGACCGATGCAGTTTCTTCATGAATTTATATGAGCCATCCACCAGCGTTCGCGTTATCTCGTTGTCTCGTATAAGAATCGAGTTCGATGGGAGAGTTTGAAAACACCCCCCCCTCCCCACCATGGCGAAGGTGACTCGGAGGTCCACCGGGGCGGGTGTTTAAGCTGAGCCTTATATCCGAGTTGGTTCGGCGGATATGAGGCTCATGGCTGTTAAACGCTTCTTGTACCAAACCCCACTATCACTCCAAAGTGTACCTAAATCGATGGAAGAGATAATTTTCGGGAATTAGTTTCTAGATTAAGAAAGCTGGAATGTTTTAAAATTGGTAAGAAATATCTTCGTCTGAGGTTTAGCTGGTTGACTCCCCAAAATAACCCTTCATTCAGTGGCAAAACTTTGGTCCACTTTACAGTATTTTTGCATAAAATTTTTTGCTGAGTTAAGATCTAAAATATATAAATTATCTAAAACATTCTAGTATTATCAGTGGCGGATACAAGGGCAGCTAGAGGCACATTTCCCCCTTCCCTCCGAAATGCCAGAGTGCCTAAACTAACTAAATAGCCGGAGGTTGTTCCGAGGCAATGGCGAGGGAGGCCCACATCCCTAATCCCTCCGCCGAAACTAAATCCTGTATCTGCCACTGGGTAGTATTGCTTCTTATTCCTGGCTCTGGCAGATATAAGCCCAAGTGTATATATTCAGTGTTAAGCAGATTGCAGCCTACACATATTTCTGGGAGTCATGAGTGGTTTTCTGGATTCACTATACCAAGATATATGACAGTAGTTTCTGGTACATGAGCAACCAATTATCTTTCGAAATTACGGAAAACTGGACAAATATGCCACGCTGGGTTGAATGAAAATGAAATGAGTTGAGTGCAATATATGACTTCGCCAGTGGTGTGTCAATCGGCTCGTAGAAACCCCGTTGTCTTGTAAACTTGTTCAGTATTCGGAGCACCAGATCTAGCGATAGCTCTGTATGCGATTTTGAAATGAGTTCATACTTCTTCAGCATGTTATCACCCAGTTCAGGTTCCACCAAATACCCAATGCCGTGGGACCCATTGACACAACAAGCAAAGCCTAGCAGTTTTATCATCGTAGAGAAACGTGTGCTCCAGAGTCAGAGGTCAGGAGGCCACCGCGGTAGATGCCCCGAGGCGGGTGGCAACTGGGGGTGGGGAGGGACGCGGCAGAAGTTGGAGCAGCCCATATACAGGACTGCGGTACGCCCGTAGCTCGTTACGGCTTCGTAGCTAGTTACAGAAGTGAGCGGCGCGTGACCTTTGAACACAAAGGATACATTCCGGCAATATTGGTCTTCGATGATGTAATTTGAAAGGGATCTGAACAGAATCAACACACGAGGTGAACACCAGGTGGCAATGAAACTCTTCCAGCAAAAGCAAAAAGAGGCAACGTTGGGAAGTTCCCTGTGTTTTTTTATTTAGGGACGATTATGAATAAAAACAAAACAAAAAACAGCAAGAGCAGAATTCCGGCTCTAAACACGCATTTTGAGGAGCATTCGGATAATTTGAAATGCATGTTTCAGTCAAAGCCCATCCCTAACGTTCCTCAAGCATCTATTGTTATCGAGCAGCCTGGTAAAGGCCGTATGACCCTGGCAGTTGGTGCGTCGTTAAACCCCCCAGCCCGGTAAAGGACACTTTGCCGGTATCTCCCTGTTCCATCAGCAGTACCCACTGTGCCAATACAGGATCTGCGCTGGCGGGTTGGATTCAAACGTAACTTACCATCTGAACGATACATATCACAACTCTGAAATCAGCAGGATCAAATGCTTCACTTTTATAAGTTGTGGATTACTTTCTGTCTCATGCAGTCAGGTGGGATGATTTAGCCTTCACCGGCTGGCGGGTGTGAGCTAACTCTAGCATAGTGGTGGTAAAAAGATATCGCTCTAAATAAGAACTAAGAAAAGGTGAAAAGATGAAAATAGCTAAAAAAGCAATCAAAAGTTCCTTCAAGGTTAAATCAGATATTTTGATGATTTTCGTCAGACCTGTCTTGAGGTTGATAGACGTTAAAAGGGATCAAATTTGTTTAGATTAGCTGTCTTTAGAAAATCTCATTTATCTCCAAAACTACCATAGCTAGAACTAAATTCTCCTGATGTCATTCATAAACACGCGAATCTTTCATTGTTTTACATCAGACGTTGTGTCACGTCAAAGGCTAGGGCACTACAGGTTACTGAGGATCACAAATATTAGCAAATACCTTCAAGCTGCAATATCATGCAGGCTCGATTTCGACTCCATCTGTCTCGTCTAAGAAGCGAGGTAGAACAGTTCTGAAGGTTATTCGAAAGTTTTTGTGAAAACAAATTCTGAGAGGTTGTGGCTGGTTCAATTCCAGGCAAATAGCATTACCACAATCTCGCACTCAGCCGCAGCATTATCACAAGAAAGCAGCCAACAGCAATGCCCACACTCCTCCAGCACAGCCCAAACATCCATTCAAGATGACAAGACAAGTACAACAGATGCATCTGCCCAGGATTCGCACAGAATCTGGTCGGCGGCAGTTAGGATATCGAGCCCCTACTCAATATAACTCACTCCCACCAAAGATGATTGAAATACAGAAGGATGGCTAAAAAACACTTGACGTGCTGGTTGAAGAGATAGTTCCGTGCCACATTTGAAAGAAACCGTGAGAAATATTTATTAACGATGTTTCTTGTTGTTGATCTAGGTACTATATGATCAAGTATATGGACTTATGAACTATGGACTTCTATATGGACTTGATATTCATTTGTATAAGCCAGTGGATTTACCCATGCGTTCCAGAATAGCAGGAGCCTGATAAATAGCCTGAGTATGAAGATATATAAAAATTATTGGGCCATCACTGTAACGCTCACATTGGTGAACGCAGAGGGGGGCCATTCCGGCCATGCCCCCCCTCAAAGTGCTGGAGGGGGGGCTAAACTATATTTTGGCCCCCAAAACTGCGGAGAAATTTGTGAAAAAGGTGTTTATACTAGGTCTATAGAGAAAAAAATATTTGCTCCCACCCCCCCCACAGGAGGAGAGGCAGACATGGGTTTACCCCTCCCCAAAAACTCAGGTCTGCGTCCGCCCCTGAACGCTCATCAAAAATTGAATGATATATTATTTTACCATGTTGGGCAAAATTGAAAGGCTGGACTGAGTTCAGGTAAATGCAGTGACTTACTTCATATGGTAATCATGAACTTGAACTGATTCGCTATGATAGGACAAATCAAAATAATGATACAGTCAAAGCCCTATCTATAATCAACAGAAAGTAATTGGCAAAATAATTATAACTCGCTTATCTGACCTCTAGATGACCTTCCAGGGGTGACAGGTAGATGTTTTAATTGAACCTGGGAACTGACCTCAAACTCATTATACTGAACCTTTCAAGTTGATCTTAGCAGCATGCTCTGGAATTTCGTAGTTTCAAAATAAGACAACGGATATGACCAGAAGTTATGTCATAGATATGCATAAGTGTCGCCACCGGCAAAAAAAGTGGGGGGGCCAGCCAAACTTCAACCCGATGCTGACAGAAAACTTTCAAGGTCAGGACCAAAAACTGTTCGAATTTGGACTCTTTGTTGCCTCCCTCAGCGGCTGGATATAAGAATGTCCGGTTTTCTCTCATTTTGACTGAGATCAGGAAATTTTGGCCAAAAGTGGGGGGCCAGGCCCCCTGGCCCCCCTTTCCGACGCGTATGTAGATATGAATAATTCTAAATAGCAGAATTTTAGCCTAATGCGTCGCAGTTTCCCAGCCCCCACAGAAAACGTTAAACCCCTCGCCGCCTGAGGGTCTGGTCGGACCCCTTCCCACCCCACAATTTTTCGCGGACGATTCGGAGCCCATTCGAATCAGACGCACGTTGCTGTGCTGACCTCTAGGGTGGTCAATTCGATCAATTATAACTAAAAATTGACATCAGGCCAGGTCATATCAATGATTTTTGCAGTCATTTCTAAACCCGTGTAAGGTGATTCGGTTCTTCTAAAATGAGGCAGACAAAACCAGGGTGTAATTTGGTTTCTACAAGAGCTAGATCAGGTTTCTAAACATCATTCGAAAACTTTATAAGCGATAAATCTGCACGTTTGGTATTATTTAGATTTATCATAAATATAGTTGATTATTAATACCAAAAAAGTGCAAGTTGACCAGTTCGCAAGGGAGCACAAATATTGAGGAAATTATCTTGCAATTGGCCATTAGCCTAGCGCTGGAAATCCAATTCTACACAGTTAAGTGCCACTGCGCCGTTGCAAAAAAACTGTTCATCCTTATCCTTCACACATTGTATACCACGCCGACACCAGTAACGTGACGTCACGCCCGAGCCCAGCCAGCAATTGCGGCGCACTTTGGTTTCACGGCTGCAGAGCAAAACAAAACGCCTTGCTTCCTAACGCACAATAGGCAGCGCTTCCATTGGTGGAAACAAGCCCATTTTAACCGTGCTGTGACCGTCGGTGGCCAGAAAGTCAGCTCAATCCCGAAATGAGACTGTCTCGCCTGAACGGGCTTCCTGGACTACGCGTGGTGCTTAGAAGCGGCTACACTGAAGGTATTGATTGGACTGAGATCTGTATTCGTTAAGAAAGTCCGGTGTTCCTCCTATCGAGTCCATTGGACGCTCCCTGCTTCAAAGCTAACGTTGCGCAGCATGGCTTTCTGTTTTCGTCTCGCAGTTGTCAAGGAAACCATATGCTCCGATGATTTGAGTGGCACAATCGTCTAGCGCGTGAGTTTGGCCTGATCACTGCAGTAAGTAAAAGGTCACGGGATCGAGCCCGACCAGGGGCAGAAGTAAGCAACTTGCTCTATCCTCATCCAATAAGTTCCGCTGGCCCCTCGTCACGACATAGCCTCGTAGTTGGTGAGAGGGTTAACTCAGGAAAAAATCATACCGTATGGCGCCGGCCTTAAACTTGTTTATTCCGCGGTAGTCAGGCTGGCAGTGGTACCTAACACATGTCGCATCGCTAAAGAAGATGACTTCTGCTATATTTGCGACGGTAGAGTATGTACTTCATTTACAATCGTGCAATCTACATCTGATCTAACAATCTTCCTTCCCCTTACATTGTTTGTCTGAATCAGTCCAGAAACACATATTTCTTTATCGATATTCCCAGCCCATTAATGTTAGTTTCTCCCGCCAGGATCTGAAATGGATCTGAAATGTCAGATCATCAGATCTTTTTGTTGTTGAAATCTTCAGAGAGAATGTGTCACCTTTATAAAGGATTTTTCACTGGCTTAGTGGTCTTAAGGAGCAGGCTGACAAATCCTTAGCATCATATTTTGTTTGTATCAAAGCTCACCATTGGTGGACAAATAAACGGGCGTTCAGAGCGAAATCCAGAAAAGCCCGCCTCGGCCCAGCCCAGCTCTGCATCGAACTACCGCCGGCGCCAGCTCGCGGGGTGGACGGAGAGGGGGTGGGGAGGCGCAGGAGACGAAGTTCTCCGCTCAGGAAGTCCTGATTTCTCTGCAAACAGTGAGTTCTGTAACAAAATGGATATAAAACCTGAAGCTTTAGGCATATTGTACCAGACGGATGTTTCCGTTGGCGCTTTATCAAGGTGTCGCATTCGTATGCATCATGTCGCGGAGACGTTCTTCTGCGTGGTTATTTCATAAATGGCGAAAATATTGTTCATGTTTTATCATAAATTGTTTGAAAAAAGGTATATAATGATAATATAATTTGTAGGGCTTGTCAACGCACCAACTGCCAGGATTATATGTGTTTGCCAACTCTTTCCTTCATGGAAAAAGTTTCTCGGAAGCCAGTTTTTTCCTGTTCAGAGAACCTGCCGGGCCTTGAACCCTGGTCGGCTGCAAGAAAATGTGAGTGCTAAACTCTACATCACTGTGCTCATTACGGCAAAAAACGCTGTTTTTATAGGAGTCCATCAATAATATTTCAAGAGAATTTGTTCCGATACCCAAACCCTATCGTCCAAATTTGCAACTACTCCGATAATGCTGGTTAACACGCGCCCCGCTGTGGGGCCAAATTCGCCCCCCTCCTGGTTTTTCCCAAATAGCTCAAAAACGAAGAAACGCAGAAAAATGAAACCTACGGTACCTTATTCCTGATTAATTTTACACATCTGACCAAATTTTTGAGTTAAAGTCATGTCAGGTCAAGGAGCTATTCAGGGTCAAGTGACCCGATCTCAAAACTCTAAAATTAGAGTTTGAAGACGGAATGAAAGGATCAGTTTGAAACTACAATATGATAACGTCATTAGGTTCTACAACCCGGTATCTCGGAATTTCGATATTGGTACCTAAGGTGGTCAATTTTTGGTCACCCCATTATAAGTCTATGGTAAAATAGAATGGACTCGTTTCAGGAAATACGGATAGATAAGGCTAAAATCCTTAAACGTCTATTTTACCACGATCTACCATAAAGTTGAGTTTTTGAGCATCCGACCTCTCAAAGGTCATATCAGGTCACGGGAGCAGAGAGTGATTGTTTGCCAAAACTTCTCATCGAATTGAGATAAAGCTCCCATTTTGCTTGCATTTTGTTTATATTGTCACAGGGAGTCGATTGATATGCAACATGACCATACCAGGTCACTCTGTGACCCTGACCTAGCTCGAGGTCAGGTCATTTTCACTATTTGACCTAGCCAGGTCATATTATACACCATTCAATTTGCTGCGATGAGAGGAATCTAATGATGCACAAATATTTGCTCTAGCTCCCCTGAGGGCAGATCTAGAGAGGGAAACGTACACTGCTCTATTGTAAGCCTATGGAACATTATTTAACCTATGCTGACCTCAATACTGACCTGACATAAAGATTATTCTTAAAAATTCTCTTCGTCTTGTCAAGAGCTTTCGAACGCCGCCCGTAATTTTCCTTTAGCTTTCGTGGGGAACGAGATACGGAGGGGGGCGAAAAACGCCTCGCCCCAGCGGGGCGCGTCATGCAAGGGACCCCAGCGGGGCGCGTGTTAAGCCTGGATGCCAACGTCCGACATCCACAAAGCACACGGACCACCACCATCTCACTAGTCACACGGACCACCACCATCTCACTAGTCACACGGACCACCACCATCTCACTAGTTACACGGACCACCACCATCTCACTGCTCACGCAGGCCGCCACCATCTCACTGGTCAGTTGCCAACCCACCTACCTCGGGTGTAACTTATTGAGCGCCGCAGCGTCTCGGAGGAACTTACCCTAATCCTGCTCCGTGCCTCGCCACCATTTGGGATCTGGGCGGAAGCCGACGTCTACCAACTAAGCTAGCGTGTTGGCTGGTCAGCTGCAATATTTCTACTGTGTGTTTTTTCCTGCATTATGATTAGTGGTGGACAAATATCGCTGGGGTTGTCGCTTTTTTACCCTTTTCAGGTTCTGTGTCACTATTTTCGTAGCATACCTTTTTCTAGCTGAGTGAATGTAGGTATAAGGCTGTTCGAAAGCAACGTCCGGAATAAAAACTATAAATGTATATGGGAAATGTATTTACCAGCAAGCGAATTCTACCAAATTACCCGGAATTACAAGCGAATCACATGTAATCAAAAATGTAAGCAAACCTAGTCTCGAGTGATTTCTTAGAAGTAAGGAAAGCTCATCCTGTCCATTTTACTCCTGCTGCGAGGCCTCTATAGAATCTCCACTATTGTAAACATGTTTACAAGCTTGGTACGTCAGGGAATTTGTTGGCCAGGTGGTGAGCTATTTGAAAATAGGCTAGTTTTTCAATTAGTTTCACGTCAAGGGATGGACTAACTCAGTCTGGTTTTGATGTCTATGATGAAAGGTTCTTGCTGGACAGTAACGGAAGGCCGAGTAAGCGGTTTGTATCCCAAAATTGATATTTATTGCACTGCAGTAGGTATATGCTGATTTGTTTTACACATATTCATTTTTATCTTTATTTTGTATTTATTTACGTAAATGAGCAACAGGTAAAACCCACTTATAGCCCAAGTCAAATAAGAAAAACAATAAATTCGTTGAGATGGGCACCACTAATTGCTGCTGGAATGCGAAAAATAGAGAAAAGGAAAAAGAATGCGAACAAACGGTGGCAGGCTACTATCAATAGTATCAAAAGTTTTGAATACTCGATTTTATAGGCTTACACCGATTGACACATCATGTAAGGAATCGGATAGTGCTGTGCAAGTTCACCAGGCGACTGTGGGTCCGGCCTCTAAGCCTGCATTCAACAGGGTGAGAGTTGGCCAGAGTTTGAATGTCCTTGGTAGTTCCTGCATTGTAAACATCAAGTCTCGCCTGCTCACAATGCCCTTTTGTGGGCATTGGATGGCCGCAGAAGTCCGCCAACCACATGCTTCTGATGAAGCGCTTGCTTGTAGATAATAAACTTCACGCAAACATGCGTATAAAAGAATATAGAATAGACATGGTGTGGAGTTCGTATGTTCGTATATGATCGTTTGGGCTTACTCCACAAAGTGTTTTTGGGGTCGGAGCTTTCGTTCTGTATTTACAGAGCTTCTTCAGCGAATCGGAATAGGTGGAATGATCCCACCTATTCCAATTCGCTGACGAAGCTCTGCAAATACAGAACGAAAGCTCTGACCCCAAAAACAATTTGTGAAGTAAGTTCGAACGATCATATATAAAAGAATATAATCAGACTGGAAGTTCTATTTGACCATTTATATTTTTCTAAAGTTTCTTGGTTGGATTCGAAATCCAAACGTTCGTTCCAAGCATGAATTAATAACACTGTACAGACACACCGTATTAGCCCAGCTTGATTCTACGCATGATCATGGTGTCATGTTGAATTATTACTGCCTGCGGCCGCGTGATTTGGAAATTACTGCAATCGCAGCGAGGAATGCGATCGCCTCTCTATCGATCACAGTCGACTGTGATTCCTTACTACTTGGCATGGGTTCGGACAGTAGCCCACGCACGAGAGACACATTCACGCGAAACTGCTGATCGCTCGCGCGGCCGACCGCGCAGATAGCGCGAGACCTCTGCCGGTGGCGCCGCCGCGGCACCGGATGTGAGTCAGGGCCTCATCTACCGCGCTTCGCGAATGTCGACACATCGTTGTTGTGGAGCGTGCTTCGCCTCGAACAGACCACTTCGACTCGTCAGTTTGTGTTCACCAAGTCTACTCTCCGTGAGAGTTAGCCTACGTTGTGGAAAGCGTTTTGAGGGCGTGTATGATTAATCACTGCACTGCCTGCCTCTCTGCGCCTCATCCACTACCTTTTTTGCTGTTATTTCGCTTCGTGTTCACTCTACATAAATATTGGTTGCGCTGTTAATGATCTTGAATGTAAGTCGATCTTGTTGACATTCTTTTGTCGGCGTGCACTGCTTGGCCCGCACAATTGCGTGGTACCGTGATAAGGCCAGATTGTGTGCGCCAGTATAACCCTTCCAGTCACGCTGGCATTTAGCCCAACTGCCCGCACGACATGGAGCATGCATAGGTGATCACGTTACCGGGAATGACATGCGCGCCCAAGTTAATAGGCCCCTCGGCTAGACGCCGTGCACTGCGGGGAGAACGTATCAACAACACGGTGGAACGGAGGAAATGTAAGCTGTTTATGGGCATACGATCACATGAAGCCATGCGAGTGCGTAACCAAAGGTATTGAGTTGGTCGTCTTCCCTCTTTCCATTCAGACTGGTAATTCTACTTGTATATTAACAGTGTATGCCCCAGATATGGATGTCTTGCTTTTGCACCTATGCTTTGTTATATCTTGTTTGTTATATCTAATATGATATTGAATCGAATATGTATTCATTCATTTACCTTATGCCTCCTTCCTTGGCCAGAATTTATCATAAAAAGTCCAATTTGACGAATTACCCTGTCCATTCCATGCCCCCTGTTGAATTTCTCACACCAGACATAGTGTCATAGTCACATAGACATAGAGGCATAGTCATGCCATCTGCATCGCTAGTGCTTTTCCCCATGAGCATGAGGTTTTCGCAAAGGGGCACCCCCACTGGCAAAGCTGTGAGGCTGCCCCCTTTTCCTGAAAAAGTGGGAGGCCGCTCTTCTCCTACTTTCGCCCACTCGATCTAGCTCCCTAAACAGTGATTTTGGGTTAAAAATGCAGTGCTTGAATACGAGGGCTTACTTCCATCTACTGTTTGCGGTTCCACTACCACTAGCCAATCCAGGAGAAAAAATGTAATACCTCTATGGGATATAAAACACCCAGTCGGCAGACCCACTCTGACCTCTGCTGGACTGACCTTGGATTGGGTCACTTGCGGCCCCGATATCGGAAGATGCCCGCAGGAGCCGACAGCAGCGCTCCTGTACGGCAATGTCCGTGCTGTGGTAGTCTCACGTACATTCCTGGAGTTTTTTTTTGTAAATCTGAACTGGAGATGGTGAGGTGTCCTTACTCATACAGCATCCTATCGAAATGAAAAGTATACATTATACAAAAGAGAATTTTCTGATTTAAGGCACATTATCATTTGAAGACGCCTCCATCTTTTCCGAAATGATAGTGAATACAATAAGAAATTTCATCGGCTAATCCAGGATTTGTAATGCTAGGGGTGTTTCGGTCGGGGGAGGCGCCGTTTGCTCCAGGAGATCGCGCCATTTGGTTCTGGATGGGGCGCCATTCGGACCAGGGGCGCCCATGCCTTATGGCATTACCTATCACTGGGGCGCCAAATCGCATCATGGGAGCACCAATACTTGCACCACTTAGACAATGATTCCGGGGGCAGAGGAGCGCAGTGTGGGGACACTGATGGCTTGCTCGTTTGGGAATTATCGCCCTCTTTACTCCCTGGGTACGTCCATGACAGATTTTCAATGAACTCTGAGAGTCAACATAAATGCTTTGGAAATGTACTGAATTTCTCCCTCGGGGTGCGGTAGTGGAATGAATGGTCAGCGGAGCTGGCTTCCATTCAGCCGACCTGGGTTCAAGGCCCGGCGGCTTCCCTGAACAAGGAGCAAGCTGGCTCCCGAGAAACCCTTCCAACAGGAAAGAAGTTGGTGAATCGATATGACCCTGGCAGTTGGTGCGTCGATGAGCCCCATAAATCATTATTGAACTTCTCCCTCACTCAACCTAACATCTTAAAAATAATTATCCTAATAGCATCAGAAGAAAGGAACTGACCCTAGCAAGAGGAAAAGTTATTGGGCATTGAGAGCAATTGATGGCTGTTGCATGAGAACGGAATTTAATTTTGAGAAAGGCCTGTAGTCTCATTGAATTAGGTCCAGCCTCAGCCGAAGTGCGCGGTAACTTTTCGGCCTACACCCTGAGGATATTCTTAAACTATCGAGCAAGAGCACGCGTAATATGCGTGCGTTAGATCCTTCGCCGTAAAACTCATTTGAGTAATAGATTGTGCAGAGTTGCAGCGAGGAGCATGATTATAAGGTTGTAAGGTATTATTTGACGAATCTGGGATCGGAAATTGGGCGAAGTTCATCTATTAATATTGAATCACGACGATGGATTTTCATCCCAAATTCGAGAAGATAGGCCAAATAGCATCTGACTGACATACCTTTATTCAGATTAAAGGATATCATCAGCTGGAGGTAAAGGGGATAGAAAAAACATGCACAGCATGATAGCTAAGCTTAAGTCTGTGGCAGCTGGATTTCAGGCTTAAAAGCCATCGCGATGAATGTTTTCACACAATGTAATCCAAACGATATGGCCATGTGTTATACCCCATTGGTGTTACATTACGACATAACTGTTGGGGCACCGTTAACTTCCACAAACCAGCTCGCTATCAATGCTTTACAGCTTGGGACGCTTCGGCAGCGCTGCTTTAAATGATGAGTTGGCGAGCCGCCACAGCTCCGACGAGTGCATAATAAAAGGCTGCACCAAACGTATCAATGGGTCTCCATTCAGGCCGTTCTTTTGTCTGCTGGTTCTCATGGCTCCTGCAATCGGCAAGTTTTCAAATGTCGACCGGGAAAAATTACGCTGCCATCCATGACACGGCATCAGAGGCGACTTTCATTGACACCAGGAAGCCTCACAATCAGTCATGCACCTTAGACATGTTTTGCAAACGAGAAACACGAGTCAAATTTCCACCCGGCTTATCAGCTTATCCCCAAAACCCACCGAACGAATACATGTGATCGCCATTTCTGCAGTAAACGAGCCTGGCTTTTCGATGTGTCCATTCACGTGACTGTTTACATTAGCCGTGGAACCATTAACGAGGAGGGTAAATATCCAGCTCCTGGCTTATTTCGCTCAGGCATGCAACCTACTCGCCCGCCGGGCATTATTCACCTACGGTCAATGGACCGTGTCGTAGGCTACTCTTCGAAGCCCACTGCGGTTTTTACCAAGGCGCAGCGGCCGACAGACCGTGGTCCGCCGGCTATACACGTTGACCACATCAGAACAAAAAGCCAGTTCTGCCGGGCCCAGATGGCTAATGGATTTTCTTTGTCGCACGGTCCTAAGTCAGCTCTTTTATTTGAACGTCGGTGCCATTCAGGCTTCCGCTTAATTTGAAATTAATCGCATGGCCCGTATATACCGGACTGGGCTTAAAGCTAATCCGGGCTGCGGCTCCTTACCATGATGTGCCGGGGCGCTAATTACTTACAATTTTACAGGTGTATAATCTTCTAACAGTGTAATCCCTATCAGGAGCTCAATGTTACTCGGCAGTTGCCCAAATGCTTGCACATTTTGGATGTATGTGCTTATGTGTGCATCTTTCGTTATCATCACGCGCATTGACGGGGGTCTGAGCCACCTTCGCTTTGACGAGGGGGGGCGGGTACCCACCCCCCTAAGATCTCGAGAACCATGGTAGGTAGCAAAAAAGCGGTAAACGGCGTTGGGTAGCGCATGTACTTCTCCATCGAAAATATTTGAACCATTTTTTTGTCAAGTCACATTTAAAGTCACGAGAGGTCAAAACATGCCGTAATAGGGATAAAATGTAAATTAAGTTTTTCGGCCATTACATCTGAACAAGTAAAAATAGAGCAAAATAACTTAAACTATATGAATCCCCGTAGCAAGCCGAATCGAATGATGTATAATTTGACCTGGCTAGGTTAAATCAAGGATTTGACCTGACCTGAGGTCAGGTCAGGGTCAAATTAAATAAAATGCATATCATTAGAACCGCAAAGCCAAGGCGAGTCTAATGCAGCTAACATAAACGCTCTATCACTATCCGGTGCTGAGGTATACAGTAAAAAACCATTTTTCCCATGTATTTCCAATGGAGAGGTGATGCCTCGTACCTAACCTTAGGTAATTGATATCGAAAATACCGGAACATATTTTAGAGAACTCGGTGGGCCCATTATGTGATATGCGTTTCAATCGGATAAGTTCATCCCGCTCCGACTTATGCTATCTTAAACTTTTTTAGGTCAGGTCACTTGACCTGTGCTGGTGACCTGACCTGAGATGACCTAACCTTAAAATTTTCACAGAAGTTGTAAAAATGATGAGGAAAAAGGTATGCCAAGTACGGCGGCGCTACGCGCCGCCGTTTTACTGCTATCTCCGAAAAACCCGAGGGGCGGGTACCCGCCCCAACAATACGCGTGTTATGAAACACCTCATAAACAGGCCTGCGAGTTTACGAGGATTCTTGGCTCAGGAAGTGATAATACTTTTTGGGGTTTATATCGGGCCAGGTAAAAGATAAAGGCTGGTGTCCGACAATGGAAATCGAACCCACGCTGCACAGTACTATCCGGCTTCAAGCTGAGCTCTGCAATGTCAGGGGCACCGACGCATCGCTTCATTTCTGAGAATGCCATGGCTGCCTCTTCGACAGGGGTCGGCACACATCGGGAGGGGATGGACCCCTGACTGGCGATGACCGGGGCAGAGGCTGGAAAGGAAAAGTTTGAATATATTGGCTGCATTTAATGCTACTAAAACATTTACCAACTAGAATCAGGAACATTTGCGAATGTCCATGACAGTAATAGCACGAAAATACAAAAAGTCTGAGTTGGGTTCTATTTTTTGTGAGGCACGACCCTCTGCCCTGCCAACTGGGAGGTGCATCTCCCCTGCTTTCGTTGCCCGCGCTCTGAGCTCACAACTTGAGACTGCGTTGGAGACCTCTTCAGGAGATGTTACAGCCGCAGGGGGCGTTGCGGATGTGCGGGGGCGCTCCAGACATGCGGGCGCATGGGCTGTCGCCATGGCAACTGAGGTGAAGCTGCCTGTGCCCTGGGCGACGCCAGGGCCCGCATCCGTTTTCAATACGGGCGTTTGTGCAATTGTGTGTAAGGAAAACCCCGATTGTAGTGTCAGGATGGGAGTAGTGAAAATGTAACCTTAACTTTGAACTAAGGTGCTCTGCCAGTCTATGACGTTTCACCTCTGCTTTTGTCTCGCACAAGTAGCAAATGTTCCGATAGATAAAAACTTAACGTCATGGATTCGGAATCAAAGGGAATAGACCCCTTGGTCAGAATTCTGAAATGAACAATTTATTGACAATTTATGTCTAGAAATCAGGAAATCACATTTTGTTTCCAACTTCAATCACTCAAAACAAATATATCTTCTCTTGTCTTACTACCCTTTACTGGCCCACGCATCGCGTGTAATCATCAATCTACATCGGTTTGCGATATGTAAGGTTGCGTGGCTATATCATTTGTTAACATTGATCACGTGATATGCACTTCCAGATGGAGAGGGATTCTTTCATGGTTGAAATAAGGTAGTAAGCCCCCTACTGTGGACTTTAAAGCGTGTGGAAATTTTGTATAGCGAGCTTTGGGTGAAATTAAATATCGCAATAGTGATTTCTCGACACGCTCTACAAAACTTCTATCTCTGTTTAAAACTTGTTATAAAGTGGGACACTCCCTATAAGATATTGCTGGGAGATACTCTAAATCTATTCTAAGACCAATTCTAAGATAAGATCAAATTCTAATAGATTGATAAAAAATTAATTAGAGCAGATCAATCCAAGATATGTTCCGTGTTTCACCCCAATCAGGCTCTGGACTTCCTATTTTCAGCTACAGACGCAGCATTTCTCACGCGTTCAATTCTGATCAAGTGCATCTCCCAGTCGAACATTGCAAACAACGCTGAGGCCATCGCTAACTGAGCATTCTGAGCCAGCCGACAGCCGGGACCGGCCTCAGATCGTGATGTCGTCGTGAAGAGACTTATCATCCGAGCCATGTCGGTATTTGAGCTGGTGTTCAGCGCGGTCTGCCGTGCCCGGCGCCAGTCCTCCGCTCGTCGATCGATCTCGTATTGGGCCGCGTCGCGTCGCGTCGTGGCCGACGGCTCACATGTGCTCGTGGCGGCGGCGGGCGCGGGCCGGTACGCGCGGCGCTCCGGTCGGACCCAGGTGCGTGACTCGGGGTGACGTGACGGCTGTGACGGACTTGGTGAGTCAGCAGCGTGACAGTCTGAGCTGCACAGCTGCTCTGAGCGTTGGCGGCCCCGGCCTGGGTGTGCCTGACGCCTGGAGAAGGTCAGGCAGCCTGGCGCTGAAGCCGCCGTGAGTTATGAGCAGGTCAAGTGGGAGAACGCGTGTGGAGGTTGAACAGTAGTGTTCATTAGTTCCGGTGAAGGCTTCGTAGCAGTGACAGTACGAGTGACTTCTTTAAAAATCGCTAAACTTTTGGTAAGTAGTAATAATTTGGGTTTAGAAATTGGTGGTAAATTCTAGAAAACAAAGTGAGAAGCATGTATGACAGGCGTAGGATATCGTAAAGTTCACATAAAGCATATTCAAAAATATTTTACAAGGCCATATCTACTGGTACCCTTTCTTTGCCTCGTACACTTAGCTATCCTTTGACAAGATCCCCCAATGCTATTAGCACAAAATTTTCACTTCTGTGTTAAGCAGTATCAGACTGAAACTCCGGTTTTGCTAAGTGAATTCATTCTCGGTGTTGAAATTATAAATCTGAACTAATAGTGTTACCCGGTGTCATCTAGATAATACATACCTAGCTGTAAGGATAAGGAACAGTAATACGGAACATCTCAAACATACGAATGGGTCAATTTTAGTCGGAATCGGTAGAATGTTCAACTAACTAGTACGATTCAGGCATTCGTTCTTTGCGCCGTGTGACTTGTGGCGCATCTGCTGCCGCACCTGTTTCGGCTGATACGTCGATTTCAACGCTGAAGCTTTGTCACACAAACAAAACCACCTGGAGAGCGTAGCATGGGCGTGCCATTCGTATTTCCCTCCTGCTGAAAACAGCCAGAGTTCTGTTTTAAAAAAGCTTCCACAATGTCTGTGAAATCGACGGTATTTTATAGAGCTTTATAATTTTAAAACCAATGTGTTGTCAGAAATGTCTATTCTTAATGCCTGAAGTTATAAGCGTCACCACCGGCAAGGCAGTGAGTCACTTTTCAACCTTTTACTCTTTAGGGTTTTACCCTCTTGAACCAAAAACTCGTCAGACTTGGCTCATTGTTGCCTTCTGCACACAGGGTGGTTGCAATATTGTCCTATTTCCCAAAACTACCTGAAATCAGAACTGTTTATGAAGAGTGAGGCGCCAAGGGTTAGGGTGCATATGTGCCTGCAAGTTTCCACAGCCGAATGTTGAAACATCGGGATGGAGGGAAGTTGATATTTTTACCGAATGCCTAGCATCTGATAGAATGATGTGCCATAGCTCTATCAGTTCTCAGCTTATCCAATTCAAACTTTTTTATAAAAACACAATTCAAGAAAGGGAAAAACCACCAGCAGCGTTAGCGGGGAAAATAGTTTTGTTTTAATTATGCCAAAGTATAGTTAGCTTAACCACTTGTTCCGACCGTTTCTACATTCTCGTCTTGGCCACAACTCGTTTTCCTACAGATTTGTATAGAGTGAGCCAATATGAATGTAAAGATCCCGTTGTATTTTTCCGAGCCTAAAGGAGCCTCGTTCAGCCATCTTCGTGAATATTTAAGCAAAGTATATGTGATCTGGTTTTCTGTTCACACAACAACAAATCCAGATTTGAACCGATTGCTTACTCCAAATCTTGTTTTCGCTACTGAATGGATCTTCTTTGACAATAGATTGCCCTGATAGCAGCACCTCACTGCTTGGGGGCGGGAATTCGGAAGCCTTAGTGTCTCCTGCGTACGCTGCGATAGGTCTAGTATAAGCCAGCATTGCACCTTTGAACATGAATATCTCGTACACTATAAATTGAGGGGAACGGATGAGGCACCAATCGATTTTGCTCGTCGGGAGAATTCAAATTAAGTGCTACATGACAGGGTTTATATCGAAAGATCAAGAACTTGAAACTGTCTTTTCCCGAAAAAGAAAGCGAAAATTATGTTTTGCAACTCCTACACTTTAACTAATTTAGTTCAAAATCTACCAGGAGACTGAAAATTAACCAAATCATGAGATAAAAGTCGTCAAGCCCTAAAAACAAAGCCACGGTCCTTAAAATACATTTTTCGAAAATAAGAAAGCAACTGCCGCCGTAGCTCAGTTGGTAAGCGTTGGGCTCCGGCCCGCTGCTCAGAGCATGCAGTGGCAGTGCATGTCCAGGCTTGGGATCGGTTCCCCTGAGACGCTTCGGCGCTCAATAGTTTACCCGACGTACAGGTCGGCTGGCAACTACTGGGAGAGGGTGACCTGAGCGGGGCGGCCGTCCCGTGCTTTGTGGGACGTTAAACTCTGGCTTCTAAATTAACCCTCCATTGAGGGAGTTGCTCGTTCGGATGGTGGGGTCGGGGTCTCCGTGACAAGTCCCTTGATGACTTTAGTGAGACTCCGTCTCCAGCAGCCTTACCAGGAACAACTTGAACAAAATTTATATGAAAAAAATCTATCCAGAGCTATTCCTCTAACCATAAGAATAATGTTTAAATACAGGTTTTTCAGGATCACTTAAAATCCATCCCACCTCGAAAAGAAAACAAATCCTAAAAATCCGCATGCGCTTTCACATTGAATAATATCCTGGGAAAACCAGTGCTAGTTTCTTCTGTTACAGGGAATACTTTTTGGAATATTTGGCTTGTAAATGTCCAATTGCATCCTATTACCTATTCATATTCTTTTTGTCAATGACAGCTCCAGGATATAGAAAATAAGGGTCAATTTTCATATTCCCATAGATATTTTCCAACTAAAACAAAACAGCACTATTATCGGTCAAGACCTGGGGAGAAGCCTTCACCCCTCTTTTGTGAACTACGCCCGCTTCACGCTTCTTTCAAATGGAATAGACTAGAATTAGAACGTAGTCGCACCCTATTAGAGCTAGATTAAAAGGCCTTGGTTTTACCTTAACAAAACTTCTAGTGATTCAAATATCTTGAAAGCAGGTTTAATTGCGTATACCATAAAAGCGTGCTTTTGTTTTGTGTAGGACTCGTCACGTTGAAATGTTTGTTGCTGGCTACAACGGACAAGTTTTTGATATCACTATCATAGATTGAAAACCCTATGCTATTGTATATAACCATATTATACATCTTACACGTATGCATAAATTGGGCATGCGGTGAAAATGAAACCAGATGGCTAAATCAAATTTTCTGGTACTTTCAGATCAAGGCCGAACAAAGTTCCGTTCCGAAGGGGCTGTGCCTAGGCATGGATTTATTTTCCCTGAAAGAGATATCTTCGCCCACACACGTGATAATGTGTCACAATTGGGATAATCATTCCTTTGACCAGTGAAAAGTTAGTAGCCCCGAAGAGCAAAATGACCTCAGCAGTCGGCGCACCCTAAAACACCAGTAGACCGAAATAAGATCCATAACGATGGATGCAACTAAGTTTCATGACCTTAACTAAGCTCTCATAAGAGGGCGCTCCCGGTAGCCTTATTGTCGAGGAATGCAAAAAGTATCCGCAACTCAAACTCCCATCATAGTAATCAAAAGCAGGGGATCGGAGGAGTCGTACAAAAAGACCTGGTCTTTTCGTTGAAAATATATTTGGAGATGTTAATGGTTGTTTAGCTGAGACTTGTGGGATTTTTTGCTTGATTATTGTATGTTTTGGCTTGTTGGGTGAGCTCAGTCATACAAGTTTGAATTTTATGAAGGTTCTGGAAACCGCACATCATTTTCTCCTCAAAATTTTACTAGGTGAGGGACCAAAAAGGAGAAGAGCACTGTGAGGCCTCAAAGGGGCAAATATCAATAGTCAACATCACAACCATGTTGTATGCATCAGTCATTGTATTTCTTGCTTTAAAATTACGCAATTAAAGTGGGGTCAAAGGATTACATGATTCAGCAAAGGATACAATATTCCGTATGTAATTTAGGAGCGGGTCCATGGTTACATATGACTAGAAGGGCATTATTCTCCTTTAGTGGAAAAACCTTTGAATGGGCTATTCTCGTTTCCCGTGCTCATTTCTAAATGTTCTATATAACTTTTTCCGTTAGAAAAAGGCTCAAATTTTTATAGTTCCCTTGGAGTGCACATATAATGGCATTTCCATGGTGCTAGGCATCTAACACCTTCGAAACCTAAAAAGATGCTGAAAAAGGAACGGATCTCTAGTTACTCAAGACCAGGACAGTACTCCTAATTGGAGGAAAACTCGAAGACCAGTGGACGGGGTTTGGGGCCATGAATTGTCACCAGTTTGTATGCAAAAACCACTGGAATACATGCAAGTATGCCACCAAACTTTTGAATGGGCTGTTCTCCGATAATTGTTGGGGTGAACGACTCACCAACTGCCAAGCTTATTCGGGGTCGCCAACCCTCACCCTGTTGGAAAAGCCACCTTTCCCCTGAATAAACTGTTCTCAATTCCCTTGAACATAAGTATGTGTGATGTGCGTAACTTTTTCTGCTAAAATAAAAGCTCAAACTTGGATTTGGCTTCCTTAGATTACACATAGGACGGCAATTTCACGATGCTGGCCATCTAGCACCTCCGGAAGCTAAACCTATACGAAAAGAGGCTAATTTGTTAGCACCAATGTACGGTTTTCTAGCACTCAGCAGCTAGTTAAAGGCAAAGTGCCGACAGCAGCCTCTGAGCTGCAAACCTGCACCCGGGAAAAGAGGAGTTCTCGCACTGAGCTCCCGCCTATTTTGACTCCCTATGTACGGTGAAGCATTCTCAGAGTAGAGTATCGGTGACATCGTCCACGCGCCAACGGTGATGATGATGAGTCTTCTCTTTGCATTCCGCGAAAATCTAAAGCTATTCTGCTCAAATCTGCGATTTAAATCATGGCTAAGTATATACTGATGCGTCTAACACGCTGAGCTGATAGGATGATGATAGCTACCCAAACTCCCTCCGGCGCTCTTCTGGGACAAAGTTTTACTTCAACTTTGCTTGTCGCCTGATGAAGCAAAAAGCGAATCCCAAATTAACTGTGAATAGTTTTGCATGTGTGAAGTAGGATTTTTCACCCTGCTGGCGTCTTAGCCCCCCCTCTCCCTCCCCTGAAGATATTTCCATTCGAATTCTGCATCTCATCTACAAAACTCGAGACTACAAAACCACAACGAGAGGAAGAGGTCACCATGTGCTGGCCTTAATCGCAAACTTCAATGAAGCTGTTCAGTTATTTGCATTTAATGCCATAGGTTGAAAACGTGATGAATAGGTGTAGGTGTGGCATGCACTATGTGGTGTGGTTATGCACTAAAAGCTTTGATGAGTGGTCTATCCCTTCTGTTAACACATATAATCGATTATTAAGAACCATCATGCAGGATCACAGACAGATTACACGATGTTTAATGGCATAAACAATAAAACATAAGTTTGTGATTTCTCCTCATTTCAGTCTAGGTGGCTTATAGCAGCACAGTCTTATGTCTCAGACCTGATGACTGATGGTCAGATAGTGCACAAATGAATCTAGCATGCTTTCATCCATTTCAAATAAAACATCGTCGAGAAGTAGAACATCAGCGAGTTTGACAGAACTGCCAACTTTGGAGAGTTGGAGGCATGTGTTTCCCGCCTTGGGTGGTAGGATATTAATGCAGGATTTGTGTTATTGAGTAGTTTGCCTTCAAAATCGTTCTGTAGAATTGAGCTCATTCTGACAAGAGGGTTCTGATGCTTCATGGACGTTGGATGATTTGAATTAATTGATATTAAGTAAACAATGCGCTGAGAGTTCTTCTTATTGTCTTTTACTTCGCTGTTCTGATGACAGTAATTGTGCTTACAATTTGAGCCTACGCGAAATTGCAATCCACTACGGGTCTTTGAAGTCAAAGGCAAGAGATCGAACATAGCCTCAAAGAGCGGGAGATTGTCGCCTAGTTCGCAGCCCTTAGTTTCTTAATTTAGATCTTGTTCAGCGGGACACCGACTTTCAGCGTACCTCCGCTTGTTAGAGATTTTAGCTGCCAGTGTGTGCCAGGCTTTATGCAGGGGGCAGCCGGCCACCATCTGTGCTTACCTAACCCTTGCTAGAGCACCTCTGCCACCAACAGGATCGGTACCCCCGTGGGAGAGTTGTGAGGAATCCACTACCATCATAGACTTATGAACGTTCAAATATTGGGGCCACTGCAGTGACTGATACAAGGGGAGCTAGGGGGCTCAAGCCCCTCCTCCCCCAATATCTGAGTGTTTCTAGTTAATGCATAGTCGGAGGTTCTGTGGCAATGGAGAGGAAGTTTCGAGCCCCCAAGTCCCCCACCCCGTGAAATGAGGTCTTGTATCCACCAATGGTATAATGAATATATTTACAAAATTGTGTTGCCTGTAACGACCTGTGGTGTAGATTAAGAAAGCTAGTCTCTAGCATTAGCTTAATTAGAATAGCTAGTCTTTGCATCGAGTTATAATGTGTTTGAATGGAATCGTTTGGTTCAATCAATCTGCAGACAGTAGCAGATCCGGGGAGAAGGCATTTGCCCCTCCCCCAAACGGAAAAAAGTAGGGACAAAAATATGTATTTATCCCTTCTCCTCCAAGCTTTCGACCTCATTTTTTACCCGATTCCTTTTTAGTCTATAGGCAGGGTTTTGGTGTTTCAAACCTCAGCTTCAAACAGAGCCAGTCAACTTCAGTGTAAACATTGGGCCTTGGAAAGCAAAAACAAGCATCTTGTGATCATATCTTTCACCCCGCGACGTTTGTTTTTTCTACTTCTTTTTCCTTTTTGATATTCGATTTCGATTTATCCCGAAACCTACTGTCTAGTTAAATTCTGGCAAAATATTTCACCTCGTGACGTTTGTTTTTTTCCTCTTCGACTTTTACTTACCCCCTCCCCCATAACCTACCGGCTAGATCCGCCACTGCCTGCAGTTATACAATGTATTTCGTACAGTTATATAAGACCTGTAGCAGTTCGAAGTGCTCTTCTCACATATTTTGTTGCAGCGACTGTTTATATCATTGCTATTCTGTCGTATCGTAGTCTTTTGATTTCGCACCGGGTTTTTTGCCAAACCAGTCATCAGAGAATTCCGGAGCGGAACGTGCACAGGCAGCGTAATTGCACTAACAGGTGCTCCGACGAGAACGGCGAGTCAACAAGAGCAATGAAAATACCAGACCGGCGCTCAAATTCTCAATCTATGAGACTGTTGTCTCTGTCGACTTACTGGAACTGCACTCGGTAACAAGTTTTTAGCTGGGCTTTGAAAGTTACGGTCTGGATGCCCCGGTTTCTCGCCAAAGAGTTGTTTAGGAAATTCCGCCGCCATGTGTCCGTAAATGGAAACACTGGTGGCATTTTGGGCGCGTTGTATTGTGAGAAATAATTCACCAAAAATCACGCATATACGGATGCATATGCTCACCAACACTGCATGGCCTGAATTTATCATGGCCTGACTCAAGGTAGCACTGCTGTGAATATTTTTATTTATGCAATATCTTTAAAAAATCGACCACATATCGCTTCTGGTTGCCCAGTTTCTGGCTGGAGCCTTAATCTAATCTAACTTAACTGCGAGGAGAACGCTTCGTGCCGCTGCCGGGAATACGGACGCTTGCACACCATTTTGCAGTTCAATCTAAGTAAAGAGCTTGAGCAGGCTCGCAAGCCTGGAACTGAAGTTTGTTCCGGCCGGAATCGTCGCCGGGTTTGTATTCAGAATGTTCGCTGATGCTACAATTCGCTGTAGCACTAGCTGCCAAAGAGAATCCGGCTCCAATCTCGCTTATCTCGAATGACAGCAATAGCTGAACATTGTACAAGAAAACTTTCTGGTGATACGGTACAAGCATCGCTAATTGCAAAAAAACTGATGAAGACAGTTAATCTCCAAATTCCTACTGAAAATAGCTTACTTGCTAAAAAAAAGCAGAACATTTTTGGGTTTCAGTTCTCTGTTACCATCGGTGCCCGCCCGCTACAGCACTTTCTCATTTTTCCTCCAAAAGAGTTGAGATCAGGAAATTATTCACAAAAGTGGTGAAGCGGGCCTTTGCTCCCCCGCATGCCGAGGCCCACGCCTGTTTCGCGACCTATCAGTGAAGTGTTTTGGTATCGCTTTAACAAGCACAGGAAAACTGGTTATTAAACAAAGTAAAACATGATATGAATTAGAGCAGTTAACAAAATTGAAAAAGTTTTTTCTTAAGTTTTGGGAACCATAGTTGTCAAGGTCATAGTATTCATACGAACAGTGGCAGATCCAGAATTCATTAGGAGTGGGGCGGCCAGGGGGCTCGGCCTCTCCCACCAGTACCTCGGGCAGCCCCTCGCCTATTTATTAACCATAAGGGCTCGGACATTTCGCGGGAGGGGGCTTGAGCCCCCCCTTGGATCTGCCACTGGGCCCGAAGCAGTATACATGTACGAACACACTGACATCACGGCCCAGGGCAGGATGCCTGCTGCACCAACACTAACACCACGGTGGGGGAACATTTAAAACATTTAACCGATTTTAAATCAGGCCATTGGCGTCATGAAAAGCACATTGCCATACCACTTTCCCGCGTGTCATTGTTAACTTCGTCTCGAAGGCCAATTGTGTGGCAATAGGGTTCGCCTTTCTAAGCTACCAGGCGTATACGGTTGTATGTATCATTACCAGGTTTGTCCTTACCGAAATATTATTTTTGCCAACAGCGTAATTTTTTTCTTTGACGAGTCATTAAACGATTTTGGTGGTTAACTTAATTGACGATTGCTGTAAATAGAACATACCTGGTCATTTAAGAAAAGAGTTCTTATGATTTGCATCATTTATTTTAAAAAAATTAAAAATGATATGGCAAGCCTTGATTTCTCATAAACAAAAACCAGCCCTTGCTCCATCATTCATTTTTCGTGCAGTGGACTTGCTGAATTGTTGTACTGATAGTTTTTTTCTCAGAAGCGCTTTAATGCAAGCAAAGCTTGGCATAATACGCTATTATGGCTGCTTAGAATGACATAGTTCCTTCGAATACTACCAGTTTGGTATGTGGAAGAATCGTCTCATTTCTGACTTGCTGAATCAGTGAAGATTCTTTGGAGCTGGGAGAGAGCAAAGCAGCCGTGACAGTATTATGGCTTGTCATGCAGCTCATCTAGATGGCCAGGCAAAGCTGATCCAGTGATGCAAATTGAAGAGCAATTAATTTGAGGCCTGAAACTAAGCAATGTTCTGCATCAAACCAAGCACTTCTCAGTTAGGGTCGCCACAAATCGCTATACTGATTTTTAAATGTCCATCATCTCCAATAGATTACGTCGGTCTGGATTTAAATGCAAAAATATGATGAAAATTAGACTAATGGGAAACGACTATTGGCCATGACGTATCTTCGTTAGTTCCGCCATTCATTTCGTCGTTCTTTGTTACTTTATACGTGAGAGATAGCTATCAATTCAGTGATGGCCTGAGTTAATCCCATTTAAGTGCAGTTTATGGTGTGCATCCATCCAAACAAGATGTTTAAAATTGGGTGAGGGCTTCTAACATGTCAAACACTCGCGCTCCATGTGCTCAAAAATCCAAATGGCGACAACAGGTCATACCCGTGAAGTTAAGCGAGAGATAGTTCATTGCTTATTTGTCGCAAATGAGCAACAGGTAGAATGCCAATTGCCGCTCAAGTCTTCAGAGCTAAAACGCACATATTTGTAAATGGCACTACAGTAGGTAAAGGTGAAACTGAATACTTAACACGCGCCCCGCTGGGGTCCCTGGCATGACGCGCCCCGCTGGGGGGTGTTTTTCGCCCCTCGCCCCCCCTCCGTATCCCATTTCCCAGGATAGCGAAA
This sequence comes from Lepas anatifera, assembly GCA_034440635.1. Lineage (NCBI taxonomy): Eukaryota > Metazoa > Arthropoda > Thecostraca > Lepadidae > Lepas > Lepas anatifera. The sequence goes on along the minus strand of JAOTON010001827.1, from coordinate 2,929,943 downwards.
GAAAAATTATGGAGGGTGTTCAAAAGATTTTGACAAGACGAAGAGAAATTATAGGCGCATTTTTATGTCAAGTCAATATTGAGGCCAGCATAGGTCAAAGAAGGTTCCATAGACTTACAACAGGGCAGTGTACGTTTACCCCTCTAGATATTTACTCAGCAAAGCTAGAGCAAATATTTATACATCATTGGATTCCTCTCATCGTTTTAAATCGAATGGTGTATAATATGACCTTGCTAGGTAAAATTGTGAAAATGGCTTGACCTTGAGCTAGGTCAGGGTCACTTGGTGACCCGTTATGTTCATGTTGCATATCAATCGACTCCCCGTGACAATATAAATACAATGCAAGCAAAATAAGAGCTTTATCTCAATTCAGTGAGAAGTTATTGGCAAAGCAATCACTGTTTGCTCCTGTGACCTGACATGTCCTTTGAGAGGTCAGATGGTCAAAAACTCAACTTAATCATCAAGATCGTGATAAGAATACACGGGGTGAGGATTTTAAGCTCTATCTATCCGGTATCTACTGAAAACGAGCCATTTCAATTTTTCACCATAGACTTATAATGGGGTGACCAAAAAATTGACCCCACCTTAACGCCACCCACGGGGGACATGGCCCCCTCTACTCGAAAATATGGGCGTTAGCGCAAATCTGCAAAGTGCAATACAAAGCTCGCGTGAATTCAGTAAGAAATTACTTCGCATGTTTTAGTGCTCAGGTCAATGGTTTGACCTCCAGAGGTCAAATTAGGTCAAGATCGGCTATTTTCACTCAAATATGCAATGATTAAGCAAACTGGGCATAACTCTTATGTCATTAGACTATTGAGGCCTGATAAAGTACATTTCATTTGATAGCAAATTGCCAGTACTTTTCCGCTATGTGGAACGTAAAGACCTCCCGCCAGTGGTTGACCGAGAGGTCACCTCGGACCTAATATGACCTGAGGTCACAAAGGTCAAAAAGTGACTGCCGTATATCAAATGAAAGCCAGTGACAAGACAAACACGATGTTGTTTGTTTCACCGCTCTAGCTCAATTAGGTCAAAAGTTATTGTCAAAATACTGTTTTGACCTCAGGTGACCTTGGATGACCTTGGAAAAGTCAAAGGGCAAATATGACCCTGGGATCCGTGAAAGGGTGTCCAAAAACGTTGTTCTGAGCAGTCTGAGTATTTGCAACCATTTTGTGGCTTTTATATCATGAAATAGCTTTTCCCCATGCTTTTCCAATGGGAGAGGTCGCCTCGTGACCTGACCTCAGGGCACGAAATCGAAAAATCCCGGATATACACCTTCAGACCCTGGAGGGTCATGAAGTGTAGGAAGTTTCAAATCGATCGACTTTAAAATGTAGCTCTTACAGAGCTCTAAAGGTGAAGTGAGGTGACCTTGGTTGACCTCGTCTGGTGACCTGACCTGGGTGACCCGGGTTAAAATTTCAGGAATGATGGAAAATGATGCAGTGAGAGGTAGAGCCCTCAACCGCGGTGCTGCGCCTCGTCGTTTCTGCTATCCCGGAAAAACCTTGGGGCCATCGATGGCCCCGGGGGAGGGTTAAGTCAATAACATCAAAATTCCAAGACAGCAGATTTGTAGACCCTAATGACCTTATCATATTGTGGAAGTTTCAAACTGATCGGTTGGCAGATGTTCCATAGGCGCCGCTTCAAACTCGTGATTTTGGGCTTTGAGGTTGGGTCACTTGACCTTAGATAGCTCCTTGACCTGACATGACTTGACCTAAAAAATTTTAGCGGATGCGTAGAATTGATTAGCTATAAGGTGCTGTAAGTTGTATTGCTCTGCGTTTCTTCGCTTATGCGTTAGCTGGGGAAAATCAGGAGGGGGTGAATTTCGCCCCCCCAGTGTTACGCGTGTTAAGACACCAGCGTAACTTTAGCTCGCGGTTAAAAGGAAAACAATATTATTTGTACATACATGAACTAAGAGGTAACGAATAAGTAAGCAAAATGGCCAAACATGAATTTATGAAAACTCTTGATATCCCAAGAATTGGGTGTGGTCTAAATATTTAAAGCAAGCATAAAACCGCTTATAAATACATGGTAAAAACAAAACACACTAAACTGCGAACACGCTTAAGTCGCTAAAGCATTAGTTTAACATATGAACGTGCCTGACCTTTAACTGTGTATATGGACATTTAAAAAGGTCTACGTGTTAGCATGTGGTAAAGTACGAGTTTATCACACACGCAGCATGACAAAACAGCGCTGTTTAAATCTTCCCCATCCTTACATAAGTACATACATGCATGTAGGAATGTTGTATTCCCTGGCCTCGTATTTTGAGCAGGGACATGGAGAGGGAAGTTCCCAGGCAGGAGGGCAGCATCCACATTGCCAGTAAGAATTTTGTGAGCAAAGAATAACGTACCGGTATTTTCTATTTGTGAGGCTAGTGATTTTGAATAATTTTGGAAGATCTCTATGTGCCAAAGATGTGGAAACGCGAGCGGTAGAAAAAAGTCAAATGAGAAATATATGTTGATTTTTTACCCTGTCTAACTTTTCCTGCCAGCTCCCTCACATGACGCACCGGACTTCCAAAATAGACCTGATGTTGCCGTAATATGCTGGCAGAATAGGTTCCAGTTTCAGTGTTCCCACTGGGTAGTTTGACTGGAGAGTTCGCATCATCTCATCCAATGTTGTCTTTGCCTTACTTATGATGGTGTAAGGCATCATATTTTCGTGTAAAGCCAAAGATGTGTTAAAACCAAGGTTAACACAAGGTATTTTGTGTTAAACCAAGGTCGTCGCGGATTTTGGTAACGCTTTCTAATTCAGTGGCTTGCATTTTGTATGCGGCTTGGATCCGCGGATCCCAAAAAAATAAAACGTGTGCGTTTTTATTTCAGAGTAACCATGAATGATTCGCAGTGTACCTTATTTTCAGTGTGACTTGGGCTCGAGCAGGCTTCGAGCGCTGGATCTTTGTTCTGGCATAAATGGGCTGAATATCTTGAAATCGATTGGGATCAATCGCGCTAGTGATTTATAAGTGGCCTGCTTGGAAACCCACTCAGAGCATTTATATCCGTACTTAAGGCCCGTTTCTGTTTAACGACCGGTCGGAATATCATGGCCAACGGATACTAGCCATTGATGATAAGAGAAGTAGACCAAGCTGGTACCTTCCCGATATCTTTAACCAAATGTCTTTAACCGGTCCCATGCTGTGGCCGATACTAGGAGGCTAGGGAGCTCAATCCCTCCCCCGTCCCCAAATGTCCAAGTGCCAAATAGTTAATGCATAGCCGAAGGCTTTTCCGAGGCAAGGCTTTTCCGAAGTATTCCATCTCAATAGTGGGTTTAAGCACGGGACTGACGTATGCCGTACAGAAAATTGGTGAAGCGTCTCCTGGTCATTGTTCCAGAAAGCTCCTCTGAGACTTATAACCTTGCGTACAATTCTGGAACGTGCAGGAGATGTTTGCGCTGATGCAATGGAAACACAAAGACCTAATAAGTTTTCCAAGATTTTATACTTCGTGAAAGACGTTTAAAAGGGCCAGAATTGCTCACGCACAATGGAAAAAGTAGTCGGTTTAGAAATATTGAACAGTCAGAGCTCCAAACAACAACCAATTTTATTGATCTCCAGCCATTCTTTGTGGGTGCCAGCCCACGGGATAGTGCGATTCTATCATACACTTGTTTCGTCTATGTAAAGTGATCAACTCTAGTGTCCCCCTCACATCTAAAAACCCGCAGCTACCCAGTGTAAAGTCTTGACATCCCTTGGCCTTTCATGCACATTGGATGCTTTGCTAGACAATCACGCATGCACTCGGCATTTCGCTATCTGTTCTCCAATTTGGAGGCATCATTCTCTCATCAAAAATGTACAGGCTGTGTGCTGAGCTAATGGCAAGCAATTGCTCGTCTCAACAGCAGGTGTTATCACACTGAGGAGCAGCCATTCGCTTGGAGATGTGTTATGGGACTCTCGCCGGCTCGTTGGCTGCCCTCATTGCTGCAGTGACGACTCGCTAACACATCGGGAGCTCCAATTAGCCTGCAGCCGTAACCTCTGAGGAATCCCAGCCGGTCGGCTCGTTAAGTCCTCAGCCCGGCTATCTCCACGCCGCCGGGCACATGAGCACATCATCCGCCACGGTGGAGCAAGGAGATCTTTTATTGCATCTCCACCGTTCTAGCCAAGGGAGTATATCTGCAGTGGTTGTTCCGAGGAAAGAAAAGTGTGGGATTCGGTGGGACCTGAGTGTTGTTCCGAGGAAAGAGGAGTTGTGGATGTGGTGGGATCTGAGTGTTGTTCTGAGGAAAGAGGAGTTGTGGAGGTGGTGGGATCTGATGTTGATCTGAGTGATCTGAGTGTTGTTCTGAGGAAAGAGGAGTTGTGGATGTGGTGGGATCTGTGTGTTGTTCTGAGGAAAGAGGAGTAGTGAATGTGGTGGGATCTGAGTGTTGTTCTGAGGAAAGAGGAGTTGTGGAGGTGGTGGGATCTGAGTGTTGTTCCGAGGAAAGAGGAGTAGTGGAGGTGGTGGGATCTGAGTGTTGTTCCGAGGAAAGAGGAGTAGTGGATGTGGTGGGGCCTGAGTGTTGTTCCGAGGAAAGTGAAGTTGTGGATGTGGTAAGATTAGGGTGTGGAAATCATAGGCGGATCCAGGGGCAAGGAGGCATTTGCAACCCCTCTCCCCCGATTGACCCTCGGCGCCCCCCGAGATGGTCAGGGCACCCCACTGAAACGCTGCTTCCCCCTCAGGATGCGAGTATCGGTGCCCCTGCGATAGAATTTGGTGCCTACCTGATAGGTTTCGTCGCCCAAATTTGGCGCCTCCTTGACCGGATGGCCCCACAACCATGCCCCCCATTAATAAACCTGGAACAGACTATGGTTGAAATTAAATCCTTTTTAAGCGCTCCTGCTTTAAGATATGATTGATGCTTGCATTGCAATATGCTTGATTTTAACATTGAGATGTATAGTTGGATCATTGCTACACAGTTGATGTATCAGTTGCGCTCGATTTACGATGTAACGACAATGTAACAACGATGTCGCTAGCTTGACTCCACCGTTCGCTAGCAGCTACAATGGTAATCAGAGGTGCAGAAAGTATGCTGGCTGTCACAAACTCAATGCGATGTATGCCTCCTCTGTCACAAAAAGCTGGAAATGATAATTGTATACTAGAATACTATTTCCAATATTCTGAATGTCATCTACCTGTCTCTTACTTTTTGCAACAGACAAGGTTCAAGCACCAAGCCATTACTGCATGAAAGTGTTAAACTGTGTTTTCATTTTTAGATCATGTTTATGTTTTGGAAGGAAAATTTCCAATTATGGATCATTGTTTCCAGTATTGGGATCATAACTTTTATTGGCAACTCTGACTGCAGTTTCCCCCCAATGACATGCATTTCCCTTTTTGAAAAAAGTTTCCATTTTTGGAAGGAGTGTTTCTAATTATGGTACATTTCCCCATGATTAAATGTGGCAATTATCATGAAAATAATTATTATTGGGAACTAATCTATGAATGGGAGTGTGCACCTACACACAATTGGGAACCCTGATCACAGCTTCCCCCCCACTGAACTTCTATCTCACATATCAACAAAAGGGACAAAAATGTCAATGTCAACATAGGATTTGGATCTACCTAAAATATGTTGGTAAAGTGGACCTTAGCTAGCATTTTTATAGACAGATCAAATGCTTAAAATTTCCCCCAACACCTGATTATCACCAGCCTGTTCATTCCTTCTTGCAGTAAAAACTCTGAGGCAACTACCCTGCATAGATGTAAAATTATGTCTATTGGCCTAATAGGTACCTACAGAGGTATTGGAAGTCTCATACCGAAGAAAGATCCAGTGTAGTTAGTCAAAGTCCTGCTTTAACTCCATGCAGTTCAGGTCCTGTGTGTTGCTTGCCACCACTGGTAGTAAGCAACACACCCCCAACCAGCGTTTTTCAAAGTCTCTTTCTTTCTGAGATTTTCTGCGATTTCCTGAGATGAGAAGGGGGTCTACTAGGCCCCCCCCTCCAGTGCACGTTAGTGTGTGTTTTAACACTTTGTGTAGGACCGCATTGGCACACATTTGCTATCTGTACAATATTGACATGATAATTTGATCATGAAATCTCACCTGAATTACTGTTGTTGCCAGTCTGTTGCTGGCGCCAACTCTCCCAACTTCCTCCAGCTCCAAATCTACCTAACCAATCTTGATCTAGGGCACAAATAAGGTAAGGCACAAGCAAGCTAAGGAATGAAAAACCAAGTTTGATATGTGAAAGTGCATCAGTCTCAAAGTAGCCTACATTCATCTTAGATTAGCCATGGGCAGCACTATTTATTCCAGCCAGTTTTAGCCTGCACTTATCTCAGATATTGATATACCCCAAAAATATGCCCTAAAAAATTGGCTTCCCACCTGTGTACATTTTTTGGCAGGCTCTACATCAAATAAACATTACGAACTTGTCTTGTCGCTGTTGCGTAGTTTAGATAGAATTGCTGCCCAGCTATGTTTATTTCTTTCACTCATTTAGTACTTTTCTTAGTAGCTTTTAGGCGTATTTAATACTAAATTCAAAGAAATAGGGACCGCTAAATCGAAGAGACTCAAACTTTAAATATTATTTAACCTGACAAAATGGACAGAGAAATACTTGATAACGTATTTGCGTTATCTTTAATGCCTTAAATATGCCCACAATCATGTATTTCTCGAAAAAATTGACTGTCACATTTCCGGCATCTAGGCGGCAACTTTCTGGCAACTACTAACAATCGGCACCATTGGGCTGCATGTTAAAATCTGGCAACTGTGACAGCGGTTTCCGGGTTTTCTGCAGCGGGGGTCCCTCGTTTTAGTAGAAACTGAACACAGTACCAATATTGTATCACTGATGGTACGCTGTGCAATTAAAGAACAGAGTTGCTAAATTAAATTTATCGCTACACGCTTCATTCTGTATTTCGAAAATATGCGGTTGGATTTTGAACCATACTGTCACGATCGCTATTTTGTCACACTTATGCACCTCAATTTTCATAAATCTGTCACAAACCCCAGTAGCCGAGTTGGCAAGTTTCTGCACCTCTGATGGTAATATCGCAGCCCAAACCCGAGAACATTTTCTGAAAGGGAAAAGGAGACGATGTTTACATAGCTACAGTTATCAGTTTCCATAACTATTGGAGCCAAAAACGTCCGAAAATAATAGTGATATGTTTTGCAAATCCAAAATGGTCGCCGCTTACCTTCGGTCTTACATTGTGACTGGCCCGTGCAATGTCGCGCACAGACTTGTATTCCCTCCCAGTGAACGTCATTATCAGCCTGCGATTCCAGTGAACGTCATTATCAGCCTGCGATTCCACTGAATGCGACGCAGTTTGGAACCAGAGCTATAGGGATGAATGCAGAAAACGGATCCAACAGGGCCACGGATCCGACGGATCTTCCGGTGTCTCCCACCTTTGTCCGCTCGTCTTCTGTCAGCTGCAGTTCTCTGCCCGACTATCTAGCTGCTTCAGTCTCTTGTGTACACTGGAAACTTAGAAGTATTTAAACACGGCATTGAACTGTTCAAGATAAATTAGAAATTCACTCGCTAACAAAATGTTGAGCATTGCCTGGAAATTGTATCAGTCGTCACATTTACCACCACTCATCGAATGTTTTACAAGTTATTTATAGGTGCGAGTGTGCTCGTAAGAGACAGGCACAATAAAGGGAGAGAGAGCAAGGGGGCACTTAGGGGACAGCAGTCGGTTGATGGTGATTATATATCTATATACAGCGGTACCAAACAAATACAGCCACACGATTGTAAAAGGTCTACACTTTGTAGTGTAAGTAATAAGATTGAATTGGTTACTTCCTGATGAGACTGTCAAAAGAATCAAACTACAGAAACACCCAAAAATAGTCTCGGGAAGGCACGACTCAAAACGTCCAAAATTCAGCCCCAGGTGTGGTATGGTTCTGGCAGCCTCCTGACGTGTCCTCCTGCATCATCCTTTCAAACACTGAATCCTGCTTTGGCATTCCTAATATTGTTCTCTTGAGTATCAGTGACCTTTACAGTCAAATAGCGTGAGCAAAAGACTGCAACCATTCATGTATGGGTGTTAGTACAGAATTTTGCATGCAGTGTATGGAAAATCCGGTTTATGGCGCACAGGAGGTTCACTGGGGCCTGGGAGTAATTTATGGGACGTTTGTGTTGGCAAGATGCTCATACGAAATGAAAATATGGCGTTCATTTACGCCCCGTTTATCTTCCAGTGGAGAGGTAGCGGGCTAGTTAGTAATCAAACCACGCAGGGAAGCTTGATATACCGAAACAATAACGTCTGGATTCGTAAATGTCATGCTCGTGATGTACTTTTTAGTTAATGCATATTCACTAGATATTTTCTTTCGAATTAAGGGTCCAAAGAAAATAATTGCTTACCTATCTTCCCTCGAACGCGCTGACCATTGGTACCAAGAATAGACCAAGGTCATGTTGCCGTGACCGCCACATCTATCGGGAGAAACATAAGTAAAACCAGTATTCGTGGATTTACCCAGTGACGAGAACTATCAGTCAGGAGCAACTTAGCAAGCTGATTCAAAACATGCCGAGTAGACTGCTGAGGCGTCACTGCGCAAGCGCAGCAGAAGCTTACAGCATATCGTATATCTGGCAGCCTCAACCCTACTGGATCGATTTCCCTCAAATTTTGCACCTATACGTGCTGCTGATGCCAGGTAAAACAGTTATTTTATACTGGAATTTGTCTGCGCATGCGCAGCGGGGTTATGAGGAAATCAGCATTGTATTCGTACTAAGAAGAGCCAGCGACAGGAGGTAACTGGCCATGTTGCGATTGATTATGGTGCTGAGGTCACGATGTGGCTGCTGCACATGCCCATTAGAGCTAAGGATAAAAATGGTATTTCATCAACTAACCTAATTTTACCCACCTTTATTATGAAGTCTGAGTGTTTACAGGGGCTGCTAGTAACTATATTTTTAACTCTGCCTGTGTAGTCAGTGCATCGTTACTCATTTCCAAAGGCGGATACCAAAGATCTATTTTTGAGCGATGCTTTGACAAGTATAAACCCATGGAAGATTTGGTTATCGGTGGAAACGGTGCAGCATAAGGAAAAATGTGTGCACTAAATCGGTTTTTAAGGCTTTAGAAATTTCAGTTCTTCGTTCCCGGTAACCCAGGATCCGATATCATTTACCCAAATAGTTTTCATTGCTCAATGAGGCGCGATTCCTGCTGAGAGTATTGGTATATCTCAGCTCGACAGAGACATGTTAGCATCGTCCCTAAGCGATTCGGTATACACTGCACATGATGTCAAACTGCCACTCCCAACCACATGTCGGGGAATTTTTGGTGGGAAGCTGCACCTTCAGATTGTATGTACAGATTTGTCCATCCAAGAATGATGTTCTTACTTTTCATTTCGAACCGAGAGGCACCATTATTTCTTTGTGGACTCTACCTGAACCTTTTTAAAGAAACCTGGAATGCACTATCACTTTAGCCTGTTTTGATTCATGGATACGGTGAAATTACATGATAGCTATGTGACTGTTACTCCTTTTTCTACAGTATTTTGACCTGAGCTTCACATTTTTAGGCTGTAAACTCAGGGTGGCGGACAGAAGGCACCGTTTTATCCCTCCCGCCCACCAGGTGATTTCAAATGTCAGTGGCAAGTAGAGTGCAGATTTTCAATTTCACACGCCCAACAAGACATTTAAAGATGTTGGCAGCTAATCGAGGTCACAACTCGGGAGGAATTTAACTCATTTTCAATGTTTCATGATATTCTCAGACTGAAGTTCTGAACATGGTGCACTGGGATATTCATTCTTCGCGAAACCTTCAAGTAAAAGAGAGGATAGCCACGGGGCAAACCGGTGCATTTATGGAGTGTTTGATAACATTAGCACTGAACCCCCTCGAAAGAAAATTAATGGTTTTGGTTTTTTTCACGCTACTTGGTTTGGATAATATGAAGACTGATTTTACCTGAAATTTGTATATATTTCATTATCGTTATCATTTCGTTATTCTTTCCTTAATTCAGGTTATTTTTGTTATTCGCGTTATAGTTTGCCAGGTATAGGCATAGGCAGATCCAGGATTGCCGATCGGGGGGCACCTTCCCGGGGGCGCCATCCGGACCGGGGGCGCCATCCGGACCAGGGGCGCCACTTATGACCGGCAAAACCTATCAGGTGGGCGCCAAATCCTATCGGTGGGCGCCGATTTCGCATCCTGATGGGGTGGGAAACGACATTTCAGGGGGCGCCATCGACCTTTCAGGGGGCGTCGAGGGTCGATCGGGGCACGTGCCCCCTTTCCCCTGGATCCGCCTATGGGTATAGGGATTAACATTCCATGACATCCAGTATTTAATACCTACGCTCAATGCAGGCGTGTAAATAAAATAGACATGTTAGAAATCGTAGGTAGTTCATAGCCATTAATACACGATTAAGCATCCAAGGAAGCTTCGTGTCTAGCTCCGTGGATTTAGAATTGCGTATTTCAATGAGATCTAACTAAAAAGTTTATAGATATCGCAGTGCTAAGCCGAGAAGCATGATTTTAAGTTGATAAAGTGTTTAAAGGCCTGCCTCTTCTCGACTCTGAGATGCAAAACGGAGCAAAAACACAGTGATTACATATTTGAACACAACCCTTCGTCAGAATCCTCATAATACAACAGCTGAAAACATAAGTAATTGGTCTATAGTGTGAGCCGAGACCTCTAATTTTGGGCCACAATTTCACGTCGAGGTCCTGTCTCACGCTATGACCAATAATTCCCATTTTCAGCTATTGTATTGCGAGGATTTTGACAAAGGGATGTATTCCAATGCATAATAACAGCATAGTTTCTAAATTTTTTATCTAGGTTTCGATGAGGCTGGCCATTAAACATCTTATCAATTTGGGATCTAACTCAAGATATTTAGAATGTTTCTATGTCCTTGGTCATACTTGAAGATGTGCGATTACAAAAATTATCAATTTTTTCCTTAGTTATCGATGTCTTCTTCACTTCCATGTAGTTTGGCTACAGCTAGAAAGTCAGGGCAAACGTCATTCATATCACAACTGCTTTCGTTTTGAGCTCATTTGGATATCATAGCGAGTCACAGGTGGGAACATTGATCAAAACTTGGGAGGAGATTGCTATTTTTATGGATTATGTTATCGAGAAGTCTTCTCTAACATTCAGATTGCATCCAATAATAAATACGGATGTTCAGATGGCGAACCAATTGATAAGACCATACGGCGGCGCCAAGTCTTCAACATTCAGCCAGTTGAAGGGAACTTCGCACATCAGCTGACACTTATTCCGAAAACTTGTCGAGACTTGATCGGGACGTCCAGTTCAGGAAGTAGACGCTGCAAAGATCGAAGAAGGTATCTGAGTATCACCCACCGAATTTCAAACTGCATAGCTAATACCAGAAAGGCTCAGACGTGGCACCAAAATGCTGGAGTATTTATCAAAAGCTTTGAACTCTACTGGATCTTAAAACGCGTATTGACGGCCAGGTCGCGTTTCGCACCCTGAGACACGTATGAGAAACTGAACGAAACGACAGTATTGTTCTTTTGTAGGATATCGCAAAGTATCACGCAGTTCCCGCAAATATACATGCTGTGGCACCAGGTGATGATCCTTTTTTACATGACGCATTGTTAATATTTTTACCTCTGAGACGTTCTAGCATTGAGCCAACGTGCGTCATTAGCTGGATATATGGATATATTATGGATATTCGAACCTTTTCTGTATTGGATTGGATTATCCAAATCGCATAGGTAGTTTGGATCTGGATATGTAGATGGACTCCTTTTTTGTCGATTCGATTAAATTTCTTGAATACCTACCGATTGAATTTGCATTTTATCATAATATGCAAATTTATTTATCTAGATTTCCTGGGAAACTCCAAATATGGGTGTGACGGGACCTCATTTGTGTACCATGACACATCCTGAACTGAGCGTCGCTTCCCCTATATTGCGTTTTAGATGCCACCCTGGAACAGTGGCGGATCTAGACGGTTGGTTAAAAAAACGTCACGCAGTGAGATATTGCGCTAAGATATGACTTGCCGGTAAGATTTTGAGTATTTGAGGCAAAAAGCAAAAAATCCGGGTGAAAATATGGGTTCCAGATCCTTCAAGCCCCAATATTTACACTGAGCTCGACTGGTTCTGTTTGAAGTTGAGAGTTGAAGCACCAAAATTTTGCGTATACCCTAAAAAGGAGTCGGGAAAAAGGAGGTCGATCGCTTTGGGGGGCAAAAACTTAGTTTTTCCCCGAGCTTTTCCGTTTGGGGGGCAAATGCCTTTTTTGCCCCCCCTGGATCCGCCACTGGCCTGGAATGACTTTATGCAGACAGGGTTCGTACCGTGCTCAATTCACATGGTGTTTTAGAAATAATTATATGTCTTTTATGGGTCATAGTAGGGCTGAAAGATGTTTCTTTCGTACGAAGCATATACCAATCGAGGGAAAATATCAGAATATTTTCCAATGTCAATGTTTTTGTGGTATTTTCAACATTTTGCTAATAGACATAAAAGTGAGTGGACAAATTCTGTTGATTTAACATTCATCAAGCATTTCCACAGAAACTCACGCCCGTATGAAGTGACTCGCATCGCGTCAATAATTTTGCAAACATTGCCTCATCATTGATATTCATATCAGTTCACACACCCACATCCACACCCACACACACACACACACACACACACACACACACACACACACAGTGCCTCACGCAATTCATTTCATAAAAAACCTCTTTCACGCCCAGACAAGCTTTGTCCCTAGAAAAGCAGCCCAAAAATGATCCGCATCTTTTATTCTGTGGTGAACGGTGAGTTTTTGCGATGTTTCCGCCGCATTGAGTCACTCATATGGAACGCTGGACGTCACGCCGACGTCAGCTAAAAACTTCTTACTTGTAATATTTCTGAAAATACTTCTTTTGATATGTATGCTCCCGTGTCATATATTCGTGGTTTATCAGAGTGCTGCTTATTACTTTGTATCGAATAAAAGCTAAAATTGTGTCGGATTTTCTTGCAAACCAAGTTCAGGTCCAGCCGGACCGTCGAGATCACCGTTCGTCTCGTACAGTGAGGATGGCTCTCTTGCGCTGACCTGACCTGGCTTGCTTTCCGGATGTGGAGGCGCCAGGCACCCAATATTTGCTCATATTAGGCAGTGCAACTTGGTTCCATGTGTTTAAGAGGGCTGATGTGTTTTGGAAATGGTTTTAATTCTGCAATGGTTCTCTTAAGGCTATTTTCAAATTTGGACGCCACCAATAGTTTTTTTTAATCCACGTCAGTATCATGGATCCATTGAGAGTGTCCTCCTTAGACAAAATGTTATGTCGCCTGATACTATGGGGTCTCGCCCACTGAAACCAATACTAATAGATAGCCAACGCAGTGGTACTGGCCGTTTCCGATCGAACCACCCTTTTGCCACCCTGAACAACTGATCTGGGGAAAAAACGGTTTGCAATTGGTCTGTTTGTATCAAATAGATGATAAAAATTTATTTTAGTTATTTTTAAATACGGATATGCTTATGCTGGTATACAATTTAATACAAGCAGGCAATGGCATTACCGTCCTTTTGCCACAAATATCAGCGGAACCGAGTGTCAAAGTGGTGGTTCAATTGGGCACGGTCAGTGCCGCAGTGACCAGGCGGGAGTTGTCTGTCTATTAGTATTGCTGTCAGTGGTCTTGCCATAAAGTTTTAGTTTTCACAGCATGGCGTCAGAAAGGTGAAGTACGCTAAGAAAGATACATTTTTAGTCCCGAATGAAGTGTTGTGCCTTTTCACCATCCAGCACGGAGCGAAGCAGCACGTGTTTCCCTCTTCTGGCATATTATTTGATTGTACTTTGGCAGCGTTCTCTATTAGTCCTCACTCTCTATAACTCATCGGACGGTTAAGTTTTAGTTTTATGTATGCCTCTCACCTTCCCCCAGCTACCTTCGGGCCGGGCCCCACTCCTCTCCATTGAGCAGAAATCATTTGAGACACTCCTGGCTTGGACGAACTCGGCCGCCGGCTGATCTGTGCTGACTGCCGCCGCCTCGCTTGTACCGAAGAGTAGCCTCGGATGGTGGAATCGATGATTAAGCCAATAGAGAGCAAAGTATGGCTCAGAATATTCGAGAAAAATATTATTTTATGACATCTACTGGTTCATAGTTGAGATCTCTATCATTTTCATAGACAAATTTCCGCTGAATTTCCTGAGACCCAAGTGAACGAGCCTCCACCAATCAGCGGCCGCCATCCGCTGGCTGCTGCTTGCCCGCGGGGCACAGAGGTTACAGAGGTCACGCTGGGCGCCGCTGACGCCAAGTTCAAGCATCGGTGGGGAGGGGTCGCGAGGTGGATTATAAAACCTACATGTGTGGTGTTGACAATGGTGATGGTTATGCCTGCTGTTAGACTGGGGAGGGCGACAGGTGTAGGAGACATTCTGGGCACGTGGGTGGATATGCGGGTGGCGTTTTTGTGCAGTGTGCAGTGTCGATATCACTGGAAAACACATGAGTTCTTTAAATGAGTTCAGTTTGTGAGCATGCAGGGATGGGGGGTATCTGCAAGCACAGACTTCGGTCATTATATTGTTGGGCATCTGGTTGCATGCTGTAGCTTTTCAAGGCTTTTGACAAATCGACACACACTTATTGGCTTTATAACACACACGGTACATGTGACATAAGGGCCTAACTAAAATTTCATGCGTATTCAACACTAGATGTTTAAGATGCTAAAATGATTATTTGAGGCCGAGTGATAAACTGTTTTGATCGTGCAGGCGAGGAGGGTCCAAGGCAATTAAGAGAGTGCTCAAAACAATTAGCTGAGAAGATGTGTGTATTTTTATGGTATAAACATCACTGTATTCCTTTGACATGAATCACTTCCCTACCACATCCTTTCAACGTCGCTTCCAACCGGCCACTATCCACGGTCGTCTACCCGTGAATGTCCCACTCTTTGTGTTTAGGCTTAAAATATGGGTTGCAAGCTGCAATGTTCCGCTATAAATCTGCCGGCGACGCCATGTTCCTAGTTAGTTATTATCTATTGTTATTATCACTAGTTGCTAATCGCAGTGTACCCTTATTTAATTAAGGCGTTGAACAGATTTCTAATCACGACAAATTTCGACTCAAGACGTTCGAAGATTTCGAATTACATCTGATTTGGTGGAACTGAGGCATTAAGTGACGTCACAAAACGTTTTATGCATTGAAAATCGTGAATCCCATCAAGAAAAAACACTATTTTGTATTCAATTTTCCGGGCCAAAATTTTCCGTTCTGGCTAATCACTGTTACGAGGATGAGAGAGGACACTAATGAAACATCGAACAAAGTTAACTAGATTCATTCGAAGTTTGGAGTCTTCAACGCCTTCGTTTTTGAGTATGTTCAAAATGTAATAAATCTTAATTATGAAATCAGTATCGCTTAGTACGCGTCGGAAGAAGCGGCAGCTGAAATGTCCCCAATAGTGATGGATTGTTGCTCGACATTAATGAGTGTGGAATTGGAGCCCTCTTCATCACACCACCGCATCCCCACTGACTCGGGTTCAAATTCTCGAGCAGACTTTCTGTTTACGATCCCCATAGAACCCTCCCAACAGGGTGAGAGTCGGCGACACCATATGATATCAACAGTAGGTGTGTTGTTAAACCCCAAAGCTACGTTGGGCCTTAGTGAGCAATACTATGCAGGGGTGTATATATTCTATGCTTATTTATTTTGAACACTTTCGCGCTGTGAAAAATGACACCTGAAAACATTCAAGGAAAGGCGATGAGTGTGAAGGTACCTGAAATTTCAACTTGAACACAGTGCTCAGAATTTCGCAGCATTTTCCACCCTCCACCATTCGCTCTTACCAACCAGAGTCGTCACGCCCTATAAGAGAGCCGTTTCCTGTGAAGTTAGCGTGTTATTGAGCTGACTCAGATGGTCGGACTGGTAAACTACCACGCTGCTGTGCTCGGTCGGCCTCTCCGTCCCGTCCGACAGCACTATCAGTTGCTTGGAATGTATCAGCGATCAGCGACCTCCTGAAAACCTAGTGCTGCGTGTCATAGGCAGATCCAGGGGGTGCCGTTCTAAAACTGGTAACCTCTCTGGTCCGAGTTGCTCCCCTGACCGGGTTTCCCCCTCTCGACCGGATACCCTGGATCCGCCTATGCTTTGTGTTTCCCCGGTGGACGTGCGCGGAAATTTAGCGGTGGGCCTGGTCGCCCCGGTCCGACGGCTCCAGGTCGAGTCCTCACTTTACGACACATTCGTGAGCTGCCTACTGTCTGAATGGTGCGCTGCCAAAGCCGCATCAGCGTTGGTATTGTATGGCGCCGACAAAATAAACGGCCCAAATGCTGACAAAGATTTCGTCCGGCTCCGCCTTCGGCCGAGCGCAGACTTAGCTTGTAGTGGAACGGCTTACGTTGAGCGAATCAGAACGCGGTCAGAAGAAAAAATCGCGCGAGTGAGGACAGCAGTGATGGCCGAATTTCGCAGTGATAAATGCGAGCAAAACCACTGCAGGATCACAGCGTGCGTTGGAGATGAAAGGGCTAAGCCAGAACAAATGGTTGTGGCAAGCATGATAAATGTTCTCATTGCTTCTTCGGCTCCAACCGAATTATTCACACAAGCTCCCCAGTTGTGGGCTCACATTTGTTGGCGATAGGACCCTTGAGTCTGGAAAATTTCAACTGGTTTTACTATAAAATGCAGTGGCGATTCATAGCCTCCTCTCTTGAGCCTGGGGTTTGTATTGGGGGTGTTATTGTCCCCACAAAAAATCGTCATCTTCCACTATGTCCAACAATTAGCCTGGTAGCTATCTACCTCCCTCGCAGTCGCATCATTCATCACCACCGACCCAAGCACCCGCAAATTTGTCTTCCAGCGGGCACGATCCTGTCTTTTGTGAAGTCCCTTCAAAGCGACAGTCAACGCATGGCTGCTTAACCGCAGACTCATAATCATTCGCCATCACCGGAGGCACGTCTTCGCAGAGCCCCGTCACACCGAATCTGATTAATTATCGTCCTAATCAACTCACTTAATACTGCCATAATACCGGCCTGAACTGTTTCTGATTAATTATAGTGAGGTCGGATATATCGCTTCTGTGAGTGGCGGCAAAGTTCTCACCACAGAGTCCCTGGGCATTGTGGTGCTGCTACTGCTTCGGGCTAGGCAATTTCTCGCTTGAAGCTTCATGACCAGTTTCAGGCATATTTGTATCATGATCATGATTGCTTAGGTCAACTCTTGTGGCTGGCCTAACATCTTCTGCCCTTTAGTCGGGCTTCGTTATTAGTTAAGGGATCCTTTGTATGTCAATGGCCTTAAATATGACTGAGACACGTATCGATGAGGCCGGGGGCCTCGTCCGTTGCGGATGGGGCCTCCGCATGCCCAGGATTTAATGAATGGGGCCTCCCTGGCCTATTCAGAGGTCTGACCTTTAAAAATGAAAAGGTTTCCTCTTATAACCGACCTTAGAGCATTCTCTACCGTTAAAGGGGCCTCCTTCCTCAGTCATGGGGCCGCCCAGACAAGCCAGAGATCTGAAACATGAATAGATTAGGAATAGATGACGATGGTGGTACCTCTGTCGTCAGACAGGCCTCTCATTCCACTTGCGTCGCCAGGTGGGGCCTCCTTGGCCAGTTCCAGAACTGCTCTCGCCGGTTCGGGGACCTCCCATGCCGGCGTCCGGTATCACGTTATTATGTATGAGCCCGTTGGTAACGTATTTATTGGTCATGAGAATCATAAAGGCTACCACAGGCTCTCAGCATTCAGGATGCCTCCTGACTCTAGCGTAGGACCTCCTAAAGCTTCATGGGAGCCAACCTCCCATGCACTGATGGTCATGGCAACCATGGTCGCCATGGCCCCAATTGTGGCGATACCCATTCCTGCAATGCTTTAAGTTTAACTTTGCAGTTTTCAAGTCAGTGGTAAGTTAGGTAAGCAAGTTTTCCTGCTTCCACAGACAGTCAATCACTGATCATACCCAAACGATTTGTTTCGGTGAGGAAGGTGACATTTTGGGAAAACCAAGACTAATGACACCTCAGCATTTTATTGTTTCTCATTTTCCCTCTGCTCCGTGGCTCCAATCATTGATATATCAGCTGCCTTCGCTCAATTTTTTATCAATTTTTAGAAATCGGAAATTTGAGCCGACACCTTGATCGTAAGACGTACGCCTGTACTTTTTGATCGGTGGTTAGTCCGGCCAGGCTCTCAAATGCTTCGTTTTATCCAAAAATGAATCTTTTTTATAAAAAATTAATAATCCTGCAAGAAAACGGAAAACAAAGGTTCTCCAAAGTTAGCTACCAATTGATTGGTATCAATACAAAATATTTTCATTACATTTCTTGTCCCCACTACAGAGGTTACTGTACTGCACCCTCTCCCCCCACCCCCCACCCACATGCCCGGTCTCTACAGCAAGGCAGAGGCTTAGCGGTGGTGGGGGCATCCCATCGTCAGTATTTACAGGCCGAAAGTTCTTGACCGAGGTCGACGACGGCAAACAGGTAGCAGCGCCGAAATGAGCTCTACTACCAACAAAACTTCATCCGGCCCAAGCCAAGCTCCTCTAAATTTTAGGCACCCGTCTCACATAGTTCAACATAAGAAAATAAATCGTGTACATATGTCAGCTCGTTCCTTGCAATCTCCGTAGAATACTTAAATAGCTAGCCGAGAGCAACGAGGAGTTTCATATACCATTCGTTCCCGCTTGGCCAATCAATATTGAAAACACGATCATGTACTGATGCTTGTGATTAGTTCTAAAGGTAATTAACGTGACAAAAATATTGCATGGTCAGTAAAATACTATACAATTATATGAATTTGGTACTCATATAAGAAAACCCCTCTCACATGACTCTTTTCATGCTAATGAGCTATGAGCACCAATTCAGAACATCGCATCTATAAGTCCCGTTTTTGTAACTTTTCCAAATGTCTGGTGACAATTATTGTATTGAAACAAAACAAAAAGTGTACTTGGGTAGGTAGCCAGGGGCAGCCCCACTCAGCGGTAAGGCTGCAGAAACTTGGAGCAAGCAGCCTTGGGCTTTCACAACAAACCGCCTGCTAAGGTCATATGGTGTCACCAGCTCTCACCCTGTTGGGAGGATATTACGGGGATCGAAAATACTTATGCAGAAAACCCACCCAGAGATTTGAACCCGGGTCAACGGCGTGGAACTCCAGTCTCCACGCAGCTCCGCAGAAATGCAGAGTTCTCGTGTTCCGCCTGGCAGGCGCCTTCGGTCGCGTTCGCTGTGTCACAGGTGGCCCGTGCTCCCTATTCCCACAGCACAGGTGTCAGCTGCTGATGAACGTGATATGTCGCCTTCCGCGGGCGCAGGGGCGGCCACTGCGTGCTTACTGGGGAAGAATCTCCCTGTTCCTTCCGGTTGGGAATCTGCTCTTGTCAACTCTCAGAAACTGCATTCGTTCTTCTTCATAGCTAATTTAATAGCGTTAGGGAAACGCGTTTTGTACGAGAGCTCATTCATGCTGGCCCCATCCTTCCCTCCTCTCTCTCCACGAATTTTTGCAGCCAATGACTGCTCCTCGAAAAAGGAACAGTGACGTTTTGACACTAGTGGCACTGCTCGTTTCCTTGGCTTACTATTTTTCTTCACTTGTCCCATTCACTTCTTTTTCTTCACTTGTTCAATTTCCCCACTTGTTTTTCATTCCGTCTCGTTGATAGAATTTTACAACACATCGGGTCATATGTGAAAGAATGATTACCCGACTGTCTTCTGCGTGTTTAGTAAGTCGGCATCCCTGTGATCTATAGTGAAGTCTCCTTTCACTATCGGTTTTTTTTAGCTCACATCAGGTGAATCACGTGATTCATTCACCAGCACAGCCATAAACATCTGTACTGATTTGATCGGTTTTCTTGTGCATCTCTTATCGAGCAATGTATGTGCTGTTCGGGTAAAATATGTGAGACAGACACCGCATTGATTTTGGGAAGGCAATGTGTTCCTACATCAAAAACCTGAAAACCTTATTTGTTTTTGGTTTATCTGTCCTGCTTCTTAGGTCATTGATGAGCGGAAAATCCTTCTACGAATAGCATCCTTATTTCAGCTCATCTCTTGGAGTCGTTGCATCAGTTACATGCATTGCATTCGCTCAATGACAGTGGCATGGGCTTTATGGCACAGGCAATAACATGGCAATTAATGCACTTTAATTTCCTAAATCATCTTATTATCAGAATGTGATTGTTAAGATCACTTGTGGCAAGGTCATTATGGTTGAAAATAGGGTAAAAAGGTCGAACATGCCAAATACTTATCTGTGTATTAAAATTACATGGAAATGATACAATGTTTTTACCCATAGTGTTACCATTAGGTCTACAGAAAAGGTAATGATAAAAGTTTGTGTAAAAAATAAAAACACTCAGACTGAACCTGAACATTATGAAAATGTACATGTTTGTCGCGGAGCTTGATGAAGCAGCCGTCTTTCCACCATGACTGGCAAGTCAAGCATGAAGAAAATTATTTACCGCTCTCCTTGTACACCTGCCTTTTCCATGTAAAGGGAAACATCATTGTAAATATTTACTCCGCGCATTTATCCATGGACAATAGTAGGTAACAATGTAATAAGTGTATATGGATACAGCTAATGTTTCGGGGGAGAATTTCACGAATAAAGAGTGCGGCATCAAGGCGTTTACTTACTAGACTCTACAGGGTTATTTGGACTTATACTTTCAGATTCTTAACAACGATCAACTCAAACATTTGAACCGGCCTAAATAGGCAATAGCTGAACGTGTGTAATTAAATGAATTTGCATGAAGCTATGCTCATGAAACAATGCTGCTCCGCAAAATGTGGGTTTTGAAAGAAGTACAATTTGAAACCAGGTTTTTCGGCACCCTCTACGCGACCGGTAGTTCAGTTCATATCACATGTGGGTGCCATACCACCTTTAGAAATGGTCCTCAAAATAGTCGTAATGTAACAGTCAATAAATATCACACCCGAGCATGTTTCACTTATATTTGTCAGATTATTTTAGGGATTTCTGCGAAGCAATGACTGATATTATTTGAAATTAAAGACCCAGTAGCACATCCATATTCTACGATGGGCTGAATACTTCCAGAATACGCTGTCCGAATGGGTTCTGATTTTCGTCGACCCGGACCTCTTGCAGTCTGAAAAGACCTGAGTAGTATGCCTATCCTCCTGTTTGACTTCCTAATGGCGACATCTTTACTTAATTAAAGCTTGAGTCAATAACGAATCAGTATAGCCACCTGAACCAATCATTTTGTGAAACGAAAAGCAGTCGGCTTTATGCATACTTTTGTACGTATGTATGCCCATATGTACATACATAAAGCTACTTCCAATCATAATCATACCTCGATGAAAGAGTGGTTTAAAAGATTAAAAGGGAAAACATGAAAATAAATTAGGTAGCATAGCAAGCACTGAGTCGTATAGTGCTGATGCTGATGAGTGCTCAGTCGTATAGTGCAGATAGTGGTATGGCGCCTTTCTCCAACAAGCCTTTCGTGAACTGAACGTAATTACACCGCGTGAACCTCTCTGTTTCAGATTCTACCGGCAGCAGTCGTAGACAGAAGGACATCGCACTCACCAGTGCTATGTAACACCCGACATGACGCCTCTTCTGTCCCGCCGTTCAGCCCTGCACCAGTTTCTCTCTCAGGCGGGTCGCCGCAGGGCAGACATCCGTGTCACGGGTCATGACCCCGCCGCGGCGCCATCGCCGGCGGGATGGCCGGCGGCACTTACTCAGCTGGCCGGCGGCATGGCCTCCAGCGTTGCCGTGGGCACTCTGCTGGTCACAGGCTCTGCCATTACCCAGCTCAGCGGCGCCGGCACGCTCCTGGCTGTTTTGCTGACATCTCTGGTGGCGCTCATCACAGGTGAGGTGAAATCAAGAAGTGTGTGGGTATAGGGAGTTGACATTGGGAGCAGATCTGCGCAGAAACCAATTAAGAAGTGGCGAAAGCATAAATGGATGTTCAGATAGGCAAAGATTATTGTATTGGCAAAATTGTATCAGAAGTCAGTGAACCCTAGAATACCAAAAGTGGTCGAATTTCTCATAGGCGAGGTGTTGTAAATACACTGGATTTTATAATTTGGAGGCTAGCAATTATTCAACAGTTGGAACAAAGAGGTAACTTGCTAAACTTAATGTGTTATTGCAAACTTATTACCACTAATTCTTTCTTCATTCCATCTGATGACTTGTCGAACGCGAAACATGATTTAGCTTGAGATTATTGAATCATAATCAAACAGTGTTTCAACAACTTATGCGAAGAATTAGATCACTGAGAAAGTAAGAACAGCGTAATCTAGTATTGGCTTGCCATCGTGAAACACAAGCTAGTTTGTAGTCAATCAATGTGAACTAGTGGTAGAGATGTGCCTCTGTTCTGGATATCTCCCTCGCAAACGACTATTACTTTTCCAAAACTCATTGTCGTCATGAATGTGAAATTGAGGTCAGTGCCGTGAAAAGTCAGAGATTCCTTTTGTCGGCGCTGTGTCTCGGACTGACGTTGGCACATGACTGGCAGTCCCATCAACATCCAGCAGACGTTAACAGTGCTTCTGTGGGTGGGTCTGTCCAGTTCACGAGCACTTAGGACACTTTATAGCTAGAGCGAGAAATTATGGTGTATTTCCTTCATCAGATTTCCACCGGGCATTCTAGAGAGGGCCCTACCAGCGAGTTGAATAAGCAAAAGCTTTCAGCGTTACTCTCGTAGACAGCGGGATGAGACTGATGCGACAAAAGGATATTATCTTCCAAACAAAGGCTTTTCACAACGCAGCAAATACGGGCCTGGCAAGAAAGAAGGGTTTTGGTCGCTGAATATTCTGTAATCCACTCGCGAGCACTGTATTTGTTCCAGAATGAACCGTGCCTTGCTTTTAGGTGGATATAAATCCTAGATTAGTGCCCAGGCATAATGCTTGTTTTGTTTTTTCTACTTACGGAGAATCGGAAACGGAATACGGTTTCACTTCCAGCCGATGTCAATGGGGGCAGTTTCAGGAGGTTAATAGGGACACTTGTCAGTTAATGTTGCAGTCTCAGAAATTGTCGATGTTACTAGCCTTCGAAAAATGATTTTCATAACGCAGCTCGCTCTCTCTCTCTCTCTCTCTCTCTCTCTCTCTCTCTCTCTCTCTCTCTCTCTCTCTCTCTCTCTCTCTCTCTCTCTCTCTCTCTCTCTCTCTCTCTCTCTCTCTCTCTCTCTCTCTCTCTCTCTCTCTCTCTCTCTCTCTCTCTCTCTCTCTCTCTCTCTCTCTCTCTCTCTCTCTCTCTCTCTCTCTCTCTCTCTCTCTCTCTCTCTCTCTCTCTCTCTCTCTCTCTCTCTCTCTCTCTCTCTCTCTCTCTCTCTCTCTCTCTCTCTCTCTCTCTCTCTCTCTCTCTCTCTCTCTCTCTCTCTCTCTCTCTCTCTCTCTCTCTCTCTCTCTCTCTCTCTCTCTCTCTCTCTCTCTCTCTCTCTCTCTCTCTCTCTCTCTCTCTCTCTCTCTCTCTCTCTCTCTCTCTCTCTCTCTCTCTCTCTCTCTCTCTCTCTCTCTCTCTCTCTCTCTCTCTCTCTCTCTCTCTCTCTCTCTCTCTCTCTCTCTCTCTCTCTCTCTCTCTCTCTCTCTCTCTCTCTCTCTCTCTCTCTCTCTCTCTCTCTCTCTCTCTCTCTCTCTCTCTCTCTCTCTCTCTCTCTCTCTCTCTCTCTCTCTCTCTCTCTCTCTCTCTCTCTCTCTCTCTCTCTCTCTCTCTCTCTCTCTCTCTCTCTCTCTCTCTCTCTCTCTCTCTCTCTCTCTCTCTCTCTCTCTCTCTCTCTCTCTCTCTCTCTCTCTCTCTCTCTCTCTCTCTCTCTCTCTCTCTCTCTCTCTCTCTCTCTCTCTCTCTCTCTCTCTCTCTCTCTCTCTCTCTCTCTCTCTCTCTCTCTCTCTCTCTCTCTCTCTCTCTCTCTCTCTCTCTCTCTCTCTCTCTCTCTCTCTCTCTCTCTCTCTCTCTCTCTCTCTCTCTCTCTCTCTCTCTCTCTCTCTCTCTCTCTCTCTCTCTCTCTCTCTCTCTCTCTCTCTCTCTCTCTCTCTCTCTCTCTCTCTCTCTCTCTCTCTCTCTCTCTCTCTCTCTCTCTCTCTCTCTCTCTCTGGCCAGAGTTTGAGAAACTAAGAAAAATATATTGAACGAGTTCTCACCACTATGAAAACTTCAGCTATGAAAATTCAAGCTTGTTTACCAGCTCAAATAGGTGACAATACCTACCTACTAGAAAATTGGCAGGTAATTTGTGCAAGCACATGAAAATACATAGTTTCCCTGTGCCTATATGTATTTATTTTACCTGCTCAACAGCTATTCTAAGTTCAAGGTGACTTCAAGTTGGTCATGGCATAGAGAGGTTGTTACAACCTGCCTCAACAGCTTCTTATTTGACACTATTTGCATCAGATGGGGTCATTTGCATGATGTTTTGGGACTGTTCTTAAAAATGGGCTAGTCTCTATCTCAGAAGATATAATTTATTGGTTTGGCAACTTGCTTTACGCATTGTGAAACCAGCTTCGCTGAGAAAATGCATAGGTACCAGAGACGCTGGCCTTCAAAAACCATTGGGGGTGTCCGTGTTCAAAAACTGCAACTGTAACAGAGCAAAGAGAATAATGTTAATATAAAGACGCATTCCGACGCTGGACAGGCCTTTTAAAAACATGAAGACAAGTTGCAGTGCCTGAGAGGAAAATATAAGGAATAATGGGTACCTGTGTACCATCATCCAGTTGTTGAAATTATTATCTTAGTTCTGTAGAAACTTGTTTAAGCTGATCTAGTGCGGTATCCACCAATAATTCAGATGTTTAGCCCACCGCTTAGGTGTTGAGGCGTCCGGCAATAAAGCATTTGGCTACAATATACAAAATGATGAAGAATTAAAGAAAATGGAAAAATGAAACACCCCTTGTCAAAGCTTCCTGCCTGGAGCGAAAGGACTTTTCGAGTGTTGTAGGTGACCAATGAAAAAAATTAGCAGCATCTAAAAACAACCATTATCGTGATGCTGATAAGCTCTCTGTAGATTCTAAGACCCGTGCCAAAGCCGTTTCATATGAGGCAGACTGCGGTCTGGACGTTTGTATGTTTCAGAGATTATTGTCTCGCCACATGGGGTTCGTTGGCAATATTACCAATTTACTTGGGTTTAAATTTATCATCTAAAGCAGGGCATCACATACAAACAAAGCTCCCATTATTTTGAACTGAAACCCCTGTCCCGCTACATACTTTGGTTCATCCCCAAACCTACCGTTTAGTGTGAAATTGTGGCCAAATCTTCCATCGCGTGAGTTTTTCTTTTCTTTTCGACTTCCGTTCCCCCTAAACCTACCGGCTAGATCCGCCACGGGTATGGGTATACATATTATGTATGAGTATTAGGGTGTCCCAAAATTAACAAAGTTTTAAAAGTTGGTGTTTACCTTTCTTTTTCCCGTTGAGTGTGACCTGAAACGAAATATTGGGCAAAAAATCAGGCATTTAAATTAATATTTGACTCCAGCGCAAATCGCTTGAAGTTTTACCCATAGCTCCCTATGGAGACTGCAACGCTTGAACACGAAGTATTTCGGTATTTCCATCGTAATGCGGGACTACAGCTTAGTGTGTCTTATATTTTCTTCCCTTTTTGGCTATGTTTTGTATGAATTATCTTTTATCTATTGTTTACATGGCATTCCGACTTATTTCCACTACAATTAGGAACTTCACGTTCCTCGTTTTACATAGAACCATATTGTGTTATAAGGTACACAACCCTGATCCGAATAACTGGTTGTTTTCCTTATATGGTCAGGCAAAAACACTGTTTTATAAATATTATCATTGATCCTTAGACTAGAAAGACACAGTTTCAAGACATATACACGTTATTCAATATGGAACAAAAGATCTATTGCTACATATAAACATCCTTCTGGAGGGTACCTGGCCAGAGGTGTACGCCAGAACTGATTTCCTAGTGTCGGGAAACGGCTGGTGGCAATGCTCTACAACTTGCAGTAGGTGCTGTTGGCCAGTGGTGGTTGGGGGGAATACATTCCCCCAAAACAGAAAATCTAGGGGCAATACTATGGTTGCACCCCCCTCCCCAAAGCTGTCGGCCTCGTTTTTGCCCGGACTCATTTTTAGTTTACAAGCAAGGTTTTGGTGCTTGAACTCACAACTTTAAACACAGCCACCCAACTTCAGTGCAAAAATTGAGCCCTGGATAGCAAAACAAGCATCTTGTGGCTACAACTTTGACCCGGCGATGTTTTTTATTCTGCTATCGACTCTTCAGCTTACCCCCACAGCTTACCGTTTGGTTAAATTGTGGTATGCTATCACCGCGTTACGTTTTTCCTCATCGACTTTGGCTTATCCCCAAACCTGCCGGCTAAATCCGCCACTGCTGTCGGCTCTCCTCATTCTTAGTAAGGCAGCCGATATAGTAATTTATCAGCCTAGCCCCTCTCTCTGCTGGGTTGTTCGCCAACTGCAGGTTTCGTATGAAGGCCTCCAGCCTATCGTAACCTGGGATACCGTCCCATGGCGGGCACTCAGCCAGAAATGACGTGTCAACCGACAGGCTTTTCAAACATGGGATGGGACTGCGCGCCCACAAACTTATCCAGCGACAGATCCTTCATGCCTTAAAGGGAATGTGCCACCTTCATAACATGATTTTAACTGAGATAGCTAAGTTGTAAAGCAAGTCGGAAAACCCGGTAATCAATATATCATTTGTCCTGAAACTCAAAATGTCCGTTGAGAAAAGCTAAAAACTACCGAAAATGTACCCCTCAAGGACAATGTCCAGGTGATTTCCTTTGATACAACAGCGTCCAACGCCGGGTGGCAGTACCGGGTTTTCCGACTTGCTTTACAACTTGGCTATTACAGTTAAAATCATGTTATGAAGGTGCCACATTCCCTTTAGGGCATGGAGGATCTGACGCTGGATAAGTTTGTGGGCACGCAGTCCCATCCCATGTTTGAAAGCCTGTCGGTTGACACGTCATTTCTGGCTGAGTGCCCGCCATGGGACGGTATCCCAGGTTACGATAGGCTGGAGGCCTTCATACGAAACCTGCAGTTGGCGAACAGCCCAGCATAGAGAGGGGCTAGGCTGATAAATTACTATATCGGTTGGCTTACTAAGAATGAGGAGAGCCGACAGCAGTGGCGGATTTAGACGGCAGGTTTGGGGACAAGCCAAAGTCGATGAGAAAAAACGTCACGCGGTGATAGCATACCACAATTTAACTAAGCGGTAAGCTGTGGGGGTAAGCTGAAGAGTCGATAAGCAGAATAAAAAACGTCGCCGGGTCAAAGCTGTAGCCACAAGATGCTTGTTTTGCTATCCAGGGCTCAATTTTTGCTCTGAAGTTGGGTGGCTGGGTTTAAAGTTGAGAGTTCAAGCACCAAAACCTTGCTTGTAGACTAAAAATAAGTCCGGGCAAAAACGAGGTCGACAGCTTTGGGGAGGGGTGCAAACATAGTATTGCCCCTAGATTTTCTGTTTTGGGGAATGTATTCCCCCCCCCAACCACCACTGGCCAACAGCACCTACTGCAAGTTGTAGAGCATTGCCACCAGCCGTTTCCCGACACTAGGAAATTAGTTCTGGCGTACACCTCTGGCCAGGTACCCTCCAGAAGGATGTTTATATGTAGCAATGATCTTTTGTTCCATATTGAATAGCGTGTATGTGTCTTGAAACTGTGTCTTTCTAGTCTGGGTATCAATAATAATGTTATAAAAACAGTGTTTTGCCTGACCATACAAGGAAAAACAACCAGATATTCGGATCAGGGTTGTGTACCTTATAACACAATATGGTTCTATGTAAAACAAAGAACGTGAAGTACCTAATTTTAGTGGAAATAAGTCGGAATGCCATGTAAACAATAGATAAAAGATAGTTCTTACAAAACATAGCCAAAAAGAGAAGAAAATATAAGACACACTACGCTGTGGTCCTGCATTACGATGGAAATACCGAAATAGTTCGTGTTCAAGCGTTGCAGTCTCCATAGGGAGGTATGGGTAAAACTTCAAGCGATTTGCGCTGGGGTCAAATATTAATTTAAATACCTGATTTTTTGCACAATTTCGTTTCAGGTCACACTCAACGGGAAAAAGAAAGGTAAACACCAACTTTTAAAACTTTGTTAATTTTGGGACACCCTAATGAGTATATATGTGATAGATATCAGTGGGAATATGGAAATTGTTGTCGAACCGAGCGTCTAATAGTGTCCCAGTTAGTAAGCCACTATTTGCGGAATGCCTTTAGGTGCTGAACGTTACGTTCAGTGGTTATTGCTTATGGCCATGGCCATAGCGTCGCCACAGGTTAAAAAGTAAGCAGGGTCAGAGTTAGCTTTCAAATTGAAATGCTTGCTGAGCGATAACGGCAGTAAACAATAGTTTGGAGACCAGGGTCTAAGCGTACGCTTCATTTGAAGTGATAATGAGTCTTATATCAGCAGGGATAAAGCTACGTGACACTTAATCTTGAGATCCTGAGACTAATGACGTCTCAGAGCGCTGTTTCCCAGAGTGGTTCCACAAGGCGATGCAAGTTTGCATCTAGGTATGAAATACTATGCAAACAAGCGGAGACCTCGGAGACCCATCTCCATGGCAGCACCCGAAAACCAATGAGAGAGCTGGACCCGGAGATGAATTCAAGGGGCAGAGGGAGCTGTCACCCTTCCCCTTAGGGTCCTGCAAGGGTAGAAAAACCCACCAACACGCCAAAAAGAGATTGCAGCAAGCCTTTAATATTTGAATTATGAAGTGCACAAAAACCTTATACGAAATCAGGGCCAAACTGGTTGGTTAAATGAAATAAAAGTGCGCACAGAAGCTCTACGGGAAGAAAAATCAAACCCACAGAGTGGGTTCCGCAATTAACTAGAAAAGATAGCACGACCTCACTCCTTTATTTGGGTTCAGTAGCGAGGCATCCAAAAACAAAATATCTATTACCCAGCATAACAAAATAATATCAATAATGTTAGTCATTTTCCCCTCCTCAATAGCGGTGCATAGATCTACAACTATTTTCTCCTTTCATGCCCTCCAAAATTTGACTCGGACGACTAACCTGGAAATAGGATGAGCATGGTGTGGTGATGTAGCAAGGAGACATCGGAATTGACTTAGACTGCATACCTAGCAGGTGCACTTAGCAGTTCGGTGGTGCTCAGTACCCAAAATTTCGAATGAAAAAATACGAATCGCCCAGTGATTGCTGTTGTTTTTCTAATGCACCATCATTTGCATTGTGTTAGGTTCAGTAGGTATCTACCCATGGACGTCGCAATCAGGGGGCGGGCGGGGACGCGTCCCCAGCTCGCAAGTCAGGAGGGACCCCTTAAGAAAAATTGGGACTGGATCTAGGTTTTTATCTTGTCCCCGGTACCTGCGTGAACCTACGTAAGTGTGTTGGCGAAATGCTTTGTCGATAGAGTTTTCAGAGACAGCCAATGAGACCTTTAAGAGGGGTAGCTACGTACATATATTTAAAGCCGACAGCTTTCGGCACTTAAAAATTCGGTTGGCAAAAGGTTTAAGCTTCCTTCTCCCTTGGGTTCTCGGAGTCGCTCTCATATGGGCGCCGAAAGAGCCTGTAACGCACTTAGCCTGTGCATTACAAGTGTCATAAACTTAGCTTTAGAATGTGACCCTGACTGAGGCGCCATATTTTTATGTGGTTTGTTATTTCCCGTCCGCTTACTGTCAACCACAGACTTCCTTTCGACTATTTGAGGCTCTGCACACATTTTTTACACGGAGCATACATTGAGACATCAAAACAGCATCCATACTTAAAGGCTTAATTAGGCTTTACCGACGCGTATGAACACAGAAAAATCCAGAAATATGGAACAGGATGACTAGACATTTGATCACCCCTCACTAGGCAGCATTGTTCCTTAGAGCAAATTTGCTACACTATTTTCCGCTGAAACTTTAAAACGCCCAACGCCTGAAACAAAAGCGCCAAAAATCGAGCCAGGAGTGTCCCTCGGAAGTCATAATATCCCCTCCCTCCAACGCCGTGATGTAGGGCGACCTCCTGGCACTTCGCTTCCGTTAGTGAAATCCTGGATGACAGGCTGAAACATTTGTTCAAGCGGTGATACTTCGTTTCTAGGGGCAGAGGACTTAACGCACTCGACGGAGTGTGCCACATGTATGTAGACATGTTTGTACCAATAACTGCACCACAATTGTGGGGAAGATGACCACTGACTTGTTATTATCATACAAAATCCAGAAGGATATGGTAAAAAAATTATACTTGCAGTCTATTTTTTCCAGTGTTTTTATATATGCAATGAGTTTGTGATCAAAATGAATACAACTATTGAGAACCGTCACATAACTTGGGAAATCTCCGCTCCCAGCTCCCGTGTAGGTGGTCACTTGACAAGCAACACGACGATCTGCTTCAGGATATCGACATCCGTACAGCCGAAAACAATTTAAGTTACCAAGACTTCTTCAAATCGAAATAGTTGAACCACTCAGTTAGAGCACTCATTCCTTCCCGTATTCTTCTCTCTCCTGTACTATTCCAGCCCGGCGAGCAACCAAAGACAAATGATTGCGTTGGCGCCGGCTCTGGCTTTTACAATGCGAAGCTAATCTTATGTCAGGTTCTTTTCTTCCTCTGCCATCTCTTTCCATTGGGCGTAAGAGTGTCTGGGCGGCCGTCGCCATCCCATTTGCATTGGTGGACTGTGGTTTGGAGCCGCGGTAACCGCTCCATTTCACCCTGCTCTGTATGCAGTGCCGTTGGGCAAAAACACCGCGCCTAGTTTGGCGCCAATTCTGGTGTGGTTGGAGGCGTGACGTGTTTTGGCGCGGAGAGCAAAACCAACTGTCAGCTGATGCCATCCTGATTGTGAGCAGAAATGACGTCATCAAGATAGCACCTCAGATATGACCGCCGGGCAAATGTGTCAACGCCGTTACTAAACATAGACAGATGGTGATTTATGAGAGACACCTTATTTCCATAACAGCGGCACCGGGATGGAATAAAGTTTGCCTTTTTCATTCTGCCATAAGGCACAAAAACGAAAAAATGGAGACAAGGTGTCAGATTCAGTGATTTTAGACGTCCGTTGATAAAAGCATACAGCTGAGTGTAACTTTTGTTAGGATTAAGATTTCTTCCCAAACATTCCGAGGAAGTAAGGGAATTTGACCACATACTTGCTCACGGGTAGTATGGACAAATATAGGGAACACTAAAGGTTGTTAGCTCAGAGAAAACATCAATTGAGAACCATAAACAGCAACGTTTATTCAGACATGTGCAGATGTAGGGAGTAAGGAAAACAGGCAGTGGGGGATCCAGGAATTCATTTTGGGGGGCTAGAGAGCTCGAGCCTCCTCCGCCATTGCCTCGGAACGGCCCCCGGCTATGCATTAACTATATGCACTCTTGACATTTCGGGGAGGGGGCTTGAGCCCCTAGCCCCCCTCATTTATCCGCCACTGAAGGCAGGTATCCCCTCCCGCACCAATCGACGCCGCCGGCGCCCCCAGATCGTGCCCCGATGACCCTCATTCAGTAGATACGCAGACATTTTCGGTCTAAAACTGACTTACGGTCAAACTTATAATGGTAGAATACAATCTATGTTCATGCTAATTTAGGATCAAAAAAGGTAGTTAATTTGTAAGCGTTATATTTTGAGCTCGGCTCTCTATCAAAGACGAATCTAAAGGGACTTTTAGATTGTGCTTGATAAAGATCCAAGCTGCAAATATAACACTTACAAACTAACAACTTTTTAGGTCCTAAGCTATCATGAACATTTGGTTGTATTCTACCATTATATTAATAATTACGTTTACTATAAACTCTGCCATCAACCAATTACAAAATACGGTTAAACTTGACGGACACGTAGGCAATCTTAGATTTCGGATCCGAGTATATTCAAGCTCTAAGCAAAAAAAAATGGTATCCTGCCACAGAATGCATCTGGTAAAAGCATTTAACAACCCACCAATACTTTCGGTCATCATTCAATGTACTGCAAGTAGATGTGACCGTGATGTGACACCGTGAGCACCTTTCAAAGCCCCAAGCCCCTGTCCCTGCCCCCTCCCCTCGCCCACTCTGGGCTGCTCAATTCATTTCCTGAAAAATATTCTGCCGGATTCGGAAGCATTACCACAATCTATCCAGGATGTAAAGGTGTTCTTTTAATATTGGCCCTTAGCATGGAACGTGGGCCGTGGCCAACACACTGAGATATGGGTGGATATCCCGGAGGGTTGGGGGGTCGAAACCCCCCCGGATTTTGGGGCTCCCATAGGCTTTGTATAGGGCTTGTATTGCCGTGCCAGCGTTAACCCACCCAGAGCCCCTGGATTGAGAAGAGATCCCCTGCCCTGCACAGGGAAGACCGATTGGTCTAGACATGTGCATCCTACTCCCTCATATCGAACAATTCAAGACGAAGACATTGATGTATGGCAATGATGTTGAGCAATGGGATAAAGCAACGTTAAGCAGCGACAAGCAACACAAGCAGCGAATCGATAGTTTTCTGTGCAAGATCAGGCGCGTGTTCTCTTTAAAGTATTTGACTTCGGTCCATTGTATTCTTAAGTATTCTGTGCATAGAACATTATTTCCGCAAAGTGCTGAAGAAGACACAGAAAATAGCGTTTTGCGTCCTTACTAAATTTCAGCTATTCATTTACAGACAAACGATTACCACCTATAACTACAACACTGGAACTATTCATTAAGGCTTGCAAAAAAACATATAGATACCAATTTTCAAAGTCTAGGTTTCCGTTTTCCAGTAAGACGGTATCCCTGGTCACGGTAATCGTTATGTGCCCGAGTGGAGCGCCAAGGTGCTTACCCCCGCTGCGGGGGATGGCGCTGATGACTCGTCATCGATTGCAGGAGGTGATGATGACGACCATCTCCGGTCTCCGATGATGACTGCGGCCCGGCCGCTGGAAAACAGAACCGAGAATATCCGCCCTCCAGATGAGCCCAAAAATAGTATAACGAGCAGGCTGGATTCACTTTCTATCAGCGACCTGAATGCTGATGAGCCTGTATGTACATATCGAGGTGCATGCTTTTGAGATCGTCATCAGGTGCAGGAGCTAGATCAAAGTGATATTCTGAGGCTTGAAATCACGGGTGGCCGGTAGGATGATGACTTTCCTCGAACTCAGCCCCAGCTGCTACTGCATGGAGTAATTGAAAATGCTGCTGAAAATTAAAATGTCGTCAATATGTGCTGGGTGCAAATCATCTTGCACATATTGACAAACGTTGGCTAGCTGAGGGTGTACCATATGCACTGAATATATTTAAATCAAGCACTGTGCAAATGGAAAAGTTTTTTCTGCCTCTAGACTTCAGGAGAAAAGTGTTTCTGTGTATTTCAGCTTTATTGTAAACACAAGTTAAATCTGAATTCTAGCTTTGAACAACCTGCTCATAGGTATAGGATTCCAAGCAAAGTCTATATCGATCTCAATTGTTTTCATTGAACCGTCCAATATCTTATGTAAGAACTGATGTCTATTATATCGATGTTTCATTATATAATGTCTCCATTTAAATTTTAAAAAACAACAACAAAAATAAAAAGTTGGGGTAGACCATGGAAATGCATAATTACTTTGATTTTGTAGCAAATTCAGAGCCCTGCCGCGCTACATGTCACTTACAATGGAAGTTTTTTCTGGAACGTTTTCAAAAGAGGTTCAATTATTTAACCACGCACCGGCTTCGAAAGAAGCACTAACTTTCTAAGCTAGACCACTAACTGGTCTCGAAATTGTTTGTTATTATCTTAAGCTGAACCATACAGTAGAGTGTCACTTCAAGATCACATGACTAGTGGGGCCTTGGCTCAAAAAACTTGTGCAAGGTATTATTCTTCAAAATACTTCTCCAAAATGTTCTGGGACATTTTTTCAGTGCTGTTGTCCATCATACTAAACCTATGTTTGTCACTCGATTGGAAAGGCGTCTAGTAGGTGTTGTGATGACTCTTAGTCTGTCAAGTGACTAATGTATCTAAGATGGCCTCGGCGAATGAAAGGAATTTTCCTAGTTGATAAAGCGAGAATTTTCCGGGTAGCGGAAAGCATCATGTCACGAAATTATGAATAATGTATTGACGGTAAGAATGATTAATGTTAAACTAGTGTGCTTAAGTGAAATTTGTGCTTTTAAAATTGGCTTTTAAGTGAGATAGTAGCCTTTGCAACGGTGTCAGAACAAGGGGCTAAGAGCCCCTCCACGTTTGCTTCAAAAACTTTCAGATTGTAGCTTATTTTGAAGGAAATAAGACAACTTGGAAACCAGTCAGTGCGGACGGCAACAATGAGTCCAATTCCAATGGGTTTTTCGTCCGAAAGGGGAACATCTGTTGTCAGGAGCAGGCAAAAGATTAACTAGTCTCCTCTCTTTTTTGACTATGTGCACAGTTATGAGCCTTGTAGACATGCCAAAAAGCACCAGCTCTCTACTTCGTTTAAAAAGATCCCGTCTTAGGATGTGATCAAAGCAAAGCTTGGCTCCATAAGTTCTGTTTTCTGCTAGCCGACGAGCTCACCACCAAAGTGCCATGAGCTGCGAAGGGAAACGTATGTGTGGGAGATATTGATCTCTCTCCAGGCAATGCTTTCCTCAAACTTGGATTTTAGGGCAAACAAAAATGAAAATACGGGTTTATTGTACGCTCTAC
Organism: Lepas anatifera; assembly: GCA_034440635.1. Classification (NCBI taxonomy): domain Eukaryota; kingdom Metazoa; phylum Arthropoda; class Thecostraca; family Lepadidae; genus Lepas; species Lepas anatifera. The sequence continues at coordinate 2,894,941 of JAOTON010001827.1, read as the reverse complement.
AAGGCGGATTTTTCAGTTCATGTGCCCTAAAGACGCCACGTTCCACTGAATACAAACTCATCACATCACTGGCTCCTCGGCAGCGACGATTTCCCAGTTCTTTCTGGGTCAGCGGTGTTAATGTGCTACCAATATCCATTTGTCACCAGCTTAGAAGCGTCTCGGGCCACTCCGTGACGCGTGAATTGTTCAAAGTTTCAGCCAGGTCTGAAGCTGAACCATCGCCCCAGTGTGACTCTGACCCGACTTTGTCCCAGAGGATGAGGTGACCGTTCGAACCCTTCTCCTTCGACCTCGGCAGCTGCGGGAGAGAGAGGGAAAAGAGGCAAACCATGCTTGATAGTTTGTGAGATATGATTACAAAATTATATAGGCAGTTTTCTAGCTTAGATATTTAGGTAATGACATATCAAGAAATGGCATCATTCAGACAAAGTGGGCTTGTGAGCGCAAGCCAACAACTGAACACAGTTATAAAGGCGAGAATTTCGGATTTCATGTGGTGCATTATTCGTGTTTTTGTTCGTTTTGCTTTCGAGGAGTGGTCAAGATTTTGTCTGATCTATGAAATCACTTCTGGAAAACGACACAGCAGCAGGCCTCTCACTTCAGGAATTGTTGCAAAGGAAACTGGTAAATGTCTAGAACACTTAGAAATACTAGCAGGATATGTCAGGGTGAATCACTCTCTCGTTTGCTGTTTTCGATCTTTGTAAATGGGCGATAGTTATATGCGGAAAATGCTCACTACGCCGATGACGCCCGAATTAATTTGTCTGGCAAGAGGCATGGCATCATGAACATGACCATACACCTTGAAAATGAGTTGGCTCCTCTATTTGATTGGTTCGCGTAACACGGTTTGAACTTAAACTCATCTAACACTCAGCTCATTGATTTTCGCAATCCATCTTGCTGCACCCCCTCGCCCCAACGGAGCAACCAGGGCGGCACTAAAGTCGCCTGCGACCCCACCCCTTTCAAACCTGCCGATTTTACCCAATTTTCTTAAAGCAACACTGTGTTATCCATGATTGTCGACTCCCTTGCCCCTCCTCCCATTCTGGCCTTCCTCCTCTATGGCTGCCATAGTGCATTGTATTAGATAGTGCATAGTATTGCACTTAACGGGTCCCTGGCTGCCTGCGTCGGAGAAGCATATACATACGTATAGGCTCGTATAGGCTGTGCCGCACGTTTAATTGGTGAGTATTCTGTGCCGGACGCCTCATTGGTAGGGAGGCTGTACCGCAGGCCTCATTGGTAGGTAGGCTGTACCGCAGGTCTCATTGGTAGGTAGGCTGTGCCGCACGTCTCATTGGGAGGTAGGCTGTGCCGCATGCCTCATTGGTAGGTAGGCTGTGCCGCACGTCTCACTGGTAGGGAGGCTGTACCGCATGTCTCATTGGAAGGTAGGCTGTGCCGCACGTCTTATGGGTAGGTAGGCTATGCCGCTGAACTTGGCCTGGAGTGGCGTACTGTACCGCCGTGCACTACTGAACAGAAGCTGGGTGCCTTTTCGAGTGAAAACGACACCGTCGTGGGATACGAACTGAGCTACCAGTAGCGTATGGGCATATAAAAAAACTCCTGGTTTCATATTATTTAGCCTAGAGATTTTGCTACATCGATTACATGTTTGCTCCTCCATTTCGCTAAATGTTCCTTGCTCTCTGTTCCAGCAGCACATTGGCCGCAGCAATGTGGCCGGGTTTCGCTGTCAAGTCGCAGCACAGGGACAGCAGCCAGCATGTGTATTAAACTAAAAGCTTCAGCAAAACAGCGTCACTTAACGAGGGCGTTAGTAGTGCGGGACGAAAACAACAGTCCAATTATCTAAGACTTTTTTAAATGCATTCTACCCTTAGGCCTCAAACTATGTATACCTCGCGATCATCATAATGAGATAATAAGATTGCTTGAAAGGGTTTCCTATGCAACCCCGATGAACCTCAAAGGTTCTATATAGATCCAAGTACGATGGACGTTCCGGAAGGTGAGTTAAAGGTCAGGACAGATCGGCTTATTGGGAAAGTAGCATCCCTGTTGTTTCTCTTTCGTTTGAGTTTCAAACAGTCACCACTGAGGACTGCTGGGTTCGCGTACTCTGATTTTGAGCAATAGCGAGGCTTCTATATGAGAATCATCACTCACGTGAGTGAGCCTTTTTGCTTCTCGGCATCTGGCGTGCGCCAATATCAGCCCTCCCACCCAAATGCTCGCTCTCAGCGAAGTATCTCCAGGGTGGTTGGTGAGCCACATGGTCCCTGGCGCATTTGGTGGTATACAACTGTCACTGTGGCAAAATCGAGGAGACTCGTGGGAATCAGCCTAAACTTAGGGGCGTCAGAGGGACCGGTGATTAAGGAGTTTGTGTCATTCTCCTGAGGTATACTGGCTCTCTAAATCAGTATGCCGCAGGCGGATTCAGGGCGAAAAGAGGGCAGTTGTCTTTCAGAGATCGAGCTCTCGGTGCCCACATAATGCTCCTCCGGCCCGGCTAAAGCTGCCTCGGCGCCCCTTGAAATGTAACTTCCCCGTGGTATAAGATTGGTGCCCCACGATACATGATGTAATTAGACGGCACCCCCCCTCGTCACCATACGTCGAGTCGTTAACACCCGCAGTAGTGGGGATCCTAATATGCCCCACCTACTTTTCCGGCCGAAAAACTGCTCACAGACAGAAGATGCTACCTGACTAAATTTGGGAGAGTTCATGGTCACGTCGATTCGTGATTTTTTCTATCAATAATTATTTGCCTTACAAGCAGTGGTGGATACAATGGGGCTAGGGGCCTCAAGCCCCCCCCCTGCCCCCTGCACTGTAGACCGAGTGCTGACGTGATAACACCACATTCATATGAAATTCAAGGTGAAAGGTGACAGATCAACGTCACATCGGCATTTTTCCAAAGTCATTGACCCCAGTGTTTTTGGTCAGATGGTGCTACTCATGGTATCACGAATGCTATGATGCGCTATGACATCGTAAAAAGGATGCTCAGTGTTAAGGTCAAACACAGGTCAAGGTTAAAGCTGATTGGTCAAGATCGAACTCTTATTTCCCTCCCCACCGTTGAGATAGAGCCAGTCATAGTGTATGTGCATTACTGCGAATATATATTATTCGGACATTATAGGTCAATGGCCTTGAATGACCTTGATCCTAAAACCCAGGTGGCATTGTTGGGGACTTTTATTTCATGACCTTAGTCTGCTTTTAGGCAGCATTTTCACGGTACATTTTATGGACTGAGGCAGCACCTTAGTCAACATAATGGCAGCATTTCCCAATAGGATTCTTAGCATTGCCCAGAGCTAGCCTTCACAACCTCGTCACAACTTGAAGATATTGACCTAGATCAATAAGAATTGACTACAGTGCAGATCTTTATGAGCGACACAAATTCCCACGCGGGCGTTTTTCTAATCCTCTTACTGGGCTTCCTAACCAAACGGTCGCCGACGGTCGCCAACCGTCGGCGACCGTCGGCGTCAGTTGCAGAGCGGTAATTTTGGAGGTTTGGCCGACAGAGGAAATGTTCATCTTTGGTAGCAATCTGGTAGCTCAAACTGCGACGAATGCTGCTTACCAACAACCAAAACTTAGCTGGCATCAAGAACTATTAAAAGAACGATTTAGGAGAAAAAGGTAATCATGTCCAGTTTTCATAGATTTTTTCAGCATGAATTCCAATTTAAATAATTATTCAAAAACATTTATTACGTTTGATGACTAAAAACAAGAACAAATAACAAGGATATCGGCTTCTGACGCAGACCGTCGGCGTCAAAAGTTGGACATTGTTCAACTTTTGCTGCGACGCGTTGCAACGCCGTGCGACGCGTTGCGTCAGTGCGTTTTGTGTCCTGACCGAAAATCCCGGTCGTTGCGGCAGATCGGCGCCGTGCAACACCTTGCGACGCGTTGCGTCTTGGTTAGGACACCCAGTCAGCTTTTTAGACCTCAGTAAGAATTTAATGATCCCTTCTACTACACGTTGATAACCGACCCCTCCCCGCTGAAAGTGTTAAGGAGTCACGCCCACTTGACCAAAGTACCCCCCCGGTCAGAAGTCCTGGATCCGCCAATGCAATGCGGATAGAGCGACTGCACAAACCAGTTAAAGGCGTCTAGATTGGATTTCGGATGTTCGATCTGCTTCTAATTCATCCAGACCGGACTGGCATGGACTGATATGTTGTATCGGGATCTTTTCATGTTTGGCCTCGCCGTATCACCAGTCGACTGCCTTGGAAAATCTATAGTTCTTATGACTTATGGCGGTGGAGCAACATTTTTTAAATGAAACCGAGGATGGGACGTATTTGATGTTTAAAGCAGACTATGAATATTTCAATATTGATTTTAAGGGTAGTTTCCTAAAATAAAAGAAATAAAATATATAATGATAAAACTTTAAGACAGATCTCAACTACTCGTTTTAATCTTTCCACTTGGGGCCTATGACCTACCGTATGAACATCTTGAATCTCACAATCATTGGTGGACCCAGGACTTCATTTCTGGGGGGCTGGGGGTTCGAGCTTGCCCCGCCATTGTCTCGGATAAGCCGCCGCCTAGGCACTCAGACATTTGGGGGGGCTTGAGCCTCCTTAGCTTCTTCGTATCCACCACTTCTCACTACTGAAGTTTCCCGTTATATGTGTTCCATTTCGCGAAAATCTGGGTCTAGAATCTTAACTTTAAAGTCCTCCATAAATATTTCCCTCAGAATTTATACATTGGGTGAACAATTGACTCACGACTTTTAACATCTTATTACATATTTCTCTTGGGCATTCATTGAAAATAGAAATAAGTCAAAAGGGACAGCAGAGAAGCTTCCAATGAGCATGAGAAACAAATGCAACGTCTTTATTAGTTGGGTGATATTTGGTTTGTTTGTTTTTCTCCAAATTTACACAAAAATGCGTCCTCTAACCTTGAAGAACGACAAGCAGCTGATATAGTGGGTAGATCAATTTAAAAAAATCACCGGGTGGACAGGGGGCGGTATTACTACCCTAGAATAACCAATTTCAAGACAAACTCTATGGCATTGGCTGGAAATAACCCGGTTAAAGCGTTGCTGCCGCCCTTTGTGCGTCTTCTGGCTCTCCGTCGCCATGGGCTTATATCTCTTTGGTTGACATTCTATTTATATGTATTTCACTGTGAACGTTTTATTTGTAAGTATTTTTGGAGAGATCATGACACCCATAACGTACTATAATCAATTTCTACGGAAAATTTCAACCATAATGGTTTATTTGAGATTCTCAAAACATAAATCCAGCGAGTCTCTGCGCTGTTTTTAGGAAGAAACAAAATTCATCCCTTTTGTTTAATAGGTTGCGGCATTCATTTAGTCATGAAATTATTCATGAAAATTGAATAATTCATTGGCTTTTTGACAGGAGCGTGGATTTGTTTCAAAGGATTGGGGGTTTCCAAATTTGAAACCACCATAATAAAAGATGATACTTAAAGTGGGGTTCAGCCTTCTCGCAGACCTGTCAAAGAGTAATAATTTAATTCAACATCCTTGAAATGAAAAAGATTTAATAGAATACTAACATTACTTAAACTTTTTTTAATTGCGGGTATCCGAGTACCAATCCATAGCCATGCTTTTTATGGATACTCTCACTGTTTTTGAATGTTTATATGTATTTTTGGCAGGCCTATTGGTCGCAAATATTTTCACCAGAAACTTGTTGTTTTGTAAAGTTCCTTCTTTTATTAGATGCTAGTTTTAGAGTACCCGTCCCGTGTTTTACCTAGTAATGCCACTAAGAATTATATTTGTCCAGTCCGGCTCATGGAGCACTAGTGATGATTGCACCGACCACACTTCTAACCATCATCCTCTGTGGCAGGTTTGTACCAGTGTGAGCTGAGTGAGCGGCGGCCCTGTACCCCGACTTCTCTCTACACCGCCGCCTACGCCAGCGCCGGAGAGCTGGCAGCCTTCTGCTGCGCGTGGACAACTGTGACACTACGCGGCGTCACCGCGGCGGCAGCGGCGCGCGCCATCAGCGCCACCGTCGATCAGCTGACTGGCAAACAGCTGACTGCGCTGCTGGTGGACATGTTTGGACAGGAATGGCAGCCGGACCCCCTGGCCGCCGGTATTTGCGCCATGGTCGGGGTCCTAGTGGCGCTAGGGCTGGAGGTGAGGAATATTCTGTCTTATAGTGTGTCCTAGTCAGCCAATGCAAAGGCAAAAAAGTCGGTAAGCTATTCATCCCAGTTTGGGCTGACAAACAGTAAAAAGGAGTGTACCTATGTACCCGACAATGTTTGTTAAGGCTCGTGAGTGGTGTGAACGGAAAATGGCTAAACTCTTACCTAGAAATTTTTAAAGCGATATGGTGGTATATCAGCAATGACTTCCGTCTATTGCTTGAAGTACAAGGACTTTTTCTACAGTCTCAGGCAGTGGCGGACACAAGACGAGCTAGGTCACTCAAGCCCCCACCCCCCCCATGTCTGAGTGCCTATAGAAGACGCATAGCTGGAGCATGTAGATGCAAGCTCGAAGCCCCTAGCCCCTCCAAAATTCAGTGCTGGATCCGCCACTGATTTCATATCGATCAGGCGTTTTTAGGAAACTTTTACCGTTTTTATACTATTAAATTGGCCAGTCGTTATAATGAGAATACGGTCACCTGCTTTGGAGAGCTATCTCGAACTCTGACCTTAACGGCAGTTCGAATCGGATTCGGATTATTTCCAGGATTCGTTCAGGATTTCGGATTTAGGATTTCGGATTCAGGATTAGTTCGATTTCGGATCCAGGATTCGGCACCTTGGTCGAATCCTGGAATTTAGTGAAATTAGGTGTACTTTTAGCCAAAAATAATGAAACCACTCATGATTTTTTTCTGAAAAATGTACAATACGCTCAAAATTTTGTTTTAAAAAAACTGCTCTAGAAAAAGAAATAAATATCAGCCTGTGAATGATGTCACGATCTGGCAAACATTACCATACTTGAAACGCTTCAAGGGCTTTCGATTGGCTGATGCTCATCGTGACGTCAGCATATGTCGTCACACTAGCAGCTCACAACAATGGCCGCCCGGCGACGGGCTGATGAGGGGCTGGTGTCAGGTAGGTTTTAGTTTTTTCTACGGAAATATCGAGTTCCAAGACAAAAGATATATGGAGTACCGGGTTTTCCGACTTGCTTTACAACTTGGCTATCTCAGTTAAAATCACGTTATGAAGGTGCCACATTCCCTTTAAGATAACAGAGACATCTATGATATCGGGCTTAAGCCCGAATCACCAAAGATTAGAAAACACGAACCATTGAAGACTGTCCGAATTTAGTACTCGTTAGGATCATCAAAACCCAAATTTCCCTTTTGTTTCTACTGAAGCAATCGAGTTCCCTTGATGTATGTCTGCGCCTGTGCCATTTCAAAATAGTCTTGGGATTAAAGAAGCGGCTCAAGTATGTCAACATTTTGCGCGCGCGTGTTTTCGGGTATTCAATTTCTTTTTTAACCTTTGTTATCAACTACCTTCTGGCGGATCCTGGGATGAGAGGGCAAAAGGCATTCCCCGCCAAACCCTCCGATCTTCTGTTATATATTCGAAAGCACTATATTATCGCTACTTTTGGTCCTGATGCCTACCTACTACCTCTCAAACCATCAATTCAGGTCTGCCACTGGCACCACTGCAACCTTGAAATTGAAGGTACAAGGAAATTTATTATGAAATCCAAGAAGAGCAAACACGAAGCTGAAGCATCGATCATTTTTGTGTCCATATTATTTGAGTTTAGATATCCCAAGTTGACACCTGGCAAGTGTGTTGGTAATCGCGTGGGTGCAGGTGGGTGTATGGTTTTAAACCGGTAATGCTTGTCTTAATCCTTACTCTACCTGGAGGCTGTGAGTGCATACACCTGTGGCAGTAGTGACCCCTCAAGGTAGATTCTCACCTCCCTCATCTTCATGTTTCCTCATCCTTGCCGTTTCCTTCCATTGCCCACGCCTCATACTCACGACTGCCATACTTTAAAAGCCGCCTTAATTAATTGAGTGGAAGTGTTTCTAAGATATGAATGATCCACCGTCTGTCCTGGTTTAACCCAGGCATAATCAGCATGTGAATGTTCCTTCGTTTAGAACTTTGGTCACAATTCAGTCAACATCATTTTCAATCAGAAACAATTGTCACTGTAAACCTGGTTTCTGCACTTGCACACAGTTTCATCCCATTTGCCATTACATAGAAAAATACCTGTTCAACCGAGCAATTATGATCATGATGAATCTGATGGGGGAACTGTCTCTGTATGATAGACGACTTCCAACAGGTTAGCTCAAACCGTACAGTGTTTTGCATATTTGTGTATAGTGAATTGTCATGTATGTGAGTGTTATGTAGTGTTAATGCCTCTTAGTGATGTTGAAATTCTGATCAGATAGTTTGTCGATCTGCATCCTTTTATTTAAGCAGTTCATCATGCAACAGAAAAGGCTGACAGCATTGTTTGCGCTTTTGCTTTTAATGGAGACACCACCCACATTAAAAGCACCTGCGCACAGAAGTAATTATAGAGCCATGTCAGCTCAATTTTTCAAATCATTACTGACCGAACCGATCTGCGATTAATTTTGGAGCTATAACATATATAATGTGTATTTTTAACTTTGTGTCTTATGTCACTCATGTTGTCTGAGGATGTCAATTGTATTGATGAAACGTTACCTGAACATAAAAATATAAGCACAATTCTCTCAGATTTGGACAACCAAGGGAAAAAACTACTCCGCAAAGTTGAAAGCCTCACCAAGAAAAAAAACCAACACTGAATATTCCGTCATATTTAATGAAACTTGTATCCGCGAAAATCTGCTCCCATCCTTTTTACTAATATATATATATATATATATATATATATATATATATATATATATATATATATATATATATATATATATATATAATATATATATATAATATTTATATATATATATATATGTATATATATATATATATATATATATATTATATATATATATATTAAAATTCAAAATGTGCATGAATTGGTGGTTCACTTTCAACTCGAAGTACTTCAACACAGTGGTCTCATGGGTTCACCGTTAAGCCCAGTTGCTGCATGCCTAACATGGAATGGCTGAAAACATCATTACCAGAGATAATGGGGCAAATGTGATCGGGCCGATATGTCGATACATATTAGTTGTAGTCCCCAATGATATGGACCAGAAACTAAGCCAATCAACTAAACTCAGTTGATCCGAAAATCCAGTTCACCATTGAAAAAGAACACAGAGAACCAGCTTCCGACACAGAGATTGTTAGGAGTGCCGAGTTAAATTCAAAGTATATCGAAAGCCAACGAACAAGGAATGCATGTACATTATACCAGGTCACAGTGATAGGGAAACGAGGAGTAGTATTAGGATTTTTCTTAGGGCCTCCGTATTTGTAGTGATGAATACCTGCAAGAAGAGATAGAACATATTATGACCCGTTCACGAACTAAAATATCCGAGAGGATTTCTGATAAATAGAAAAGAAAGCCCAGATATAAAAAACGATCCCGAAACCAACAAAAGGAACAGATACGATGTGTACGATACCTACCCAAACCAGCTGAAATTATTGCAAACAAACTTAAAGAAACGGGTTGCAAAGTAGCATTTTGTTCCGGTAAAAATTTAGTAGCATCTTACAAAAAGAAAGATCAGGTGACTCAGAACCAAAAGTGAGTGTACCAGGTGCCGTGCGGGTCGTACGAAACGTACATAGGGAAACAGGACGGGGTCTAAAAACAAGATTAAAAGAACATAGAAGAGACCTTCGAAACAACCAGAATTCGTCATTTGTCATACATCCAGAAAACAAATCATCTACCAAACTGATAGACTAAAATATAGCAGTTTTAAAAACAAAGATAATAGAAACACAGAAGCAGCACATATAGCTAAAAATGATACTTTAATCTTAGGCCAGGCTCATGAAATGGGCAAAATCTGCGGCTGTATTAGGAGTTGGTTAACAAAGAGAAAAAAAGTTTTATATAATAATAACAAAAACAATAATGATATAAAATAAAAATAGAACATTATTTAAAACATGATAAGGCTAGATTGTCTCATATCAAAGCTTCTTATACATTTAGAATAATCAAGAAGCATTATTGGAATATCCTCAAAAACGGTGCCTGTATATTTCTATCGCACGATAATTTGCACAAAAACCAAACGATGAAACTCTGAATGTCTTGATGACGGGTCCTATCCCCCCTACCATAGATGCAAGAAGACAATTTTGTCGAAACGCGTTCATCTGCCTGCTGTGTTGGTTTAAATGTTAATATTCCATGTATGTTGTGCATGCCTCCCAATACGATGGTGCCAGCCTGACCTGAGCCTCTCCACAGAGTGCCTCCTGGCTGCGTCTCGTGGTGCTGGTGACAGCTGTGCTAGCCTCGGGCTGTTTCGCCGTGTCGGCCGCCTTCCTCAGCGGACACACCAGCTGGGGTCTCCAGCCGCTCATGCCCGGCGGCCTCACTGGGGTAAGCTGAAAGCCAAACAGTACTAATTAATTGAAGCCTCAGTAGTGGGAGATTGAGTCACGGCTGGCTGTCCCGGGGGTAAGCTGAAGACTACTAGCATGCATGAGTGAGATGCGCCAAAGATAAGTGTCACACAGTTCTGGCAGACATGTCCTACCTGAAAAGACAGCTGGCTTGGAGAGACAATCCTAGTGGCAAATGGAAGATGATTTAGAAGTTCTATTTTTAGAAGTCCTTTTGTCTGTTTACTCATTCACCTCCCAGGTAGATATGCTCGGTTTTCGTCTGAAATCAATACATATCCGCAATATGGTTTGATTTTGAAATTGGGCCTCCAGGAATAAGCTATTTGTATTCATTTCGCATGTTTTCACTGCTTAGACAGAGGTGGAATTATGTTAGCTGATTGCGATCCGAGTCTGTGGAATGATCAATCATTCTGCTCAAATGGAAAACTATCGAAAAATTCACCAGACAATCAGATTTTTCAAATTTATCAGCCAACTGCATTTCATCAGAGGCGTTGTATTATTCAAACGTCCCATGTATGGTCTCCGCCACGGGCTTTGAGTTGGAGGGGATACATTCAACGAGGCTTCTGCTTAAGGAGGCCTCCTGCATTTAGGAGGCTGCTTCGGTGGGGGATCCAGGCAGAGACGGCAGAATGTCCGAATTTACGGGGGGCACCATGGGCTTTTCAACTCAGTTCTTTCCAGTCAACGCCACAGGGTTAGTGTTAACATGTATGTTTTAAGGCGGGGACGCCGTACCCCAGTACCCCTCCCCCACCCCCTGCCCCCAGCTCCACTGCCAGTGGATCCAGGGTTGGAGTTTTTGGGACTAATTGCTATTCCAGGCGCCCCAGTCACCATTCCAGAATCCTCATTTTCTTACATGTGTCCCTATCGTCACTTTAGTGGTAGCCTCCCTAGCTGCTTAGTGGCCCTTCGTTCTGGCCTGAGCACCTCTGCTCCACCGCCAGGTGCTTCTTAGCAGGCTTTTAGACCTCTTTTATATTTTTCGGAGCTGTCCTGTGTATTAGAAGGGTTTCCTTTCCAAAATATGTTGTGCTCACTTTAAGGTGTTGGTTCCGCCGATACTTTCAGGCGCGTAATGGTTGGTCATTTAGTTGGGCTTTAACACTGACTTGTGGGCAGGTAACACATTTGGCGCTCCCATAAACAGTCCAGGCACCTTTGCACCTTTGCAGTGGCTTTTTTACCTTCACCATTGTCAATGGCACCTCCTGTGCCAATTTGAGCACTTCCTGTACAGCTTGAATGTCATTTCATCGTTATCCTGGGAAGTATTTCACGAAACATGCTCTCCTTGTTTAGATTTGTATTTTTTATTTTATAACAGCCTCCTTTGAAATGATGAGGTCCCATTCATTGGCCACATCTAACTTGAGGACCTCCTGTTCCACCTTGGGCGCCTCCTTTGCTATTTCAGAGATCACATTTTTATTTTTGGCACCTTGTTTGCAATTTCAGGGACTGCATTTGCTATTCCAGAGACTAAATTCTATATTTCAGGGACCTCATTTTCTATTTCATTAAACCAATTCGTTATTTCAGGTACCTAATTTGCTATTTCAGGGACCTCGCTTGTCATTTCAGGAGCCTCATTTGTTATTTCAGGGATCTCATTTGTTATTTCAGCAGTTTACACTATCATTTCAGGGCCTCTCTGGCAGCTCTAGATCCTTCGTGCTGATTCCTGGCTTCATTACGATATATAAGGCCTTACATGCAGTGATGAGGTTTCTAGTATGTAAATAGGAAACTAAATGAGATGAAGTCAAATAAATTGCCACCCGACCTCAGAAGGACGAATTTTCTCACTCTGATTAAGCAATGACTATCTTGAATTACGGAGGTTGAAAGCCTGTAAGAAGAGGAAAAACAACAGACTAAGAGCATCGTCGAATGTTGCTTCAGAACCAGGCAGTTGCTGGCATTAGCGTAAAATTTTCTGGCTCACCATATCGTTATTTATTTCTGGGTTGAGAGGGTGCACCCTGGTCGTTCGATCTTCTGTTCGAAAACGTTAAGTGTGTTGAGGTCATTAATCATTTTTTAATTGAGTATGTTGACTGCTCCGGAGTGACCCACACATCGCAAGGCCAAAAAGACCATGTATGTACACTCCAAGATAGAAGCTTTGCCATCCCTCCCTTGCTCCATTTCATGAAAACAGGGCGCAGTGAGACGTAATTTTTCGGAAGCACTTTTCCAATTTATGTTTTTCAAGTAAAAACGATTTCAATGTACATTTTTTGTCAAAGATTTATCCGGAAAATACCAGAAAATAACCTAGTTGGCTTATTTCAGCGACGCTCAGGCCAAATTATTACAGCGACACGCTCCGAATCTAACTACATATCACACTCACCCCGCGGTGATCCCTGGTATGGCGTAACCAGTTCGAGTCGAGGATGGTTGAGTTTGCTCCGCTGTTCCTGAAAGGCTTGAAAACATATTTGAACCTTCTTAACGGTACCAAACAAAATTAGTTGAGCTATGTTTGGTTAAGGTCAATATTGAGGTCACCAAATTTCGAAGAAGGCTACATATGATTTCAAGGCATTTCAGATCTTATCTTCTAGCTTACTGAACGGAGCTAAGGTAGGTACTCATGCAGGATTGAATTTCCCTCATCGTGGCAAATCGAATGATGTATCGTGGGACCATACTAGGTCAAATACTAAATGGCCTAACCTTAAAGGGAATGTGGCAACTTGGTGCAATTTCAGACTGTGGTGGTTTTAGGGGCAATCTATGTTGAAAATAATGGATTTGGCTTTATTTCTGCTGCCAATGGCTATATTCTGTTTTATTTTGCTTTCCTATGCCCGCAATGAAAAGTATTCACGTTAGTGTGGCGTCAAATGGGCGTATTAACTGACAACGCATTGTGCCAGGTTGAATCTCCTTTAGTTGCGTCAATAATGAATATGAATAAAAATGAACGGTTTTAATCTTTAGGGACAAAAAGTGACATTTATCAATTTCTTCTACATTTCCTGATCTATTTCAACATATTTCACGTTTCAAACTAGTCAAAAAAGCAAATGATTCGCATTTGTAATTGACGATACCATAGCCATGTCAAGCACGTGGGCTTCAAAGAGGCCCACGCAGTACGCGCGGCGGAGCTTGAGCATGACGTCACTTTTCTGACGCATGACGTCACATCCGGGGAGGACGGGGTCGGTTGGGGGTGAATTTTTACCTCGCTTTCTCTACGAACGGAAAGTTTTTGGACAAATGAAATATGGATCAAGTGGTTTCTTGATATGCTCTATCAATTGGCTATCTCAGTTCAGACCCCATTATGAAGGTGCCACATTACGTTTAAGCGCAGATGAGGCCACACATTACCCCAGAATAGTAGGTCTATATTCATGTAGTTAGGTATAGCGCAATGGGTAGCCTCTGAGTCATGGCTTAATGTGACTAAATTGTAGAATTGTTTTAACGTCCAAAACAGTTCTGCCATTCTTACGACAGTATGACACTGTTAGCGTATAATACACTTTACATACATCATCATACATATATAGACGGGAAGAGTGCTTGTCTTCCTGTTTTCAGTAACGGAGCTCCCGCGCTACATTCAAACTCTGTTTATGTTCTACCGGTTTTATTAGCAACGCTTGCTATGTAGACAAAGCTTCTGATATGAAACAGTTGGCGAGTCGGGCTGGCGACCTACTTTGCTCGGATTTCCAGACTCTTAATATTGGCTGCTCGGCGAGTTATTGGCCCAACACGAGAATTCGGTACGATCCAGCACCCGCGTCTGGTTAGATAAGATCAAGGAGGTGTGTTACCCCCACTCTTCACCAGAAAATCTTCAAATTTTAGCCAAGTCAGACACAAATCCTGAACATTTTGCAACAAGCCAGCTTGAAAGGCAGCAATGAGCTCAAAACCAATGAGTTTTTGGCTTTAGTTTGGAAAGTTGTCAGCAGCACAAATTAACTGTCCCTTTCACTTTTTTCCAGTGCACTGCAATGGCGATGCTTATTCGATCCTCCACTACCAATATCAAAAGGACAAGCGTTGTGTGGACTAGCAAGTCACCTTCCACCAGCCTGATTCAGCAGAAAACTTATATGTTAGAATTTTTGCACATGCGCCTGTGGTGCTAATATAGCATTTTCCTGTAGCAAACACAATAGGCAAAAAATATCACATATTTCTCTAGCTTGTGGGTTCACCAATGTAAGTTATTATTTGTTCGGAAACGTATGCATATATTTGAACAAGAGCACAGTAATTAACCGGGTGGCAAAAACAAGGTCAGGGGCGGAATGACGGTAAAGCACTATGCTCTTCTCAATGCCTTATCAGTTTATGCTCAAAGCTATACTAACCAAACATATACATCTTGTAGTCTCTGTTTACGTCGGACAGAGTTGTCTGTGTGCGGTGAAGTAGTTTCCAGCCTCTTGCAAAGTTTCCGGTATTCTGTAATGAGAGCACCAACGCTGACAGGACATCGGTCGCCAATGTCTTTTGGTTAATTTAGGAGACTTCCAGAGTTGCTGGGGAGTACCACAATCAATAGATAACTTCTGACTTGATTAGTCAGCCCGTGTCTTCGTAGAACACGCATATGATATATGGTAGGCCAGAGCTGGGTCCTATCGAATAACTGACAAATTGCATCATAACTTGCAGCGTATCGTCAAATTGCAGCTTGCAAAATCTGGCATGTGAATATGATCTATTGGTATGACGTTGTGGTCAATGTTGTCTTCCCAATGTGTGACTTCAAAATGCCCTGCAGTAAGATTAAAAATCATGAGTATTTTGTCCCTCTAGCAGGAATATCTTGTTAAACTTTCAGAGACAATAGTGAGATATATTTCCCGTTGCTTTACAATAATGCATCACAACAGGCTAGTTTCAAGCAACACCACTACTGGTTTTTAACAGTGATTAGGTGTAATTTATCAAATATGAATTAAATCAGAAAGCCGATTTCCATACGCTGAAAATAAAAGCAAAACCATATGATGATGTTTCTACAAATCGGCAAATATTATCTAGAAAACTGGGGCTATCTGGTTTTAGGTTTTCCATTTTAGTAACCTTCCAGCCGTGCTAAACAAAAAACTGCACGCATATTCTGATAATATTATATGCCAATCATATTTCATGTCACCCCAATACCTTTTCATCACCCTCCTTCATTTAAAATCCAGCAGCTTGCGGCTTGAGACAGCCGAGCGAGCTGCTTTATCGCTGCTGAATGACCTCCCCATGAAAAGTCTCCGTTCATATTTGAAGACTTACAAAGCTGGCTATCCCAACATGGCCAGCGGTGCGGATTTCGGCTCAGTTTCTCCACGGCTATTGTCTGCCGTGTCATGTGCTTTGAACTGCGCAGCTATGGTCGGTCCGGGGCCACGCCACTCTGTTCAGAGGTGAAACTGCCACGTCAAAGGGGCGCTGTCGACGGGTCGATGCATAAATGTCACTGGAGCTATATCGCAGATATTGAAACTCTCTGAATGTGCCTGATAGAGATGGTGATTCTCCCGGCTGTCTTGCTGCAGATGTCAAGAGTGCAATCTGGGGTCGCGCTTGCGAATCCTGCTGAATCGAAACTTTTGCATTAAATCTCGCCCCCGTGAGAGTCTTTGAAGACGCCCTCAAGATTTTCAAACGACACCAAGTAAAACAAAAACAAAGCACCATTGTACTTGGAAAACTTTATCCTTCATCAATTTTACAGCTGTTCCCGAAATTTTAAGCTTGGTTCAATTTAGGCCAGGTTGCCGGGCCAGGTCAAGTGACCTTACCTTCAAAAATAATTTCAAGAGCCATCAGTGAAAAGAGGTAAAATATATAAATCTAATGTAATAATCACATAGGTAATATACCCACAAGTACCGCAACTTGTGGCAACGGAATTTTTAATAGCAATGTCTTAGGATCAGGTACAGGTCTCCATTGGAAAAACCATGGTCAGGTATCTCTCCAGTGGAAAGACATGGGGAAAACGGGAATTGGCCAAAAACTGACTTTATTTCGATAGAGACGGCTGTAAATAACTTCTTATTTTCAACATCATGACATATTAGGCCACTATCTAGTTTCATGTTGCATTTGTTATGTGTGACCTCTGATAGTTTATCTGGGACTGCTTAAAAAATTCAAAGTTGGGCTAATAAATTCGCAGGAAATAGTGATAGAGGCTTAATTTGATGGCAAGATGTTTAATAGGCTGTCTCCTCGAATCCTGGATACAAAATGGATCTAACACATTAGGATTATATATTCGGGCTCAGCCCCTCATCAGAATCAGCGAAGTACAACGGGTAAATTATCAAATTGTTGGCCATTCGTGGTCTCGAATTCGAGGCCTTGGTACACTATGGTCAAGAATTTATTATTTTACCCATTGTATTATGCTGATTCTGATGAAGGGCTGTGTCCGTATATGTGACCTTAGTGAGTTAGATCCATTTTGCATTCGGGATTTAAGGAGGCAGGCCATTGAACATCTGGTCAAAATATAATCGTGCTCCTTGCCTCAGCACTTCGAAATCTATCAGCACTAATTTTTATATAATTACGCTTAGATTATCATTGTGGTCAATTATTGTCATTAGCAATCAAACCCCTGAAAACTTGTAGCTATAATGTTCGTGTATAACAGACTTGTGCTTGATTTGATAATAAAATTGTTTCTGACGCAAAATTTCCTTTGCACTTCTGGTGCTATTGCATGATTGATGCAACTATAGGTGAATAAAGTTCTTGTTTACCTTTAACAGGCGCATGTGAAGCGTCCGTGAGGCTTCCCTCTAACATAGAAGACAAAGATTAATCGTAGATACCTACAACCCGACCCGGCCCAATCTTACCGTACTAATGCTTTCAGTGAGCTCATAACTTTACGAGTAACTCTCGTCAGAATATGAAATAGGCAGCATCAGGAAGCTGAATCATTTCAATTAAACGTATTAAATTTCCATAAAACAGCCGATGCTTATTATAATGATCCTTGTTGGTGGTTTGTTGGTGTTGGTTTGTTTGTTTGTGTTTGACAACACACCAACTGCCGAGGGTATACAGTGTCGAGTGTATATAGTTTTCGAGTGTCACGCGTTTAAATTGATTACTGTTCTCCCATTGACTTGAAGACGGTGATCAGCGTTTTAGCGCTGAAAATTGTGACGGATAGGTTACACTTAAAAATCACCCCACGTATTTCCATTTGAGCTATTCTGGTCAGGCCAGATTTCCGACATTGTCCAAATGTGTTTATACACAGTGGTTGCGGAGTCATTGGAGTACACGTGCCACGTGATTTCACAGCGGATGTCTTCTGGAAGGAAATTGGGGTTTAAGTTTTTGTTCCTTTTATTTCTTTGGTAATATGCCACGTAGTCATGAAAAAACGAGATGCTTGTGTGTATCGCAGTAATTTACATATCCTAGGGTGTTTTATTTTACTACCCTCCTTTTTAAAGATAATTTAAGAGCAGAAAATATAAAAATTAAGAAACATTTAAAAATAAGGATAAGGTGTGTATCTCGAATATTATTGGTGTTGCTATCTTATCAGGTTATTAGGCCCCTTCAGTATAGTATCCAGTAGCCTTGGGGTTTAACGACCCACCGACTGCTGAGGTTATATGGCATTACCAGATGCCATCCTCCTGGAAGAATATTTTGAGGACCGTAAAGACTGCATAATACCCGCTCGGGGTTTAAACCCGAGTCAGCGATGTTGTAGTCGAATGCTCTTTCCGACAGCACCGCATCCGATACAGTATTCAAACCTTCGGAGAAAAGGAGGTGCATCACCATATATGGACCTGAGCCTGCATTTTCTTTCGTCGCGTGATTTAGCTTTCCCTTGCCTGGAGCTGTATTTTTTGTGAGAATGATTTAAGATCAGATAAGGTAAGCCAGGCTTCTGCCTTAAACAACATATCGCAATATCATGAAAGCGGGCTTTCTGAGAGGCAGACTGGGACATTTTTGGCCAGAGAACATTTAACACAGACCTGCTGTCCGTTTTACACGGCAGAGATGAGGAGCCAGAGGGTTGAGCAAACAAGCGCCGGCTGAATTCAGACCCGCTCCGAAGACGGCGCCCACCAGCATTCGGTTCCGTGGCCGAAGCTGTCACCGCAGTCTCTTTATCAGAGCCGGCAGAGACGCAGTTGAATGAACCTCGCCTTTCAAAACTTAAAAGGGATTCCAAGTTGGGTCAGAATGGTCGGAACGTTGCCGGTTTGGAGCGCCTACGCGACAGAGCGGAAACCTAACCGAGACACAATGGGGCGCCGGGTCTTCCAAGCAGAAACGGCCACCCTAAGAGATCAGCTATTTGGCACAGTCGGCCTCTCCCCATTCCCGGTGCAGTGAGCAAATGCGCCCTCCGCCACATTCATCATCATAATTTATGTCTTGATGTGTTGGGATCATGCCGAAGAATTGAACATAAATTTAAAAGCTTGCGTTTGTCCTGCTCCTGGGATCACAACAGCTCACGGTTCAACGGAGCGGTTTCGTCGCCTCACAAGGAGCAAATATGCATCGTTCAAGGACTGAGATCGAGCTGATTCCGAAAATATAAGCTTTTAATCTGTTCATTGAAGATTTTTCATAATTTCTTCTTTTATGAATTTTAACTTTGCCCAGTGATTTAAGTTCTTTCCGGGTATATAACTAAGGGCTGTTGCCTACCAAATAAAAGCTTACGGCTCAGAGAACACAAATGTTTCATCAGAACCTGCGCAACATCCGCACTCACCCCCTTCCCATAACACTATGCAGTATGGCGTATGTTATGGTATGACTTCATATTTAAGGCTACTCAATGTCAAGGCCAAGGTCAAGGTCAGGGGTCTTTTTCAAGGTCATGTCCCTCATTTCCCGCCCAAAGGCTGCTGTATTGTCCGTTATATTGTACATTATTGGGAATGTGTCATATTGTTGCGTCATAGATCAGAGATCTTGAATGACCTTGACCTCAAACTTTCAGAAAGCATTGTGTGGGACCCCCTGACCTCAATCGTTTTTCATTATGTACCCGGATTTTTTTCGCATAATCACGGCATTTCCCAACATGTCTCCAGCACGGCACATATTTGACCTTTTCGGCTTCGTTTGACATTGAAGATATTGACCTAGTTCAAAGAAGCTTTAATATATTGTAGATCAATATCCCACACACCCCCAAACGGGCGTTTTTATACTCCTCTCGGTCTTTGAGATCCCTGAGGCCACTTTAGGACCACTGCGCGTGTTAAGCGATGCAAAAAAAGAAAAAAACCAGCTGGCACCAACAGTTCCACTGAGCAACGAAAAAGACAAGCAAGTTGGCCCAGATCCGACATGCCCGGCATACGCAAAGGCGATTGCTGTAAAAATAGCATGGAAGTCGCGCCTCAATGACAGCGTTGAAACTTCTGCGCGCTTAAAGGGACGTATTAATGAACTACCGTGAGACACGTGGATTCTGATGCAACATTTATGGTCTAAGAACCATGAGTTCTTATCTGATATGCAACAACCCGTAGTTATATACCGGGAAGGATTCTGAATAGCTGGTCAAATCTGAAATTTATTATAGTTTAAATTTTGGAGAAAAAAACAGCGATTAACAAATGTATAAGACAGTTTATATTTTCGCAATCAGCTCGTTCTCAACTTTCAAACGATGTATCAAAATGTATGTTGCGTAACGATATGTATTTTGTAACGATGTTTTGAACGTTATCCTTTGAGACAACAAAGTTGTCCGGTGAGCCGTGTGCTGATTGTAATTGTAGAAAATGAATATTTATATGTTTGAGGGCTTACCGTCGCACCGATATCCATTGAGCAGATAACTGTAAAAGTCGTTCAAATCTGTATACAAGCACCGAAATTGGCAAAGATACTCTTTTAGGACTGCTTGTTAAAAAAACCGTTAGCCACCTGAAATTTCAAGATGGCCGCTATTGAGTGAACACTACCTAAGACTGACTTCGGTAACAAAATCGTGAAAGCGTAGCCTTTTGTTTATATTTGAGCCCAATCATGCCCTTTTCACTGCGTTAATTTTTTACAGATAACTGTTCGTTTTCATCCGTCTGTAAATAAACAAGTCTAAGAAAATGTTAACACCTGTGTAACGTCAAAACCTGTTAACATTAAACGAATCATCGATAGGTTTATATATTCTTTCTACTCGTTGCACTGGTCTATGACCTTGTCCAGTTTTTTGAAGTCAACTTCACTTTGTGTTGCTATATGTATGCATGTTGTTATGCTGAAACTAGTTTTATTCATCATGTGTGACTCATATGACTGCATCCCAGGATAGTGCAGCCACGTTAACATTCGAGACAAGCTTAGATGACTAACTTCTATCGGGATCGAATATTTTTAGAACTGTACATTATATATGTCATTTTATCATGCTATGCTCCAGAGGTTTATCTCCGGCGGCAGCGTGCATAAGCCGTCGGATTGGAGCCAGCAGAGGGAGGCACATCAGTTGACGAAGGCAATAATGTACACACATGCTAAATCTCAATCCTGTCACTTGTAGATGTAGGGGAGGAAGCAAGAGCCGCCCCGGTAGCTCAGGTTGTAGAGCGTTGGGCTCCGGCCCGCTGCTCAGAAACATGCAGTGGCAGTGCATGTCCAGGCTTGGGATCGGTTCCCCTGAGACGCTCCGGCACTCAATATTTCACCCGACGAAGGTCGGCTAGCAACTGACTGGTGAGAAGGTGACCTGAGCAGGGCAGCCGTCCCTGTGCTTTGTGAGACGTTAAACTTTGGCTTTTAAATTAAACCTTCATTGTGAGAGCTGCTCGTTCGGATGGTGGGATCGGGGTCTCCGTGGCAAGTCCATTGATGACTTTAGTGAGACTCCGACTCCAAAAATCTAACTGGGAACAACTTGGACAAAATGTATTAAAAAACAAGCTCAAATCTACCACCAACGAAATTCCAAGATTCCGAAAGCTTTGGGTTTTAACACGCGTAGTGGAGGGGGTTTTGGCGTCAACGTGCAGCAGGGGGGAATTTCTAAAGCGCCCCCTCCCCTGAGATCTAAAGAACCAAGAGGTTTGGAAACATGCTCGTTTGGGGGTCTAGAGATCAAGGGCGATAGCGATCTACGTTATAGCTAAATTTCATTGACCTGGGTCACCATCTTCGGAAAAAACCGGCAAGATGCTAAAGCGGATTAAGGTCATAGAGGAAAGCATATCCATATCTTGCAAGGTGCACCAGATCTGGTTCCTGCTGCTTCACCAAGCTTTTTGAAGAGAATCAAACAACAATATTCTTCCAACGTCCAAGAAAAACCCTCACAGCTCCTCATGGATTGCGTGCGCTTGCCTCTCGAAGTGACGTCCTGCACCAGACCCGCGTACCTAGGCCCACAAACACCGCTACAGACGAGACGATGTTGAGACGAGAGTGACGCAAGATAAAAACAGTAGATTTCGAATAAATTCTTGCGCCCGAGTTGAAGAAAGGTTCTAAAACGTCGGCAGAATGCTTCCTGAGGACGGTACATCAATGTATCGCAGTAAGGAATCAAAATGTTTTTCACAAGGGTGTCAAAACTGCTGGCCAACACCAGAGATGTTGCTCTAACCAAACGCACGTGAAAAGTTAAGCTGCTTTTTAAGTTAAAGCTGCTTTGCGACTGTTCACACTACAGAGATACAGTGGTAATTATATTGGCTGATTTGAACTTATTGACGTCAGTTTCTTTCCGTTTCCGGGCTTGAGGCACTTAATAAATTATCATTAAATCGTTGAGCATCTCAAAACTCCGTATTTAAGTCCCAATTGAATAGAAAGCAGCCTTAAACAAGAGCTCATCTACAAGAATCAGTCAAAACAACGGAAGTTATAAGTTGAAATATTTCACTTCGGTGAGTCGAAGAAAACTAAAAGTATTCACTGATCCACGATCGATTTTCCTAACAGCCTAAAAGCATGCCTATGAATCAGATCTCACTTCTACTGCTGAAGTACTGCATGAGATTTTAAGTGGATTTTACATTCATTTTTCTACCGTGGAACAAAATCAGCTAAGGTCATGCAGAACTCTATTATCTGACATTCGTCCGTGACTTAACTAAAAGGCATCAAACAGGCGGATTCTCGGCGTCGACCTACGTTCAAAAACCCTCATCAGCATGCTCATGTCAACCGAGTCTTTAACGGAGCTGTGTTGAATAGAGCCTTTAATGTTGTTTCAATGAGTTTTCGTCGTCTTTGAGAGTCGTTTGATGTGTCTCATGACAATAGGGTGACAAAATTAGGTCACCTTGCTATTCAAATTGCCGTGGTGAATAGATACTTATGTTGTTCAGAGATTTATCTGGCATGATCCTGTACCAAGCTATACTCCAAAGGAACAGTTTTTTTACCTCTGTGAATAAATAGGTCTAGGCTAAAAAGTGATTACAACTGGTTAAGCCATGACTCTCACAGGCTATAGAAAGCGATTCGTCATTTTATTTGTCTACCCTGAGAGCAAAATTCAGTGGTTACCGTTCAAACACTCCCGTCTTCTTCTCAGAATGTTTTACTTCCAGTTTGGGGCGGGTCAACAGTCATTGGTCCATGGGGTTGGTGATTATCATGACTTACTTCAGGGCAAGACTTAACTAGTGGCTACCGATCGTGGAATAAATAAAAATAACAAAACTAAAATTCAAGCTTAAAAAAATATTCTGCGATTGCGGACTGTGAAATTTTTTGTCCCGGGATAACGATCGAGGACCTCCTATTTCTTTATCGTGGGTCCATCACTGAAAATGGCATGAAAAAATTGAGGATTTCAACTGCTGGTCAATTTATCTAACAAATTAATCTGAGATGGTCATTTCTTCTTGTTGGGCACACTCGGATAACTTAATCGAAAACGGTTATCACAATCGTTACCAACGAAAACGTTTCCCCGATCTGCAAACATCTATAAGTAAAATCTTGTTACCAAAGTCGCCGCTCCAGAAAAGGTTGTCGAACTACATTTTTCGAAGTATGGATAACAATATCGAGTGCTGCTTTTTCGGAGTAACAGTCAGTCCGACAATTAGAGTCCTATATAGCGAAATGAAAAAAACAAAAGGAGCGGGAAAGTGGAAGAGGGATCGAGTCACAGTCTTCAAAGCACAAGTTTGAATGAAAAACTACGTTTTCCACTACTAGGTCTTGATTCTTCTCTCCTTCTAAGCCAGTTTTAATGGATGCTTAATTTTCATGTTTTGCCTTTTTTGTCCAAGTTTCGTGTGTATAGCAATTATGGACAAGTATGACCTACAACTTAAATAGATTTAATAAGAAATTGAAGCATCTACCGCGGCCGTTTGGGGAAGAAGTCCGTTAGTGATCATTGTTGTTTTTTTCTTTCCGGGAGACATGACCTTGGTAAAGAAAGGACGACAGTGTTGACAAGTGGACAGGACCCCATCACGGACTATTATTCAAGTTTCGCTCCAGGCTATTGTTTTGCTGAGACCTTCCGGCAACAAGGACGCAAGGCAACAAGGATGGTGTTTTAATTGTAAGTGACAGCAGTCAAATTCATATGTTCCCTCCCCCCTGCTCCCTAGAGAATTATGGTATCATATAGTTAAAATGAGCCTCCAGGCTGCTAGAGTAGTATTTTATCCTCAAATGTAGAGTTATCACCAAATGGCCTGATCTAATACAATGTCAATGTCACCATCTGACATAATATAATCAATATGTATATCAATTGACTCGCAATAATAATTCAGACGTAATGGAATCAAAATGAAAGTTCTATCATCATTTCTTGCGAAGTTAATGATTCAAGTTTGAAACCATGTGTAAGTAGTCCCAAATAACCTACAAGAGGTCACAAGTCTAAACTTCCACCATGAACCTGGAAATTGTTTTGCCAATTCCCGTTTTCCCCGTGCATTATCAATGGAAATGTTGTGATCCGTACCTGATCCTAGCTCAGCGATATATAAAATCCTGGAATCTATTCTGCAGTACCCGGTGGGCTCATTGTGTGATATGAGTTTCAGTTGGGTAAATTCGTTCTGTTCTTACCTATGCTACCTTAAACTTTTTCGAGGTGAAGTCATTTGAACTACACTAGTGGCCTATTCTGAGACGACCCAACCTTGAATTTTTGGTAAAAGTTGTTGCGGAATTGATTAGGGATAGGGTGTGCCAGGCACAGCGGCAATTCCTTCCGCCATTTTTTGTTTGTGCCGCCGGAAAAGAAACCCGAAGGGGTGTTCAAACATCTCACCTAGGGTGTGGGTTAGCACGTCTCCATCTATGCATTGTGGTCTACCTTTCACTTTGGATATTTCTTGCTTTCCTCCAATCAGTCTCCTAAATGTATTAAGTTTATTCAGGCTGAATAGGAAAAGATCACATTATACAGCGTCCAAAATATCATTAGTGACAGTGCGTCGAAGACGCTGGAGGACAAATTATTCTTAGACGCTTCAGTGCTCAATACATAGGCAAATAATAGGAACAAGAAGGGCAGGGTGTCATGCCCCCCCCCCAAAGTTCAAGCTCTTAGCAGTTAACCCGTGGCGTTGGCTGGAAAGAAAATACTTCAAAGTACACCTTTTCCTCCTCAATGTTTGGGTCGTTCCTACACCTAAACTCAATCATTATCCTAGCGTTGAAACGGCCCCGTGGCCCATACGAGGTGGGGGAGGAAGCCGCCTCTTAATTGCATGGTTTTTTACTCCTTTCACCCGTAAAACAGCTCCTTTTGCTTTCAAGACTGTGATTGCCTCTATCCCTTCTGAGATTGTGGCCTTGCTCGACCACACAGAGCTTCTTCTGACGCAACAGCCGCAGTATGTGCGTATCTGCCGTATCTCGCCCCTATAGGGGCGTCTCTATAGAGACAGAGCCATTGTGTCTGCCGGAGATTGTACACACTCTCACGCATTACCCATAACCTCATATTGGTATTAGGCATTGGTAATGTGAAGCTTACAGACCTCTGGCTGGAACTGGCACGTTACAGTGGTCAGTTGGCATGGGCGTCGAAAGCGGGGGAGGGGGAGACGGGGGCGCTTCCCCAATTCACGAGTTCCCCCAGACCTCCCCCAAAGTTCTGGGACTTGGCCTAGGTTTTGTATTTTCTTCATCTTATCAGCCTGGACTTATGTGAATGTGATGGTAAAGTCCATGGTTTTCAAGACAGTCGATGTGCTGTCTTGTCTCCCCCTCCCAGGTCATCGAAAGTCCGTGGTTCGTCACCCCCCCCTCCTCCCCCCGCCGCAGAGGAAAATCTGTGGTGACGCCCCTGCCTGCGGGTTATTGATATGGGGGTGATTTCTTCCTGGCATGCCAAAGTCCTAGTACTTTTGGGTTTTGCTTAAAAAAATGTGTCCATCGTGCTTTTCATTCTGAACTTAGACTTCGCACACCTTGTATAGCTCCTGCTTGTCGTTATCTGTAGTTAATTTGTATTCATAGCAAAGAAAATCAGGTTGTTGCACTTGTGCAGCGTTGTTTATACCCAGTCTGCATAAGATAATTCAAGAACAAAACATAAGGTATTTCCAGAGTAAATAATCCCTTGAACAAGACAGTGTACGTCGCTGTGCTTTTAATCTACATACTGTCCCATCCAACCTACTGAACCCGACTAAGCAGAGAGTTTCCCAGATCCCCATCGGTCCCTCTCTTTTGCCCCGGGTGCGACCTGGCAGTTTGCAGAGGCGTGCGCGGTGTCCTCGCTGGCCATGTGGCGGGTGTGAACTAACCCCCGCGGCAGTTTGCAGAGGCGTGCGCGGTGTTCTCGCTGGCCATGGCGGGGTGTGACCGACCCCCGCGGCAGTTTTCAGAGGCGTGCACTGTGTTCTCGCCGGCTGTGTGGCGGGTGCAGTACCGGGTGTGACTTGACTCCCCCGCGGCAGTTTGCAGAGGCGTGCGCGGTGTTCTCGCTGGCCATGTGGCGGGGTGTGACCTAACCCCCGCGGCAGTTTGCAGAGGCGTGCGCGGTGTTCTCGCTGGCTATGTGGCGGGTGTAGCACCGGGTGTGACCTGACCCCCGCGGCAGTTTGCAGAGGCGTGCGGTGTTCTCGCTGGCCATGTGGCGGGGTGTAGCACCGGGTGGACCTGACTCCCCGCGGCAGTTTGCAGAGGCGTGCGCGGTGTTCTCGCGGCCATGTGGCGGGGTGTGACCTACCCCCCCGCGGCAGTTTGCGAGGCGTGCGCGGTGTCCGCGGCCATGTGGCGGGGGACCGACCCCCCGCGGCAGTTTGCAGAGGCGTGCGCGGTGTTCTCGCTGGCCATGTGCGGGGTGTGACCTGACTCCCCGCGGCAGTTTCAGAGGCGTGCGCGGTGTTCTCGCTGGCCATGTGGCGGGGTGTAGCACAGGGTGGACCGACTCCCCGCGGCAGTTGCAGAGGCGTGCGCGGTGTTCTCGCTGGCCATGTGGCGGGGTGTGACCTGACCCTCCCGCGGCAGTTTGCAGAGGCGTGCGCGGTGTTCTCGCTGGCCATGTGGCGGGGTGTAGCACCGGGTGTGACCTGACTCCCCGCGGCAGTTTGCAGAGGCGTGCGCGGTGTTCTCGCTGGCCATGTGGCGGGGTGCAGTGCCGGGTGTGACCTGACTCCCCCGCGGCAGTTTGCAGAGGCGTGCGCGGTGTTCTCGCTGGCCATGTGGCGGGGTGCGGTGCCGCCCGGTCGACTGTCCAGACCTCCAGGCCAGCAGGCCTTCTGGAGCAGCCCCCGGCTGACGGCAGCAGCCTGCGGCCTGCTTTTCCTGGGATACTGCTGCCTGACGACAGCCGCCGCCCTCGTTCACCACTATGACGGGTCAGCAGGGGCGGCCACAGCTGGCGCTGTGTGGGGATGTTCATTTGTTATCAAATCGTTTGCTTTACTCCTATACGTTAGCCGGTCGTTTTTTGTTTTTTTGTTTTGTGTTTTTTTGTTTTTTTGCTGCCCTGGACCCTGACTTGGATAATTCGCTCTGTCTGATCGGGGGACAACGGCCAGCTCTTATGTCTGCACCACAGCCGCACCGGCTTCTAGTGTATCACGGTCTTATTTCGGTGGATATTTCCCGTGCATTCAGCGGCGGTTTCAATCAGCGAAGGGATGCTCAAACTTATTCGGCCGGCTGATTCAGGGACGTCTCGTCAGTAATTGGATGACGTGACTTGACAAGAATAACGATGATCGATACATTCCATCCGGATGAATGCGCTCTCAGCGGGATTTCATTATTAATCAAATTCGACAAGCCCAAGTGTATAAGATCGTTGCCGGGTAACAAATCCACTTCAGCAGTAACAGGAGAATCGTTAGTGGAGCGGGCGACTCGCTGCTGAAGTCCGCTCCTCCGCTTCTCCGCTACTTGCAGACTTTCTAAATGGTAGCGGAGCAGCGATAGCAGTTTCTATGACCAAAACGTGAAGGGCGGTAGCGGACTCATCAGAACGCAAACCCGCGACCGCTACCGATGGTCTGTTAAAGGAACTGCCACTGAGAAAATTAGAAGATTCTATTGAGAGCAATGTTTTTCTCCATCCCAAAATTTGAGGAGATTGCATGCGTGGTTTTTTTGTGATTTTGTTCCCATTTCATACAAGAGATCTGCTAATTTATTACGTAATATGCAGACAAGGAATAGTTTTCCTGAAATTGTATTTAACAAAATAAAATGCAATGCTTTGGTAGCGGCTTATTAGGGATGTATAATAAAACGATACGATAAAGTAGCGATAGTCGAGTAGCGGTGTTACGATTTTACACAGCTGCCTTGGTAGCAGTGACGGTTTCAGCTAACGAGGATAATAGAAGAAGCGATAACGGTCTCAAAAACTTGACGGCGGCGCTCACTCTCTGATCGTTAGATATCGGCTAGTTGGCAATAACGCAAGCGGGGTGTCATGCCACTAAACGGCGCCGCGTGACTTGTGTGACAGCTAATGGCACACGCGGGAAGAGTCGATCGCTGAAAATGTATTTTAGCCTCCAGAATAGACGCCATTAAACAAATTGTCCGCGGCTGGAAATGGAATAGGGCTGTAACTTGTCGCCAGCTCGACTGATTTGCATGGCTGGCGAATTGGATGGCCGACAGTGACCGAGTGGTCGCTGGTGGGCATGTTTGGAGTGCCGACTCATCGCTTCATCCTATATTGGTTTGTTCACCGCTGGTGGCGCTGGTAGCGAGTGAGACGATTTTTGCTGATTTTCTGAAAGGAAAATTGGGTTGTTTCACTTTCGCCATTGTTTTTCGCTGTTTTCGTGGGGCTAATGAGAACTTGTACCATGTATTTCATTTGTTTGCTCAATCATCCACGGGACACCCCATTTAAGGATAAAGTCAGCGTGCTAAAATAATCATCAATGAAGTAAAAATCATCAATGAAGTACAATCAATCATCACAACCATCAGTGAAATCATCAGTACAATCATCAGTGGAGTAAAAAGAGTGTCTTGCAGTGACATAGATCCCATGTTATTTGCAAAATGTAAGGGCCTCGTATTACCAGTTGGAGGCAAACAAGTTTATACGCAGATTTATAGATCTCTTATCAACCTGATTTATAATGGATTGCAACGGACCGGATCAAATGCACCAGCGCCAGCCGGCTACACTACCCCGACTCCTTTCAAATATCTCAATGCCTGCACCAGCACTGTCGAGGTTGCCAAGGTTAATTAAAGGTCGTATGGGAGTACTTAACATGAATCAGAATCCAAGTGGAATAAAATGTATTGGCGGCACAAAAATAACCGTGAGGGTAACTATATCAATCAATGTCAACCGGCTTCAATCAAGGATTCCCGTGGCACGCAATCCATACCTGTATTACCTAGTGCATTCCAGATATTCGGTGACGTAGATTTGCAAACACTGGGTCGGATTGTGAATTACCGGGCTGGAAAAAACAACGGAACACTTAAATCGATGCATCATATTTTTAGCTTGCAAAAATTCAAGGCCAAAACACAAAGCGGTTAAACCAGGAAAGAAGGGGGCTCTGAGGTCCTAAAGGGACCCCAGCAGCCGTCTGACATCCCCCATGGTCGAATCCTGGCTACGCCCGTGGTCCCAACAATCACCATGAACGCTTATCTGTCGCAAGTTGGCCTAATATCTACATGCACCTGATCCAAATACTGCACCTTGATAAAACGATTATGGGCTATTATCCGTCCTAGCTTTTTGTTTCCGAGTTTTGTGAGCCTGATACATTTACAAGTGCATTACCTATTAGTACTTCCTATTGGGCCACGTCGTTACTGCCATGTAGGTACAGTTTATTGCAACCCTCCTTTACCCCTGGGGGTTTCTCGGAAATGGCCCGTAAACGGCTGCAGCTTGGCTTGCTCCGCTTTGTATCACTTATATAACATTGAAAGCATATCTTTCGAAAGCAAATCATACATCCAGTATTCGAGGAGACAGGTTAGTATGCACCTTGTCAACTTAAAATCATGCCCTCGCTTCAGCACTCCGAAACATATCGAAATTATATTTGGGTCACATCAGATCACTGAGTTGTGACATTTCCAGAATCATGTAAGACAACCTTCTGTTTTAACACGCGCATTGACGGGGAGGGGCGGGTACCCGCCCCCTCAGGATTTTCGGAGAAAGCAGAAAAACGGCGGCGCGTAGCGCCGCCGTACTTGGCATACCTTTTCCCTCCTCAATTTTACAACTTCTGTGAAAATTTTAAGGTTAGGTCATCTCAGGTCAGGTCACCAGTACAGGTCAAGTGACCCGACCTCAAAAAAAGTTTAAGATAGCATAAGTCGGAGAACGGTGATCTTATCCAATTGAAACTCATATCGCATAATGGCCCCACCGAGTTCTCTAAAATGTGCTCCAGGATTTTTTATATCGATGACCTAAGGTCAGGTACGAGGCATAAACTCTCCATTGGAAATACATGGGAAAATGGTTTTTACGGAATAACTCAGTAACGGATGGTGATAGATCATTTATTTTAGCTGCATTAGACTCGCCTGGGCTTTGCGGTTCTAATGATATGCATTTTATCTAATTGGACCCTGACCTGACCTCAGGTCAGGTCAAATCCTTGGTTTGACCTAGCAAGGTCAAATTATATATCATTCGATTCGGCTTGCTAAGAGAATTCATATAGTGTAAGTCGTTTTGCTCTATCTTTACTTGTTCAGATGTAATAGCCGAAAAACTTAATTTACATGTTATCCCTATGACGGCATGTTTTGACCTCTCGTGACCTTAAATGTGACCTGACAAAAA
The DNA here is from genome assembly GCA_034440635.1 of Lepas anatifera. Lineage (NCBI taxonomy): Eukaryota > Metazoa > Arthropoda > Thecostraca > Lepadidae > Lepas > Lepas anatifera. The sequence goes on along the minus strand of JAOTON010001827.1, from coordinate 2,864,118 downwards.
ATGGCTTAAATATTTTCGATGGAGAAGTGGATGGGCTATCCAACGCCGTTTACCGTTTTTCGCTATCTACCGTGGTTCTTGAGATCTTAGGGGGGCGGGTACCCGCCCCCCCCGTCAAAGCAAAGGTGGCTCAGACCCCCGTCAATGCGCGTGTTATGGCTTTGCGCTACCTTTCCGTTGATGTAATTTGAATGTAAGGAATGCCAGGAGCTCAGTCAGCTGTTAAGTAATTTTCAGCGTTGAACTGGTATGTAGCCTCCAAAATTCAGCTTTGAAAATATTCCGTAGTAGCGAAGACTGACTATTTCGGGAGAATTTTCCTCTTGGCTATCTGTGAACTTATGCTCGCCTCATTTGCCTACTTGGTGGGTCACATATATGTGTGGTAAATGGCTCCAAACACATATGATAAGGCTCAAACGAAAATTTAGATTTACCGTGATTGGCAAGAGTCAGGTATTAGGTATGACCTGGAAGGTGACCTGATGGTTGAATGTTATACAAATTGTCATTTCTCTCTGTAATTTCTGGACAAATTTCTCTCGGTACAAGGTGAGGGTAGCAAAAATCTGAAAAGGTGCGAGTCTTGACGGGTAGCGATAACAACTTCATTCCATTCAAAGGATGGCTTTGATACCCCTGCCCCGGCGACATGACGGTGCAGTGACAGTAGCCTGATGTCTGCAGAGTGGCGACGGAGGACCGAGCCGTGCTGGGCGGCGCCGGCCTGCGCTGGGCCGCCCTGGTGGTCGGCTGCTGTGCCGTCTGCTCGCTGTGCCTGCTGTTGGTGGAGCTGTCGGCGCCGCTGTCGTCACAGCTGGAGGCGCTGGCCGAGGACGGCCTGCTGCCCGCCGTCCTCTCCACAGCAGCCGCGTCAGCTGCACTGCCCGCCCTGCTCACCAGCCTGGCGGCTGCGCTCGTCAGCACGCTGCAGCTGCTGCGGACGGCTGCCAGCTGTCAGCTGCTGCTGGCAGCTGCCGTGCTGGTCAGGGCGGTGATGGAGCGGCACGCCGCCACTGAGCTGGTGAACGTGGTGCTGACGCGCCACGCGCCGCTGCGCCGACTGAAGGCGGGACTGGGAGCGCTGCCGGTCCGTCTGCAGCACGGTGTGGCCATCATCGGCTCTGGTGACGTCACCGGGCTTCTGCCTCCCAGCGGTGACGTTTCGGCCGATTGTTGTCGGTTGAACGGCGCGCCCGCACGTCCAGCAGGTGCATGTGCGGTGTGCGAGAGGAGCTTCCGGGGAGGTCCCGTGGAGTTGCTGGACGACGACTCGGATTGCGAGTCCGAGTTCGGCTCTGATCTCACCGACGATACCGACATCGACGCCATCGTGGCAGAGTACCGGCACACAGTTCAGGTGAGCTAACCTCACCAGGTCGTTTTTTATGTGTCGACTAAATCGCTTTTCGGCTCTTTCTAGAGCGGTTAAAATATGTTTCAAAGGTTTTTTCACCGAAAAGTTTATTGGACGTTAAATAGCGTGACTCCTCGGATCCGGGATGCAAAGTGGGGCAACTTTACTGTGATTATGTATTCAGGCACAGCCCTTTATCAAAATATTCGTTAGACAATAATTATCATTTATTCATCACATATAAGTGAAGGGGGCTTACCCCCAGTAAAAGCTCAAGTCAGGGATAACATTATCAGATTACCTAAGATTACATACAAGACACATGTTAAGAAACAAGTCGAGACAAAAAGTAAGTACAAGATAAAAATATATAAAACAAAATTCTAAAAAACATTAAAAATAGATATGTAACGGGCAAAAATGAAATAAAATGAAATAAAATAAATGGTAGGTTCCTACTGCCTAAAATATTTCCGAACTTGAGATTTCAACTGACCTGATGATATTCTAAATGGAAAGCAAATGGGCAGGTGAGCATAAAATCAACAATATTCTGGCTACCTCTAACCCACGCATCGTATCCACGAAACGCCAAAAGGAGGCTTATGGTGGACTTTTCTTTTATTTCAGCTAGTCACTATATTTTTATTAAAGATACCTTGCAATATTATTTGAATTGGGTACTCAATAATTTGCTATATGCTGGCTGCAGCTAAGGTGCTAACGATAGCTCAGGGGCTCCGGTAGTGTGGAGGAAGAGCATTTGACTTTTACCTCACTGACCCGGGTTCAAATCTTCGGGCAGGTCTTCTGCATAGGTCGTTCCAATCCCCATAATACCCTCCCAACAGAGAGAGTTGGTGACTGCAATCACTGACTGCACTCCAACCTTGGTATATTTATAATTTCAGCGCGATGCACGCTTTTGCACGTCTCTTTTATGTGGAGATGTTTGAGCCTATTAATTTCCTAGTACCGAAATCCCGTAAATCATGCCCGAGGTTTTCCAAACACCCGGCTCTCACACTGACCAAAGACTTGCACACCCACGGATGAATTCGAACAATATTTCAGTTCTGTGTTCTACTTCAGTACTGGAGAGGATTTTCTTTCGGCTCATCGTGGAATATCTAAGCTGTTATCGTATGATAGGTATGTACCTATAATACCACTTTGCACAGCAGTGTTAGCTATCACTTCTTGATCTTCAAAGACATGGGCCCACCACATCAAAACTAACGGCATAAAATGAGAAAGTTATTCAGGGCGAAAGAGCGAAAGATGGAAACACAATTAATCGGAATGACGTGATAAGTGGAGTATGAAGACAATGGAAAACTATTTCGATGACGAAGACTTACAAAACAAGCTGAAAGCGCTCTAAAACGAATATGTCACCGAGTGGAGAAACCTTATTGGAAACACAATTGGTACGAGAGAATTTATGAGAGAAATGTTTCGTATAGTTCCTAGAGCATGAGATGTTGACGCGTCGGTCACCCTCACATGATTGGATGCAGGTTTCTTTCTAGGAAGACCTCTGTGCTAGCATTGTGTCTGGAGGTCGACATGAAGGCATGGAGACAGCGGCCTACAACTCAGATCTCCGGATTTGTCACGTGATCGCCCACGCGGGACGCCGTGCAGTCGCACTGTGTTTCTCCGTGCGAACGCACTGACCTTTAGGAGACCTCTGTTATTCATTGAAGTGGTCGGAGCAGAAGAGATATTGACTGTGCCGAGGCGGAGAGGAATGGTCTTGCTGAATTTCACGTTTCGTCGGTCACAGAACGTGGGGGCGGGAAGGATGTGCCTATATATATATATATATATATATATATATATATATATATATATATATATATATATATATGGAGGTGTATGCACTTAAACCTATAGATCTTTCCATGGGTAGAGATCCCGGAGGGGTTGGGGGGTCAGGACCCCCTGATTTTGAAATCGAGAGAACCTGGGGGGTCAGCCCGGGTGATACACGTTCTGCTCTCACAAAATATTTTCTGACCCATGAGTAATAATGGTTGAATTCGAGGCATTTGTGGGATTGACTGAGTCATAATTTGACCTATCTGTCCTTTTGCATCTTCTTTGAGGGTTACTGGAGATCAGGGGCAGCGCCACGGCTTTCCATCACGACTCTGCGTCAGGAACAGTACGGGTCCCTGGGCTTATCTAAGGTCCCTCAAAATCTGCGATGGTCTCAAAATATAAGTCTGAATTTTAAAGCCTATAAGTAAAAAAATGTAACCAATTTTTGAAATTCATTCACCAATTAACGCGCTCCTGCGTTCACTCGAATGTGGCCGAGTAGCGCATTCTGGCGGCGAACAGTTCTCCGGCCACCTTGGAAAAATAGGTGGGGCACTTTAAGACCTCCTGAACTTTGCGTGTTAAGGTCTCCGAGCGGTGTCAGGACCCCTGAGCTGGTATGAGCCCCTGAGTTGAGTTGGCGCTCCTTGAGCTGATACAGGGTCTCTTAAAGTGACTGAGCCTCTGAACTGGTGTGGAACCCCCGCTTTGGTGTTGCCTCCTCCCCCATCCCCCCTGAGCTAGCTCCTTTAGTAGTTTTGGGATCCTGTGAAGATAAGCCGGTCTGCGTCCCCTGAAATAGACTAAAGCCTCCAACTGGCTTGGGCCTCTGGGATGGTGTGGGCCCTTCAGCTAGTCTAGCCCTTCAGCTGGTCTGGGCTCTTTACATGGTTGGGTTGCCTGCAGTGATCTTGAGAACCCTGGGCTAAACTGGACCCCTATGAGTTGGGGCATGAACCCCTGAGTTCATCGTGGGCCCCTTATCTGGTCCGTGGCCCCTGAACTTCAGATGGTCTTCGGATCCCTGACCTGGTTTGCATCCCTGAGTTGAATTTTTACCTCCTGAGATCAAAGTTTTGCACGGGCGCTTGGGCTGTTCTGGGCCGGCTTATCTTGAGACACATGGGCTGATATGGACCCGTGTGTCGACACGGGGATCCCTGAGCTCTTTGGGGACTTTTATCTTGTCTTACCCTCCTAAATTGGTACGGGGCCTCCCCAGGCGTTTTTGGGACGCCTGAGATGTTCTGGAAGCAGTGAGATGTTCTGGGACCCTTGGGTTGGTTTTATGCCTACTAAGATGGAGCTTCACTAGGGGCCCCAGAGCTTTTCTGGGGCTCTTGAGAAACTTTTGCACGGGAGGTTCTAAACTTGAGCTTGAGGCCCCTCGGTATCGTCGTCTGAGTTTTTCTGAACCCCTTAAGTGACTGTGGGGTCCCTGAACAGGCCTGGGCCCGCTGAGTTGTTGGTGGGTCCTCAGACGTGATATTGAGTCTCTTCAGCTAATCTGGGGCACCTTTAGATAACCAGGCCCCCACACTGATCTTGAAACCCATGTGTTGGCACTGGAGCGCACTGAGCTTGTTGGGACACGTTAACTGGTATCAGCTGGTCTTGGGCACCCTAAGTTGGTTTTGAGCCGCCGGAGAGGGAGTTCGCACGTAGCCCCTGAACTGTTCTGGGACGTTGAGAGGATATTGCACATGAGCTTACTGGCTGGGCCTTAGACCCTGAGCTGACTCAGGGGCCATGAACTGATCCAGGGCCCCTGAAAGGATTTACTTAGGAGGTCCATGGCTTGGTCAAATAGCACCTATGTGGATTGGTGTCCCTTGTGCTGGTAAGGGCCCCTGAGGTGATATTGGGCCCTTCAAACGGGTATGGGTATCTTAGCTTGTCCGGGCCTGCTGTGCTAGGTCCCTTAAAATTGTCAGGGGCCCAACTGGTCTGGCCCCCTGAGCTTTTCTGGGCCTGCTGAGCTGATTTAGGGCCCTCGCAGTGGGTCTGGCCCCCTGAGCTGACCTGAGGCCCTTTCTGATGGTCAGGGTCCCCTCGCTGATCTTGAAACCCTGGTGCTGGAACTGGCACTTTTTTGAGCCGTCAGGGGCCCCTTATCTGGCCTGGAATCTCTTAACTGGTATGACCCATCTCAGCTGATCTTGGGCCCTCTGAGTTGGGCTTGGGCCTTCTGAGAGTTTTCCAAGGGGTCCCTGGGCTGATATGGGATTCTGAGAGGGTATTATACAGAAGCTTACTGCTTTTTTCTTTGGGCGCAAGCTGGTTTGGGGTCACCTTAGCTGGTGAGGGTCCCTGAGAGGAACTACATGACTCGGTCCTATGGCCCCGAGCTGGATCAGTGTCCCTTGAACTTACAAGAGCCCCCTGGGTTGTTATCGGGTCCGCTTGACGTATGAGCCCCTTTGGCTTGTTTGCAGCCCCTTGTGTTTATCTGGGCTCCGTGGGGTCGTCCAGGCACCCAGCTGGTCTAGCCCTCTTAGTTTGTATGGGTCTCCTGGGCTTCTATTGGATCCCATCAACGTGTCTACGCCCCCTGAGTTGAAGCTTGGCCCCCTGAGGTAGTGTTGGACCCCTTGAGCTTATTTAGGACTTGCTCAGATGGTTAAGCCCCTGCGCTGATCTTGGGACCCCTGTGTTGGCGTTGGCCTCCTGAATTGACGTTGGACCTCCTGAGAGGGAGTTTCGCAAAAGGCGTCTGGGCTGTTCTGGGTCCTTGGGAGGGTATTGCACAGGAACTTACTGGAGTGATATTGGGGCTCAAGCTGGTTTTCGGCCCTTGAGCTAAAAGGGCCCCTGAGGTAGAATGTTAAAGAAAGTCCTGAGCTAGCTTACGGACCCTACGGGGAATTATGTAAGAGGTTCCTAACTTGGTCTTGGGGCCCCTAGCTGGATTGGTGTCCATTGAAGTGGCAATGGGCTCAATTAACTAATATTGATCCAATTAGTCTGTCTGGGCACATTGTGCTGATCTGGGGCTCCCCTGAACTTGTTGGGGCCCTCAACTCGTCTGACACCCTGAGTGGGAGATGTACCCATTTAGCTGGCCTGGGCCCACTAAAAATTGAATTTTCAGAGGTCTTCTGACTTGATTTAGGGATCCCTGAGTCAGTGAAGGGCCCCTGAGAGACCAAATTGGGCGTCGGTGTCGTGATCATGTCATGATCCGTCTCGTGTAAAAATCATACCATCATACGGTTTCACTCGGTATTTATAGGCTTTGCTCGAATTCTAGTGTCTTCATTTTCTTACCAAAAACACCCACTCCTGCGGCCCCGACCGGACCAGGACCCACCCTGGTTTGAAAAGAGATCTCCACCCCTGGATCCTTCTATCTGTCCGGTATAATACTGCATCTCCGATTGGCTTCCTGCAGGCTGTTTTAGCTTCGTTCTTCGTCAAGGCAATAAGTTGTAAAGTTTCAGCTGTTAATGCTTCACCGATTCCAGCATTTGTCGACCATCCTAACTACATTAGTGGAGCAGAAACAATGGCATTGAAGCTATGGGATAATTATAGCTTATATTCTGAGTATTAGATATTGTATCAGTGCTGTCAGCTCCCCCGTCCGGTGCCAAGTGGTGGCCATTGCAGCGGACCCGGCCTTACTGGTCGACGCAGCTTGTGACATGTTTACTCGCCTCTGATGAAAACGGATCATCATAATCCCAACGACTCCATCAGTATGCGCCGAAAACACGCGCCCTAGAAGCCACTCCTGTCGCCATAAATCCAATTGTTTTACGGAGACAAAGCAGCACACTGTTCAAGCGTGTACTCCGCAACGGCACAGTGGCCGGAAACGTGAGCCTATTCGTCTTCTCAATTTTTCCACGGCTTAGGATGTGTTTACCGACAGAAATTTGTGTTTTTAGTGGCTAATCTTTCAGCTCTTCATTGCTCTCAAAAGGCTAAAACACCGAGTCATCCACTTCAATCGATGTTTCAATGAAAAATAAATAAAAACAGTGCTACGGTATTGTGCGCTTCAGATACATCGTTCACATTCCTGATATTATTGAAATATGCAATAAACTGAAACCTGGTATCACAGCGGAACAAAACCCATGAAATTTGATGCTACTGCAATGCTTTATTTTTAATTTCCCTCAATCTAGACATCTAGACGCAAGCATACGGTTGCGATCACTGACTACTTAGATTCTTCACTATTCCTTTTATCAGCGCTCTATGTAATTGGAGTTTTCGAGCCGTGAACAAAGGCTCAAACGGTGCATTGAAGCATGTGATCTCCGGATCGTCCGTAAATTACAGCCGGTTGCCGAGGCAGGCACGGCTTGTTGCCGCCCCAGGATTGTAGACAGTGCAGCTGTATATGCAACAACAACCGGGCATAACTTACGAAGTTGAAGAAACGCCTAACTTCCTGGTTTCTCAATTTTTATCAAATAAAGGGAACGAGAATGAACTAAGTTGACCAGGCAAATGAATTGTATTACCTTTACTGATACAAAACACCTGATAAGTTTCGGCATTCCACAATCTTCTTGGACTCCAAGAAGATGGCGGAATTCCGAAACTTGTCGGAACATCAAGACACCATACTGTTTTGTATTACCAAAAGTAGTACGATTCATTTTCCTGGTCAACTTAGTCCATTCCGTTTCCCTTTATTCGATTAAAAAAACAGCTGGGCGTCAGCTGATAGCGGCAGTCCGCCCATTACCGCAACAGGCGCGGGCCGGGCAGAGCGCTAGTGAGATTAGACACGGCCTCCTGGCCCGCCGGCCCATTATTGGCACTCACCACGGCCGGCCGCGAACTCTCCGAACCTGCCGCCTCTTACGCGGCCGTTGGAGACGAACAGGTGCTGCGTTTGTACAGGACTTGGAATGACTATCGAATTTTGAATAATTTTGTGTTCAAAACATTATTCGGCTTAGACTGTTTATTTTTATTTTTATTTTGACTTTTGTTTTGTTTGTTTGTTTAGGTTATCTTTAGACAATTTGACATTGAGATGCGTGGCGATTTTCATATTCTAGGGCACTGGCGGATCCTGGACTTCATTTCGGAGACGCTAGGGGCTCGAGCCTCCCTTGCCATTGCCTCGGAACACCCTCCGGCTATGCATTAACAGGCACTCTGACATTTCGGGGTTGAGCCCCTTAGCCCCCTCCCCTTGTACCTGCCACTGTTCTGGGGGTCGTCGGCACCGACGGGGTCAAGGGTGCAGATTTTTTAGTAGAAACAAATAATCTGATTTAGACCAAATCAGATGCATCGGCGGCCTGTTCCCGCATTTCCCAGTCCTCGCTGGTGATAAGTTACCCCGTCTGGCTGCGGGAGCTATGTATGTCCGCATTTGTCACACAGAGAACCGCAGTGGGCTTCATATGGTGGCTCTACTCCTTCCCAAGGGCCCGAGCTGGCTGCCTCAGCTGGAATTAAACTTAAAGGCACATGATTGTTTCAGAAGGGCTCTAATGGCCACATTTGCTCCATATGTGTTCAAACTCAGGGACGTAGGGCACTTTTGGCCGAGGGGCGCATGCACAGTGGGAGCGCACTATTCACTGGTCAAGGGCACTTTGGCACCAATGAGAGGCGCAGTCAGTTATCGACTACGCTCCTTGCCCAGTTGATATATTTTTGCTATCTTGAAGCTTCACTCCTTGGTGAGATCACAGATTCATCAACGATGTTTCCCATTCACATATGTTACCTATTCACATTCACCATGTTAGCCCTTGGGCACCAATAGCATTCATAGCTCACGATATCCAGGGATTCTCACTCCGGTTTCTGAGCATGTTACCCAACGCTCAAACATGCATAAAAACTGGGCACCGGTTCGAAGTTTGGGTTTCAATGTCCACACGGACAGAAAGTTGGAGGGAAACCGCCTCCGTCGTCACTCGCGCTTCCTATACCCACGCACCATTGCAAGGCGGTAGGTCTCGTACAAAAGCTGCAGTCATCCCATTAATATGCATCTTATTTCTGGTGTTTTTCCCTCCCGTAAGATATGCCCCCTGCAATTTTGTCGATTGGTCCTGTCGGACGTTTCTGACATTGAACACGCGAACAGTAAGGACCCTCATTAACATATTCTTCCATTGCAAATTTCTTCTAGCAAGTGTCCAAGATCCAGAGCAGCACTCGGTGGCATTACCTGATTGGAGCTTGAGTATTTGGGCCAGAATCTAGCTTTGAACATAGTGGTCGCATACTTTGGCTAGATCTGAGATATCGAGCTCATGTAGTCCTGAAATTACTTCTTCAGCCGAATGCTCTCCCCTTTTGGCCGTGTCCATGTGAGGTATCTTCAGTTTACACTGTTTGCCAGGCCAGCAATAATCGATGGCAGAGATCACTCCAAGACAAGGATTGTTTGCAAATCGCTTGACGTGACTCATGTTGCACCTCTTAATGTCTGAAGTGATCTTGATAAGAATAAGGTGTTTCTGAGCAGTGGCGGATTTAGGACTTCAGTTCAGGGGGCTAGAGGGCTGGAACTACCTCTGCCATTGCCTCAGAATAGCCTCCGGTTATGCATTAAATATAGGCACTCGGACATTTCAGGGGGCTAGGGGGCTTAAACCCCCCAGGATCCCGGTTGTATCCGTAACTGTTTTTGGGTAGGAGCAGAATGCTTTGGACAGCGTTCCGCGATTGAAAAAATGGACTCGACGCAATAACAGGAAGCCTAGCTCTAATCAGTTAGCGTTGATTGGATCAAAACAGACCAGAGTTTCAGACTCTGGTTCAGACTTTTTCTATTGTTTTTCCAAAGTTTTCGCTTCCAATTGATTCCAGGCCTGAAGACGCAGTTAGAACGTTACGCTTGCAATGACCTTCGATGGGCATGTCCAATCGGTTTCCAATTTGCAAAATCACTTACAAGTGTTTTCTTACTTTATCTACGATCACGCTTGATACACTCCTCAGAATGGATTCTGAGAGTGCGCTGCTATATGGTTTGAAGCTGATGAAATTATTGCCATTGTATATTCCTGTTAGCACTGGCTCGTTTCGTTCCAGCAGGGCTCAGGTGCACTCCGCCTCCAGCCCCGACAGCCACGCTGAAATAGGCCGCCAGCGCCAATGTTGTCGCTCTTTCTGCCTCGCCAGTGCGGAGGGCGAGGTAAAACGCTCCATTTACTGCGCGCCAAACAGCGGTGGGAAAGGTGTCGGTGGATCAAAAAACATTCGAAGGCAATAACCACACAAGTGGTATTTGTTTGTTGTAAAATTTGAATAGGGCCCAATGATTTTTCTAAAATTATGCATACGAATGGGAATAAGGTATGGTCCTTGCAGTGAGGAGCACTGATAAATCGGCACACAATATCACAGTTGTTACTTTGCCATTCAGCTATTCATAGGACTGCTGTTGGGTATATTTTATATCAGTGTTGGAAAGTGAAACGCAGATGAGCAGCGATGTTAAGGCTTTCGACGGACAGGCAAGCGCAAGTGCTGGTAAACCAATTTAAAACCGAAATTCTTGTACATTTTGTTAGGACAAATGACCTTATCAGAGTACTGCAAGTCGCTCCTCAATCCATTCACTAAAATGTCTACCTGGCATCTTTATTATCATTTAGACCAGGGCTCATCTTCGTAGGAGCTAATTCCTTGAAACTGTTGTAACTCAATCAGATTACCGATTGCTTTTATTATAATTGTAACGGTAAAGCATTTCTCATCCTCTAAATATATAGACTATAAAATCGAGACAAAGCATGCTTAAATCAAATGACTGTTTATACTTGGTTTCAGAAAAATATGGGGGTTTCTGGGCCCCTCCTCTTCCCCCTCCCCTTTGTCAGCAATCGTCCGCAAAACCCTTCTACCTTCGTCAGCAATCGTCAGAAATTGCCAGAATCCCCTCTCGTCAGGATAACTTTCGTCAAGCTCGAAAATTCCAGAGGTGTAAAAACGTCAAAAGACTTCGAAAGTGTAACGAGCAAAAGCTAAAAAAGAGTGCATCGATTACATCGGGCTTTTATTCAGACACACATTTGCTTTGATCTTTCTGGATAGCTACTGCTGAAGGCCTTGGAGAACCATTGGTAAAGTTTGTTGCCATGGTACATTACTACAATAATAATACTGGCTTATGTCTGAATCAGAAGAAACACAGTTAACTTCTGTACTGGAGGAAAACAATGTGATTATATAAATAATTTTATACGCATTAACTAGACAGGCGGATTTTATAAACTGACAAATTGAAAGGATCAACACATCTATTTGGGCCCTAATCAGGCCTGCACAGCTCTCGCTCCATAAAAATTCCAGGTCGGCCGATTATTTGTCCTCTACTTTGGAAATACCATTCAATCGTCCACTTTAGTCTTGATTGGAAACATAGCGCTCTTTCTTTCGATATCTTATCATCCTACAGGATGTAATGCCAGCTGGAGGTGAAGTTGACACGACAAGGACAAATTGAGCCGTTGAAGGAAGAACAACATATCTTAACAATGCTCCGCTGATGTTCCCCTTCACATCCACTCCCCCGTCAGCGATCGTCAGGCACAGCCAGACTCCCTGCCCCTTCGTCAGCGAAAGTCAGCAAATTCCAGATCCTCTCCCTTCTCCGGTCATTGACATAGAACCGCCTAACTGCAGCCGGCTCAGCACCCGAGCTCTCAAACGTGGCGTAGCGAACCGCCACTTTTGGGACACACATAAGAGAGAGAGAGAGAGAGGGGGAGGTATATATATATATATATATATATATATATATATATATATATATATATATATATATATATATATATATATATATATATATATATATAAAGAGAGAGGTTATATACATATATATATATATATATATATATATATATATATATATATATATATATATATATATATATATATATGTATATAACCTCTCTCTCCCTCTCTCTCTCTCCCTCTCCCTCTCCTCTCTCTCCCTCTCCCTCTCCCTCTCCCTCTCTCTCTCCTCTCTCTCTCTCTCTCTCTCTCTCTCTCTCTCTCTCTCTCTCTCTCTCTCTCTCTCTCTCTCTCTCTCTCTCTCTCTCTCTCTCTCTCTCTCTCTCTCTCTCTCTCTCTCTCTCTCTCTCTCTCTCTCTCTCTCTCTCTCTCTCTCTCTCTCTCTCTCTCTCTCTCTCTCTCTCTCTCTCTCTCTCTCTCTCTCTCTCTCTCTCTCTCTCTCTCTCTCTCTCTCTCTCTCTCTCTCTCTCTCTCTCTCTCTCTCTCTCTCTCTCTCTCTCTCTCTCTCTCTCTCTCTCTCTCTCTCTCTCTCTCTCTCTCTCTCTCTCTCTCTCTCTCTCTCTCTCTCTCTCTCTCTCTCTCTCTCTCTCTCTCTCTCTCTCTCTCTCTCTCTCTCTCTCTCTCTCTCTCTCTCTCTCTCTCTCTCTCTCTCTCTCTCTCTCTCTCTCTCTCTCTCTCTCTCTCTCTCTCTCTCTCTCTCTCTCTCTCTCTCTCTCTCTCTCTCTCTCTCTCTCTCTCTCTCTCTCTCTCTCTCTCTCTCTCTCTCTCTCTCTCTCTCTCTCTCTCTCTCTCTCTCTCTCTCTCTCTCTCTCTCTCTCTCTCTCTCTCTCTCTCTCTCTCTCTCTCTCTCTCTCTCTCTCTCTCTCTCTCTCTCTCTCTCTCTCTCTCTCTCTCTCTCTCTCTCTCTCTCTCTCTCTCTCTCTCTCTCTCTCTCTCTCTCTCTCTCTCTCTCTCTCTCTCTCTCTCTCTCTCTCTCTCTCTCTCTCTCTCTCTCTCTCTCTCTCTCTCTCTCTCTCTCTCTCTCTCTCTCTCTCTCTCTCTCTCTCTCTCTCTCTCTCTCTCTCTCTCTCTCTCTCTCTCTCTCTCTCTCTCTCTCTCTCTCTCTCTCTCTCTCTCTCTCTCTCTCTCTCTCTCTCTCTCTCTCTCTCTCTCTCTCTCTCTCTCTCTCTCTCTCTCTCTCTCTCTCTCTCTCTCTCTCTCTCTCTCTCTCTCTCTCTCTCTCTCTCTCTCTCTCTCTCTCTCTCTCTCTCTCTCTCTCTCTCTCTCTCTCTCTCTCTCTCTCTCTCTCTCTCTCTCTCTCTCTCTCTCTCTCTCTCTCTCTCTCTCTCTCTCTCTCTCTCTCTCTCTCTCTCTCTCTCTCTCTCTCTCTCTCTCTCTCTCTCTCTCTCTCTCTCTCTCTCTCTCTCTCTCTCTCTCTCTCTCTCTCTCTCTCTCTCTCTCTCTCTCTCTCTCTCTCTCTCTCTCTCTCTGTAGAATCACCCTGTCATTTTCTCTGTGACTGTCCTTCGGCGGGCGGCCGCGACACCTGACGGCCGTCTCCAGTTTCAGACTGGGTCCGGTCCGGAGTCCCTGGTGGGCAGGGAGCCGACAGCCGGCTCCGCACGCCGGGTCACTCTCTGTCTGGTGGGCGTCTGCACGGCCTCGGGCCTGGCCGGACTGGCCCTGTTCGCCGGAGGCGGCTCTCCGCAGCCGTTACAGTCGCTGTTCGCCGCTGCCATGGTCGTCGTCACTCTGGTCATGGTGACCATTGTTAACAGGTGGGTGCGCTGATCTTTGTGGATGTGTGATTGACTGCTGTGTTGTATTCGCTTTTGCAAATTATAGCAGATCTTCAAGGCGATCTTTGTTGTTGGAAATAAGCAGATTGAATGATTTGCTATTTTTTCTGCCTTTTTCCCGGGATTTCGTCTGGGCTGGCGGCTGCACACACTGCCTGCCCTTTGAGAAGGACACGATAGGTCCTGTTGCGTCATTCAGGGACTACTCTTTGTATCATCGTCTCAAGCCACTAAATGGAGTAATTTTGCCTTCTTTGTCCCATCCCTCCCCCTGCACACAAGCGCATACACACACGCACAGCTCTGCGTATTCTCTCTAGCATATCTAGCATCTCTCTAAAATATCTAGCAACAGGATGTGAGTTGGCGGCGCGGCACGACTCCGGTGGATCTGTTCGTGAACCATGGCGGGGCCACGGAGGGCACACGAACTGCCTCCTTCAAATAAGACAGTTTAGCACTAACCCTGTGCTGTCGACTGGAAAAAACTGGTTGAGAAGTCGATCTAGCTTCCTCCCATCCTGTTTCTCACTGCTACCGCGGTAAACGACAACAATGACCACAATTGTCGTCATCATTATTGGCGGTTTGCTTGTACTCCCGACCACTGAACACCATTATTGGATACCACTAGCGGCTTTAAACAGAGGCGGAGCCAGGCAGTGCACCCTTTGACAAATTTGCACTGGGGGAACAAGGAAGGCAATGGACACTATGAGGGTTCAAAAGGCACTATGAGGTCCGATCACACCAGGTCCAGGGCCCGATTCCGTCCTCACGCTGAAATAGTCTTGTGACATTTCAGCGTCAGCCAGACTAACACGCTGAAGTCGTCTTGTGACATTTCAGCGTCAGCCACACTAACACGCTGAAATCGTCTTGTGACATTTCAGCGTCAGCCACACTAACACGCTGAAGTCGTCTTGTGACATTTCAGCGTCAGCCACACTAACACGCTGAAATCGTCTTGTGACATTTCAGCGTCAGCCATCACTAACACGCTGAAATCGTCTTGTGACATTTCAGCGTCAGCCACACTAACACGCTGAAGTCGTCTTGTGACATTTCAGCGTCAGCCGCCACTAACACGCTGAAGTCGTCTTGTGACATTTCAGCGTCAGCCACACTAACACGCTGAAGTCGTCTTGTGACATTTCAGCGTCAGCCACACTAGCACGCTGAAGTCGTCTTGTGACATTTCAGCGTCAGCCACACTAGCACGCTGAAGTCGTCTTGTGACATTTCAGCGTCAGCCACACTAACACGCTGAAATCGTCTTGTGACATTTCAGCGTCAGCCACACTAACACGCTGAAGTCGTCTTGTGACATTTCAGCGTCAGCCACACTAACACGCTGAAGTCGTCTTGTGACATTTCAGCGTCAGCCACACTAACACGCTGAAATCGTCTTGTGACATTTCAGCGTCAGCCACACTAACACGCTGAAATCGTCTTGTGACATTTCAGCGTCAGCCACACTAACACGCTGAAGTCGTCTTGTGACATTTCAGCGTCAGCCACACTAACACGCTGAAATCGTCTTGTGACATTTCAGCGTCAGCCACCTAACACGCTGAAATCGTCTTGTGACATTTCAGCGTCAGCCACACTAACACGCTGAAATCGTCTTGTGACATTTCAGCGTCAGCCACACTAACACGCTGAAATCGTCTTGTGACATTTCAGCGTCAGCCACACTAACACGCTGAAGTCGTCTTGTGACATTTCAGCGTCAGCCACACTAACACGCTGAAATCGTCTTGTGACATTTCAGCGTCAGCCACACTAACACGCTGAAGTCGTCTTGTGACATTTCAGCGTCAGCCACACTAACACGCTGAAATCGTCTTGTGACATTTCAGCGTCAGCCACACTAACACGCTGAAGTCGTCTTGTGACATTTCAGCGTCAGCCACACTAACACGCTGAAATCGTCTTGTGACATTTCAGCGTCAGCCACTAACACGCTGAAATCGTCTTGTGACATTTCAGCGTCAGCCACCTAACACGATTAAATCGTCTTGTGACATTTCAGCGTCAGCCACACTAACACGCTGAAATCGTCTTGTGACATTTCAGCGTCAGCCACACTAACACGCTGAAATCGTCTTGTGACATTTCAGCGTCAGCCACACTAACACGCTGAAATCGTCTTGTGACATTTCAGCGTCAGCCACACTAACACGCTGAAATCGTCTTGTGGCATTTCAGCGTCAGCCACACTAACACGCTGAAGTCGTCTTGTGACATTTCAGCGTCAGCCACACTAACACGATTAAATCGTCTTGTGACATTTCAGCGTCAGCCACACTAACACGCTGAAATCGTCTTGTGACATTTCAGCGTCAGCCACACTAACACGCTGAAATCGTCTTGTGACATTTCAGCGTCAGCCACTAACACGCTGAAATCGTCTTGTGACATTTCAGCGTCAGCCACACTAACACGCTGAAGTCGTCTTGTGACATTTCAGCGTCAGCCACACTAACACGCTGAAATCGTCTTGTGACATTTCAGCGTCAGCCACACTAACACGCTGAAATCGTCTTGTGACATTTCAGCGTCAGCCACACTAACACGCTGAAGTCGTCTTGTGACATTTCAGCGTCAGCCACACTAACACGCTGAAGTCGTCTTGTGACATTTCAGCGTCAGCCACACTAACACGCTGAAATCGTCTTGTGACATTTCAGCGTCAGCCACACTAACACGCTGAAGTCGTCTTGTGACATTTCAGCGTCAGCCGCACTAACACGATTAAATCGCCTATGACGCATCTAAGGGCGGGAAAGTGAATGGTGGCGGCTTCGCTCAACCAGGCCAACAGTTTAGTGACAGTTGTCGGTAAGGGCGGGATGACTAGCGAGGGTGGAGCCTCCTTCACAGTTTTTGTTTAAGCTGCTAGGATTGCCGGTCGTGCGGTGGTATCCGGCTGATCGATGCACCGTGTGACGCGCAGCTACATGTAGAAGTACCTGCCTATTTTACGTATGCGCTCAATAAAAATGTATGCACAGTTCGCACATTTTCTATGTTGCAGCGCCGGAAGTGGAAAGGGAGACAGTTTAGAAAAGCGGGCTTGTTCATCCACTTTAGTTTTCTTATAGTTTTCTGTTGTTATGAGAGCTAAGAAAAACCCAGAGCTGCTATTTTCTTATGACTGTTGTCATGCAAACAGGGAAACTAAAACTGAAATCATTTTTGGATACATAACTTTCCACTACTCTGGGTTTTTGCAATGACAGCAGCTTTTTCTTCTTAAGGTATTTTGTGTGAATAGGTCAAGATGTTCTTTTGATACCTCGTGGCGTGATTCCAAGTTTTTAACAATATTCAAAGCATTACTCCTGGTGGAAAAAGTATCACCGTATTTTTCGACTCTGTTGACTAATTCTGTTCCACCTGAGGAACTTTTTTTAAGGCAAAATGATGTCGTAAGCTGGGGAGTTATCTTGACAAGAAATGGAAAAAAGTGAAACAGCGATGGGGTCACATTTTTTCTTAACGGTAAGCTCCCAGGATGTAAAGCGAGATAAGTCACGGTTTAGCTTTATCTGACAATCTTATAGTGATTCCTACTGTTCATACAGCTCTTTCCCTGCATCCGATTTGGCCCGTGGCATCACCATCGGAAGGGGGTGGCGGCCGGATGGCACTGTTTTAGAGAAATGGACGGCCGTCCACTTTTAGCCACCAATTCCATAAAAAACCCTTTGCTGCACTAAGCCTGTAATAAAGGTAGACTTGATGAATGGAAGCCTGCTTCAACATTTAAGTGAGGCTCCAGCGCTATTGTAATGGGCCCTTTCTTTTTTAAAAGGAGCCCACACAACAAACAAATATTTATATTGAGAGCAGAGGCTGTCCCGGCGATGTTAAATACAGCTTGCTCTCTATGAGGCGGGTCAATTCTGGGTCATCATATAGGTGGTGGGTCTGGCCCCCGCGTGGGTGACTAAATTTTTCGCTCTCGTCCCCCTCTGCAATGTCAGTATTTCTCTTTTAAATTTTCGGCCGGCTATAGTGTGATCTAAGCATTTGAGCAGTTTTTCTCGCGAAAAAAAAACCATTGGTTCTTAAAACTACCCTCGTCACTTGAGTCATAAACAGAACAGTCAAAATTTCGTCACATAAAAAAAGTCACATGTCCCCCTTGAAATCTACTTGAAAAAGCGCGAGACCCTCCCGTTTAGACTACCCCTCCCTCCAATGTTGCTCAACTGATTAGAAAAACTCTGCATACCGACTAAGTCCAAAACATAACACATAGAATTACAATTACCCCCCTCGCTGTCTTAGGCCAGAGAATTTGGAAAAGATAATAGGGGATTCGAGCGCCCGCCACTAATCAGCCAATTTTGCCCCATCCCTCCAATAAGCGCAATGTATCATGCGCGATGAGGTCATTGGCTGGGTTTTTAGGTCGTCAATATGCTGAGCGGAGACGGTTAGATCGGTTTCTTAGGAATCAGTGCCTCTGCCCTCCCTGCGACTCTCGCCTTATGGGATCTGGGCGATCTCTCAAACTAATGAGGTTCTCCTCGGGTGCACCTCCGGCCTTACCCCGGTATCCTTTCAACTACTCTATTTGAGGCACTAGGCGGGCATAACCCACCCACCTTCAGAACCACATCAACCGCCTCTGCTGAGCAGGGACACCCTAGAGCCCAGCCCGCGCCTCGGGCTGATTCGGAGTCGGGTGATTAAACATTGGAAAAAACGCGTTTGCGTCCCTTCCGAAGATGACCCATCCGCCGTTGCCCACAGACACGCTGTACACAAGGGTACGGCTAACAGAACGTCGATCCTCATTTTACATGTTCATTTCTATCCGGGTCTATACTCGTTTGCTGGTGTAGTCTATTTGGTAATTCATTATCTTAATAGCCGCGGTATACGAACGATCCATATTTACACGGAATTAGGGGTGAACCCAACAAAAGATAGAAAAAAACGTGTGTATGTTGACTGACGCCTCTGGTTGAAAGCTGCATCAGATAAAAAAGGTGAAGTGCCAGGGGATACGATTCCTCTGAAACCTGGCTGCTCTGAGGTTGGATGATTCCCGCCACGTCCTGCTATCATTCTGGTGCGTGCATGGTCTCGGAGTCCCAGAGTCACAGTCACAGGGTCCATATGCAATTATATTTTCCATCAAAACGGGGCGTTACGACTTAAAGTTTCGTGACAGGCAGATTGAAGCTAGCTTGCCCCCCCAAAGCAAATTACCGGGAAACACAATTAATTTCTCCCCCTGTTACCCCTCTATCTGCTCCTTTATACGCGACACACGCACATGCACACATACACACATGCTAGCGATACGCACTCACATACACACGCAAAACAATACCAAAAGAATACCTAAGAAAAAAAGCGTCGGCGCCATACTGGAAACTATTTGAGGGGAGTCAAAGACGGCCAGAGCGATTACTTTTGCCTACCATGTTTTTTTTGGTTTCACGCATTTTCGGGTTACATTTTTTCTTAGTCCGTTGCCCTGGGAAGATATCGTTTTTTTAAAGGGGTGCATTTTTCGGTTGGGGAAGGGATTAATCCGGAGGGGGATTTCTCGAAGGGTACTTACATAACTGGAAAACCAGGGTTTCTTTCCGATTTAGCTTTGTTCTGCATTGCAGGCCTTCCCGATTGGCTTCCCACTCACTTCCATCTCGAACTTTTGTTTCCTCCGTTCCTCCTGTCTTTTCCTGGATCTCAAGTTCTTTAGTTCCAAATCTTCACTCCCATCTTAATTTCTCTCTCTTCCCATCTGAATTCTCCATCCGCTTCATCCTTTGTTCGTTTTCTGCCTCTTGATTTCTTCTGCCGCTGCTTTCTTTATCTTCGACTGCTTCCGGCATTCCTAGCCCTCTTCACCCGACTGTCTCTTCTTTTCCGCCTGCTCCTTGTGTTCCGAATTTCATCCTCTTCCTGATTTGGCTCACTTCCTGCCTTTCCGCCACTTCCAGCGCGACTGCCTTGCTTCCCTCGACGGTACCCCCTCCTCTCTTTCTCTTCCGGTCATGTGGCCTGGTCACGGGGTTGTCACGCGCCTCAGCCACATGGCTGGTAGGCACGTGACCATCCCTGGCAGTCGGGCTCACATCACACCACGTGCTCTGGATGAGATTTTTCTTCTGTCGACGGTGTCGAAGTAGGCCCACAAGGATTTTTTGGTAGGATGTTTGGTTTTAAGGTTGTTTTTTACCTCTCCAGAACAACCGAGAACTAGTTAAAAATGTAACCCGTTACACTATCTGATAGCAGAAAGTTTTGCACTGCACTTCTGTAGCGTGTGGAAAAGTGGACATTGATATCTATCCAGTGGCGGATCTATCCGGTCTTTTTGGGGGGGCAAGCCAAAGAAAAAAAACGTCGCGCGCTGAAAATTTGTACCTCATTATCACTTTACGGCAGATTTTGGGGATAACCAAGGCGAAAAGGAAAAAACGTCACTGCGTGACAGTTTCTAATAATATCGACTACTAATATTATCGGCATAAGATGCTTGTTTTTTTCTATCCAAGGTCCAATGTTTACACTGAAATTGACTGGTTCTTTTTGAAGTTAGAGTTGATGAGCCAAAATCTCGCTTATGAATTAAAAAGGAGCTGGGGCAAAAAATGGGCGTCGACCACTTTGAGGGGAGGGGGCAAAAACATAGTTTTGGTATCCGAGCTTTTCCGTTTAGGGGCAAATGACTTCCCCCCCTGGATCCGCCACTGTATCTATCGCTGGGCCCCCTTCCTCTCTAGAGAGAATATGTGACGTCATTGTTGTCTTTGGCAGTATGTGAGGTAATATTGCGACATATGACTTCTCTGACTGCCACCAGCCAATGGAAGCGTGAGGCTAACGGAAACCTTAAAATGGTGTTCTTGTATGGTACTGTTTCTCTTAATCATTTGGCAGACGAGGCGCTTTTAAACCACGGGCAAAAGAAAAGCATTGTTCTTCATGATGGTAACCAGCTTTTTCCGTTTAGGAAATGCCTTTCTGAAGGCGAAATTCATTCCCCATGACGAGGCAGAAAAGCATAAGGCCTTTCCGCATTTATAGTATGATTGGTTTCAAAACAATAAGGTACAGAAGCTGTGGCGGATCCAGGGGACAATCAGAGTAAGTTCCCCAAACCCCCTGATTTTTCGTGGGGGGTTCTCTCTCTATTCTCTTTAAAAAATAAATATGTTTTTACGATTTTGGGCCCCGTTCCCCCCCATTTGTCGGTCTGGATCTGACCATGTACACGAGTGCTTTGCGAAGACGCGCTTAAGACATTTTCGGGGCGCTTCCGTTTGAAGAGATCGTTTAGGTTTTATGACTCATGTGAAAAATTGATTCACTGCAGCAGTTTAATCCCAACAGTCACTGCCTCCGCTGGTCAACGTTTTTTAGCCCAAGGCTGCCATGCGTTTGCCCCCTCCCCCCCGCCCAAAAAAAACAGCCAGCTCAATTAGTTTTTGCCCTTCTCCCAAAAATTTTCTATAGATCAACTTCTGGCCTTCACGAACATTTTCCGTTTTAACAGAACAGTTTTGCCTCAGGCAGAGGTGGGCCGGCAGTGTTCGTGGCCGCAGGGCGAAATCTTGGCGCGGTGCCTGGCGGCGTTAGATGTGATTCCTATCATGCGACTGGGGCCGACGTGGCTGGCGTGCGGGCGACGGCTCGCCGGGCCGGATTGGGAGCGACCGATTTGGCACAGCACTAATCAGCTATTAGCCTGCTGCTGTACTGGCCCGCTGCGTCGCCGGCGGGATGGAGGCAATCAGATAGTCGGTGGACAATGGCGGCAGGAAGCGGGCGATTTCCCACTCATCTGTACATTGGGAACGATGGCCTGGTGGGTAGGGAGGTATAGTCTCTTTCTCGTAAGAATAGAGTTGACTCAAAGTGCATGAAAACTTAAAGATGAAAGCCAGTGGAATTTTGAATATGATGAATATGGCACTTCTATCACTCAGTTTCTTGACTTGAGACATTGAAGCTCTATTTAACGCATCCAAAAACAACTGTCAGCCCTGCGCCAACTATTGTCAAAAGAAACGGATTTAGGAAACGGGTACTTGCCTTTACAATGTGCCAAATATTCATGTATCAAATTGGGCGGTTTGGTGATTTCTGCTTCTTGAACCACAGCTACCGACATTTCGGCCGATGAGCCATAAGATACATCAGTCGCTGATTTTTCCACTAGCACCTTCTCCATTTCAGGTTCTGAGTGTACCGACCAGTAAGGGGCATCACGTTCATATATGACGTTAGCAGCCCAAGGAGGGAGGAGGGTCTGGTCTTCTCTGACAATTTGTGACGGGGGGAGGGTAAAATTCATTGGCTGTCGTGGAAATATTTTATTGAGCGGGAACTGCGCTAGCCCAGTGTGGATGAAGAGCGGGTGTTTCAATGTTTCGTACCCAAACGTACTGGAATTGTGGTATGGTATTAGCTTTAGTTATATATGCTATGAATACGCTAAAGTGGCACCCCTCTGGTCTGGATGGCGCCCCCCCCGAAGATGCCCCCTCCCTGATTGGCAATCCTGGATCCGTCTATTAACTACTATTATTTTTCGTATAGTCTTATAGTGAAGTTGGAAACAGTAACGATTTTAAGTTATTTTGATGTAAACGTAAAAACCTTCAAATGATAACCGTCAAACTTGGTTCTTCCAATCTTTAAGCAGTTTTTTTAAATGAATTAAACAGTGTGTAATCCAGGAACAAGATTTGTTTTAAGCCACTTACTTTTAAGTCCTCGGCAACTGTGTCCACCCTACGCTATAACTTCGCTGGCGTTAAAAACACTCTTCAAGAAGACCTCGATTCAATTTACAGATACGCACAAAATTGGGCAATTTCTTTCCACAAAAACAAAACAGTGCAGCAGACCTTTTCAACCTCAAAACACTCATTACGTCTCAATCTAAATTTCGCAGGCCAGGAAATTCTCTGGTATCACCGTCATATCAAAATTGTTCAGAATTTAAACTGTGCTCTCAGTCTATTGTATCCAATAGCCCTCTTTATTCCTCCGCCCATACTAAACCAATTATATTTGACGTATGTATTGCCACTTTTCGACTATTGTGACTCCATCTACAGTAATCAGCTGACATCTCACGAAGCTCATCGCCTACAAATTCTCCAGAATAGAGCGGCAAGAATTATAACGGGCACCCCATTCAGAACACCATCAACAAAATTGCATGATGAGTTAGGCTGGACCACACTTACAAGCAGACGTACAATCCATTCGTTAATATTACACCACAGACTAAAGACAGACGGAAGAATACCGGAATATATAAAAAAATATGATGCCCCGCACTAGACAACACGTTACCGACCGCCACCTGCGCAATGCCTTAAACGTATCTCTTCCTCAAAACCGCACCTCAATGTACCAAAGACCTTTAGTTCCCGCTACGACCAGACGATGGAATATGCTACCAGATTATGTAAAAAATGAGCCTACCTGCAAATATTTCAAAATCTAACTAGCCAAAAAATTACACCTACGACTAGGTGCAGCAGATTTAAACGCCTACCTTTTAACAATGCTAAAGACCGAAACCCCCATGTGCCATTGTGGCGAAGCAGAAGAAACTGTTAGCATTTTACCCTTGACTGCAGACTTCACACTGAGGCCAGACCTAAGCTGTTTAGAACTTCTCATTTAAATATTGATGTGTTGTTTGTCTCTCTCCCCACACAGTAAAATGGACTTATTTATGAATGGATGCGAATCAAGTTCTGAAATCAATTTCCAAGCTGCAAAAGCATATCGACAATTCATATTCTATTCAAAGCGATTTACTATGCAATCAAATATTTGAAACACGTTACCGACCGCCACCTGCGCAATGCCTTAAACGTATCTCTTCCTCAAAACCGCACCTCAATGTACCAAAGACCTTTAGTTCCCGCTACGACCAGACGATGGAATATGCTACCAGATTATGTAAAAAAATGAACCTACCTGCAAATATTTCAAAATCTAATTAGCCAAAAATTACACCTACGACTAGGTGCAGCAGATTTAAACGCCTACCTTTTAACAATGCTAAAGACCGAAACCCCCATGTGCCATTGTGGCGAAGCAGAAGAAACTGTTAGCATTTTACCCTTGACTGCAGACTTCACACTGAGGCCAGACCTAAGTTGTTTAGAACTTCTCATTTAAATATTGATGTGTTGTTTGTCTCTCTCCCCACACAGTAAAATGGACTTATTTATGAATGGATGCGAATCAAGTTCTGAAATCAATTTCCAAGCTGCAAAAGCATATCGACAATTCATATTCTATTCAAAGCGATTTACTATGCAATCAAATATTTGAGGACATGCGGATGACTGGTTTTCCTTTACTGGTGGCTCGGGAGCGGCGGGTGGGGCGGGGTGGGCTCGGTGCGGCTGTGAGCATGCTCATAACATAATGTACACACGAGATGTACCTAGATTCATGGCACCATTTTGTGGCATTTGTACCAATCAAGATGAATGCTGTTCTCCTATTTTTCTTACGTTTAATTTGTTCCCAAAATCGATCCCCAATAGAATTTAGGTCAACTTGATTCAAAACATTGTCGTCTAAAGATAGCTCTGCAACATCGATAATGATTATGCCTGAGTTGCTGCAGCCATACCACTAACTTCCACCTGCAGCTAACCTAGCAAAGTCACACCCAGAGTCCACTGCCACCACCCGCCCGTATCGCGCCAGCCGAGGCAATAGACACCGCCCCACAGTGTTATAAGGGGCCGCGAAAACGGACATAATTGAATATCTCGGGAACTAAGTGACGGAGCCTCATGAAACAAAAACTGATGTGTACTTTAACACTCACCACACCTTTTGACACCAAATTTGACACTTACCCCGCGCCCCGGTGGGCCTCCAACCCAACTTCGCCCTGGTGGGGGTGTTTGAAAATCCCCCTTCGAACTCGGCTCCTATGCGAGATAGCGAAAAAACGCGAAGGCTGGTGGAGAGCTCATACAAATTCATGACGAAACTATATCGGTCACTTTTTGGTTCAGGTCGATATTGAGGTCATGATAGGTCAAAGAAGGTGGCATGCTAGGGTAGTGTTTTTGGGCTCTAGCGTCTGACAGAGTTGAGCTAGAATAATTTTTTAGACACTATGCCCTTCCTCTCGTCACGGCGAATCGAATGATGTATAATATTACTATGCTAGGTCATAACACCAAAATGACCTGACCTGAGGTCAGGTCAAGGTCACCTTCCAAATTAACATAATCAATGTGCATATCGATCGACTCGCAAAAGTAATCCAAACTTAATGGCCGATGATGGCTGATTTTTCGTTTGCCTTCACGGATAAGCTAAGACGATAGCCAATGTGAGCTCAAAAGTACAATCCACGCATGGAGTGTTGAGAGGCCAAACTGATAAGCCACTTTGTTTGCCACCTTCTGACGAACTTGTTCTAAGTCATTCATCTCAGTCGGCTTAGCCCCACAGGTGTGACATCTTTGAGATGACGCTGTCCCAGTCAGTGCATTCGCAACTTTCCCATCTACCATTGTCAACTGCATACTGTAGGATACCAGAACAGTGGTCCCAGCGAGGTCGACTGCACAGGGCTGGAACTTCTCTATCTGGGTTGAAAAGTTGTTCATTTCTTGTCGGGAGACTGCGGGGGTTTCCTTGACATATTGAACGTGCATTGGACGGCAATACCGAGTTGACGACGGCTTTTCGTTGATCCACACGCATTTGTCGTTAATCTCCAACAGTAGAGGGACAAACGATGAGCAAAATATGCTCCTATATCTATAGCAGCACCATCCTGCGCCGCTTGCTCATATATACTTTGTCCAGTGGCGCCATCAAATCCCCATTTACAGTACAGTTTTTCCAGATACAGCCTCACTGCGGATCGGCTGTTGTTCTGATGTATGTACCTGGCTGAGGCTGGCTGACGTCAGCTCCGACCTTTGTGGGGTCAACCTCAGCCTCTATCAGTCTCTTTGTCGTATTGTCTAATATGACTTGCAGTGGCACATCGGCAGAGCTGTCGGTTACACTGATGTGTTCGCCAGGGAAGCATCTCTGCCGGGCGTTCACAACTTTATAATGGGGTGGGTACACTTCTTTCGCACTTACTTTATTTGTCATATTCCTCACGATGTTATAACTTTTTGTTGACATGCCTGCCGATACGGTAACAGCCAGGGCTTCATCTGGAGTTAGAGCACAAGCCTTCTGTACCCTGGCACTATCACGCATTCCACGGCGAAGCTTGGAGGGCCGAATTGGAGTAGCGACGCTTTCCTTAAGCACAGCTGATAACGCTGAATCCTCGTCTGTTTTGGCACTTCGGGCGGCAGCCATGACGAACTCGTGGGTGTCATGCTGTTCAGCAGTACTGGCGACGCGACATCTCTTGCTCCGCTCTCCGACTGCGTCGTACGAAGAAGGAGGCCGGCCTGGATGGCGTTTTCCGGTAGAAACTGTAGCCTATTTATCCACAAGTGTGATGGGCTCACATATGTCCTCCGCTAACCAGTCGGTTTCTTTGCTTTCGCACGCCACGATTGATCTGGAACACTGTTCCACTTTGCTCTTGAAAATGACATGTAAGGACACCAGCTTCTTCCGGATTTCATCCTCTGAATTGCGTGAAATGCTCGCTCTTTGAAGACCTAAGAAATAAACAGTATCATTAAAAGCAGCTTCGACAAAATCTCTTCTGTTCTTCCGAAAAAGAGCGTTTTCCTTCAGCCGTTTGAACAGCTCTGCGCTGCTCACCGGGAACTCCATTATCCCCGCACGTAACCACGACACTGTTCTTCGCACGACTGAGGCTAAACCTGAAGTATTGCTCTGTACCAGGGAAGTATTCACAGAGCAGAGGTGTCGCAATACTCTTTGACCTGTTACAGGACTTGCCGTACACACGGATCGAAGTATATCTCTGACCAGCACTTACCCTAACTAAGCCAAGCAATGGATACCAATTTCCGGGGCAGTAACTTTTTGAACTGTTGTGGAAATCAATGAAACTTTCCCTCTTTCGGTGAAATACCGCCAGTGCCAGATACAACCCTAGCCCTAAGGCATCAAATTCACCCGTCGAAGGGCACGAGCGCCGGTGTAAGCTGAGTCGGCGCGCGACGCGTTCCTGCCTTAACTGCCGCCGAGATCGGAACACCACTGTCTCCAATACCGTCTCATCCGTATATATGCAAAACTATGCAAACAAGTCATGATGGCTCCTGTCCAGAATTTATTGGGCTTTCTTCTGATACGTAAATTGAATTGTTCACTTTTGTTCACAAAAGTGAGAGACTAGTTAAACAAAATACTCCGAGTTGAAAACGGAAAAAATACATAGCGTTATTTTGGGGGTCAATGATCCTTCGGCAAATGGTGCATGGCTTAATAATATAGCTGATCCTACAAAACAGACATCAAACTATCATTTGATACCGCACAATAAAAAATCCGCCGATAAGCCTACGCGCAGCAGGATTAAGAAAAAGGCAGTATGAAAACGACGTCATTCATCCGCGGGACGACCATGAAGAAGTGGCAACTTTGAAGCAATATAGCGGCAGAATAAGATATGCCACAAACAAATGAATATCGAAAACGCATGCACCAGACAATTCTGTACGGGCCAGTTGAGGTTATTTACTGAAATACGGAAGTCGGTTTCGGGGTATTCTGTCCGTTTTCGCGGCCGCTTATAACACTGTGCGCGCCCGAGCATTGTGGTTCTGCAGCGTCTCTGCGTGATTGTTCATGTCGACCACCGCTGCTGTCGAGAGAGGGGGTACGGCCATCTCTGAAAATTGCTGATGAAGGCGTGAGAGGGGTCGACCATTTTCTGATTACTTCTGACAAAGGAGGCAGTGGGTCCGAACGCCTTCAAATTTTGCTGATGTACATCACTAAGCAAAAATTATATATCTCTGGCATTTGTCATCACCCCAATCTTGTCATAAGAGCCCCATACCTGTTTGCCACCTTAACACGCGCATTGACGGGGGCGGCTACCCGCCCCCCCCTCGGGTTTTTCGGAGATAGCAGAAAAACGGCGGCGGGTAGCGCCGCCGTACTTGGCATACCTTTTTCCTTGTTATTTTTACAAATTCTGTGAAAATTTTAAGGTTAGGTCATCTCAGGTCAGATCACCAGTACAGGTCAAGTGACCCGACCTCAAAAAAGTTTAAGATAGCATAAATCGGAGCAGTGTGAACTTATCCGATTGAAACTCATATCACATAATTGCCCCACTGAGTTCTCTAAAATATGTTCCAGTATTTTTGATATCGATGACCTAAGGTCAGGTACGAGGCATGACCTCTCCATTGGAAATACATGGAAAAATGGTTTTTACAGAATAACTCAGTAACGGATGGTGATAGAGCATTTATTTTAGCTTCATTAGACTCGCTTGGAATTTGCAGTTCCTTGATATGCATTTTATATAATTTGACCCTGACCTGACCTCAGGTCAGGTCAAATCCTTGATTTGACCTAGCAAGGTAAATTTTATATCATTCGATTTGGCTTGCTGAGAGAATTCGTATAGTTTAAGTCGTTTTGCTCTATCTTTACTTGTTCAGACGTAATCGCCGAAAGACTGGATTTACATGTTATCCCTATGACGGCATGATTTGACCTCTCGTGACCTTAAATGTGACCTGACAAAAAATGGTTCAAATGTTTTCGATGGTGAAGTGGATGGGCAGCCCAACGCCGTTTACCGTTTTTCGCTACCTACCGTGGTTCTCGAGATCTTAGGGGAGGGGCGGTTACCCGCTCCCCCCGTCAATGCGAAGGTGGCTCAGACTCCCGTCAATGCGCGTGTTAAAGCAGTTCCTGAAATTCATTTAACATAAGCTGTTGGCTCATTAGGGGCCAAGGCTGGAATTGCTTAACTGTGATCCCTGAACTTCTCCGTACAACTTTTGACCAAACAAAAGACTCCAGAGAAAGCTTCACTGAATAACGGCAATGAAGTTCTCCAGGATTTCAGCTTCCGGCTGTCAGCTTTCCGGTTCACACCAGTGCTTAGAATGAAGATTTCTGTTTCGCGTTGGGCTAAATTCTGCTGCAGCAGCTGGCGGTTACGATTATTTGAAAACACCCAAATTGTTTGTGTAAGCACGAAAAGGTATACATTAACTCGTTTTTTCTTTTCTCTTCGCAACGTTTCCAATTTCCAAGAGAAATCTTGATTTATTCAACACTTTTCGGTAACTAATTCAGTGACACCCATAGACATATATATATATATATATATATATATATATATATATATATATATATATATATAAATTTTGTTCAAGTTGTTCCTGGTAAGGCTGCTGGAGTCGGAGTCTCACTAAAGTCATCAAGGGACTTGTCACGGAGACCCTGACCCCAACACCCGAACGAGCAACTCCCTCAATGGAGGGTTAACTTAGAAGCCAAAGTTTAACGTCCCACAAAGCACAGGGATGGCCGCCCCGCTCAGGTCACCCTCTCACCAGTCAGTTGCCAGCCGACCTGTACGTCGGGTAAACTATTGAGTGCCGGAGCCTCTCAGGGGAACCGATCCCAAGTCTGGACATGCACTGCCACTACATGCTTCTGAGCAGCGGGCCGGAGCCCAACGCTCTACCAATTGAGCTACCGGGGCGGCATATATATATATATATATATATATATATATATATATATATATATATATATATATATATATATATATATATATATAGCATTGTATTGCTGGAGACTTGACGATCATGGTCTCGGGAATAGATATTTGCAATGAGCATAATCCGATTTTGTTGAATGAAAGGCAGGTTCAACCATTGTTCTCAATTGATGCAGGTTCTGGTGCATATAAAATATAAAACATGTTAAACTTGAAAATCTAGTAGTGTATATGTTTCTTTTCGTGACACCTTCCTTCTGTCTCTTTCCAATAACTTCCTTCATGGAGGGACGTGGATTTCTCAAAATGATTGATGGCTGGCCAAATCTGAAACAATGCCAACAACTACCATCAGAGGTAAACCTAGGCAAAACGTTCGTGGCAACCGGAGCAAAGTCGTGAAAAGCATCGTGTTTTTTTAGGCAATCAGCCAAACTAGCAAAACTAGCTACAATTTAATAGCTTTGGGGAAGGGCATGGCCTCATTGTCTCCCTGGGTCTGCTCCTGAATACCATATGAAACTGAGATAGTGCAATATAAATATTTAGCATTTCCTGGTCCTGCTGAAAGGCGTACAATGTATTTCTGGTCTCCAAAGTGAAAAAACGCGAATATGTAATGGACATGTTAACACTACTCGACGTTCCATTCGGGGTGCCTGAGTAGTGAGCACCCATAAACGGATATAAGCCCACGCCCTTGTCCTGGATCAATAGCCACCAAAGTCCTTAGATTATGTCTTTCATAGATAACTCCTGACACTCAAGATCATGACGTTTTTCCCCAGCGAGCCGTGACCCATGTCACCGTGGCGACCCCGTGCCTCTAACGGTATGCAAATTTGATGCTATAGGCGAATCCAGGGCGGCGAGTAAGGCTACTTGCCTCCCCGATTGTCCTCTTGCGCCCCCTGAAATAGTCACGGTGCCTCCCCCGTCCCCGGAGAGATCGATGGCTTCGATTCCCCTGAAATGTCGCTTCTTGCGTACCTTAGTATGCTAGTTTTGAAGCCCAGCTGATAGATTGTGCCGCCCAAAAGTGGCTGGCACCCCCTGGTGCGGATGGCACCCCCCCCCACCGACTATGTGCTAGAATTAAGATCTCTGATTTTGAATGCTTCGTCGGTTTTTAGTTTCCGTGCGCATACATTATATGTCGGGTACGGTTCGCGCGCGAACCGCGGACCATACACGACTGCGCGGACCTGAAAATCGACGAATCATTCAAAATCAGAGATCTTAACGCAGCATAAACCCCATAGTGAGCTCTTGGCCGTTAGTTTCCATTCATTGGATTTCTCTCACCGCAGGTTTTGTATTTGCAGTGTTTATTATTATTCAAGAGTTAGCCTGGACGAATTAGGGGAGGGAAAAGGTTTTTGCGATCGAACGTCAGATGTGTTTTTATGGATTGTTGTGTGAACCTGGCCATTTTAGTATTCCAAATGTTTCTTGTGATTTCTGTGCATTTCATACTTTATTGTTGGTATAATTAGTCGCTGAAATGAAAGATGTTGACGCACGAAATAAGTGGGCTGGTCGAATGTGTATTCGGCGAATGTAGTGATGGTTGAGTCATATTTCTTAATCTTGTGATTGAAATGCGTCGTCCTATTTTGGCCTTTGTTTTTTTAATGTAAGACTCAGACCGGTCGAGTAAAAAAGGTGCGAGATATTCAACATATGTGGGCATTAATTTGTGCTTTCCCTGGCGCACATTAATACCTGGCAGTCAGTTTCAAAACAAACCATTTCTACCTTGTCACCACCACGTTTCTACTAACAACGTCGCTTAACACATGCTGCAGGTTAGCATCACGCAACGGAAGTGCAAAAACCCTGCTACCATTCGACCGTTCAGAACCCACTTTGGAATGAGGATGTTCAATAACGCAGTGTTCACTGTCCAAGTCCCGCGGCGACCAATTCGACTCGCCGTCTCGGAATAGCTGACGCCGGCTGCATGTTTCTAATTAGTCCCGGCACGTGGCAGCAAAAGCACGATTGAATGTGTTCCACTAACATTTGTATGGAACCATTATTGAAACCGGTGCTGAAAGCAATTAGAGGTGAGTTCACGTCCGCCAAGCAGCTGGAGCCTGAGTGTAATTAAACCATTGCCAGTGGAGTAGATTAATTGCTACTATCTTGCTGTTTCCTGGCTTTTAGTCCACTCAAGATAATGTCACACAGAGAGCCGAGACGTGAGATTCTAGCTTGGTACGCTTATGAATAGACTAGTAGATATGTTCGGTTCAATAAACTTGGGACCTTAGCTGACCCATATAAAGCGCCTCCATTACCACTGATGTCCTCTTGGAATTGGGTATTGTTAACAGTATGATCCTCGCGAAAATTAGGTCAGCACTAGAAGCAATATGTAGGTAAATGAAATGTATCCCAAGTGACCCAGGAAGGTTGTTCCAAATCTAAGTGTGTTTCTTGCTGTATAACATAGATATAGTATAATATGGTAAATTCCTATATATAATATAGTAAATATAACATAGTAAATTACTGACTGAAATTTACTAGCAATGTTCCTTCTCCAACAAGTGTCTAGTTATTCAGAGAGATAGTTATCGAGTAAGATGGGTGCCTTGGTTAGACTACGCCCTGCCAGGATGAATATTTACAGCTCTGCTGGATCCGTATTTCCAGGTCTCCGAGTTGTGTGATTTCAGGCTAAGTGTAAAACACCTATTACCACATGGGAAATTATCTTCCATTCGATCAGTTGATATGAAGTCTTCCATACCTTACCCTACACCATGCGCTCACAAACAGGATGCGCCACGCCATCAGGGCTTCTTTTCAGCAGAAACAACTACTGGCTGGACACAGGCCGGATTAGTGAACTTCTAGCTTAGGCTGGAACAGAAGCGCTTATGCAACTCTTTCAGCGTTAATTTACTCTTTAGTAAATCGACGTTTCCCTCAAGCCTTCGAAAAAAGGAGAATGAGCGGGTGGAGTTTTTACAATACCAAAGCACACTAGTGTGATGAAGCCTCAGAGGCAAAATATCCGTATCTAAAAATTGTGATCCTCTGTTCTTACTTTTTGACACATGGAGGGAAAAGCTTATTTACTTTTTAGTCTCACGATATGGCCCTTATTAACGAACTTAGACTCTTGAAAACCCTGGAAAAGAACGTATGTTTATATGCCCATACATAGGACAATGATGTGTGTGCCCCGGGGCGGGATCCTTCATCTATGCCAACAAAATCAATTGGGAAATCCCCGAAAGCCCTGGAATGACGTTCCTAATCACCACAAAAGATTAGCATTCTTCATCGTTGTACAAACCTTCTTTCTTAGCACCTGGCTGCTGCTTCCATACGGTGCAATACCGTAGACAGAGCCTTAGCTGGAAGAAAAGGGGCACTTCTATGATGACAAAAACTTATCCGATCATGGTTTCTGTCCACTTTTAAGCTTGCTGGCCTGGGGCAGATCCCAACCAACCATTGGGGAGGAATGACCCGGCTATATTTGTGAAACAAAAATAATTGAATGCAGTTGGTCAGTCAAAAGTGGTGCGAAATTAGCCAGTTGTATTATTTTTTACGGATGGGTGAACTGTCCTTTGAATGCGGTCAAAGGATCTATTAAGCTGGAGAAATCAGCAGAGCGTGGGGTGTTTCCCACTTGTATGTGGATAAGAACCCGGTAAAAAAGGGGCTCATGCACATGATCGGAGTCGCATATGCAAAAATCGCAGTGCAAAATTAATTTCATGCAAAGAATCAACAGCGGGGGCTTCTGCTATCTACACTCGAGGTGCCGCTTCCCCCACATTAGGTAACTCTCTTCATTATTCAAGCGCCCTGGCCGACAAGGGGATGCTCACTCAGGCCGTCCATGAAGGGCATATGCATTGACGGGGGTCTGAGCCACCTTCGCTTTGACAGGGGGTGGCTACACCCCCCCCCCTAAGATCTCGAGAACCACGTTAGGTAGCGAAAAATGGTAAACAGTGTGGGGTAGCCCATCTGCTTGTCCATCAAAAATATTTGAAGCATTTTTTCAGTTCACATTTAAGGTCACTAGGGGTCAAAACATGCTCTCATAGGGATAACATGTAAATGAATGTTTTCGGTCATTTCATCTGAACAAGTAAAGATAGAACAAAACAATTTAGACCATTGGAATCCTCGCAGCAAGCCGAATCTAATGATGCATAATATGACCTTGCTAGGTCAAATCAGGTCAAATATGCCCTCTGACCTGTCTTGAGGTCAGGTCAAGGTCAAATTAGGTCCAAATGCACATCATTAAAATTGCAAAGACAAGGCCAATCTAATGAAGCTACAGTAAACTCTATATCTCCATCCATTACTAAGGTATTTAGCTAAAACCATTTTCCCATGTATTTCCAATGGAGAGGTCATGGCTCGTACCTGACCTTAGGTCATCGATATAAAAATACAGGAACACATTCTAGAGCACTCGGTAGGCCTATTATGTGGTATGAGTTTCAATTGTATAGGTTCACTCTGTTCCGACTTATGTTATCTTCAACTTTTTTAGGTCAGGTCACTTGACCTGTACTAGTGACCTGACCTGAGATGACATAAGCTTGAAATTTTGACAAAAGTTTTAAAAATGTTAAGAGAAAAGGTATGCAAAGTACCGCGGCGCTACGCGCCGCCGTTTTTAAGCTGTCTCCAAAAAAACCCGAGGGTACGGGTACCCGTCCCCCGTCAATGTGCGTGTTAAGGGTCCTGAATCCTAGGCGGATCCAGCGGGGCAAGGGGGTGGGGGCACGTGCCCCCCCCGATGGACCCTCGGCGCCCCCCTGAAATGTCGCTTCCCACCCCCCCAAGATACGAAAGTTGGCGCCCACCGACAGGATTTGGCGCCCACCTGATAGGTTTTGCCGGTCATAAGTGGCGCCCCCCTGGTCCGGATGGCGCCCCCCCGGGAAGGTGCCCCCCCCGATCGGCAATCCTGGATCCGCCTATGTCCTGAATAGCGATAAAGTGCCCTGAAGTCCCATTAGAGACATGGTTGCCATGGGAGGAGCTGAAGTCGCCTCCACATCGGATCAGGTGTTCACGGTCCCCAAGCGGCGGTATGGTGTTTTGGCTGACTGCAAGTTGCCGTCTGCAATGTCGATATGCTGGCAGCAGGGGGGCTTGGATAGCCACAAATTTCTCAATGTCATCCAGATTCAGCGGTCGATGAAAAATTTCGACCCAAGGGCGCATACACAGTGGAGGTGCAAAGTTCAACGACCGAAGAGCACTTCCGGCTTTAGTTCAATTAAGGTACAACATTTAGCGCCCAAGGAGCTCATTCGGCTTAGGGCCACTTGCACGACCGAGGTGCAAATTTTAGTGGTTCCAGTCTTTGTTCCCATTGCCGGGTGGTGCGCTGTCTTAGTCCACTGCCCCGCTACTTACGGACTCTACGCGTTTAGTGGGGTAGCCGGTTGGGGTTTCGATGACTCAACAGTTGTGAAGTAGCGGGCAGTGGACTGAAACTGAAAACCGCTAACGACAGCCTATTAAAGGGAATGTGACACCTTGGTCGAAGCCTGGAATTTAGTGTAATTAGGCGTACTTTTAGCCGAAAATAATGAAACCACTCATGGTTTCTCTGAAAAATGTACTATAAGCTCAATATTTTGGTTTTTAAAACTCCTCTAGGAAAAGAAATAAATATCAGCTTGTGGATGATGTCATGATCTGGTAACCACTACCATACTTGAAACGCTTCAAGGGCATCAATTGGCTGATGCTTATCATGACGTCAGCATATGTCGTCACATCAACAGCCATGACAACTGTGGCCTGCTGCTAGGGGTACAAGAGGGGTACATTGCAGGTAGGTTTTAGCTTTTTTCTACGGAAATCTCGAGTTTCAAGACAAATGATAGATTGAGTACCGGGTTTTCCGACGTATTTACAACTTGGCTATCTCAGATAAAATCACGTTATGAACCTTCTATTATGGCGTTCCAACACCTTCCCGCCCAAAGGGTGGAGAATTTAGAATTGGAGGGCAACACGTTAGTCTGTAAAGCAATGGGAGTTATTTCAAGTAATGGGTTGCAAGATGTTTTAGCTGCAAATGGACGTCGGCAATGGCATAGCCATGCCAAGGAGGTCTTTAATAAGTCTAACCCGCAGAGGCGAAGGTTATAATATGGTGAAGACCTAAATTTAGAATTGAAATTAGAATTAAATTTAGAATTTGGAATTAGAATTTGGAATTTAGAATTTGTGTGTCAGCTATTGATGTCCGCTTGTATACGTTACTCGAAACCTCCGTTAACTCAATAATTTCGTATTTTAGAAAGTGCGCTAAACACCTGGCCAGGGTGCCGCGAATTTACCCGCAACCCGGAGGTGAAGTTGCAGCTCCCCTCCCCTGGGCAGCCGCCGCGCAAGAAAGAAGTGAGAGGATAGTTAGATTGTTAGTAAGAGTATAGGTGTGGTTAGATAGACCCGCAGTGAAAGGTATCACTGCGGTGAAGAAATCTAACCTATCCAACCTAACCTGATTTCAAAGTTAGCCTAACATAACCTATCCTTAGCCTACAATGAACCATTTAAAGGTTACAAAACTATTGCTTAAATTTCGCAGTGGATCAGCTATGATTAAAAATAGGCAAGTCCCACTTGGGGGTGCACCAGCACCCTCATCAATAACTGGGAGGAGTGATTATAGAAACTTCTCTAGCCCAGAGTCCTTAGAAATAAAGACTTTTCGAGAAGTTCAGGATGGTCGTTACCGAGCAGAGTTTTTAGGTCTACAGGGATGTTTTGGATTCGGCAGTAATCTAGCATGGGTTGCCGATGGGTATTGTGCTGGGGACAATCGATGAGAATGTATGGGGATTCTCCATGCGTCGCAGGTACCACAGGTACCCGCGTTCCAATAGGCATTTAATTTTGTGTGTCCATTCAGTCTGGTTAGAATAACCTCGCGCCGGCGACTCTTTGGTTGGAACGGGCCAGTAGCCGATGTTAGGCTGATATAAAAAGTGGGCGCTGTGGTTTGTGGTCCAGTTATGTGAATTGCTTCCGGATGGTGTCCTGGAGGAGAGCTTGCTATCGTCTCCAGACCACTTAAGGGTGCGATCTCTCAAGTTCTAGGACTTTTGCCTGCCATCGGCCTTCTCATTTCCTGAATTTGCAGTGGCCCGGGATCCAAAAAAGAACATCAGGGTATCATCGATACCTTCGAATATCTGCTATAACGTGGTGGTTGGGGTTGACTACGTTACTGACGGCCTGCAGGACAGATTTAGAGTCTGAACAGATGACGGCTGAGTTATATTTTGAGTTCTGATTATGGCTAATGCATTTAGGATGGCAACAGCCTCGGCTGGAAGATGGAGCAGTTGTCCGGAAGTCTTTCTGAAGGCAAATGTTTTGCCCCCAGATGCCGAGGCCTACTTTTTCGCCTATTTTGGAGCCGCCTGTAAATATAAAGGTCTTTCCGCGTTACAAGATGGGAACTCAGGAATTTTGGGAGACTCTTCCTCCGAAAGTCCGTTTCGGGAGTGAAAGAAATTCCACTTGGGCTCTTTCGAGTCCAGAAGCGGGAGGTGGGGTTGCCATTGTCGTTATGAAGGTGCCACCTCCCCTTTAAGAGGACAACCACCAAAAGATAAATCGCCATGTTTTGATTAAAAAATACAACCGGGAGCTTAAGTGGGCTGGGTGCGCTTCCACAAACGCAAACTAGTAAATTTATTTTCAGAGACTTGGATGAATGTGGCAGTAGTGTACAATTAAGACCAGTCTCTTGCCTGCAAAGGCGAAAGACCGTGGTGATTTTGACAGCCTGTGTAGATGCTTGATGTGCGTGGTCCGTGACTGGCTCGCGAGCATGATAGCCGACCATACACGACCGGGAAAGATGGCAGGCGTGCGTGTAATTTTGTGACAGATAGGTACCGGGGTGATATATCACACATCTTTTACAGACGCAAACGTCACATTGCCGGTTTTTTCGCCAGTATACCGATAATAAGACGCCATAGAACCAGTTTTGTTTTAAGGTGAAAGGTGAAGAGTAAGGATGGTAGATCCTACCATCGTCTCGTGATAAGAATATTTGTTGAGATTGTGCGTGCTGTACTTGCTGCTCATTCTTGTTTGTCGGGACACGTTTGAAGTTCTGCGGGCTTTTCGAGGAAGCGACACTCGGTTGGTTGTATTTTTCTATTTTTTAATGTTTTCTGGTGTGAAAAATGAGTAGTATATAGGTGAATTGTACAAAAAGTGAAGAAGTGTTTATGGGTGGCGCCTTACTAGCGTTTCATAGTGAAAACGGGAAAGCGGAGTAGTGGGTAGCGGTTTCGCGATGTTGACATAGTGACACTAGTAGTGGTAGTGGTTTTAGCTAGCCAAGGTAGCAGAAGTGAAAGTAGCGGCTTCAAAAATTTAGTAGTGCACCTGCCTTCTGTTTGCTACAGCCTGCTGATTCTTCAGATTTCGTAAAAACAGCTTGTCCTTCTTCGTTATAAGTGACTTGTAAGTCTCCCGTTATAACAGCTCGCCCTCACAAGCTCCCGTTACAGGCGGCTAACCCATGTTTTAACCCGTTACAGGCGGCTCACCCATGATGTAACCCGTTATAGGCGGCTAACCCATGATGTAACCCGTTATAGGCGGCTAACCCATGATGTAACCCGTTATAGGCGGCTAACCCATGATGTAACCCGTTGCAGACAGCTAACTCATGATGTAACCCGTTACAGACAGCTAACCCATGATGTAACCCGTTACAGACGGCTAACCCATGTCTTAACCCGTTACAGCGGCTAACACATGATGTAACCCGTTATAAAACCCCCACCCATGTCTAACCCGTTACAGCGGCTAACACATGATGTAACCCGTTACAGGCGACTAACCCATGATGTAACCTGTTACAGGCCCCCAACCCATGCTGCAGCCTGTGACAGGCGCCTAACCCGTGCTGTAATCCGTCACAGGCGGTTACCCCATGCCACAGCCTATTAAAGGCGGTTAACCCATGCCGCAGCCTGTGACAGGCGGTTAACCCATCATGCAGCCCGCTACAGGCGGTTAACCCATGCCGCAGCCTGTGACAGGCGGTTAACCCATGCCGCAGCCTGTGACAGGCGGTTAACCCATCATGCAGCCCGCTACAGGCGGTTAACCCATGCCGCAGCCTGTGACAGGCGGTTAACCCATGCCGCAGCCTGTGACAGGCGGTTAACCCATCATGCAGCCCGCTACAGGCGGTTAACCCATGCCGCAGCCTGTGACAGGCGGTTAACCCATGCCGCAGCCTGTGACAGGCGGTTAACCCATCATGCAGCCCGCTACAGGCGGTTAACCCATGCCGCAGCCTGTGACAGGCGGTTAACCCATGCCGCAGCCTGTGACAGGCGGTTAACCCATGCCGCAGCCTGTGACAGGCGGTTAACCCATCATGCAGCCCGCTACAGGCGGTTAACCCATGCCGCAGCCTGTGACAGGCGGTTAACCCATGCCGCAGCCTGTGACAGGCGGTTAAGCCATCATGCAGCCCGCTACAGGCGGTTAACCCATGCCGCAGCCTGTGACAGGCGGTTAACCCATGCCGCAGCCTGTGACAGGCGGTTAACCCATGCCGCAGCCTGTGACAGGCGGTTAAGCCATCATGCAGCCCGCTACAGGCGGTTAACCCATGCCGCAGCCTGTGACAGGCGGTTAACCCATGCCGCAGCCTACAGGCGGTTAAGCCATCATGCAGCCCGCTACAGGCGGTTAACCCATGCCGCAGCCTGTGACAGGCGGTTAACCCATCATGCAGCCCGCTACAGGCGGTTAACCCATGCCGCAGCCTGTGACAGGCGGTTAACCCATGCCGCAGCCTGTGACAGGCGGTTAACCCATGCCGCAGCCTGTGACAGGCGGTTAACCCATCATGCAGCCCGCTACAGGCGGTTAACCCATGCCGCAGCCTGTGACAGGCGGTTAACCCATGCCGCAGCCTGTGACAGGCGGTTAAGCCATCATGCAGCCCGCTACAGGCGGTTAACCCATGCCGCAGCCCGTTCAGCACCCGCCCACCCATCTGCGTTACCGGCTGGCCGATCAGCGTTACGAGCTCACCAGTCTTGGTTACAGGCAGCCGTGGTCCCTGGAGAATGTGGGCACGTACCGGCCGCCGGGCTGTCCGTGGCTGCCATGCGGGGCGCTGCATCTGGTAATGGTTGGTCTGGTGGCTACGCTGCGTCACGTCTGGCCTCTTCTGACACCGCTCTACCTCGCTGGTGGGTCTCAGTCGGAGCCAGCTGCGGCCGCTTACCGCTGCTGTATGCCGTTTGTGGTTTTGTGGTTGAAAGACTTGTTGGTAAAATCCTTGAGCTTTATGTCTTTTTGTGGTAGTTAATATCACAGCAAGATGCAGGCGTCATTGCGACCCTAGCGCACCATTCTATTTTATTTTCAGGCGATAACAATGACTTTAAAGGCAAGAATCCGACAAAACAGCCTCTGTAAGATCTGGTGTGCGCAATTAGGTGTAGTTTTTAAAGGCATACATAGCGCAGGGGCGTCACGATTCTTTCCCGTCAACGTCGTAGGGTTAATGGTAAATAGTAATGAATATTAAGGGGGCCTCCCTCTCCCCCTTCTGCCGTTTCTACGCCTATGGGAGTATGTATAGAGCACAGAATCGCCCATGGTGACCCTCTACGCGTTGCCCGCGGTGTAACATTTAACAGAGTGCAAGCACCAGCATTGCACTAAACCACTGCAACCACGATATTCTTCCATCCAGTTCTCGAGCCATCGTGTGGCTATCTCTGCTAGTTTTTCGTCGGTCCCGCAGCAAAAACAGGCCCAGTCTTTTTGGCTGAAAAGTGGCGTCGTTTCTTTGCAGGCAGTCGCACCAAGCATTAGCTGGATTCGGTTCAGCAATTAACGAAATGGTTTTAAGCTGCCAGAGCTGGACATTTATCGATGGCAAATCGATGGGGCGCGTTCAGTCGGCTATGGGTGTAGTAGAATCGCGCTCAAATGAAAATACCAAAGCGAAGACGTTCAGAAGGTTGTGTATGTCAAGAGAGCACACGATTGATGAATCAATATTGTTTTCTTATTATAAAGAATATGTACACAACAGTCCAAATTTTTCCGAGCCCGACAGTTTGTTGTTATCGCCATAAATGGCCCTGTGCGTTGGGAATCGTTGTCTCTTGTTTGCATCTGCTGTTTCCCGCGTTACACTCTGGGGAGCAGACTGTCTCTGCTCCAGCGGCTGTCGTAGGCGGATCTAGGGGAGAGAGAAGTGGGCACATGCCCCCTTTAACCTCGAAAATCCGGCGCCCCCATGCTGCGCTGCGATGTACCCCCCCTCGCTTAGCTCTCGTGTTAGCAAATGTTCTCGCTCTGGTTCAAATGGTGCCTCCGTCCAAGTATCCCTCCCCGCAGTCAATGCTAACTCCGGCCGTGGGGGCGGCGCGGCGGCGCGCTGTGCCGCTGAGGATGAGATGTGCGTCGGGCTGAGACAGATGACACTGGCGCCGTGGCCGGCAGGCCTGCTGCTGTACGTGTTTCACGGCTCGGCGCACAGTCGCCTCGGCTCCGCTCCGGCCGGCCTGCTGCCCACAGACGCCGTCACGCTGCCAACAGTGACGTCACGCGCGGACGTCACGGCGATGTCACAGGCGGATGGAGCACCAGTCACCTCAAACCCCACCAATCCCCCAGCCATGCAACCCGGGGACTGTCTCCGTTGTGTGGCGTCACGTGAGAATGGTCTTCCGTTGATCTCGCACGTGAGGAGTTTCCCGTTGGCGTCACACATGAATGGTGTATCCGTCACGTCACACGCAGAGAGTCTCAGGCCCGTGACGTCGGCACAGCAGCCTGTAGCACCGCACGTGGGCACCATTCTGTCAGTGACGTCACACAAGAACGCCTCGTCGCCTGTGATGTCGCAAGAAGACGGTCTTCAGCTGACAGTTCGGGTGAAGGGTGACCAGCCTCAGACGCCGTGCGGCGACGTGGACTCATTTCGAGTGACCCGTGAAGACACACTTGCGGTTTCACAGCTTCTGATGGTGGGTAACAATGCTGTGCGATCGTCCGAAACGTCTATTAGTTGAGTTTTGTGTCGATCTGGGAACGAGTAAAAATAATATGTAACAACACTCCACCAGTTAGTGTTTGCCAATGTCCAGGTGTTCCTGTTCTGAGAGATCTGAGCGGTCGCAGATGCCACTTAGAACCCTTGGACAGTCTGTGGTGTTGTACGGTACTGCGGCAGTAGGGAGCTGCAGCCTCGGCCGCCAAACTTCAAACATTTATCTCGTCAATCTGAGTGTACCGCTTCGTTATGAGAGCTTCGTTCGGGTGGTGTGAGCACAGTAGCTTCATGGGCACTTGTGGCTAGTCGTGTAGCGCAGGATAAACCTGGTGGCACTATTCCAGCGACCGTCATTAATGCTGTTTACAAACTTCTAATCAGCACAGGGAGCCAGACCACGGCTAGAGGCACCGGGTGCCTTTCCTTTGAGCTGGAGTTCGCATGGTGCCAAGGGTTGAGTTTTTTCGGGGAAAGTGGTAAGACTGGGCTAAAGCAACATTCTACCATGGTAAAACCGTGACAACAGAGACGTATCCGACACAGGGACAGAGACGGTGTCAGGGACAGAGCCACAGAGACGGTGTCCAGTCACAGTGTGATACTTGAAACGGCCGCGGAGACGCAATCAGCCGCCACGCGCGCGTCAAGCGAGAAAAATAGGGTTTGTAGGCTGCGCACTCATCTGGCATTTTCAAAAGATGAAAGTTGTATTCAGAAGAAGGCAATGGGTATTCGTGATGCAGCCCAATCTCACCACTTGCCCCGATAAAAGCTCAACCTTGGCACCGCTCGAACTCAAGCTCGTACGGAAGGCACACGGGTGCCTTTAGCCGCGGTCCGGATTCCCTGTGTCGATTACAAGTATGCAAACTGCACTATAGTTGCTCATTCCCATCGTAGGAATTGCATCCGTCACCTGGAGCAGTTCCACACGTTTCGGGACTTTCCATCCATGTAGCCGGTGGTACGTGTTCCATTCATCTGTATGTGAAAATCAAACCATCAAGGGCCATAATATACGTACAAGTGAATGCATGCAGATGAAAAATCTTGTTTGAGTGCTCCTACCATTTAACGACAGGATTATTTATTTCTTCCACCCACCAAATCGGCGGCAAGAACAGCAGAGAGACGGGAGGAAAAAAAGGTGAGCTCACTCACTTGTCCCTTCACGCATACA
Source organism: Lepas anatifera (assembly GCA_034440635.1). Lineage (NCBI taxonomy): Eukaryota > Metazoa > Arthropoda > Thecostraca > Lepadidae > Lepas > Lepas anatifera. The sequence continues at coordinate 2,821,512 of JAOTON010001827.1, read as the reverse complement.
CTACTCCCTCGCACTCCTGAAAAATATATGAATCCATCGGGCGTTGAACCCGAGCCGACCGCGCACAACACATCCTGCAACCACTACATCACTGCATCATAATGATAATGATACGGATTAAAAACTTTGGCAGCTCATTATGGGTCAAAGTTTTTGAGCAGCCAGATGTCAACAACCATACACACGTGCAAAACGCATCTCGCAAAACAATGACTGAGACCAAGGGGCTTTATTTAAATATACAAAGGGCGACCGGAATTTGTTTGTAAGACGAAGGTCTCGGGACAAATAATACAAAAAAATTCGTTTCCACGTTACCAGATTTTTCTTATAAATTTTCCCCAAGTTGTTCCCAGTTCGACTGTTAGAGTCAGAGTCTCACTAAAGCCATGGGACTAGTCACGGAGACCCCGACCCCACCACCCTAACGAGCAACTCCCACAATGGAAGGTTAATTTAGAAGCCAAAGTTTAACGTCCCACAAAGCACAGGGACGGCCGCCCCGCTCAGGTCGTCCTCTCACCAGCCAGTTGCCAACCGATCTGTACGTCGGGTACAGTGGCGGATCTAGCCGGTCGGTTTGGGAGGGGCAAACCAAAGTGAAAAGTCGAAAAAACGTCACGCCGTGAAAGCTGTGCTACAATATCAATTTCCGGAAGAATTTTGGGTACTTGAGGCGAAAAGCAAAAAAAACGTCACCAGACGACAAATATGGGCTCGAGATACTTTTTGCAGTCCGAGGCCCAATTTTTACACTGAACTTAACTGGTTCTATTTGAAGTTGAGAGTTGAAGCACCAAAACCTTGCTTATAAACTAAAAAGGAGTCTGGGGAAAAAAGGAGTTCGATCACTTTGGGAGGGAAACACAGTTTTGACCCCAGCTTTTCCGTTTGAGGGGGAGGGCAAATCCCTTTTTGCCTTGCTGGGTCCTCCACTTTCATGTCAGAGCATGGAGCCTTGTTGGCCCACGCACAGACGCAGGAACTTTTTCCAAGTTGGGGGAGGGGGAAGTTGTCACCGCTTGTGGGGTCAAATATGATTTGGCCTATCACTTGATTTTTTCACAGAAAAGGTTGAATCGGCTCAAAGTTGGGGGGTACTGTCCCAGTCTGAAAGTGGAGGGGAGGACAGCTCGTGCGAGAGTTTGCGGGACTAAAGGGATCTACATTAAAGCCATCGTTTATTGACCTAGGTTGATACTCTCCAAGGTCAGACGGGGGTCATAAAGGTCAAATATGGGCGGTGCTAGAAACACATTGGAAGATGCGCGTAATTATGCAGAGAAAATCGGGAAAATGTAGGGAAGGTTAGATAAAATGAATGAATGAAATGAAATGAACTTTTTCGTTACAGGTCACAGGTCAATGACGCGCCATTGGCCATTGAACGATGACGTCATAATATTATATACTCCGTACAATGTACATACGTACACTGTAGCCATTTTTGGTCAAGAAATTAACGTCTGACCTTGACTTATGACCTTTGACCCTTCCCTGTGACCATGGCACTACCATTGAGTAACTTTTACCATAACAAAACAGTAAGCGTCACAGAAGGTAACGTCATATGGCCGAAAGCCCTGGGCCAATGACCTTGGACATGTTTGTATGACCTTGACTTATGACCTTTGATCGTGATCTTCATGTGAGATGACCTTGTCGTATCATCCGATTATATGACGTTTTAACTTCACTACTCAGTCTCCAATGCAGGCGATCTGGTGCGACAGCATAATTGTGGCGATCTCGAAGTATAGATCTGACCTTGAAAGCCTGTAAGTAAAATCATTGACCGATTTTTAAAATTCCTTCACCAATCGACGCGCTCATAAACATTCTATTGTAGCTAAGTAACATCTTCCGGCTGCGACCAGTTCTCCGGCCACCTCGGAAAAATAGGTGGGGGCACTTTAGGACCTCCCTTCACCGCGCGGGTTGTAGGCCCATTCGCAACTGGCAGCGTTTGCGACAGAATCTGGCAATATTTCCGGCGGCTCAACGAATCGCAGTGGGCGGCGCCTGGATGGCACCGCCACCCGGAAGACAAGCGCTGGCTGGGCCTGCCAGAATGTGCGCGTCGGGTACCTTTGACTGGAGAGATGTGGACTGCTGAATGTGATGTGATGCGCACTGCTGAGTTCGCTGGTCTGAGCTAGCCCGCAGCACCACTGCCGACAAGTTATCCGATTTGACGGATTTATCAGAGCCCCTTGAATATTTCTCTGACTTTAACCAAGCAACTCTCAGGATGAATTTCTGTGATCTAGTCCTGAAAATGTATTGTGATAAGATATCCTGATCGTAGCTGTAACTTAACACTCCCCGGTAAGGTGGTGCGTACCCTCCCCCCTCCCAGGTTTATCAGAAATAGCCAAAAAAGACAGTGACGCGCTGCGCAGCCTTACTTGGTTTAACTGTTACCTGGTCTTTTTGCAGCTTCTGACAGTTTAGGTCCGGGTCATAGCAGGTCAGGTCACTAGCCCAGATCAAGTGAGCTAGGCTAAAAGAAATGTTTAGAGGTGCAGTAGCAAAAGCAAACCGATCATTTTAGGTAGCTATATAGTTGCAGAGAAGGCATGGCAATGACGTCCGGATAATGGTAAAGATGGTGAAAATACATAATTTGCTAATTATTTATTGTTTTGAATGAGTTTTAAAAGCCAAAAGTTAGTCGATGGTTTCGCATGAAATGCATGGTCAGGTCACGACGAAGTTTTCAAAAAGACTCGCTACAAAAAATCAGCACAAAATTATGAAATCCCGCACGTCCATTTCTTGCGTTCGGTCTTCTCTAAACTTGCTAACACGTCCATTCGAATCAATTTTCTATTAGTTTGTTGTTTTCTCAAAGTGCTGCCTAAATTCATTGCCAATCGGACATCATAATTGAAGAAGAACATCGGACACATCGAACAGAAGTTAATGCATCAACTCTCTAACTGAATAATACTCTAACGTAAATCCACAGCGTGGTTTTGGCCAAAAAGCGAGCCGCAACGTAGCATAACTCCTTGCCGTATCCGTGGCGGAGACCTTCCCTGAAGTGTGTTTCCTTGTAAAACGACCGACAGCAAAAGTTTAAAAGAATCTATAAAATTGGCCATACAAAAATTACGAATGAACATCGGCGGCAGTCTGTACCTCACAACTTCTGAAGAGCCGCTGGCAGCCCTGGAGCTAAATATAGAAATAACCAGTTATCTGCCGTCTGCTGGTTCTGTCAGAACTGCTTTGATCTTCATCACTGAGCAAGGCAGCCCATTCAACGGGGAATTCCGAGAAGCTTTGAGACCCATGGGGCCTATTTTACCCTGAATAGACCAGCTGATGTGGCTGATACAGCAGCAGACACACACGAGTTGAGGTGGTTCTGGACGGATTTGTAACAGCCGGAATTGTGGATAACGTGATGACGGATCACGTGTAAATTGTGGCAATGCCGAATGTGTTGACTTTTGGACTCCTGTATTATGCAAATGAAACCCATGAGAGAAGACGACCATACATTCATGGGTCCCGCCGTTGGGGGAAGGGAATGGGGACGCCCCCGCCCCCCCCCCACACTTTTGAGAGTGAGAGGATGGAGGTCTACTTTCGCTTCCCACGTGAGGGCTCATCACTCTGTCCCGAATGGAGACATCATAGCGGAGAATAACGATGTACACTTACATCTTCCCGCAAGCACTCCAATTACAGCCCAAAACTCCGTGAGAGCCCTGACTGTGGATACAGAGACATAGCTTTTTCCACTTATGGGTTCTTACACCATTAAAGAGTGCCAAGAGAAAGTCAGAAACCACCTGTACAATACCACGTCAGAAACCCTTGGCCAGCTGAAGTAGATATTGGCCTAGGTCAATGGAACTCTATCATAAGGAAGATCACTATCGCCCCCACACACTCCCCTACGAAAATTATTCCAGTCCTCTTGGTTTCCGAGATTTTAGGGGACACTTCAGGATCTGCCTCCGCTGCACGCTGACGCCAGGCCCCTCTACACTGCGCGTGGTAAGTGAGGCCTCTTGTAAACTTGCATCATTTTGTTGATGCGTAGCGAGCTGGTTTCACAATTGATGACCTCATCGATACCTGAAGCTGATTCGTGCAGATATTGGGGACCTCAGAAGTCAGGGTGGGGGTGACCTCACGTGTTTGTATAAAAAGCCTCGTAGGATCGGTAGGAGAGGTACCCCGATATTCTCAGAGACAAAAAAGTATCCGCAGAGTTACACATCTTAGGAGGCATTTCACGTCAAAGCTGTCCTTGTCATAGAGTCCGTCACGGCCAAGCAATTTCAAATCCAGTTTGGTGCATATCTGAAGTGTCTTCAACAAATCTAGGCCAGAAAAATAAAACCAAAAATATATATCTCCAAAAAATATAAAAATATAAAAAATATAAATAAAACCAAACGGACACCAAGTGGGAACCCAAATTCATATCCAGATCCGAAACCATCCACATTCTGTAGCCACTCCAGTCGAACCAGTCCGCCAGGGGTAGTTTGGGGATCCACTCCGACATCCAGTCCACAATATACGGAGCAAACTACGCGTGAACTAGGGCAAAACACTAAATCCTGCCTCTGGACAGGCTCCAACTCGCGTCCCTCTCATAATTAGAACGCCGCGGGCAGACCCGAACGTGTGGGACAACCTACTGCATCATCCAGATCCCTTTCAAATGCTTTAACATGTGCAGTGGAAAGGGGTCTGGGGTCAACCACCAGTGGAGGGGCGTCCAAAGTACCCCCCACCCCCGGGGATCTCGGAAAGCAAAGGGGTTAGAAGAACGCCCGTTTGGCGGTTTGTGGGTATTATAGTCATCTACATTAAAACTAATTTTCATTTGGGTCAGTATCTTCAAGGTCGATCGAGGTTGCAAAGGTCAAATCTGGTCCATACTGGGAACCTATTAATAAATTCCGTGATTATATAGAAAAAGTCGGGAATACACTAAAAGTGGACTACGGTCAGAGAGGGAAAGTCCAATGTCCTCTGAAATTTTGTGATCAGGGTAATGCAAGGCCAATTCAACAAACTACCGTATAGTAAACTATACTAGATACATACCACATCTAATCCCTTCGTAGAAATCAGAAAACATTAAATATTGCTGGATATGAGAACCAAACCTGGAAAAATATGTTTCGCCCGAATATCAGAATTCACCATCCGCTGCATCCCGGCCCAACCGCTATTCCGGTGTAGCCACGCCTTTCTCAGCATCATCTCCAGAGGCGCTCCACTGTCGCGGCATGTGTCGCACCAACAGAAGCTGGGACACCATCATTAGCGCGGTCTCCGACTGTCGCGCCGGCCAGCCCCGAGATTAACCGCCGACAATCACCGTACACGACCGGGACCAAGGAAGCGTCTTTTGTCACCGGCGGATGGCGCGACAGGCAATCTGCTGCATCGTTAGCCCTCGCTTCAGGGCCGAACTGAATGTCTGCGCGCTTATGGCCGAGAGAACCCTGCAAGGTGCGCCCTCGGCAACGAGTCCCGGGCCGAGTTCCGTGCTGAGACTAGAAAACAGCTCATTTTGCGGAGGAGAGCCGCCGAATGGAGTTTGATTCGTGTCGCACTCCAGCAAAATCGTACTTCCCCCGCACCAGGAACATTATGATAAAAAGGGAGAATCAAAGTCGCGCTGTTCGCGTTCACTCAAGAATGCATTTGCGGATCAAAGGAGGCAGGAGCGGCGCTCGCACCGGGAGGGCCGGAAAAGCCCGACTGATCCCGCACCTTAGTCAAAAACCGATTGGATTCGGATCAAAGTGGCGGCGCCCTGCGAGCTGGGGCGGCAGCTGGGTGTAATGGCACATGTGATTCAGGATATCAACTCAGCTTTGTCGAAGTGAGTGGCGTTCACCGGGCAGCCATCAATAAACACCGAACACTCTCAAGGTCGAGACAATATCCAGAAATCGAGATAAAGCCTCACAACCAGTCAGCAGCTTTCGAAAGAATAGCACAGTAGTTAAACGTCAGTCATCTCATCGCGCTAGAAGCGGGGGCGTCGTCACAAATGGCTCAATTCTAAGGGGGCTCCCTATCCCAGATTCCGGGAGTCGCCTCCAAGTTTGGGGGGTCTCCACACTGAGGATGGCCAGATCTTTATTTTGTCTTGCATACATTTGTAACAAATATTGTTGTGCCGTTTTATATCCTCCTTTATTAGCCAGGTGCCTCCTATGTATGTCAGGGGTCTCACATATAAATAGAGTACGTATGCATGACACAGGAGGCCTCTTCCGTTTAACGGGCCCTTACATATAAATGGAATACGTACGTATGACGCTGGATGTCTCCTCTTCCGTTTAAAAGGCTTCCGCGTGCCACTTACTTCACCGGATGGGGCCTCCTCGACCTGTTTAGTGGCGCACCCTTTTAAATACGAGAAATCTTAGCTCTTGTTGCTGACCTAAATAAAACCTCTCCCATTTAGGGGCCTTCCTATCAGTTAGGCTGACCTCCTATGCATGCCGGAGAGTTTTAAAGATGCGGTAACTATCAGTGCCGCCGCAGGCCTCCTATGCAAAAATTGGGGCCTCCACCTGTCATTTACTGTGTCGTACAGGACCTCCTCGGTCCGCTTCAGGGGCCTTGTCTTGAAATATTGAGCAAGTTAGCTATTATGGCTGATGTAAAAACATTCACTATTATCTGTATGGTCTCCATTACTAGTCAAAGGACCTCCATGTGCCACTGGCTTCACTGGACGCGGTCATGTTGGCCTGTTAAGAGACTTCGCCTTGAAATGTTTGAAGCCACCTCCTGTGGTTAGCCTGACGATTTTTACCGTTTATAGGTATCCTTTGTCAGTCAGGGAGCATCCCTTGAATTCTAGGGACCTGAAATGTAAATGGAGTGCGTGTCAATGACGATGAGGGCAAGTCCGCACCAAGTCCCCCCCCCGTTTCACCTACGTCGTCAGATGGGACCCCTTAACAGAAAATGGGGATCCAACATCAAATATCTAGTCTTGTGTATGTCTGAACATACCTATTGGTAAAGCATTTATAGATCATCAAACTCCTGAGTCCTTCAGACTCCCAGCAATGAAGGTCTCCCGAGTCGAGCGGAGGGCCTCCTTAGAAGTTAATTGGGGCCATGGTCCTCCACTGTCCCCATGGTGGTGACGCTCCCTGGGTAGCAGCCTGGAATCTCCTTCCGGTTAGGAACAAAAGCGTACTTCCCCTCGCATCTTTCTGTCCTATTCTCCTCCCATATCTAAAATAAGAAAAAGTTACAGGTGTGCTTAGGGATGTCCCACTTCTCGGTACAAAAAATACGAGGGCCGCGCGCTCAAAACAGATCACGTGGTATGATGCTGCACAAGCATGGCTACGTAACATGTATTAGAAGGCAATGTTTATATGAATGATCGTGATACATACAGAAGCACGTTGACTTGCGCTTCCTGTATCGCATACAGCGATCGATATTACTGGTATTGGGTATCTGACTTGTTACCATTCCCCTGAGGGTAATTTTACGCATGAAATTGCCCCAGTAGGTCAAGGCAGTGAAGGCGCTAGTGCAAGCAGCTCAAAGACGGGTCTGAATATTCATACTCCACGTCACAGACTATCGATTCTCATCGTGTATTTCTGTTACGTTCCAATCGATGGTCCGAAAAAGAGAATTCAACCGGCGCCCTCTCAGCAGGAGTTGCGTATGAGAAACAGCGATCAAAACAACACTATTGTATGCTGCTCAAAACTCTCCGAGATGACGTGCATTTCCGACGTCGCGAGAGAAAGAGAATAGCTGAACGATCTACACTGTGACCTAGGACCATTACTTCTAATAGAACGGAAATGCAGAGATCGACACTTTTTCCGCCCCGTACAAGCAGCCCGCTGACCATCGACGGGACGCAAGACCCGCTGGGGTTATTTCTACTCTAAACTGCGCACGCCACACAAACTTGTCGCCACTACAAAGAAAACATGCCAAACGCGCTAGATCAGAGTTCTCAAACCACGCCAAGTTAGCGGCCCACGTGACGCCAGGTGCAAACTGAGGGCTTCAAACTGCAAGAGGTCGCAAAATAAACCAGCCTTAAACCAACGGAATAGTTCATTGCTTTTTCGCCGCCTTCAGAGCTGTCCCATAGGCGACAACTTTTAGCAGAGGGGTGCAGTGTTAAAGTGTTGTCAACACGACAACTGCGCACGTCGCACGACGATTTGTAGAGCTCCCAGCATCTGGTCGGGGCATGGGATACGGGGCAGGAGATGTGGAGTAAGAAGTCGCCAATTCTCAAAACAAACGAGAGGTTACACAGCTGAGAACCAGGACACAAACTACACAAGGCTCAGGACACTGTGGGTGGGCCGTGTCCGCGGACACAAACCGTGGGAATGTGTCCGCAGACACGCACCGTGGAAATTTGTCCGCGGACACGCATCGTGGGAATGTGTCCGCGACACACACCGTGGGAATATGTCCGCGGAAACATACCATAGAAATGTATCCGCGGACACACCTCATGGGAATGTGTCCACGGACAAACACCGTGGGAATGTGTCCGCGGACACGCACCGTGGGAATGTGTCCATGGACACGCACCGTGGGAATGTGTCCGTGGACACACACCGTGGGAATTGTGTCCGCGAACACAGCCAAAGGTTTATCTTCCCGCGGTCACAAGAAAGGAAGATAATGTGTCCGCGGCAAGATTGATCAGGTAACATTCGCTCGGAAGCGAAGTCGCCGCGCGCAAACACGCCAGACAGTGATCGGCATTAGCGGACACACACGCGGACACACATACACACACGAGACGGGATCGTGTGTCCGCCAACACACATCGCAAGTGGAAATTGTGTCCGCGGGTACACAACAGAATCGGTGTGTCCTGCGGACACCCGCACACCCCAGAGGGGGTGTGGTGAGTCCGCGGACAGCCAGAGCCGCCGTGAGAAAGGGGGCCGGGCCGTTCAGCCGCAGGGCAGTGGGAGCCCGCGCCCCGCACTACCAGCCAACCCACCTGCACCGCGCCAACCCGGCTCGCCGACCAACTCTCGCCGTTTGCACTGTGATCATTACACTAGTGTAGTGTCCTATGATGTCCCGCCTGAAGCTGGTGGTTCGTATGTACACAATGAATGGCCTCAGGCTTTGTGTAAAAGCTAGTTGTATGGCTGTTATTCCCTCTCTAACCTATAAAATAGCCGATTGTGACAGAAACGGACGCCAGCTGGCCTTCAGAATCGCGACACACAAAAGAAACCAAAACTTGCAGCTGTCTCTCCTTGAACACACACCACTCACGGCAGCCTCAGAAATCCACAACAGTGTATAAGAATGATTCCAAGGAATGATTTCTTGTCAGTGATTGTGTGACAAGTAACTTAAAAGTCGAGAAAGGTCTCTACAAAAGAATACAATGCGGCACCGACAATAGCCCCGGGGCATATTTCGCTCAAGCCATTTACCATTATCGTGATGTTTAGGCAAACATTTCCTTTTTGTCCAGCATTTCGGCGTCATCATCATCCTGAAACGACAAAAACCACCGTAAGAATACCGACGCGGTCCCACACTGTAGACCGATCCGTTTGCTTAGCGAACACATAAATGGGGAAATGGTTCGGTGATTAGGTTTGACCGGTCACTTCCCAGCAATGGGCTCGGCTAAGAGCAAATAAGCCTCGCTGCACCGGTAGCAAACAGGGGTTCAAATTGATTCTATCAAAGCAAGAGTTACGTCGGCAATTCCATCAAAACTCAACACGCAAGGGAAGCCGTCAACACGACATCCACACAACTTTTCCTATAACACTGGCATTGGGTTACCTCGGGCCAAAAGGACGACACTGCCGACGCGACGTCCTTATCCTAATTCAATCGGCAGCGCCGGGCCACATATTTCGTGATAACTTGTTCGTGTACAAAAAAAAGAAGCTGAACTACACCCTACGCTTGTCGAACATTCTAGATCCAATGTGACACGCAACGTCAATGGTTGATTTGCGAGTTACAGTGCGCATTATAATAAATTTTGAGTTGATTCTTTCACATTAATGTACACACGAGATGCATTGGGTCGTAATAGTGGCACTGCTAATCTATATCGAATTCATTACAAAAAAACGGCTGTTTCCACATTATATACAACGGCAGCAACGATTTTTTTGACAAAATTGACGACATGGCGTCAGCATAAAATGTAAAAAAAATTGCAAAGAAGGTATGAAGTATACTGATTCCTGATGCCCTGCGAAGCCATTGACGTTGACCATAACTCAAGTTGTCTGCGTGTCATTAATCTTTACCTTTATCCTTTTTGCTTGATGGCGAGACCGAGATGGTTTTAAAAGTCGGTCGTAGGTAACAAATACAACCTTAGGATTTAAAGCAGTTTTAAAGCGAGGTAAGCCGGTGGAAACCCGGCCATGCCGAGTGACACCCAGAGGAACAGAGGTACCAGAACAATACGGTCACGTGCCTGCAGCCACGTGACTGTAAAATCAGAGCAGCACGATATCAGAGCAAGAGTAAAAGGCGTGAACAACATTCATCTACGATCAAGGTGCCGTTGGAAGGCAAAAAGACGAAACTCCAAAAACCCGATGTTTCAGAAGCAAAAAAAACTGAAACATTAAATAACTTCCACTGGCTCGGGGCTAGAAGTATTATCTTTATATCACTGTGATCGCGCGGCAGAGATGCGTCTGACGGTACCAACAAAAACGGCCGATGTTTCTGAAATTTGGACAAACTTATGAAAATGTGAATCAATTTCTCAATTAATCGAAAAAGCCCTGTTTCAGGCAAAAAAAAGTGTAATCCTAATCAGCCAAAAGGCCATAGCTCTCACGGGATTCATTCATTGCTCAGTCAGGCAAAAAGCTATTACTATTGATTTAATTCATTTTGCAGTCAGGCAAAAGCCGTAACTCAGGCATTTTATATACAAATGCCACACAAACTGAAAACTACTAGTTTAATACAATAAATAGTTAGAATTTACGTATAAAGCCCTACATCATGAAACGCAGTCTAGGGATCTTTCAAACGACAACAAAAGCCCAAAATCGATAATTTTGCACTTACGGCCGTCTGGCCTCTCACGGCAAGACTACTTGGAATGGAATCAGTCTTTAAATATAGAGCTAGCACGAATAAGTCAACGCCAAAAATACACTTCACCAATCACAACATTCCCAAATAATCGAAAGAAAAAATCATCAACTTGCACACACAACGTAACAATCATCAACATACATATTAAGCCCCCAAGCCACCAAGCCGCACTTTGTAACCCATCTAACTACTACTCACGTCGAATCCAAAGCAGTTCTGCATGTCCTCCTTGCTCTTCTGCGCCACGTTAGCGTCCACACGTCGGCGCCCTCCGGGGGTGCTGGGCCGGCGCGGCTGCTCCGGCCCGCCGGCTGCCTCCAGCTGCAGCTGGCCAGCTTCAGCCACGGCCGGCAGCTGGCCGGCGTCGCCAGCTGTCGGCGCGGCGGCCAGCACGTCGATGCCGCCGGCTCCCACCTGCTGCGCCAGTGCCGAGTCCGGCACCACCGCCACCGTCTGCTGTTCTCCGTTCGCATCCTGGCCGCACAGCGGCGAAAACCGCCACGGAAGTGGTCAAAACCGGCGTACTGCCCACACAACGGACGGTAGGTACGAAAACTGGCCAGATTTGGGCATGCTCATCAAACAGGACGCAACTTGGCAACAGGGAGGCAATTGTGCAATATCCCCGTGCTGCCGGCGCGAGTACAAAAACAATGACAACTATTCAAGTTTGTAGCGTAATAACGGGCCCGTTATCCCTGGATGCACCGGAGCAATAAAAATCAGGCTTATGTTATGACGGGACACGTTCACCTACGTCTAAGGCTCAAATACGCCTACAAGCCCTGCGTTGGATCTGGGTCAACGAGTTCTCCTAACCCAGGGTATGCAACGCCAGCGGCACCGTTCGCACTGTTCCAAATCGCACGACCGTGCCTTTCCGCATTTCAGGACCGATGAAGTTTGAAAAGGCGCAGATAGACAATGCATACTGATTCATCCCCATCGTTGGACGGACACCTAAAATTCATCCGCCGACGCACAAACGTGTCAACCAAATTGTACGGTCGCGATGCGCAGAGTATAAACGTTTGAGGGTATACAAAGGCAGTGCATTGTGTGGATGCACCATATACATTCTGATGCGTATCACGTGAGCACGTTTTCGGCGTGATTGCATATCGTGTCTACCTGCACGCTTGTCCTGTGGTACACGCACTGTGCCCAGGCAGTGAAATCCCGTTAGGCTAAAAAATGGCCTAACCATCTGAGTGCTTATAAGTCCCCGTTGTACTATTCACTTTTCCCGGACTTGTGGGCAGGGGCACTGGCAGATTCAGTGGGGGGTGGGGGAGGGGCAAACCGGGTAATTGCCCCAACCCCCCATCTTTGCAGATTTTCTTTTACAAAGCATGTTTTTTCAGGTAGTTGGGCCCCGATGCTCCCCCCCAAACAGTCAGTCTGGATCCGACCCTCGCACTAACTACGCATTTCGCTCCAAACATTCCCCGCCAAAATCGCCCAGGGTGCAGCGGAACGATACGCACATTGGTCCGATGCAAAGCACATGGGCGACCATTTCACTTACCGGCGGAGTAACAGCCTTCCGCCCAGCGCGTAAGGCAGAGTCGGTTATGGACCGAATGGTAGATATTAGCCCCGGTTATTCAAACAAACGTCTTTAATGCGATGTCAAGACAACTGAGTTATGCCTCAAGTTTTAGGCGATACGATTTTCACAAAATATTTTTGAACGTATAATCTGGAGAATAAATTACACGTCAATTTGGAAAATTCTATAATCAAATTTATTTCTGCCCAATTTTGGATCATTTTCAGTGCTTTTTATTGTTCTTGTGACATTATCATCGGTTTGCACCAGCTAACGTATCCAGCTTGAACACACAAATTAGGGCAAAACAATTTCCTACACGCGCCATCATTCAAGCGCTATTCCTCTAAAACCGCGGAGGCCAAATGCGATCCAGCCTGTGTGGAGCCTGGTTAGCTATCGATGGGCGATAATCCACACCTGTGCCGTGTAACCGACAGGACGGCGCCACCACACCAACACTCAACGCCCACATTCGCTGATGCCCGCCGCTCTAAAGGCTAGAATACAACCGCTAGTTATTGTGAAATGACCCTTTGTGAGTGTCTGGTCGATGGTGAGCACGAAAGCGGTTACGTGTTTGTGATTGGATTTCTGAGCGGAACCACCGAACTAGCATTATTTCATGAGCGATAGTAGAGCAGCGACAGCAGAGGTGGCCGGTATTGACCCAGGCGCGGCGGCACAGCGGCGGGCACTCGCGGCGCAAATGTCGACGCTCGGCGGCTGCAGTTACGGTAATTGGCAGCAACACTGCACCATATCGCCGACTACCCGCCTATCCCGCGATGGCGTCAGTGTACCGAGCCGGCAACGCTTCAGTACACGCTCCGACATCATCGAGTACAGCTGCGGACATACTCAGCTGCACACCAACCGGGAGCTGAGATACAAAACAAGAATTTGGGATTCATTTAGAGCTCAGTCGGGAGCCCTAGCATATCCTAAAGACAGAATACTCGCCTCAATCTTATCTGCGTTGCTACACAGCGAAGTCTTCAGCAGCATAGTAACAATGAAACATTTATTTACGCCACGAGAGTGCCATCGTTCCTTCGCAGAGGTGTGGCCTTTGCCGTGATTCAGGACAACTGACCACCGATCACCCAGCAACACTTCCCATGAGCTTTTCATGGCTGCGAAGCGTTCCTCTTGAATTTAAAGTTACTGGGAAGGTGCCTTTGAAGCCAGTGAGGCAGTACTTCTCACCTCAGTAACACCGAAGCAACGTTCTACCGCTTACACACCCACGCAGGTCACTCGAGACAGAAAGTTGGACCGTTGGCTCAATCATTTATCGTTGATGAGAAACCCTTTTGAAGGTAATATGGCACCTTTACAATTCAACTTCTATTGAGATGGCCAACAAATAGTGGATAACATAAAAACCTTGTTTCAAATTAAGTTGCCCTAAAACTACTCACCACCCAACTGCAAAGAAAATATATGCATCATTACATACAATACAGTACACCCCTGTATAAATACAGTAATGTACAGCATTGACAGTATTCTGTATGAAGAGCAGAATCGGCCCTACCGACACCGCGCCGGTGCCATTGACCACCGCACAGCTGGCGGCTGCCGTCACGTTCGTAGGGCAGGGCAGGGGAGACACGAGAGTACTGCGCTCAGAGAAAAGTACGCCATTGGAGCAATATTTCTCCAAATCATAAAAATAATTGTTGGGGTTTAACGACACACCAACTGCCAAGGTAATACGGCGTCACCAACTCCCATCCTATTTCGTGGGATTTGGGGGATCAGACCGACTTATAGAGGCTCCACCGGGACTTGAACCCGGGACCGGTGACATAGCAGACAGACCAGTTATCCACTAATCCACCAATATTTCTCCATAGGATGGCGGGTTCTAAGAGAAACGAAACATGAACCCAGGGTTTTCCGCATGCTCTCATAGCTCGTACTTATAACCCAGTGCATGCCCCATATTATCATATTGGGGGTTTTGGGGCGCTCCGACAGCTTAGGTCATATGGCCATCTCATGCCCCATGAATGGGTCAGATTGGCTCATTTGCTCAAATGTGGGATCCGACATTTCGCAGGACAAATGAAAATCTAGTCCGGGTTTCATGCGTTTTCTCGACCAGTCCCTTGCCCGACCGAGGTTGCTTCTCGCTGTCTGTAGTGGCACCGCGCATGCACGATGACAGGTCTGACTTTCTGGGCAAGTTGTAGGATTGGGCTTCAGCACGAGTAGCTGTTTATTTCCTGTGGACGCAGCTTCTGTATTTGTAGATCGCCAAATCGAGTGCTGCCTTCATACCCCAACTTATCTTGCTGCTTAACGCGGGCTTGGCTTCCTCTAAAGGAAGCCACAAATTGCACTGAAGGGTTCTTTCAGACCGGCGGGTCAATAGCCTGAGTGGTGCCCTTCGGCCGCCTTTGCCGTCACAGCCGAGAGGGTAGCTCGCTGATCTCGATTGGTTCCGTTCAGCAATGAGGAAGCAGGTGCGTATTCGGCGGTGCGATGGGTGCCGTGTTAAAGGGAATGTGGCACATTCACAACGTGATTTTAACTGATATAGCCATGTTGTAAAGCAAGTTGGAAAACCCGGTACTACATATATCATTTGTCTTGGAACTCGATATTTCCGTAGAAAAAAGGTAAAACCTACCTGACACCTACCCCTCATCTACCCCTCGCCGGGCGGCCATTGTTGTGAGCTGCTGGTGTGACGACATATGCTGACGTCACGATGAGCATCAGCCAATCGAAGCCCTTGAAGCATTTTAAGTATGGTAGTGGTTGCCATATCATGACATCATCCACAGGCAGATATTTATTTATTTTCCTAGAGGAGCATTTATAAAAACAAAATATTGAGCTTATTGTACATTTTTCAGAGAAATCATGAGTGGTTTCATTATTTTTTGCTAAAAATATTCCTATTTCACTAAATTCCAGGATGCCACCGAGGTGCCACATTCCCTTTAAGAAAACGCTCGATTTGGCGTGCTACTATTTGGTTTTGCTTTGTGTTTGGTGTGCTTGATAGAATTTAAGCCCAGAAGAAAGCAGCAGCCCTCCGCGCCGTATCCCAATCTTATAGCCTGCAAAGTCTGGCCTGCATGCATGCTGTCACTACAGACCATGAGAAGCGGCGCCTCGGCTGGGAAAGAGTGACCGGCCCGGCCCGGCAAGTGGCCGGCCAAGCAAACACGTATAAACAAGGCTTTCCAACTGAGTGTTCAGAGTAAAACTTCTGGCCTAAATCATGTTTGACGAGAGTGCTTCACGTCGACCCCGAGAAGTAGCCAGGCTGTGAAAACACAGTCACCCAATTCATCCTTATGCCATCTAAAACGATACTTCGTTTGGAAAACCAATCTAAACTGGCCCAGCAGCCAAACCGCGATTTTCGATCATCATTAAAGCTGCCGAAACTTGTAAACTGTTTGAGTAAAGGGAGGGCGAAGGATCCGTATCCTTCAACTAAGCCGCACGAAATTAAACCTACGCCCCCAACATCCCCAGCTCGTAGAGTACACAGATCCGCGTCTTAGAGTATATCAACCCAGCTATCCGTGATCAAAGGTTAGAACAATAACAGAGATCAGAGGTGGGAGACCAGTCTTCGAACAGCAGAGGACAAAGAAGAGGTCCGACGTCCAGACGGCACGGGTCAAAGAGGAGACCAGAGGTTCGAGCATCAGGGGTCAGAGAGATTTCAGCGATCGGAGACCAGAGGTGAGAGCAGCAGGGGCCCGGGCGGCAGAGGTCAGAGGTAGGTCAGCAGTGTCCGGCTCACCTGAAGCTGAATAACCTCCAGCACCACGTACTGCTGCCCGTCCTGGCCCTGCACCGCCACCATCTTCTGCTGGTGCTGCTGCTGCTCCTCCGGCGGCTCCTCGGCCTCCATCTCCTCCAGCTGCAGGCTCTCGTCGCCGTCGTAGTAGGGCGTGTTGCCCATCATCTGAGGCAGAGGTCCCCGTCAGCACGTACTCGCCGTGGTACGGGTCCTTCCGCCAGCACGGTCACCGCACACAGCCCAACAGTTAGCCCGGACTATCTGCCGAATTCTACCCTTAGTTTCACAATGCAATCTTTTCCGCGCGAATATATAATCACATGCATGTATGTACGTCGTTTATGTCATTTAGAAACCGTCTTTGTTATCTGTGTCCTTCACACGACGCTGCAGATTTCGTAGGGTGCTTACACCAGTCTAAATGAACTGCAGCCTTTCACAAGTTATACTCGACATTGAGCTAACTTTACGCACAACTGCAGATTACTCAACTACCTTCTATTACAACACTCCGCATAATGACGCTCCCCTTCCTTCAAAAAATTGAACATTTTAGCTATCCCATACAATATGGGATAAGTCACTGTTTTATCCCATTCGTTATTGCCTCCGCCCTCTCCCCTCCCCCAAAAGATAATCAGTTAGGTATACAGCCACACCAACAAAAGCCCTTTTAGTGAGAGAGTGGGATCCGCACATACAATCGCGTATAAAAAACAGAGCCGTACGACATTGCCGCCCCGGTAGTTCAGTTGGTTGGACGTTACGCTCCAGCCTGCTCAGAAAACCGAGCAGTGGCTGTATACTGGTAAAGGCTTGGGATCCGGAGCCCTCGGCCCGGAACCCAAACTCCTGCGCTCAATATTTCCCCGACGTAGGTCGGCTAGCAATTAACTGGTGAGACGGTGACCTGAGCGAGCCAGCCCTGGGACGGTAAACGTTGGCTTCTAAATTAGCCGGTCATTGCGGGAATTGTTCGTTCTAATGGTAGGGTCGTGGGCTCCGTGAGAAGTCCCTTGATGACTTTAGAGAGACTTCAGCTCCAAAATTCGAACTTGTAATAACTTGGAGTAAATAAAAAGGACATGTTAAATTTGAAAAGGCCAGGGTCGTAAATTGCTCACATTGGGGCAATGTTAATCCCAGGATCCAAATACGCGTGATGGATTATTCAAAGCATGTATGAGGTCTCCATCTGCCCTCAATATCTCGATAAATATACGATAACTACTCGAGACGCCGTTCGGATTTTTGCCTAAACAAAAACAAAATTAAGTATTTCCCCAATCCTCCACTGAACCCTAAAGATTCCTCATTCCAAATGATCGTAGAAAGCTATCCACGTCAAGCCCCCTGGGAGCATACAGAGCTAGGACCCTACTTCCCCGGGCCCCCACCCGTAACTAATTCAGAGATCGCGGTGCAAGGCCGGCAGGCCTCAGCTAAGCTCAGCTGGTAAGTACTCACCGAGACCTTGGTCTCGCGTCCGAGCTTGAGCGCCAGCTGTTTCTCGGCGGCGCTGGCCTCCGGGTCGTGGATGGCCAGATGTCGGATCAGGTTTCCCTTGTGCCGGAAGGCGCGGCCACACTCGGGACACTCGTGCGTCTTCTCCTTGGGCTGCGGCGGCACGTAGTTGGGGTTGTGGTAGAGGTTGGTGTGCCGCTTCAGCAGCTGCTTCTGCCGGAACGACTGGTCGCAGTGCTGGCACACGAACGGCTTCTGGTCCGTGTGGACCAGCATGTGCGACTCCAGGTGTCGCTGAGAGATGGACGTGTACGGACACAGGTCGCACCTGAAGCACTTCTCGCCCTCGTGCGTCTTGCTGTGCAGCTGCCGAGAGATGGGGGAGAGTGAGAGAGGGAGAAGGGTGAAGAGGTCGTGAGATGAACAGGGCGACAGACCAGGGTAGGTGGCGCTTATGGATACATCAACGAGGCGTTGAAAACAACTCATTTCTAACAACACACTGATAATGGGTCACTTCAAATTGCCCTGCATCAAACCACTGTCGCGCGGTACAGAGCCCGTGTTCAGCAGTCCACATCAGCACGCTTTACACGCCCGCCAGCGCAGGCCTGCCGGCCTCACCTTGTAGGAGTATCGGTCGGGGAAGCTCTTGCCGCAGCGTTTACACTTGATGGGCCGGTCGGAGGTGTGAAGCTTCTGCACGTGGATGCGCAGGTCCGTCTTCCGGCCGCAGGTGGTCGGGCACAGCTCGCAGTGGAACGCCGGCTTCTCGCCTGAGGGCAGAGAACGGGCGATAGCGGACCGATCCAATGCGACACAGTGAACCTCAGCACAATCTATCAGCCGGAACAATTTATCCCGACCTGACGCAGCTCCGCGACGGCGTGGCCACGGCGGCCTTGGCCCGAGGCAACCAGACTCACGCCAAGAGCCCCTGGGCTACGGCCGGCCGTAGGCCGGCCCCGGGGGAAACAACAATCTCGGTAACGTCCAGCCGAGAGCAGGAGAGGGCAGCAGCGGCGCCAGCGTGTCGGCCCTGTAGCCGTCTCCACTGCCTTCAGAGTCATCCGACTCCGCCGCGGGATCGGCAGGGGGAGATACAGTAGGCACATAGCAAGGTAGACGAGAACTACGAGCTGGATGAGACGGTGCAACACGCGGCGAGACTGTTGCGCAGACGACGCTTCCGAGTGCACACCGGTACCGATGGGTCTGACAAGTGAATGGCATATACATTTTAGTATTGAAACAAACCAAATGGATTACGAAGACGGGCGAACGTTTCATTGGTGCTGGCTACGCCCTCCGGAGTTCCTTCGCTAGCTTTTTGAGACAGTAATATTTAGCCATTGTGCGACTCCAGTTGCGCAGATAATCTGATGCATGGATTTCCAAACGCTCCAGTAGTGCAACCCAAAAAGGTCAATAATGACGTTATGGCAAACCCCACTTATGGAGGTTTCATTTCGTTTCTTACTACAAGAATGAAAGATATAATATGAAGGTTAAGAAACTTTCAAATATTAGTAACACTTTTTGCATGAATTTTCAAAATCTCAAATGAAAAATTACGCTTTTAGAAACGCCTTCATGTACCTGAAGCGTCTTCGAAGACTGCTTCCGACAGCCTGCGCCACGCCGCTGGAGTCCTTCATGGTTACCGGTCAGGCTTAAAGTTGTGCGACCCCAGCTGCATTAAAAATGTTGAGCGATCCCTGAACCATTCCCATTAACAACCGACGGTTTCAGCAGGTTAAGACGTGGGCCCCGGCCCGGACGGGATATGATTCCACATTAGTATAGATAAATACCAGACAGAAAAAAAACATCTCGACAAAGTTGTTACTCTTAATCCAACACAAGAATCCGATGCAGACTCGCAGGCTTCGTCTTGATGGCGTAGCAGGCCAACATGCGTCGCAGGAAAGACTAAACATGTGCCAAAGTTAGCTTGAGGACGGAACCAGGGGGACCGCTTCTCATTTGACATCTGATAATAATGCCAATATATAGCACATGAATGAAAGGCATTCACCAAGAGCGCATATCACGGGAAAACTGAACAGAGAGCAGAACCCCTAGAGTCCCGCTACTCCGTTGCACTGCGCCAAACATCCTGTTTCTGAAACGTGAAGATTAAAAACAGCATAGTCCTTGAAAATATGGGCAAAAGCTTCGGTCTTTCCAACCACATCTGAAACCCACATTTTAATATTTCAATACAAAAACACACTAAGCACAAATGAGATGGCTTTGACTGGCTGGGACGCGCCAAAACACGCATTTGTTGCGATGATTTTGGGCCAGTTCAGACGCCCAGTATCTACGGTGTTTTCTCGTTTAAAAGTTGGTCGGAGATAGTGGATATAAATTATGCATGTCTTGCGTATCTGACAAGCCTTTGGGAGATTTATGCAGCGTTCTTAAGGTCCTACATAGCACACGTTCGGTCTCGCGTAAACTTTCGGTAAACAAGCCAATTAGCCAGCATTATCAAGCAGATGAGAAAAATAGCATCAGAGTTACAGCATAATGCGTGGGCATGGTAGAATGCTTTAGCATATAATCAAATGAGAATCAAGGATCCGCTGTTGCTTGTGAAATAAGCCATCGTGACACTTATGGGAATGCTGCAAAAGACGACAAACCCGAATTGGACCTGATTCGATTCCCCTTATAATAGCCTACATACATTGAAAAACTAGCGGACAGGCGAGAGTTTGTAGCAGTATCGGTAAAGGACGGCTCCAATGTGCTGAATTGGAGTCACTTGCCCGGCTCGGTTTGGAAAAAACTAATCGATTGATCGGCACACCTGAGCACAAACAATGTAAGCATTTGACAAATGATGGTGATAGATATGCATAAATGTTTCAGTAGCGCAATCTTGCAGTAAAATTCGGACCCGTGGAATACTTTACAGGATGTTCAAAAATTAAGGCTGAACTTTGGAGGAAAAGTTTCACTCCCTTGACTCAGCTCGCTCATTTTACACAATTAACCGCCTGAAGCAGCCATACTTTAAAAGGACCGGAAAGTTTGCCCAGTCATGTTTACCTGCGGAAACTTTGTTTAGTGTTTGGTGAATCTTGGCTGCCAAAACTGCCAAAATTTGACGCATGTTGGAATTAACCAGAAGATTCAGTGAGCAAACATTAAACTAAAGCAACGTTATACAACTGTGAGTAATAAAGTGGCCAAAAAAATTTCCCAGCACTGAGTAACTTCTCCAGCTTGGCCAGCAACCCACGCGGAAGCAATCAACAAATCCACAAGGAGGGTTAAACTTCCTAGAGGATCTACCCTAGCAATCTACCCCGCCGAGCAGCAATCTACAAATCCACTGGGAAGAGCAGCATTTGAGCAACGGTAGCGTTGCAGACGCTCATCGTGTATGAGAATGTGCAAAACCACACGTCCTTCTGAACACTAAAAACTCTGCGTGAGAAAGAAAAGTAAAACGTCCTGCTATCGTAAAAAAGTGATACAACCACGATGCTTTTCCTCGCCAAAAAGTTACTGTCCTACCTGAGTGGATGAGGCGGTGGGTCGTCAGGGTCCTACCTGAGTGGATGAGGCGGTGGGCCGTCAGGGTCCTACCTGAGTGGATGAGCCGGTGGGCCGTCAGGGTCCTACCTGAGTGGATGAGGCGGTGGGCCTTCAGGGTCTCACCTGAGTGGATGAGCCGGTGGGTCGTCAGGTTCCCACCTGAGTGGATCAGGCGGTGGGCCTTCAGGGTCCTACCTGAGTGGATGAGGTTCATTTGGCCGTCAGGGTCCTACCTGAGTGGATGAGGCGGTGGGGCGTCAGGGTCCTACCTGAGTGGATGAGCCGGTGGGCCTTCAGGGTCCTACCTGAGTGGATGAGCCGGTGGGCCTTCAGGGTCCCACCTGAGTGGATGAGCCGGTGGGCCTTCAGGGTCCCACCTGAGTGGATGAGCCGGTGGGCCTTCAGGGTCCTACCTGAGTGGATGAGCCGGTGGGCCCTCAGGGTCCTACCTGAGTGGATGAGGCGGTGGGCCTTCAGGGTCCTACCTGAGTGGATGAGGCGGTGGGCCTTCAGGGTCCCACCTGAGTGGATGAGCCGGTGGGCCTTCAGGGTCCTACCTGAGTGGATGAGCCGGTGGGCCTTCAGGGTCCTACCTGAGTGGATGAGCCGGTGGGCCCTCAGGGTCCTACCTGAGTGGATGAGGCGGTGGGGCGTCAGGGTCCTACCTGAGTGGATGAGCCGGTGGGCCTTCAGGGTCCTACCTGAGTGGATGAGGCGGTGGGCCGTCAGGGTCCTACCTGAGTGGATGAGGCGGTGGGGCGTCAGGGTCCTACCTGAGTGGATGAGGCGGTGGGCCTTCAGGGTCCTACCTGAGTGGATGAGGCGGTGGGCCTTCAGGGTCCTACCTGAGTGGATGAGGCGGTGGGCCTTCAGGGTCCTACCTGAGTGGATGAGGCGGTGGGCCTTCAGGGTCCTACCTGAGTGGATGAGGCGGTGGGCCTTCAGGGTCCTACCTGAGTGGATGAGGCGGTGGGCCTTCAGGGTCCTACCTGAGTGGATGAGGCGGTGGGCCGTCAGGGTCCTACCTGAGTGGATGAGGCGGTGGGCCGTCAGGGTCCTACCTGAGTGGATGAGCCGGTGGGCCGTCAGGGTCCTACCTGAGTGGATGAGGCGGTGGGCCGTCAGGGTCCTACCTGAGTGGATGAGCCGGTGGGCCGTCAGGGTCCTACCTGAGTGGATGAGCCGGTGGGCCTTCAGGGTCCTACCTGAGTGGATGAGGCGGTGGGCCGTCAGGGTCCCACCTGAGTGGATGAGGCGGTGGGCCTTCAGGGTCCTACCTGAGTGGATGAGCCGGTGGGCCGTCAGGGTCCTACCTGAGTGGATGAGGCCGGTGGGCCTTCAGGCTGTTGCTCTGTGTGAAGCGCGAGCCGCAGATGTCGCACTCGTACGGCTTCTCTCCAGTGTGGATGCGCAGGTGACGCTTCAGCTTGAACGTGTCCGGGGAGGCGTACGTGCAGTGCGGACACTGCCAGCGGACACAGGTCATTGTCTGGAGACGTAACACTGCCAGCAAACACAGGTAGCAACAGACAGACGGCATAGTGCAGGCATACGGGTGAGTGGTACCGAGTGTCGTAGAGGCACTGGGGGACACTGGAGGACATACAGAGCAGTCAAGACAGAAAATATGGCACTCAATGTAGTGGGAACATTTGCAGACACACGGGGGAGGTCGCACCAGACAAGGTGGTACTGAGCACATCCCAGCAGTGATGGCTTAGGCAGAAGCACAGCACCGAAGTAGTAATGTGAAAGCTTTTTTTAATGGTACCAAATAGATCCCTAAAACGCGAAAATGACATATAAGATAAAATCTGCAAACAAAAGATCAGATGCAAACCCTAAAAATATGACGGAACCATCCAAGGTTTTACATGTATTTCACGGTTGACTCTGAGTGGTTTCCACGATCGTGTCGAGCGCCTCCACTTATACGCAAAATATGTCGCGCCAGATAGTAGGCGACCACAACTGCAAAAGGCAGGAAAAGGCAGGAAGAGCGAACGCAGCCTGCCGGTTCACAGACACAGTCTCTGGCATCCGATGGGCCGGTTCACAACAGTGACCGTACCTGGTAGGGCCGCTCGCCGGTGTGGGAGCGCATGTGTCTCCGCAGCTTGCTCAGCTCCACGCTGGAGTACTCGCACTCGGTGCACTGGTGCGGCTTCTCTTTGGTGTGGATGTACCGCACGTGACGCACCAGCTCCCCTGCCCACCCCGTACCGAAGGTCAACAACGTTTAAAAACGAGAATGCTGTGTCGTGATCAAGATTACGACTTTTAGGAATGGGTGTGCACATAGTGAAAATGGAGCGTTACAAAACAAAGCTCCCCATTAATAAACACCTTACGAGACTATCTTCTCTTTCTGTACTGATCTAATTACAGAATTAATGATTCTGCCGTACAAACACAAAAATACATGACATTTTTTCTGAAAGCGAGTTATTGGTATCATTTAGTTCGTCCCGATGAGCCCCATGCACTAATCACATATACAAAATATTTGTACTTTGTAATTAGAAATTACAAATAATTTAAGTTCGGCAAATCCACGTATCTGGTCTCAAAAAAGAAATTCCCAGTTACAAAAACGCGTAACAGGTACGCATCCGTACGGAACTTGTAAGCTTCACTCCTATCATTTGGCTTTTCCAACGGCAAAAACGCGTATCTGCAAAGATACGCAACCTTCCGTACAATATTCAGTTTTACAGCCCTGCCTTACAATGGCAAAAACATACACAAAGTACGCAGATACGTGTTTCTGTCTTTGGACGGCAGAATTACGTCCCCACCCATATCAATGCTTTGTACAAGACCCAGTGGCTGGAGGGGGCTTTTTGGTGTGCCATGAAGACTCTTGAGACTGATCCCCCACCCAGTGCCCACCTCCTACATCGTCTGCCTCTCTTTCTATGTCAATAACAAAAATAAATAAAAAGTGAACGAAAAACGTGTCATGCACCTATAGCTTCAAAAACACAAGCTGCTATTACCTCATTGGTGCAATTATTGCACTAATCCCAGGACAAAAAACCATGCTAATCAGGTAACAGTCATTTGGATCCAGCCGGAGTTTCCATCCATAAAGGTTCACTTGAGACATTCACAGCAGACTCCACTGCAGAGGACCACACCCGGACCGTTCTGACGTCGCGCGGCGCTTCCCAAAGTCGTCTGGTGATCTCCTGTGTCGCTGTAAGCTGCGGAGGTTTCCTTTCTTCACATTACCTGAGTGGTGACAAGATTCTACGTCTGCACATTACCTGAAGCGTTGAGACGTCTCCCCGTATTCGCATTAACTGAGACAGTTAGATGTTTTCGTCTCCACATTACCTAAGGGGCGAGATGTTTCCCTGTCCCTCCATTACCTGAGGTGGTTTCCTGTCTCTCCGTTACCTGAGGTGGTTTCCTGTCTCTCCGTTACCTGAGGTGGATTCCTGTCTCTCCGTTACCTGAGGTTTCCCCCTTTCTGTCCCGTTCCTGAGTGAAGTTGGAGTCGCAGAACTTGCAGCAGTGCGGCTTGGTGCCGGTGTGCGTGTTGACGTGGTTCTGCAGCGACGCCAGCGTCTTGAAGCCGCGCTCACACACTGAACACTTGTGCGGCCGCTCCTCCGAGTGGGATTTCATGTGGCGCGACAGCAGGTAGCTGCCGGGTCAGCGACACAACACGCCGTCAGGTCAGCGGCACAACACGCCGTCAGGTCAGCGGCACAACACGGTAGGTCAGCGGAACAGAGGTCAGGTCAGCGCAAACGAGGTCAGGTCAGTGGCAAAAGGTCAGGTCAGAAAGAGGTCAGGTCACGTACAACACGTGCAGGTCAGCGCAACAGAGGTCAGGTCACAAACACGAGGTCAGGTCAGCGCACAGAGGTCAGGTCAGGGAAAAAGGTCAGGTCAGCGCACAACACGAGGTCAAGTCGGAACGAGGTCAGGTCAGGGCAACAGCCGAGGTCAGCAAGAGGTCAGGTCAGCGGCAAACGAGGTCAGGTCAGGAAAAGAGGTAAGTCAGCACAACCGAACAGGAGCGAACAACCTCAGGTCACGGCAAAACCGCAGGTCAGACAAACCCTCAGGTCAGGCAAACGAGGTAGGTAGCAAAAAGGTAGGTCAGCGCGGTAGCAAGAGGTCAGGTCACGGCAAACACGGGTCAGGTCACGAAACACGAGGTCAGGTCAGCGGCACAACACGCAGTCAGGTCAGCGGCACAACACGAGGTCAGGTCAGCAAGAGCCACCGTTACGTCAGCGATAACTCACGCAGAACCGTGCAGCGCTACTGAACACCCCGCCCACAGCAGCATTATGACTACCGTCTGTTTTAGTACTGACCCTATTGTAGGTATTGCATGGCCCGCTTTTGGGATGACCGTTTAATTGGTGTCCTCTGGCGATCATCAAATCCCGAACTGCACCATCCGACCCAGCCTTTTCCGTTTAATCTCCCGGTTTCGGGTGCCAGCCGCCACTTTCCCATAAAGAAGAGGGACTGTCACCCAATAAGCTTTACTCTGTCACAGGCGAGTAGCCAGATAGCCCATGTCGGGTGTAAAGTGAGCCATAAACGGGGACCGGGCATCCCAAGTCACTGTATGAGTTTTGATACTGTCAGAGGTCAAGGACGATTCTGCAGACAGCAGGCACAGTACATGTACTATATTCTTGGCTGAGTGAATTTTGGACGACCGTCAGTGTTACATACAAAACGGTTTAACAGTAGCATTGACTAAAAGTAAGAAACAAAAATTTAGAACAATAAGCATGGCACGATCACTCCACACGCCCACGCTTCTACATTCGAGCCCAATGGGCGCTTTATGACCTACAGAACCCTACAGCCCAGCTCACCACCGTCGAGCTTCGTTAAGTCCGGCCGGTGGAGCTGTCTGCCGGGAGCTTCAGCTCAGCGCTCACCGTTTGGAGGTGGTGTAGTTACAGTAGGAGCACATGTGGGCCTGCGACACCGTCTGTGAGCGGCGGGCCACCACGCGGGACAGGCGCCGCTTGTCGTCCTCGTCACCAGACTCCTCCTGTTGACGAGGGAGAGGACCAGGTCAGAGAGAGAGAGAGAGAGAGAGAGAGAGAGAGAGAGAGAGAGAGAGAGAGAGAGAGAGACGCTGAACACGCACTCCTCGTATCCATATCAGACCTATTACACTCAGACCTCGTATACATTCGTGCCAGAAACAACCGTTCAGTCATACTCTATTTCCGTGTGCTGAACACTAAGTCGGCCTCACACAATTCAAAACAAGTTATCAAAAGAGAGCAAGCTAGATTTTAAGCCGCCAGTAACGCCGCCGACATCCCTTCAGCCACGGAAATAAAACAGCTGCTTTCTTGTCAAAAGATAGCAGCACAAAAACTTACCTCATCGCGTTCACCATCCTCAGCGTCTCCAAACTCGTAGACATCTTCTTGGCCCTCTTCCTTCTGCCCCTCCTCCGCGTCCGGCTGTAACCATGGCAACCACAATGGTTATCAAGAACCAAGACGTCGCAGAAGGATTGCAGTACACAGGTAAAGAGAACACAGACTGTGGTTGGCAACAGACAGACAGCGAAGAGAACAAGACCAAGAATAGACTTTCGGAGAAGCTGTTGCAGCGTAAATATCACAAGCAAAGTGTTTCGCATTATGAGGTGACAGTAAAAACACTGTCACCACACCAACCTCTCACAATAAGGCGGCAATGCCATCACAATGCCATCACACCAACTCCACACAATAAGGCGACAGTAAACACACTGTCATCACATCAATCTCACCTGGAC
This sequence comes from Lepas anatifera, assembly GCA_034440635.1. Lineage (NCBI taxonomy): Eukaryota > Metazoa > Arthropoda > Thecostraca > Lepadidae > Lepas > Lepas anatifera. The sequence continues at coordinate 2,794,290 of JAOTON010001827.1, read as the reverse complement.
AATAAGGACGTAGCTGACTTCGTCGGTGTTACCGTCAGACGGCACTATGGTGACCGTTTGATAACTGGGCTGGCCGCCCCCGTCAGCCGCCGGGGCCTCGGGCAGCTGCACTGGAGTGCCGGCATCGGCGCCGGCGAGGGCAGCAGCCGAGGCACGGGTGTGACGCTACCGGACAGGGGTGGAGTCACGTCAGTGACGGCCGAGGAACGGGTGTGACGCTACCGGACAAGAAGATTCACGTCAGTGACGGCCGAGTCACGAGTGTGACGCTACCGGACAAGGGTAGGAGTCACGTCAGTGACGGCCGAGGAACGGGTGTGACGCTACCGGACAGGGAGAGTCACGTCAGTGACGGCCGAGTCACGAGTGTGACGCTACCGGACGGGGAGAGTCACGTCAGTGACGGCTGAGGCACGGGTGTGACGCATATCAGGGAGGAAGGGTGAAGCCATGTGCCAAGGTACCTGCTTCAACAGTGGAGGCACGCGTGTGACGTTTATGGGCGAAGGTCACACAGAGCCCCGCGGCACCCATACAAGCAATGCCGAATACAGCTGTTTGATTCTTCGAAATAAACAAAGGCAAATGTAGTAGTTCTTAAATGAGCCCACATTGCTGTTTTAATGCAAGGAGCAGATGAGCAGGCATACATGGATTTCTGCACTACACAACTGCAATATGTCGATATGATCTAGGAAATAATGTTGCGTTTATGACGCTGTGCGACAATGTCCAGTGAGACAACACGTTTTGCTTTAAACACCTCTTGCTCTGTCCGGCTTGGATTCGCTGATAAATCACGCTCAAACGTTCACCTTGGGTCTTCCGGAAGCGGTGAGCTGCGGCTCGGGTGCCTGCCGGATGAAGTACTGTCCGTTCTGGTCCACGAATACCTGCCCCACCTCTCCACCTGAATGGAATGGAGAAGCATCAGTGCACCGGAGGTGTGAAGCCGAAACAACCCACTGGCCTAACGAGCACTGGACAACTACCGGGCAAAGGCGGACGCTTTGAAAACAATCATCCCGGATACCGATTATACTGGTTCACAACAATAAAAGGAGTAATAAGCTAATATATAGAAAAGTGTGGTTCCATAAAGTGAAAGTAGAGGCTACAAATATTGACAAAGTCAAAAAAGTGTATAAGCTATTGTATGAGATCAGTTTACCTTGTTCTGGTTGATTGGTTTCAATCTCCTTTTGGAAGTTATCCAGGTAATTCTGAATATCCGTCATATTTTCAGTCTGGCCCTCCATGGCGAACCTTCCCAGTACGGCTGAAAAGGAAATATAATCAGTTCCTGGAAAGCGTGCTGAAGACGGGGCGTCGTAAGGCCAATCATGAGAGACACTGCTATTATCTTTAGACGGTCATCACTTCAAGGTCTATGGATTCTCAAGAAAATGAGCGGATCAGAACGCTGAAAAAAACATCGCAAAATACGAACCACATTGAAATGCAGGTTAAAATTATGCAAAAAAACTATTCTAGCAGGAAAACTTATAAATTGTACTTACTTCAATATGTAGGACCCCAGCCCTATACAGGACACCTGTTCAGCTTCGAACACCAGCTATCTGGCTCTTGGGACCTCCCATCCAGCTGCGAACAAACCATATCCAGTTTGGACGAGCTCCGACACAGTTTCATCATTTCATGTACAGTTTCAGACCTGTTAACATCCCTTCAACCCTCCTCCAGTTTTGATCCTTGCAAGGTAAGCAAGGTATCAGCATAGCTAATCATCTTCGGTATCTGCGATAACGATATCTCTATACTCACTCGAAAATGATTCGATTCCGGGATTGGCGCGCTCGCCTTCCACGCAGTCGACCCGGGTTCAAAGCACAGAGGGTTCTCTGAGCAAGGACCAATCCGAACCCCGAGAAACCCTTCCAATATGGAAAGAGTTGGCGAAGCCCTTATGTACCTTGGCAGTTAATGCATCTTTGCTTGACCCAAAGATTTTATGTCTGTCCCAGTCTCCTCCTCCTTCCCCAAAGACTAGACATGATATCCACAAGAGGCCAACTAACAGGTGAACCCAGAAATATTTCAAAACTTGATAGATGTTGCGGTGCTGAGCCGAGGAGCTTAATTGCAAGTTGGTAAGCTGTTAGCTGGCATGTCCCCTCCAATCCTAGATCCAAAATTGAACAAATACACTGTGGTTATATATTTTGGCACAGCTCTTCATATCAATTTTTAGCCGATAGATGAATGCACAAATTCTCGCTCGTGGTGTGAGCTGCGCCCTCGCATTTTTATTGTCTATCTGGGACCTGGGCAGATAATAATTCTTAGGAGAATAAAATAAGTCTCGGACCTGCATTTTTCCGTTCCTTCCATGGTTAACTTCATGCCTTAAACACATTAAATTTAATGGTAAATGCACCAGCATGTCTTAATTCATCATTAACCCTCGGCCCCCAGTGGGGGTGTTTTCAACACCCTCCCACTCGGATTTTTCTGGCGGCACGATTTTTCCGGGATTTTTCATATCGATGAACCAGGGTCAGGTACAGACCATGACCTCTTCATTGGAAATGCATGGGGGAAAACGGAAATTGGTCATAAATGGTTCTATTTCTGTAGATGCCACTTGGGATACCTTCTAATTCTCCAAATCATGGTATTCTAGGCCCCTTCATAGGTTCCTGTTGCAAGTTTGGACCTATGACGTCTGAGAGGTCATATGGGTTTTTTACTTAAGCAGGTTTTCAGACTTGGGTGAATAACTTTGCAGCAAATGATGAAAAAAAGAAAACTTTTATTTTGATACCATTACGTTAAGATTGTTATTACAATTTGATTGATATGCATATTGACTATGCTAGCTTAGATGGTGACCTTCACCTGACCTTAAGTCAGGTCATTTTTATGTTTTGGCCTAAAGTAGTTGTATCATACATACTCGATATGCTGTAACGAGAGGAAGTGAATGGTGCCTAAAAATTATTCTAACTCAACTCTATCAGACGCTAGAGTAAAACAAATTATACTCTAACATGCCACTTCCTTTGACCTGCCAGTTACCTCAATATTGACCCGAGCCAAAAATGACCAATGTAGTGTATTCATGAATTTGTATGGGCTGTCCACCAGTGTTCACGTTTTTTTATATCCTACATAGAAGCCGAGTTCACGGAAGGGTGTTTGAGACCCCCCACCAGGGCGAAGGTGGCTCGGAGGCCGACCGGGCAGGTGTTAGGTGCCAGCACAGAACTTACATACAAACAGAACTATAAAACCCAAGAAATAGCCATGATGCGGCAACAGAAAAAAATATGTTCTTCATAATACATTGAAGATACCCCTTTAGAAGGCAAAGGCAAAATGATTTTTAAAAGTAAAGGAATATCAACTGAATCTTGAATTTAAACACGATGAAAACTGAATGGACTTTAATAGGAGTGTTTGGTGCTTCCATCTTTCCCTAACAATAAACGCTTTTCTTCCGCAGAGGCCAGCCGACCCGCGTTCGCTGGTGGGCCGTCCGTCGTGGAGCGCCGTGTCACCGCCTCCCGTGGGTCCCGTCCCGGGAACCGGGCGAGCGCAGCGCCGCTCTAGCTGCTTTGCTGCTGGCAGGCTGGCGCCCCTGCGGTCGTGTGCGTTGGCGGACCGGCTGGAGCCACCGGGCGGTGGACTTGGTGGCGTGGATGGTGCTGGTGGCGGACTTGGTGGTGTGCATGGTGCTGGTGGCGGACTTGGCTGGTGACACTGATAGGATGACAAGGCTATTTCTGAATTTCTGTGGGATCTGTGCACCATGCTGAGAGATGTCAGTCAAATTACTGGGAACGCTGATACCAGTTGTTTGTGTGTGTCTTGTTTCCAACCCACAAGGTTATATGAGATGCAGTTTTATCTAGTGTTGTGCTTACACTGTTTTAATGCCCATACCTCGGTGACGGCCCCATCGTAATTTAGGAGCTCCGCGTTGGGGTGCACTTGAGCGCATGGCCTGTTTGTGTTATGTTCCAATTGATGTGCATGTGTGTGAAATACACAGCATGGTTCCAGAAAACTACTTGACTTCTTCTGGCTAAGAAATTTGGCAGCCTCACCTCAACCTTTTTCCATGGGGGTCATTGGAACAGGCTCATAGTGTAACATTACTTTCAGGATTAGGAAGCAAAAATATTTTACTAGGGGAATATTTTTATCCCTTACATCCAGTGTAAGTTTTTGAAAACAAAATGTTTTTTACCCCAAAAACCCAAAGCATGAGCAATTTATCTCCCATGAAACAGAATTGACCTAGCTTTTAAGTATGACAGGTTTTTGTAATATATTTTACTTATGGATTTCACTTGATACTTGACTTGATATTTGACTTGTGGATAGTTTTTTTCTCAAATTATTCCATATTTGGGAACCAGACAGAGGTTAAAGTGCAAATGTATAAATGCTTGGGGCAATAAAATCTAATAAAAAATACCTACACCTATACCTAAAAAAAACGGATTTTTCAAGACCTTTTCGGACTGTTGGCTCTGGTCTGACAAGCTTGTTCCAGGCTGAGTTTTCTGTCAGTCTTTCTCAGATTGAAGAGTCTGAGGGAAGCAGAGACCCTTGTTAACTGAGTGACCTGCTGAGAAGTGTTTCTGGGGTGTGTATGGACCTAATGAGTTCCTGTGGAGATATATGGCACTTAAAAATAAACTTTTTTGTAAATACTGTTATTGTGGAGAGTTGGGACATGAAAAATCACAAAATATTCATTTTTGAGCCTAAGAGGGGTATTTTGAAAGCTCCCACAATTCATGAAATAATTGGCAAAAACCATATACATTTTACATCCAAAGGAAGCAAATTCTGATGGTAGGTGTTCATTCTGCTGGAAGTGTGGCTGGATTACAGCAGCACCAGTTCTAGTCATTTGCTTTTAAGGAATCAGTAAAGAGATGTTTTCATTATCATTTAAAATCAAACATTTATCAAAAAATGGTTCTCCACTGCAGTTGTGAACCATCAGCACCAGAAGATGGACAGTGTTCACTGGTGAATCTTCCACACTTTAGATTCATGCAACTCATTACCATGGAGTGTTGGGGTGTCCTAGTCAATATGTACAGGATACTACAGGAGAAAAACTGTGACCTGTGAAGCATAACAAGATGCAACAGTTGGCATATTGATTATAATGCATATTGATTAGAATACTATTACAAAAAATCCTTCCCTGCTTAAAATCCTTCCCATAGCCCAAAGAGAGGAAGCCTGTGCCAAAGATATAGGCAGCCAACCATGGTGCTGCCTAAAAAGATATTGAAAACTGTCCATGTTTTAAACCTGTGAACCATTATTGCAACTTAGGAATTATGAACGTTGTGAGATGATCAAATAACGGAGCGAGACGAACAACGAACAAAAATTGGGCATGACGTGATGAAAAAAATCAGAAATAATATAGATAACACACTTTCATCATTTGAAACCAAGAAGGGTCAGGATAGATAATCCACCGCAATAAAAAATCCAAATTTACCAAAACTACAACGTCTTATCCGTGATAAAACACACGAAACCGCATACTACTACTAATGCGGCATTAATGACTTTTGGCACATTTTGGAAGCATTCGTATATTTATTGAAATTTGCCACGGAGAAGTAACAGGAGACAGAATCCTCCAGAATCTCTTTAAACTTCTAGTGGTTACATGAAGTATTAATATATTGTTTAAGACACTTTTCCAAATCCATTTTATTGTTGTCAGTTTCACTTTCAATGCTAAACAACTACCACTTAAAACTGCAATTTTAGGATATTGCCAGATATGGCCAATCCATGAGACCTAGCATCCTATAATAGTGAAGACAGCAGCCTCGCATTGGTGCCCGATTATCGAACGTCCTGTACACCCTTGCCAGTCCCTCCTGCTGAGATCTGTAGGGGCCTAATCCCGATATTTACAGTTACATAATCGGCCTTAGAGCAGATACCCGAAGAATCTAATCAACTTTCTATGAGCAAGCAGCTGTAGGTCCACTTGCGAGTTCCCATACATTCAGATTATTGATTCCCTCGGGTTGTTGCTGAAGTGCTGCTGCCGGGAATGCAAAAGAGAAGACACTACTATCGTGCCGTGTTTCGCGGAAGAGAGGGAAAGTGCTTCAATTCCTCTTTGTCCATCTAGTTGTTACTCTGGCCGCCTTCCAGCTGTCGGTACATTCGGGTAGCATTGTGGATGATTGCAAACGCAACTGGTTTGTCACGAGGAAAGGATAAAGTCCTGTGCAAGAGCAAGACGTTGGGAGAAGAAACGTTCCGGTCATCAGCCACATTCCAGCTACTGTATATGATTTAGTGGTGGGCCTAGACATTGCAAGAGAATGTCCTGGTATAGAAATGCAGTCTTCATCCTCAAGGGGCTTAAGGAATATACCAAATCAGGATACACCAGTGCAAGTCGCCATTTTTCTGAGAAAGATTTGGATGTGGACTGCAATGGCAAGTCATTCATGATCACAGGTGCCAACAGTGGGATTGGAAAGTCATTGACAGAATCCATTGCCAAGCTGGGTGGAACTGTTCATATGGTGTGTAGGAATCCAAAGTATGCAGAAGAAGCACAGCAAGAAATCAAGCAAAAGACTGGAAATCCCAACATTCATGTCCATATACTGGACATGTCCCAGCCAAGGGCCATCACAAAGTTTGTGAACCAGTTCATGGCAGAGAATGCCACTTTAAATGTTCTTGTCAATAATGCAGGATGCATGGTAAATGAGAGAAAAGTGACAGATGATGGACTGGAAGTTAATTTTTCCACAAATACTCTTGGTGCTCACATGTTGACAAGGGGCATCATGCCTCTGCTGAAGAAATCTGAGGATCCACGCGTCATCTTTGTCTCCTCAGCTGGTATGCTCACTCAGAAGCTGAACGTTGCAGATTTTCAGTCAGAGAAAATGAGCCCATTTGATGGCACAATGGTATATGCACAGAACAAAAGACAGCAAATCACCATGACTGAAAAATATGCCGGAGAATTCCCTGATGTCAAGTTCTCTGTGATGCATCCTGGCTGGGCAGACACTCCTGCAGTGAAGAATTCCATGCCAGACTTCTACAATCGAATGCAGGGCAAATTCCGCACCCCTGAAGAGGGTGCTGACACAGCTCTCTGGCTAGCTGTTTCTGATGCTGCCCTTAAACAGCCCAGTGGTGAGTTCTTTCAGGATAGACAGGTCGTTCCAAAACACCTTCCCCTGGCATGGACAAGAGCATCAAAAGAGGATGAAGATAAGCTCATGGCTGCACTGGATGATTGGTATGCCAAGTTTTCTGCATAGTGTGGTTTCTGAGCTGAGAGTGGTACATGAATGGATCGCAATATGTGTCTAATTTACCTGCTTGCTTTCAGGATTCTGGATGGTGCAAATGTGTCCATGCATCCTCACTTTAAACCGGCTTTCTTAATTTTTCATGGACCCTCTATCTGGGTCATTATTGTATCAAGTTATGTAAAATACTTGTTATCCATTGCCATAATGTGATCTTTATATTTCCAAGCAGCAAGTTTCCTGTGGCTTTCCTGTTAAAGCGGTTTGTTACTTCTGGCTAATTATGTCTGAACTTGCCTTGTGGTTGAATCAGTTTTGTTTTGAGTACCATTATGTTGCTTTTAGGTGAGCCATGCTTTAACACGTGCTGATACAAAGGGCGGGTACCCGCCCTCCATAAATACTTTCAGATCATTGAAAACTGACAGAGACCAAATCGTTGCCATTGTTGGCATTCCTGTTACCTGGTATTTTTCGCAACTCATAATTTTTAGGCTGAGGTCAGCTCGGGCTAAGTCACCAGTCCAGGTCTCCAATACTGGCGAAGAGAGTGGCGGATTGCCGTCCCAGCGCGTGCTGGCATGCTCAGTAGAGCGTTTAAGTAGGTAATATTAGCTGTCAGCGCACAAGGTTAGATTTCAGCGTTATGTCCAATAGTCTGGTGACTTTGATTGTAGCTTTTAGGGCGATAGACGAGGTTGCCTAAAAAATATCAATATTGATTGTAGCTTTTGAATATTTATCGACGTACGTCTTGCATTATTGTGTACCAACCAATGTTAAATGTAGCAAAAGTGTAGCTCAGCACGATGTCTGTGTTGCATTTGAAACCGTTCGCACTGATTACCAGCCGGCGGCACTTTCAACAGCCAGGCTGGAGGCTACTTAACACGACCAAACACGAATCACTAATACCTGTTTTATTGGAGCGAATTCGCGGAGCTGTGGAGAATTCGTGGCGAACAGCATTGATACTTGGCCATCTTTCCATGAATCGACCCATGGCATATTCCTCAAACCCCCCAGAAAAAAACACCACAAAGGAGTTCAGCAGAAACCGCGCCAAGCAAGGCTGATTGAGCGCTACAAAAAAAATGGTCCTCGTTGGGGAATGAAAGTTCATTCCAGCCATAGGCGGTTCTTGGGGGAGCAAAGCAGGCAGGTGGCCCCATCGACCCTCAGCGCCCCCTGAAATGGTTACGGCGCCCCCATGAACGGTCCTTGCCCGGATGTCCGTTCCCCCCCCCACTGGCAATACTGGATCCGCCTATGATTCCAGCTAGTTCTTCGATTTGAAAGCCTGTGTGGACACTGGACGCCGACTTGTAAATGCGCGTTTAAAGCACAATTGCGCAGGTTTCAGCAATATCCAGCAGGTTGCATATGTATACGCATTCCAACAGTCACGATCTCGGAAACTTTTGTCTACATGTTAACACACGTCTACACAGGGGCGAATCCACTGGCGGATCCAGGGGACAAACGGGGCAGTTGCCCCAATCCCTGAATTTTGCCTGTTTTCTTTAAAAAAAAACATGGTTGCACAATTTTGGGACCCGTTGCCGCCCCCCCCCATTCAATCGTCGGTCTGGATCCGACCCTGGGCAGATCCAGACGGCTGGATTTCTGAGGGGAGGGCAAATCCATGGATGCGAGCAAATATAACGTTGCGCGGTGGTCGGCAAGATTAACCTGGAGCAGTGCTTCGATTTTCCACCTACGATATGCCTTGCGAACGGACGTTTTTATTCACTGACAGGTTCCCGCCCCCAATCGATAAATAATGAAATACTAGCTTGCTTTGCGGGGACTGGACTGCCCCACCTCCTGGATCCGCCCATGTGTCTACAAACCCCAATACTGTATCCGCGGTGATAACCATGGAACAACACACATTCTCACACAAGACCACACAAAGAATGAACGCAAGCCGATTTCAACCGACCCAACGGTTTCAAGATCCAGCCTACGCAAACCGAACTGTGGGAGTGACATTTTGGAGCTGCATAATTAGGCCCCGGACAAAAACAGACCGCACTAATGCTGCCGTCGGGTGGAGGGCGAAGGTTTTATTGAGACACGAAAATGTTGCGGCCAGGTTTCCGCCAACATCCGAAGACCATGGGTGTCTCAGCACAAATTGCGACCAAAACCAGGAAGCACCAATACAGGGACGAAAACGTAACGATTGGTGTCTTATTTTAGGCATCGATCTCTGGTTGGAAGGGATATTACCCACCAAGTTCACCATTCATGGTTGTATGAAGCTAAATTATTCAGTTAAGGTCGTCGTGGGCCTTCCCATTCGTTAGCCAAAACTAGAATTGGTGTGAATGCGCAGTCGCCATTTTGAATACGACTTTCCTCTTCGTCCACGGAGAACTAAGCGCTGCAACTAGATTGTTCTGTCACTCACTTTCCGCGGTGCGGAATGTTGCAAGGTGGTGCTGTGCTGGCACCAAGCAGCCATTTACCGTTCCAGATAATCGGCGGGCCCGAGGCGATGTATATAATAGTTCAGAAAGCGCTATTTGAACTCGAGCACAAGAGGAGTGCAGTGAAAAGTTTCCATGGAATATCTACACATGTTAAGCTTAGTATACTCGATAGAAGTGCAAAACATTCTCAGAGCGTATTTGGGTGTGTTCGGGGGCTTGTCCTGTTCGTGTTCTCGCTCTACCATAAAAAGGGCACGCACCTGGGGACTGCCGGCGAAACAAACAGCATATCGATAAATATCAGCACACACATCCGAGCGTATATCTACATTCACACTCAACAATGAACTAAGAGCGAATAGCTACTCTCCGGATAAAACTCAACCCATGGCGCCAATCCCATTCTCACAGCCCGTCCGGTGGACGCGACCATCTGGTCAGCGGAGGAGAGAGAGAGAGTCCTACCCCGTAAACGGCACTCCCCGATACATCCGCCATCCGGCGCCGGCCCGCCCGCGCAGCCCCTACAACGCGTCGCTTTCACCCGTCGCCGTGCACGCCCGCCCCACAGCTGCAGCCGCCGGAAACCGGGTCCGACCGGGCCGGATTAATCGCGCTGCCGGCACGGTCTGCAGCGGCTCAGCCGCTGCAGTGACCGGCGTGTTTGGTACAGTCACACAATCATCTACTGCCGGTCCGGCCACGGCAGGTTTGGCAGCCGCGTTCAGCGGCGGTGGCAGCGCGGCGTCCACTATAGCGGCGGCAGCTTGGTGCCATCGCGCGCCGGTTTCAGCCGCAGCGGACATAACCGCGGGTTCTGCACGAACTCGGCGCCGTAGACGAGAATGGCGGCAGCGGTGCCGTAGGCCATCACACCCCAGAACAGCATGTACATCAGGGTCTCGGCCGTGTACGCTGAAAAACAGGGCCGCCGGCGTCAGGGCACGGGCGCCGAACAAGCACTGGAAAATGTGCCAACGCAGCAGAATATACAAGTGAGCGATCTTTGGAGCGCTGACATCGAACAAATGGGTAACAGAGGCACGTCGGTGTTTATTATTGACGCATCCGTGTTCCAAGGAGCGGCCAAGTCTGATAAGTGATGGGCTGGGGCGTAATGTACTTCGCATTGGGACAATTTTCGTTTAAAAATACCTATATCACGATTTCGTTTATTTTCACGTGGCCCCCAGACTGGATTCACCCGAAATAAAAATATTCCCGTCTCCGTCTCGTCAGAAAATATCACCGGCGGTACCAACAACGTCGTCCGAAACTTACGGGGAGGGGGGGAATGGGCACCGTCACCGCCGCCAGACACACCTGGGGGCACCGTCGCCAGCAACTCACCGGGGGAGGGGGAGGGGCACCGGCACCGTCGCCAGCAACTCACCGGGGAGAGGGGTACCGTCACCGCCGCCAGCAACTCACCGGGGAGAGGGGGAGGGGCACCGTCACCGCCGCCAGAAACTCACCAGGGGGCACCGTCACCGTCGTCAGAAACATGAACACGCTGCCCAGCAGAATAGCGAGTAGCACGGTGAACCTCCAGTCGCTCTCGGCGGCCAGGGGCGAGGCACGCGCGCTGCCCTCGCCTTCGTTGACCTGGTAGTTACCCAGGAAGAGGTCGATCGAGTCCTGGCGGAAAGGTAACAGAACTAAACCACGTCATCTCGGCGGCGACATCACCAGCTCTTCACTCATGCAGAAACACTGCAAAGAAGGAGGGTACAGCCAATGTCTGATCACTGAGTCTACATAGAGGTGTGAGACGCAGGCATTAGGTCCGGGCTCGGCCTAATGCTGCTTTCTGAAGCCCGTCACAGGCCCGGCCTTTGGCCAAAAATACCCTTAACCCTTGCCCCGGTGGCGGGTACGAGCCACCTTCGCCCTGGTGGGGGGGCTAAAAAAGACCCCCACGATCTCAAATACTAAGAGAGCTAGAAAAAAGCGCAAAACGGCAATCGAAAGCTCTTCGAAAATGATATCGAAAATACTTCGGTCATTTTTCTTGTCAGGTCAATATCAAGGTCACCAGAGGTCAAAACAGGTCAAAATCGCTAATATGAGGTGTACTAAGAAAACCCCATATATCTCAAAAACTATGATAGCTAGAAACATTTTTCTAACACCATTCGAAAGCTCTTGAGATGCGCTTTCATTTCAGTGGCATTCATTTTCGTGTCAGGTCAAAGCCTAGGGAGCTACAGGTCACTAAATATTGGGCATATTCTTGGGAATGTCCATAGCCACCCATGCATAAGAGCGTTTACTTTTCCGCTAATAGCTTCCAAACCAAACAAGATACAGCCATAGTTTATGCACCATTGCAATCCTCTCGTCAATACGAATGGAATGATATATGATATTGCTATGCCAGGTCAAATTTAAGAATTTGACCTGACCCAGGTCAACGGTCTGACCCAACTTGACCTGGTATAGTCATGATGTATATCATTTGACTTCCAGTGACTATACAAACACTTTGGTGCCAAAATAAAAGCTCTATCTTAGTTTATTCAAAATTCATGGAGAAAAACACCAAAAAATGTTTATTTGACCTAAGGTGACCTTTTAAAGGTCACAAGTCAAAAATTTTGGCATCAGCTTCAGAAATTGGCTAAGAGCAAGTCGCAAACGATGTTTGAAGTTGACTCCATCCATACTTACTGAGAAAAGCTCATTTCGTGATTTTCCCCATGTATTGACAATTGAGAGGTCGTGCTCTGCACATGACCTTAGGTCACCAATATCAAAAATCCCGGAACAAATGTTGTAGCTCCTGGTGGGCCCAATATGTGGTATGAGTTTCAACTTGATCGATTAACCCTTCTTTTAGTTATGCGGTCCTAAGTATTTTTTTAGGTGAGGTCACTTCACCTGGCCTGGTGACCTGACCTGATATGACCTTGAGCCAAAATTTTCAGGAAAGATGTAAAAATGATGAAGGAACAGCTAAACCAAGTTTGGCGGCGCTGCGCGCCGCCGTTTTTTGGTCACTTCGGAAAAACCCGAGGGGGTCTAAAAGACCCCCGCCCGGGCGAAGGATAATAAGCCCGAGCATGTCCACTCTTTAGAAAAACGATAAAAATTGTATTTCGAGGACATACCAATATCCTATACAAATGGTATTTGTACATCAATTAACACTGGAAGTCCTATGCTTTGTTCCATCTTACATTGTAAGAATTGGTGTCAATTGTGTGCTAATAAAATTGTGCTAGTTAATTTTACGCAAGGGTCCTATCAATATAATGTTTATCCCTTGTTCAACTGGACATCTTCCAACCGTTCTTTTTTCTTGTGCACTTTTAGAAATTCCGCGGATGTGCGCACGCACATGTTCCGTGCCCGTTCCTCTGTTCCGTCGGCGTCTGTGACGCAGCAGTGACGTCAGTGCTCGTCCGGGCCCTCGAAGTATGGTCCCCCTGGTCTGGTCCGGTCCGATCCCCTTGTTATGGTCCGGGCCCCCAAGTATGGGCGCGTCACCGATCACGGACCGGATCAAGGATCACAATTTTACAGGCTTCACGCTCCAAACACTTTGAGGAAACAGGCCAGTTCCAGTGTGCTAGGTGAAATAAAAATATTTTTTCACCGAAGGCAGAACAAATACTTTAAAACTGACGCCAAAACTGTGTTTCTCTATTGCTATCGGGAAGCACGATAGCACAGTATTGTGTGTGTTTGACATCAGTTGGTTACCACTAATACGCGCCGAAAAGCGCGGGCCTGGGACCTGCCCTCCCCCACTTTTTATACAAAAGAGTCCCTATTTTAGTCAAATAAAAATCGGACATTTTTGTAACCAGCATGTGTGGCAGGTAACAAGAAGTACCGATCTCACGATAATCTTTTTAGAAAGGAATATCTATTGTCAGCAGTAGATCAAAATTGACTGACTCCCCTCACGTTTTTGCCGGTGGCGAGGCTATGTTACCACTTGTAGTAATTTACGTGACGTTGATATAAGCAAAAGATAGACAACCAATGTGGTTTTGGCCGTCCTTCTCAAAACTGTTTAGAAAAAGAAAGAAAGAAAAAGAAGAAAAAGCCCACATGTTGATTTTTCTTCTGTTGAAAACTTTTAATTTAGTGCCCTGAAACAGAATATGATAGCCCCGCCTGAGCCCGGCGTTGGGTCCATTCAGACCTCCAGGCTCGGTTAAAGCTCGCGAACCTGGGTCGGGCTTTTGCACCGGCCCTCCGATGCGAGTTAACCCGAATCTGCCCATAGTCTATATATAGATGCTCCAATTTCCGTAAGTTCTGTCGTCCTCAAGTGACGAGCACCATTCGTGCCGGTTGTATCCGGTTATAACCAGTCTTTGACCTGTCGAAACAAGAATCGCCGCCGTCTGCCCAGTGTATGAGTCAGTCGTGCTAGGTCAGTGAATCCGGACGGTTGCGATTCACGATGGAACATGATCAAAGGTGAGCTACGGGATATTATGATAGAATCGCGATAGGGGGATAAAACTTTCAGGGAACAATTGTCATATGATGGTTATTGAATCATGTGATTGGAGTGATGATTCGCCCTGACGTATTTCCTCAATGTATTATTTTTTACAAAACATCTATATATAGACTATGGGCGTCTATGGATACAAAATTCAATGACATTGGAACCTGTGGGAGGCTAGCGAGGGATGAGACCCCTCAATCTTTTGGCTGGGCGAGCTTGCAAAACAAACGCCAAAATCAATCGCAAACTGTCAGTTGAGCAAGGCAGATGTGTCCCCAGTTTTTTGAGCGACCCCTCCCCCTTCGTCCGCAAACATTTTTTTGCATGAGTGGCCTTAGTTTTCCAAAACAAAGTGGCCGAAATTCGAGGAGAAACATGAATTTGGGGGTTAGGCGAGTTTCGACACCATTTCAGGTGATACCCAAGCCAAAAAGTTCAAACTCCTCTGACAAAATATGACGGTTTTTAGGGGCGCCAGATCGGCGCTGGATGTCCTCGATGCAATCGAAGATGAAGACGCAGCTGTGGATACAATCTTCATTGCTCCCCGCGGTCAGTGTGGAGTCTGACGAAGACAGCGGCGAGGAAGACGGCGGAGGAACTATTGATAATCTCTCGGGACGGCAGCTTTGCGCTCCCGCCGTGGCAGTCCTCGCCGACGGACGTGTGATCGGAGATGAAGATGGCGACACGAAGGAAGAAGAGGAGCCCCAACAGGCCTCCACATCGAAGAAACGCTCGCAGAAAGATGCGATGGACTACAAGTGGACCAACGCTAGGAAGCGCCTCGCAAAATTCCCGGATGCCAGGCCTCTCGCCGCCGCCACCATTGTCGTCGGGAAGAGCGCAATTCAGAAATTGGACTTCTTCCTTGCCGATGTCTACCCGCACCTTGTCCGAGAGACAATCAAGTATGCGGCGGTGACTGACTCTAACTTCCAGCTCACCATCGGAGAGTTGAAGCGCGTGTTGGGGATCTTGCTGCTCTCGGGTTACCAGTCGCTCCCCAGTCGCCGACACTACTGGAGCACAGATGAAGATCTTCAGTGCGCCCTCGTCGCCGGGGCAATATCACGCAACAGGTTCGAGGAGATCATCCGCTACATTCACTGCGCCGACAACGCGCACCTCAACCTCAGCGACCGGATGACAAAACTGCGTCCCATGATGGACATCCTCAACGCTCGGTTCGGGGAGGCGTATCCGATGGACTGCAACGTTGACCTGGACGAGGCGATGATCGAATATTTTGGGAGGCACGGATGCAAACAATCAATCCGAAACAAACCGGTGCGGTTCGGCTTCAAGGCCTGGTGCCTGAACAGTGGGACCACCGGCTTCCTGCTCCGCTTCGACATCTACCAGGGGCGAGTGGAGATGCCTCTGAAGTGGAACGCAAGTTCGGCAAGGGCGGTGGCACGCTCCTTCGACTTCTTGACGACGTCCCGGCTGCTGTGCGTGCACTTCCGCTCCGCGTCTACATCGACAACTACTTCACCGGGCTCCCGCTCGTTGCAGAGCTGCGCAGGCGGGGCTACGCCTGCACGGGGACGATCCGAGAAAACCGCATCCCGCGCTCCTGCCCGATCACAGATCATAAGGCTATGAAGAGCAAGCCGCGTGGTGCCTTGTCTGTCGTGTACGACACGACGAACAAGATCGCGCTCACTCGGTGGAAGGATAACGCCGTGGTCACCATCGCCTCCACCCTCGCCGCCGAGCATCCTCTGGGGAAGGCGTCACGCTGGTCAGCGAAGGAGAAGAAGAAGGTGGCAGTGGACCAACCATTTGTTGTCCAGCTGTACAACCGCAGCATGGGCGGCACGGACCGCGCCGACCAGAGCATCGGGCTCTACCGCATCAACATCTGTCGGAAGAAGTGGTGGTGGCCGATTTTCACCTGGATGCTGGACGCGGCCGTCTTCAATGCATGGGTGCTGCACCGGCTGGATGAGCACGGCGAGATGTCTCTGCTGGACTTCCGACGCGAGGTGGCCCGAACTCTGCTTGCGGCGCCGGGAGTCACTCGAGCTCGGAGAGCGGGCAGACCGCGCCTGAGCGCAGTTGCCGATGACGCCCGCTTTGACGGCATGGAGCACTGGCCGCAAGTGGCGGAGCAAGGCCGAAAGTGCGCACTGCAGACTTGCAAGTCGCGTCCGTCCACTGAGTGTTCCAAGTGCCGCGTGGCACTATGCATGAAGTGTTTCCGCGGTTACCACCAGCCGGAACAGAATGTGTGAGAAGCACTGGTCGCGTGCTCCGTTTTCTGACCGGAAGTGGCGGCGCTAGGCTGAACATGATCTTAACTTGATCAGAACTTATTGTACTGTAGTTTTGTACCGTTTTCCCTGAAAGTTTGTTCCTAATACAGTTATGGAAGTCAACTTGTGTTCATCGAAACTTCGGCATTTTCTTACGACTGGTCCCCCATACCCTGGGGATGACGGCCGCCGTTGACTGGAGGCATTGCACATGCATGCCCATTAAAAATTGAGGAAATGGTCCCTCTCATGTTGCAGACAGCTGTTACGTGTAAATCACAACTAACTCTGAACATTCAAATAAATTACATCACGTTACACGCGTGAATCATCAGAATGCTCCGATTTTGTGCACGTATCAGCCCATAGTCTATATATAGATGCCGCATATCTCGTGAACGCGACGTCATAACCAAAAAGCGCCGCATATTCGTACTCAGTGGCACCTAAGGACACAGAAAATATGCATTTTTTTAGAAATAAAAATTTGGGCAGATCCGGGTTAATATTACCAGGAATTTAGGAAAACACAGCAGCAGAACCCCGCTGGCGATAAAAAGAAACCCTAACGGCGGATTATTACGTGTTGGAAAGATGGTGACTGCATTTCCCAACTACTCATCATTTTTCTACAAAAGGCTGTCATTATTGGTGATTTTCGATTCCCCGTCCGACTTTGTTATGTTTTCAGCAAAACAGGCAAAATTTGCCTGTTGCATTTAATGCACTCAGGTCCCGCTTCACTCTGGTTTATAAAGAATCATTTTTTCATCCATTCCAGAAATTCCCGATTTATCTGGCCTCAGACCCATCCGGCTCCCACTTTGTAGCCGCTATCTGTTTACACTGAGGTTACGTAAATTGGCAGCGTTGACGTCAGCCGACCCACATCACAGAGGCCGGTGAAAAACAGCACGTCCAGACCGGGATCGGTGACATTCCGAATCGATTTGCGCATTTCCAGCGCCCGGCCAACACTCTGGAACCTTCGGAAGATGTTTTTCTGGGAAGTGACCTATGATGGCATGTGCAGACGCCAGCCACCGGAAAATATATAAGTGAGGTGTGCGTTTTGGAATATTTTCAATTTCCATTTCCATTTCCCTCTGTACTCATTTTTCTGTCAGCGAATTTGAAATGCGATTATCTCCTTTACTCAAACGTGGATATGCTTCTTGCTGGGCTCTGGAGTGAATAACGGCCCTGAAGTGCAGTGTAAGACCCTATTATTTTTCCTCACGTCGTTCGGATAGAAGCCAGAAGATAAGCCCCGGGCGTCATCTCAAGATTGTTTGACGGCGATAGGTGTGGAAGTCACAGATATGCACGATTTGTTTCCACCGTCAGAGTAAAGTGAACATAAGGAATGATGTTTTGGCACCTATGGTTGAGGTTCAAAGAACGTTCTTTGTTATCAGCCTTGGACACAAAAAAAACATAGCACCCACACTAGCCACTAGGGCGTACGTGACATCTATGGTCCATGGCGGATCTGTACCTAATTCTGGTGGCAACGGGATCAAATTTGAAACAATTTCCCTTTACGGGGGATCGAAGAAAGGAAGTATTAAAATTTGGTCTCTCAGCACAATGAGTTCACAGCAGCCACAGCTTCATGACGCGCAGTGAGGATCCACCTCTCTCCCAGCACTGCTTCACACCCCACAACAAATTCTAGTCTACACCATCACTGACGACACCAATCTCTTCAGCATCGACGCACGACGCAGCGCACTCACCTGCCGACACCCGTCCAGGAAGTTGTTCTTGATGTATCGAGCCAGCGAGTTGTAGCCGTCCCGCAGGAGCCCCAGCTTGGTGCGCTGCCCGGTGCGCGTGAAGTCGGTCTTCAGCGCCGGTGTGCCCGAGTACTGGATGGAGATGAGGTCGGCGTGGTCGGCCCACACGTTCTTGTAGAGGAACTCGAAGCCGGAGTGGTCTTCCAGCCGCTGGTCCTCGCGCAGGATGGAGAGACGCTTCCGGGGGAGGAGAGGTCAGGCTATCCAGCTGATTTAGCGGTCACACTGATGAAGTATGCGGCGCACGCGCGTGTCTGCAAAAGCGAGGCGCTGTTCCTATCTCAACCGTGCACTTCTGCACTCAACCACTTCTTCTTCCCCTTCTCCCTGACAGTGCTGTCCGCATGGGCACCGAAAGCGAGGGGACGTGTCCCCCTGTTGGCCAACCAGGGGGACGTCCCACCCCAAATTTTTGGGTCCATCGTCATTAATGCTGTCAGGTACCGAATATGCTCAAAATTCGCCTCCCCCGGTGAGCACCAGCCCGGGTCCGTCCGTCCCCCCCTGTAAAAATTCCCTGGCGGCGCCCCTGGCTGTCCGAACAATGAAATCAATAAGATGGTCGGTAGAACGATGGCCTATAGCTGCCAAAAGACAGAGCAATCAAATAAAAGAATGGTTGGTACATTAATAGGTTTCGGAGTGCTGAAACGAGAAGCATGATTTTAAGTTGACAAGGTGTATACTGGCTTGTCTCCTCGAATGCAACACTGACCTGGAGGCCATCCCGCACGAGACACTGACCTGGAGGCCATCCCGCACGAGACACTGACCTGGAGGGAGTCCTGCGGCTGACACTGACCTGGAGTGTGTCCTGCGGGCGTCCTGCGGCTGACATTGACCTGGAGGACGTCCTGCGGCTGACACTGACCTGGAGGCTGTCCCGCAGGAGTCCTGCGGCTGACACTGACCTGTAGGGCGTCCTGCAGCTGCCGGTGCGCGATCATGCTCTGCACCACGTTGGTACGGTCCAAACAGTCGATGCAGTTGGTGCGGAACACGCCGTCCTGAATCCTACCCAGCACGCCGTCCCGCGCCATCAGGAAGTACCCTGCCGACGCCGGGAGTCAGTGCATGCCGTCCCTCGCCATCAGGAAGTACCCTGCCGACGCCGGGAGTCAGTGCATGCCGTCCCGTGCCATCAGGAAGTACCCTGCCGACGCCGGGAGTCAGTGCATGCCGTCCCGTGCCATCAGGAAGTACCCTGCCGACGCCCGGGTTAGGTCAGTGCATGCCGTCCCGCGCCATCAGGAAGTACCCTGCCGACGCCCGGGTTAGGTCAGTGCATGCCGTCCCGCGCCATCAGGAAGTACCCTGCCGACGCCGGGAGTCAGTGCATGCCGTCCCGCGCCATCAGGAAGTACCCTGCCGACGCCGGGAGTCAGTGCATGCCGTCCCGCGCCATCAGGAAGTACCCTGCCGACGCCCGGGTTAGGTCAGTGCATGCCGTCCCGCGCCATCAGGAAGTACCCTGCCGACGCCGGGAGTCAGTGCATGACGTCCCGCGCCATCAGGAAGTACCCTGCCGACGCCCGGGTTAGGTCAGTGCATGCCGTCCCGCGCCATCAGGAAGTACCCTGCCGACGCCCGGGTCAGGTCAGTGCATGCCGTCCCGCGCCATCAGGAAGTGCCCTGCCGACGCCCAGGTCAGGACAGTGCATACCGTCCCGCGCCATCAGGAAGTACCCTGCCGACGCCCGGGTCATGTCAGTGCATGCCGTCCCGCGCCATCAGGAAGTACCCTGCCGACGCCCGGGTCATGTCAGTGCATACCGTCCCGCGCCATCAGGAAGTACCCTGCCGACGCCCGGGTCATGTCAGTGCATGCCGTCCCGCGCCATCAGGAAGTACCCTGCCGACGCCCGGGTCAGGTCAGTGCATGCCGTCCCGCGCCATCAGGAAGTACCCTGCCGACGCCCGGGTCATGTCAGTGCATGCCGTCCCGCGCCATCAGGAAGTACCCTGCCGACGCCCGGGTCACGTCAGTGCATGCCGTCCCGCGCCATCAGGAAGTACCCTGCCGACGCCCGGGTCATGTCAGTGCATGCCGTCCCGCGCCATCAGGAAGTACCCTGCCAACGCCCGGGTCAGGTCAGTGCATGCCGTCCCGCGCCATCAGGAAGTACCCTGCCGACGCCCGGGTCATGTCAGTGCATGCCGTCCCGCGCCATCAGGAAGTACCCTGCCGACGCCCAGGTCAGGTCAGTGCAGTCCCGCGCCATCAGGAAGTACCCTGCCGACGCCCGGGTCATGTCAGTGCATGCCGTCCCGCGCCATCAGGAAGTACCCTGCCGATGCCCGGGTCAGGTCAGTGCATGCCGTCCCGCGCCATCAGGAAGTACCCTGCCGACGCCCGGGTCATGTCAGTGCATGCCGTCCCGCGCCATCAGGAAGTACCTTGCCGACGCCCGGGTCAGGTCAGTGCATGCCGTCCCGCGCCATCAGGAAGTACCCTGCCGACGCCCGGGTCATGTCAGTGCATGCCGTCCCGCGCCATCAGGAAGTACCCTGCCGACGCCCGGGTCATGTCAGTGCATGCCGTCCCGCGCCATCAGGAAGTACCCTGCCGACGCCGGAAGTCAGAGCATGCCGTCCCGCGCCATCAGGAAGTACCCTGCCGACGCCGGGAGTCAGTGCACGCCGGAGCGCAGCAGACGGCGGTCCTTCAACATGGAGTATCGTGGTGAGAACAGGTCAGAAAATTACAATACAGGTCAAGGATCGAAAATAGAGACTGAATTAGAGAACAGGAGCGTTCGACAAAAGATACATCAGCGATAATATTTCGACCAAGACTTGGTGGTCTACTTAGTAACCGGATGTGTAGCATTCATTCACAGTTGATCACAATTTCCTATTAACCCGCAAAGTACTGCGTTAGTTTTGAAAGAGAAACCCCTAGCGCAAAGCCTTGTATGCTTCTGGATGCCCCACTGACCCATCTCCTGCTGCTCCTCGGCTATACGGTCCATTAGTATGGAGAGCCTGTCCCAGCGCATCTTGCGGCACTCGTGGTGGAAGTCGAACGGCTCGTACCGCAGGCTAGAGTTGTTCATCAGCTGGCACTGCTGCTTCATTCGGTCCCCCAGCTGCTTCTCGGCGCCCTTCTGGTCAATCTGACGTCACACATGGGTCTCACGTCATCAACTGGGCCGAAGTCTGTGGTCAATATGACATCACACTCGGGTCTGACGTCATAAGCCGTGATTGACACCCCTCGGATCATTTTGGCACCACACAAGCTCTGATGTCGTTACCTATGACGCCATTGTGTCAGTCTGACGTCACACACGGGGTCTGACGTCATGAACTCAGCTTACACTCATTATTATCAACATAAAGGCACACATCGTTTGGCGTCATCGCCTGTGATTAAAAACAGCATTTTATTGATCTGGCGCCATACGAGAGAATTGACATCACCAGGTGGTGGCCACCTACAGATGCCGCTGGCCACCTCCGAGCTGACGTCACGTGCCACCTACGGAAACTACACCAGACATGGCGGACGGTATCCGCGATTTACGACAATCTGACGCCAGCAGAGTTACAGCGGCGGAGAGCCAGGGCCGCCGCTGCGCAACTCACCAGGTTGATGGCCACCTGTTTGCCGTAGTTGAAGAGCTGGGCGTCGAAGTGGCGCTGGAACGCTTCCGTCTGGTTGTGGCGGTCCGAGAGCGCCGGCGCCGGCTTGTACCGCAGGTTGGGGTACTGCGACCAGAACAGCGGGATCGAGCCCCGCGTCTGCCAGCACCGGCCAGGAGTGTTACACGCTGCCCGGGGGTTGAGAACCACGGTAGTCAGGAGTACTCCGACACAGGCAAAATGGGAATGTATACTAGAATTTCAGCTGTGCGTTTTCCGGAGGCGTGTGGTTTCAGTTCACGTCCACGACGAATCCTGTTTAAAAGCATGCAGCTCAGAGATGCCTGATCTCCACACTAGCCTCGGGACGGATGTTGAACAACTTTTGGATGTAGTCCAGGTGGGCATCGACTCCCTTCAGAACTTGTCTTTTCAACCATGAAACCAGCGTGTCACAGTACCAGCTAGAAATTCAGCATCATTATTTCTTAGGCCACTTCAAGCAAAGCGAGCTAAATATTGAATAGAAAATATTGACACAGACTCGCGAAGGATACTGGTTTGTCAGAAGCCGAAGTAAGAATAATTTGTGTTGGAATACTTCCGGTAACGAAAGACGATACCTAGCCAGAGGATACAAGACCGTAATTTCCGGCCCGAGCATACAAAACAGAAGCACGGAATTAATTTTTCATATTCTGGTTACAATGGACCGATACTACGCGATTACTTTAACAAAGTCTGCATGTTCTTTTGAATAATCAAATTTGAGGCGAATGGCACATTACAACAGGTTTGGGAGCTATCTTGAATCCCTGTCAGACTCATATGCTGTAATGATAATGATTTCGGGGGCTTTTCGACGCACAATTGCCAGGATTATATGGTGCCAACACCGCTTTCCCTGTTGGAAAGGTTTCTGAGGAATGAAATTGCTCCTTGCTCAGGGAATCCGCCGAGCCTTGAACCCGGGTCAGCCAAGTGGAAAGCGAGCACGCTAACCACTACACCACCGCTTTTCACAAATTTATCCGGCCTTTGGGGGCCAAAAGATAGTTTGCCCCCCTCCAGCGCTTTGGGGGAGCCATGGCTGGAATGCCCCCCCCCTGCGTCCGCCAATGTAACTGAGGAGATGTCTTTCGTGTCCGTAGCAATGTCTAAAATAAATACCGTCTTCTATTGACCTCCTAGTTCTGTTTGCATAACCAAGAAATGATCGATCGCTAAGCAATTCAAAGTTTATGCGACCATAGTCAATACGGATTTAAACACGGCATCCAATCGCCACTGAATCCGCACTTGTATTCGTGAGCACAGCTGTTGGTTTCGGAGTACACCGCCTATGAACACACCGGCCACATCTGGATGGTAGGCCGCACCAGCTGGTGCGACGCTGGGGCACACAAATGCCTAACCCGGCGCACGAATCGCCGCGTACTGTCTGAACAGCAGCTCGGTGGTTCTGCAGGTTAACAGGTAGATTGGGCGGGATGAATGTGATGTTTTGACGTTGTTACTTACACGTCTACTAATGATCTTATATGTAATATACAGCCGTTTTTCTGACGCATAACCGAGAGGAAGCGGAAAGGGGGGTTCGTGCTGTAGTTCAAAAGTGTTCGATAAAACTCAGAAGTGTACGACCAAGCGCGGAGCGCACGCCATCTTTGCTACAGAGAACTAGCAGGACTACAGAGAAGCAACAAGTCTGGTCGTTCCACTATCTCAATCCACAAGACATCAAAAATTAGTGTCCCGATATTTAGATTAACCCAGAATGAAGCCTGCAATGAAGGCACTCAAAAAAATTTACTGTGAAGAGGTATTATCTTAGCAGACCCCACGTACGTACAGCGTCCAACGACTCGCAAATTACCGGTCACAGACTGTCTTTGCATAAAACCATACCCTGGAGTTCGTAAAACTGACATCGCCCGTATCATAGGCAGACCCATGGGGCATAGAGAGGCACGTGTCCCCTCGTTATCCAATACCCACGCGCTGCCGCCCCCTGAAACCTCCCCAACCCCCGCTGCAGGTGGCGACACAGTCTTACGCTGCAGTCTGGCAATCCCTGACACACCCCTCCCCTCTCCCGCCCACTCTCCCCACTATATCCGCCTATAAATCCCGGCGGTGAGGCGTGGCACTCTGGTGCACCTATGGCACCTCCTGCCGATACTCCTCCACAGCCGAGTGACGTGCGTCAGCTGTAGTCCTGTTTTTGTGTTTGGGTGACGTTTGTGAGATTTTATACGGTTTTGAAATGCTACTCCTCATCATCATCATTATCATAATTTTGTGGTTGTAGGGGGCACCGAAACTGTATGTGTAGCTTTTGTCGTAGTTTCACCTTGCTTTTTTTCCTCGGGCGAAGAGACATGAAGACGACTGCAATTGTTTTGTACACAACTGTAGTTTATCTATGTTTACATAATTGCAAACATAGAGAAACCCCCGAGTTATTTTATAAGCGCGTGTACAGCTGTAAATGGGCTCTCTTACTCTGATCACCCTTCCTCTATACCCTCGATTTCAAACCCTGGATCCACCAGTGTTCAGGTCAACCAGCTGCCTGCCAGCCGCCGCCTCACCTGGACGAAGGAGACCCGGTCGCCCTGGAACTCGACGATCTGCTCCGTTTCCACCATGTTGGCCACGTTCCCGTCGGAGTCGACGCCCCGCATAAACATACTGCGCGAGGGCACACAGCATTCAGGCTGGCTGAGGCCGGGGTTTACAACAGTGCACTCACACTAGCCAGGAGACGGGCATGGGTTGCAGGGATAGCGCTCCATGCTTCGCCTGGTATGTAACGGGCATCGGACATCCTACTGGGGATGATAATCTATTTCTTCTTGAGGATTCCAGGAATGGTTTACATGTGAGCCAATAGTTATCCTTATTTCACCTCAAGGTAGCAGCACACTTTTAAATTTCGTTTCTTATTTTCGTATCCTATGAAAAAGATCGGGTTGCAGGGTACCAAGGAAAAAGTTTGTACGGCTTAAGTATACGCCTAGCCTAAGAACTTACGACAAAATACTCGTAATGGAACAAGTACTTGCAATCCAAAAGTAAGAAAATTATATATAGTACAAAGAACGTACAGTGAAATGTTCGTAGTTCGCATGGTATAAAGTAGGCATGGTAAAGTATACGTAATGCGAAACTATGCACCGTAGAGAAGCCCATTTGACCCTTTTTTACGGAAATTGTCCTAACTCATAGGTGGATCCAGGGACAAAGAGAAGGTCATTACTGTCTTACCCTCCACTTCGGATAAGCCGAAAATGTGCAGATAGGTGGGTGCACGTCGATATATGGTAGATGTAAGTCAATATCAGCTGAAAGAGGAACGTTACGAACCTTTTTTCCCGGACCAACAACTCGCCCCATCTCATTGACTTAATACTTTTTTAATCTGCCGCATAACGACTTCACTTAAAATATCACGTTTGGTATAAGGTGTCATCATGAAAAATCAATAGAGACAATATGAGATATTTCAAGAATGGTTATCTAGTGACGATTTCCTTATAAACATTTGCGTACGTGCATTTCCCAAGCACTTTTGGTATACGAAATTCATAATGACTAACATTTTCTTACGTACTCTTTGCGAACGTCCTTTCTTCATACGTGCCTTTGCCAAACAAACTTTATGTTCTACCTACATTTGCTAGAGTACTTTTTCCATACGAACTTTTCTACGTACTTTTGTGTACGCAATTTAACAATACGTAAATTTACCATACGAACTTTATTACGTACTTTTGTGTGCGCAATTTAACTATACGTACATGAGTCAGCCTCTCACAACAGCGGCGAGCGCCGGAGCGGCCGCCCCTCACCGGGTGCCGGCGCGGTAGCAGTTCCTCCGCGAGATGAGCGTCCAGTTGAACGGGTGGCCGTTGAGGCTGCACTGTTTGATGGAGACAAAGCCGTGGATGACGGGCAGACAGAAGCGGCCCAGGCCGGGCCGAGCGGCCAGCTCGCGCAGCAGGTGGCCATTCCAGACGAACCGCTGGTCGGCCCGCTCCTGTAGACCCATCTGCGGAGATCGGCAGTCAGTGGAGGCCACACAGGCAGTGTGGGGGGAGGGGGGCAGTCAGGTGAGGCCACACAGGCAGTCAGGTGAGGCCAAACAGGCAGTCAGGTGAGGCCACACAGGCAGTAGGTGGAGGCTATACAGGCAGTAGGTGGAGGACACACAGGCAGTCAGGTGAGGCCACACAGGCAGTCAGTGGAGGCCACACAGGCAGTGTGGGGGAGGGCAGTCAGGTGAGGCCACACAGGCAGTCAGTGGAGGCTATACAGGCAGTAGGTGGAGGCTATACAGGCAGTAGGTGGAGGCTATACAGGCAGTAGGTGGAGGCTATACAGGCAGTAGGTGGAGGCTATACAGGCAGTAGGTGGAGGACACACAGGCAGTCAGTGGAGGACACACAGGCAGTCAGTGGAGGCCACACAGGCAGTGCTGGTGGAAAACCCCGAATGGATTGTACTTTCTACTCCCTGAAGTAATCCGGATACATGAGCAGATTCAGTTCGCTGTATTTACAGACCGGCCACGGACCAAATTTATCGACTCATGTACCCAGGAGTCCCGAGGGCAGACACTAACTGGCATAAGTTGATAAGTCCGTTCCCGTGCTTGGTACGTAGATAAAGCGTACTGATGCTGCTCGTGTATCCGGGGAAATTTCCACCATCGGATAGACCATACTTCCAAGAGATTAATTTTTACCATCAGATAGCTCGTACTTCCACTAGCTTAATGTGCCAGCATCGGATAGATCGCATTTCCTACTGGCTTCATGGCCCAGCACCGGATGGACTGACCCCTACAAGAAGTGTTCACTAGCCTCTCATCGCAGTCTCAGCGCTTCGTTATAGTTATTTCAGGAAACTGTGCAAGTCTGAGGTCCTGCCAGCGCACCTGCAGAAACTCCGGGGTAGTGTTGTAGAGCCGCTGCACCGTCTGCGTCAGGTCGTAGGTGTAGGAGAAGTAAAAGTGCGGCTGGCGCAGCACCATCTCCAGCATGTTCACGTACTGGGTGTTGAAGCGCGCCTGGTCGTAAAGAAGGGCGACGACACAGTTAGCAGTGGACTGGAGCAGAAAGTGGTTGGAAGAAAAGACGAGCGATGCAATGGTCAGTGCTTAACACCGCATGCCCAAATGTTTCGAGTAAGCAAGATTTTTCGAAACTCAGTCCATATCGTGGCTTTTCCAGGCATAAATGATCGACCATAAGCATATGTGGGAAACTCCACAGTCTGAGGCTGAGGAAAATGTATTCTAAGTAAGATATTTCCCGACCAAGGTATTTGGCCGGAAAGCACCACTAGATCACCTATCCTTGACAT
This sequence comes from Lepas anatifera, assembly GCA_034440635.1. Lineage (NCBI taxonomy): Eukaryota > Metazoa > Arthropoda > Thecostraca > Lepadidae > Lepas > Lepas anatifera. Next base: position 2,767,074 of record JAOTON010001827.1, on the reverse strand, counting down.
TGCTATTAGACCCATAACTCGACACAAAGTACAGTGAGTCCACAGCCAGTGTAAAGCCTAGCAAAACCACATCCCCACACCGGCAAATGTTGGCTATTGTATCTATCTTATTCCGTGCCCTGTAATTTGCCCTGAACTCAAAACGGTGCCACACGATAGTCTGACGGTTCAGATAGTTAACTAACCTTCTTCTTCTGAATCAAAAACCACTGCACAGCTGCGAGAACATGCCTCAGAACTATCCGGTATTGCTTCGGCAACAGTCGTTCACACACTCCACACCCTGCAGCACACGCCACGTCAGAACCAGACCTGTGCTTCGCTGAGGTGGGTGGTGGTGCGGGAGAAGGGCACGATCTCTGTGTGGTCCACACGCCAGATGGGGCACCGGTTCACCTCGCCGACGCGCGCCTTCCTGGTGATGACCACCAGGTAGGGTCCGGAGAGCAGTCTGATGGTGCCCAGTAGGCCGCACACCCGCTGCCGACTGGCGATGGCTGGAACCTGCAGGCCATCTGTCGCACAGCACGAGCACGCTTCACACCTGACACCAGGCTGAAGTGGACACCCTGGGTATAGTCTGTCTGGTATGTGTATTTCCTTGCCTATGGTGCGGAAGGGTTCAGGGCAGGACATTTTCCGAGTCCGATCCTGACCATCAACAATGAGGCTTTAGGCCAACTCCGCAATTATTATTATTACTATGATATTTTGGCGTATGGTTCCCAACTTCCCTAGAATAAATAGCTCAGTGCCCCAGCGCAGGAACGTTGCTTATTTGGACGGACTGTACATTGTACAAGCATGAGCATGCTGAAGATACAGCATAGAATGATAGCAGGCGGAATGGATAATCGTGGACGAAATGGCTATGTCAAGACAATGACAGCATAATCATTAAACAGAATATGGCACCTAGTGGGATTCGAACCCAGTTATCAGTCGCGTACATCATACCAAAAAACTCCAAGCTCCATATTTCGTTTTCCCCAGAGCTTGCCTTTAAAGGAGCAACGGTGATTCGTGAGCGGTTTAGTTCAAGCGCACGGATACTGATCCCCGCCCTGGTATGGACCTTGTAGCTGGCCGCAGCCGTTCGGCCAGGAAAGGGACCGCCCCAAGGCAGTGTGGGGCATTTCGCATTTCGCTCTAAACACTCTGTTTGACGGCAAATTGTGGGTTCTTGGATAAATGAAATATAAAACCTAGAGGTTTTCAGTAAACTCTACCACATGACTATCTCAGTTCAGCACACATGCAAAGGCGCTAAGTTATTTCAGAGGCAGCGGGTTTCAGAGGTGATGGGTTGCACAGATCCTTTAAACCACAGTAAGATATACCAAAATAAAACGAGCGCTCGATAAAACCCAACAACGATTAAACCCGGGTCAAAACTTAAAGGCCCTGTCGAATCACCTATTAAGCCGTCAGTAATGTACTCGAATATTAACAGTGTCTTCGTGATTTTCAGGTCTGAACGGTGCAGTGCTTGGATTGTAGTAAGCAAAGAACAACTAACATTAACATTCCACCATCGAAGCCGATTGGATCCTATCTCTCAACATCGCCTGGCTATCCTTTAACCTTGGTTACATACAACCAAGTATCTCTATCAGCTGGGTTCGGTCAGACAGTTCTGCCCGCCGCGTTCAACACGCACACGCATCTCCCGCGGCTGCATCTGCCACTCACGCTGCAGGGTGATGTCCCCGGAGACGCGGTCTATGACCAGCACCTCATCCGGCGCCTGCAGCGGTTCCACGTAGAACTTCTCCGGCGCTGTGTGCCTGCGCGGTCTCACCCAGTCAGACATACGGCGCTGATTCAATATATACAGCCCAACAAACAAGGAATGGGAAAACATGTTCCAGTTCTGCTCATCAAAATAAATCCAGAGATGCTCAATTACAACCTGAACATTAACACAAGATAATAGCTCATGGTTTTGGGTACCTGTTAGAAAGCTCTGATTGCCTTCAGCTTCCGTGTTTTCTTTCTCGATGATGTAATGCATATACATATATTCCAAATAATACTACACCACAGTGCGAGCCTGTATATGCACAATGTACTCGCCCGGCTTTTTCTAAAAAAACATATCAGTCAGTTATTTTTCTACTAGCCCAACGATTGGTTCATGAATATTTGTGAGTCAACTAAATTCTCCATGTATTGCTTTATATCTGACGGAATAAATTAAGCATTCATAGGCAGCCAGTGTTTATTTCTGATTCATTTTAAATAGAAAAGATTCCGATCGCTTTTGGCTGAAGATACTGATTTGCATGATTAGTGAGGGTTGACTGGCTCAAAGTTGAGTCAACCATTTTTATGTTGACAGGTCCACAGTTGGGAGTTTGATTGACTCTGACTCCATGGGTCTATCATGATTTTGACCCAACTTGGAAGATTGAGACAGTGAGCAGACTCCTACTAATCGAAAACCCAAATGGGGGTTAACAGTTCTGATATAAGCTAACAAGTGATTTAGACATATTTACAGATATTATTCATGCAAAGTAAGCCACAAACACCAGTCACTCCATTTGATAAGAAGGCATTCCAAAACATCCCCTTAGTAACTTGAAATGAAGCACCTAGAACTCGAATTCACAATTCATTTAACTTCACAGGCAATAGATAAGAATTCCATATTATACAAACATATGCTAACTCAATCAGTTTCTTGCAATGATTACCCAACCATTAGGAGCCAGCTTTTCAGAGCTTATTCAAAGTTCAAACTGCAACAAAGCAACAAGCACCTCTGCAAAGACAATGAACCAGGATAAAAAACTTACAGGACAAAATCTTCATATGCAAACTCTGGTTCTGCTTTCAATGCCATTTTGATACAATGTGCAGACTTAATCCAGTACTCCTGTAAACACAGACAGTATCATTTAGCAAATAGAGCTGATATATTGCTCCTGAGCAGAAATGGGTCAAGCACAATCAAAGCTGAGCTAGTCAAGAGTATAACATGCAGGTCATGTGTCCCAAAATTCTGATCATCTATACGGAAATTTATGGTAAGGTAAGGGTATCAGGATTAAAAATATTTTTCTTACTTACACTTTGGGAGGAGTGAGGCAATTATTTGTAATAAACGTGATGAATTCAATTAAAGTTAAATATGACACAATCTCCTCTTTCCAGGCCCTTAACTAGTGAATAGAAGTTTATTCATATCAGTGAAGTCAGTTTATTTGTTTGTGTATATTGGCTTCCTCTTATGCATGCAGTGTGTAACACATGTACCTTCAAAGATGGTTCAGATCTCACCAAGGAGTGGGGAGGAGCACAGGCACTGCTCTAAGAGAGATATTAGCATCAAACATTCTGCACTGCCAACAAAGTTGCACTATCTGGAAATCTGTCACAATCACAATAAGTGCATGGTCTAGGGAAGGGGCAGTACTTACCCCCCCCCCTGAACCTTGGCGCCCACTGAAATCTAAGGCACCCCTTGAAAGGTCATTTCCCACTCCCTTGCCTGGGATGTGAATATTGGCACTCTGATTATAAGATTGGCCCCTTAATAACTTGTCATCCAAAACCGGTATCCACTGGTCAGAATGGTACCCCCTGACTGGGTGCCCCCTCCCTGGATTGGAAATCCTGGATCTGCCCATAGGTCACTGGGAAATTGGTTTGGTGGGGCACCAGGTCAATTCTGGGAGGAGGTGGGATGAAAGAGAGGCACCTGCCCTGTTGCATATTACCTGAATCCACCCATGGTTCATAGGCAGCCTTATCCTACTGCCACTCTGCTTTTGCTATTAATATAGCTCAATTCCTCAAAACAAATATATTTTTAACATTAATATTTGTCTAACAGGCCCAGAAATACACATGATAAGAAAGTAAACAGTAAACAAAACAACAAAAGTTAAAAAAGTACAAAAATAACAAAAATGGAGCTGAAAAACTCCTTAAAAAGCAGAAAAGCAAAAAACACAACAAGCAGTGTTACACAACACAGCTTTTAAAACAACATGACTATAACATTTTAGGGAAGTCTGAAGTGTTTGTCCAGTACTTCCAAATTTAGCAAACACTATCCACATTATTTTTTTTTCATCATGATCAAATTTATTTCATTTTTTTACATAAAGACAGATGGACAGAAGCAAAGTAAGAGAACAGAAAAAATGTGAGAAAGGCAAGCAATAAGGTGCAACAGAATAGACAAACACTTGATCCACACAATAGAACAAAACAAAACTAAGAAGACGAGCATACTGTCAGATGAGAGCAAATAATAATGCAAGTTGGCAAAAGAAACACAAAATGGATAAATAAAAAGGCTACAAAAAATAGAGAAACAAAAAAGCAATGGAACAAACTGAGCAAAAACAGTACAACTAAATGAGCACAGCAAAACAAAAAAAGAATGTCACAAGATTTACAGAAGTACTAAAGGCAATTTGATGACCTAAAAACACTCCTTAAAGCAAACAAAAAGGAAAAAACACAAAACCAGCATACATCATTATTTTAATCCAAGGGCCCACATATGCTGTATATGCTAAAGCAGAGACAAAACTAGTTTCACCATTTAATTTAACATATATTTATCGTATCCACTGAATAAGCCTTTCAATTGTTGCTAGGAGACAGGCTCAGGGATATGCCATGTGAGCAGCATATTATCGAGCCTGGACTGGGAACATGAACATGAACTGAAAGCTGTCAATTCCCTCCATATTCCTTTAGTGGGCATCCTCAGAAGCATTTCCCAACAACCTAGACTCCATAACCAAATTGGGATCAGGACCCAACTGCAGATGGAGTCCATCCAATACATTTTTCCCAGCACTGGGCGCACCTACATATAACTGGCCAACTGCAAAAAAATGGGTAAAATCACAAAATGTGGTTTATACTTAACTGTAGAGTGTTCCTTCATGTTTTAGCCATGAAATAAGATAGAAATCAAAGTAAAACACTCACTTCCACAACCGTAATCAAAGTGTAAACAATAACTACCATATTGACACATCCGAACACTCTGAACCAAAAATTCAAAAGAAAGTTGAGTGATGTTAGGTGTAGAAAATATTGGTAGAGATTAGAAAAGAGAAGTTCACTAGTTTGACCCACATCTAACCTAACCTAACCTAACCTAACCTAACCTAACCTAACCTAACCTAACCTAACCTAACCTAACCTAACCTAACCTTACCTAACCTAACCTAACCTAACCTAACCTAACCTAACCTAACCTAACCTAACCTAACAACCAACCAACCTAACCAACCAACAACCAACCAACCAACCAACCAACCAACCAACCAACCTAACCTAACCTAACCTAACCTAACCTAACCTAACCTAACCTAACCAACCTAACCTAACCAACCAACCCAACCTAACCTAACCTAACCTAACCTAACCTAACCTAACCATGTCTTGATTTAGCGAGCCGGCCTTAGCGGTGCCTTAACTCTGGTAAAAATATACCAATGTCAGTCAGCTGATGTTTCCATAAGCTGACTGACGATCAGCTGCCATTTTCTTCGACAATTCCTGTGTTTTGTTTATTTACGGCGATGGACAGTGCGTGATTACGATGTTCAGGTTAAGTAAGTGTTGAAAATCTGGGTTTAAGTGGGAGTGGCGCTACGGGACCTCACTTAATGGAAAGAAGGTGTCTTGCTGATTCTGAAAATGTATCATTTCTATAGAAAATATTTTGGGAAAGTGGACATCTTATTTAAGGTTAGCCCAGCACTGTGACACAGTCTGAGCTTAAGTGCTGGAAAAATAACACTTTTTGCACTCCATAACTCCACAGTGTAGGTATCCAATCAGCAGTCCAGCCTGTTCACTTTTTGTTGATGGAAACTAAATTAATGAATGTGCTAGCAGACTGGTCAAAGAATATGAGATTGGAACCATTAGAAGTATGAGCTGGTATCAGCAAGACTGTCAAGCAGAGCACATACATCACATAGCAATGTAACCATTCACAATCATGGCAATAATGATAACGGCAGCGGTATAACTTCCAAAGGAATTTTAAGTTATCTGGTCCAAAGTATGGAGATGAGTTGCCTGTGGAGGAATGAGACACACAGCCTCCAGGGCTCAGGCGTACACAAGAAAGATATAGAGCACTAGGTTGCAAATACATGACATGAAAACGTAGGGGCGGGTCATACAATAAACGAATAATACAACTACCCGGTCACGCGAGTGCCGGGCGAGAGACAGCAGTCACACGGTGGCCCAGGTCAGCGTTGGATCAAGCAATAGAGTAGTTGGATGATAGTTCGCCGCAGTTGCGCCACTCAGTCTGTATTCGGTACTTTTCTCCAATCTGGAATCAAGATCTATTCTTGTAATACAATAACATCCTTCAGATTTACCTCTAGGTAAATTTGTAATGTCCCATTACATAACAATGACAGGTTTTTATTGTGTACATCAAAAACTTTTCCGACTAGTTAGCTGTGCTGATCAGGCTTGAATCTACGGGGGCGGGACCGAAAATGGATGAACACACAGTGATGATCTCAGCTCACTAAATGATCTCACTCAACAATGATCCGCGGAGACGCCTCCTGTTCGAAACCGTATCAACTATATGCGGTTGCTGGGTAACACCCGGGCAAAAGGGGCCAATCTGTACCAGTGGTGGGACATTGTTTCCCCGTGCGTGGCTATTCAGAGGGCATGGAACAAAGGGCACGGGGCGTTACTAGTATCTTAGGGAGAAGCAGCTTGCGGGGAGCACCGAGGCGTAGTTCAGACATTGAATGCTTGTGTGTGGGAATTAAGAACCGTTGTCCGACCCGTCGATCATCGTTTCCAGTTCCTTCCCATATATATCTATGTATTTGTCCACAGAGGATGGTAATGTAGTGTGCCAATCATTATTGGATACAAATGCCTGTGAAATTTAAGTATACGGACTTGCGCCGCTGGCCAAAGCGGCTACAAGACAGGTGATAACTCCCTCTGATGTCTCAGGCTCCCACCCCTAGAGCGAGTCTCGATCAGTCCCTAACTATTCTCAGTCATGAATTACTGGCCGTATCCACATGTTCTGGTTCGATTTTGAAACACTTGCTCACGCACCTTCACTTTGACAAGTAACCAATAAATCCTGAACTGCCTTTGCGAGCCTTTTGCCACATCTAAGCCGGACAAGGGATGCAGCGGCGCGTGCGAAGGCCACTCGACTTCCGCGCCGCTGACCCGGGTTCTAATCCCCGGGCATGTATCCTGCATCAGTCTTTCCGATCCCGCATGCTGCCCCTCCCAACACGATGAGAGTTGGCGACACGATCCAATCTCAGCAGCCATCGAGTTGTAAAGCCCCGAAGTCTCTCAAGCGAGACATCCTTTTGACTCTGCTTTTGCTCCAAACATAGTCAAGCCGAGGAATCTGCGTCGTAACGAGCGGCGCCATCATTTTGATCATACAGGAGCCCCTCCTGTTTTTTAACTTTGTCCAAGCTGTTCCCCGTTCGATTTTTGGAGTCGAAGTCTCACTATAGTCATCAAGGGACACGGCAAGGAGACCCCGACTCCACCATCCGAACGAGCAACTCCCACAATGAAGGGATAATTTAGAAGCCAAAGCTTAACGTCCCACAAAGCACAGGAACGGCCGCCCGCTCAGGTCACCTTCTCACCAGTCAGTTGCCAGCTGACCTATGTCGGGTAAATATTGAGCACCGGAGCGTCTCAGGGGAGCCGATCCCAAGCCTGGACATGCACTGCCACTGCATGCTTCTGAGCAGCGGGCCGGAGCCCAACGCTCTACCAACTGAGTACCGGGGCGGCTCTGCTACCTCGAGGAGCAGTGCTTACCAACCTCTTCCGTCTCAACACAGCGTCTCGATTTTACGTTGTCATGAAACTAAATATGTGATGCAATAAATCTTCGGTGCCACCCGTAGGCCATTGGTGAAGCCTTTAAACGCGGTTTAATGACCGTAGGCTCCCGGCTTTGCAATACGATAAGACAATTCGTAAGCATTTAAAGCAAAGCATTGTAACATGATTTTGATTTTCAAGTACTGAAGTTTTATAACAAGTCAACTGTCAAGTTACGTGGTAGCCTTTCAATAATTCCAGGTATCAGTAACGGTCGGTAATGAACGATTCATACAGCAAAAAACACCTCAATAAATACTCGACACTTTCGGCAATTACAAAAAGCACAGGTGACGCGTGGCGTCTATTGTTTGTCCGAGTGGTCTGGTTATTTCATATCTTTTCAGCGAAATACCAGAACAACACGCATTCTGGCATTGTATAAAACACGCAAATCCACGAGACCACGGGCCAACACAAGGGTTGCGAATGTACAGAGGTGGTGACCGCGTCAGATACGAGGCGCCATAACCCGATGATGAGAGAACCCGGCCTGGGACTGGACAATGAGACTATGACAGAGAAGCAAGACACAGCGCCCTCGCATACCCTCGAATGAAATCGCAACAGTGGTGGGAGCCGGAAAAACGCAACTACGCGGCCCCGTAGTCCCTGTTTGCCTCGCTCATAGTTCAACCAAATAGAAGACGGCATCTTAATAATAGACAATTTTCTGCTGACCTTATGGCGATTTTTTGCAAAATGAAGCATCAACAATAAATACCTAAATAAAAATAGTTCCACAAGAGACACCACCATGGAGGGTCAGAAGAGGGCGAGCGTCTAGACCCCTGTGAGCCTCTCCGGCCCGACCCTCCGCCTTCAGGGCGGTGCACTCGGCACTGATAACCCTGGCCCTCCTCCGTCACCACCAGCTGTAACACCACGCCGTCACAACACCGCCGACTTCCGACGACGTCAACCTCTAGTCCGCCCTCGTCCCGCCCATTCAGTGACCCCTACCCCCCGTGCCGGGAACGTCACTCGGCCGTGCCACCCTCCGCCTTTTCGTCGCCGCTGTCTCCGCCCGAGACGGGTCCGCTCTCGTCGTCGTCGTCGTCTCCCGACACCTGGCGCGTCTCCGCCTCGGCCGCGTCCATCTGCTTCTGCAGGTCCGCCTCGTCCACGTACGTCACTATCTTCGGCTGCGCAGGAGACGCAGTGATGAAGCGTGATGCCCTTACAAACAACTCGATATATCCGCATTGTGCGGTGGTCAAACTGGACTTGATATCAGTCGCCCGAACTTCCAAAGATGTTATTGCTTCGAACTACTTCGGCACATATTTGTTTTCGGAAAGCATCCTAAACATATGGTGTGGGGGAGGGGGGATCGACTGAACCTCTAGTGGGGTGAAGGCGAACTGACGAACGTTAAACAGGCTGTGTTCATGTTTTTGAAGCCCATTCTCGGAGCAACTATTTTGCTAGTTTAAAACTGCCATAACAGTACCTAGAAAATGAGACTTACCGCCAATTTTATTTCGAATTTGCCGCCATGTCCCTGGATCTTTTCCCGGATGGCCTCGCAGGCATTCTCCAGTGCCTTCAGACCGTCCTGTTTCTCTGGCGTGTTGGTGGTCATCACTGAAAACGGCAGCGGACACCGGTCAACAGCAGCTATCGGATGGGCACGAGGCGGGAGAGACACCAGCCTGTTGACCCAGCCTGACAATCAGCTGATTTAGCTGGGCTTTCCCAGTGATGCGACATTGAGAGCACCAGTCGAGGGGAAAGGCTACGAACTGTATAAACCTAGAGTGTACAGTCTTTAATAAGGCGCACAATCGTGAATCACAGACCAAACCAGGAGAGAAAACATATTAACACCTTAAACGAGTGCAGCACCGTCATCCCTATCAACTTTTCAAAAACAGAACTGAACATCCAAAAATATAAAAGTGGTTGCCATAAATAAGCTAATATACACCTAGTCGTTGATACAAACAAACAGTTGCTAAATCACAATGTATGTATATGCAATGACAAGGCCCTGAAGTACCTTCCACTTACCATAAAGAGGAGGAGCTATCAAGTTGATCTTGATCGGCATATCCTCGGTGCCCAGCGCCAGGCCGGCACGGAGCGCGTCCTTGACCGCGTCGATACCCTCGTACCTGCCCCACGAGAGAATGCGAATTTACCCCGCCGGTGTGTCTGGGATGCTCGACCACATGATAGATGCATATGTTAGAAGCCACTATTTGCAGGTAAGTTGGCGGTAAAGGCACAGCTTATCATCCTATGAGGAGACAACTGTCTCTGCATATATCAAGCAAAATTCCAGGTAGGTGATCCGCAAATATATATCGCAATTCACCATGAACTAGTCAGAAACGCAAGAAAAGCCGATGCACTAAGAGGAAGGGACCGGGAGCTGAAAGTACGTCAAATGTTAATCGACAGAGAATCCCTCTCTGGTTTGAAGTTTCCGTCACGCAGCAGGACATGGCCGATGACTGCCCACGCGTCTCACCCATAGCAGGCGACCTCCAGATCGGCACGGATTTTGACGGAAGCGAGCGTCAGCTTCCGCTGGATGTTGCGCAGCAGCATGTCCTTCGTCTTCTCGTCCAGGTCGCACTCGTCCAGCAGAGACGGCTCACTGCCGAGGCACGGATGTCAGACCACGGCAGAGACGGCTCACTGTCGAGGCACGGATGTCAGACCACGGCAGAGACGACTCACTGCCGAGGCACGGATGTCAGATCACGGCAGGGACGGGAGGCACGGATGTCAGACCACGGCAGGGACGGCTCACTGTCGAGGCACGGACGTCAGACCACGGCAGAGACGGCTCACTGCCGAGGCACGGATGTCAGACCACGGCAGGGACGGCTCACTGCCGAGGCACGGATGTCAGACCACGGCAAGGACGGCTCACTGCCGAGGCACGGAAACAGTCAGACCACGGCAGAGACGGCTCACTGCCGAGGCACGGATGTCAGACCACGGCAGGGACGGCTCACTGCCGAGGCACGGATGTCAGACCACGGCAGGGACGGTTCACTGCCGAGGCACGGATGTCAGACCACGGCAGGGACGGCTCACTGCCGAGGCACGGAAACAGTCAGACCACGGCAGAGACGGCTCACTGCCGAGACACGGATGTCAGACCACGGCAGGGACGGCTCACTGCCGAGGCACGGATGTCAGACCACGGCAGGGACGGCTCACTGCCGAGGCACGGAAACAGTCAGACCACGGCAGAGACGCCTCACTGCCGAGGCACGGATGTCAGACCACGGCAGGGACGGCTCACTGCCGAGGCACGGATACAGTCAGACCACGGCAGAGACGGCTCACTGCCGAGGCACGGATGTCAGACCACGGCAGGGACGGCTCACTGCCGAGGCACGGAAACAGTCAGACCACGGCAGAGACGGCTCACTGCCGAGACACGGATGTCAGACCACGGCAGGGACGGCTCACTGCCGAGGCACGGATGTCAGACCACGGCAGAGACGGCTCACTGCCGAGGCACGGATGTCAGACCACGGCAGAGACGGCTCACTGCCGAGGCACGGATGTCAGATCACGGCAGGGACGGCTCACTGCCGAGGCACGGATGTCAGACCACGGCAGGGACGGCTCACTGCCGAGGCACGGAAACGTCAGACCACGGCAGAGACGGCTCACTGCCGAGGCACGGATGTCAGACCACGGCAGGGACGGCTCACTGCCGAGGCACGGATGTCAGACCACGGCAGGGACGGCTCACTGCCGAGGCACGGATACGTCAGACCACGGCAGGGACGGCTCACTGCCGAGGCACGGAAACAGTCAGACCACGGCAGAGACGGCTCACTGCCGAGGCACGGATGTCAGACCACGGCAGGGACGGCTCACTGCCGAGGCACGGATGTCAGACCACGGCAGGGACGGCTCACTGCCGAGGCACGGAAACAGTCAGACCACGGCAGGGACGGCCCACTGCCGAGGCACGGATGTCAGACCACGGCAGAGACGGCTCACTGCCGAGGCACGGATGTCAGACCACGGCAGGGACGGCTCACTGCCGAGGCACGGAAACAGTCAGACCACGGCAGAGACGGCTCACTGCCGAGGCACGGATACAGTCAGGCCACGGCAGAGACGGCTCACTGCCAAGGCACGGATGTCAGACCACGGCAGGGACGGCTCACTGCCGAGGCACGGATGTCAGACCACGGCAGGGACGGCTCACTGCCGAGGCACGGAAACAGTCAGACCACGGCAGAGACGGCTCACTGCCGAGGCACGGATGTCAGACCACGGCAGAGACGGCTCACTGCCGAGGCACGGATGTCAGACCACGGCAGGGACGGCTCACTGCCGAGGCACGAATGTCAGACCACGGCAGAGACGGCTCACTGCCGAGGCACGGATACAGTCAGACCACGGAGAGACGGCTCACTGCCAAGGCACGAATATCAGACCAAGCACCAGCAGAAGAAGGCAGACGCTAGCGAGAAGGATATCGACAGGTAACGGCAAGGCAATAGACACGCAGAATGCTACTGCCGAGGCACGGATGTCAGACCACGGCAGAGACGGCTCACTGCCGAGGCACGGATACAGTCAGACCACGGTAGAGACGGCTCACTGCCAAGGCACGGATATCAGACCACGGCAGAGACGGCTCACTGCCGAGGCACGGATGTCAGACCACGGCAGGGACGGCTCACTGCCGAGGCAACGGATGTCAGACAACGGCAGAGATGGCTCACTGCCGAGGCACGGAAACAGTCAGACCACGGTAGAGACGGCTCACTGCCAAGGCACGAATATCAGACCACGGCAGGGACGGCTCACTGCCGAGGCACGAATGTCAGACCACGGCAGAGACGGCTCACTGCCGAGGCACGGATGTCAGACCACGACAGAAACGGCTCACTGCCGAGGCACGGATGTCGATCAGGCAGGGACGGCTCACTGCCGAGGCACGGATGCAGTCAGACCACGGTTAGCTCGCTCTTCATCGCACGTCCTAAGCCGACGACGCTCCATTGCCCTGCCCAGATGTCTGCACTTAAAGACCATATGGTTACAATGGCCCGACATCTAAAGACGGTAATATTCTGGATCTGTTTAAAAATGAAGTCCAATTTGGTTAGTGATTTGTACATGCTTCTATTTTTTTCCAAGGAATCAGACCCATCTTTCAATCCGCATTTACGGTCCACTTTTAATATTGGAGATTTTAGGCATTCACTGGCCATCAAAAACGAACCAAATTATTATTTCATAACTTAGAGATCTTCCACGGGCTTCGAGAAAAAATAACCATGAAATATCCGTGGGATTATTTCCAGGGATATATATATACTGGGACGTTAATAAAAATATAGATACCTACAATTCAATGTTAGTATGGCACGCTAAAATGAGACCGAGGCGTTGGACGGTACCGTGGCTGATTCATGAGCAGATTCTAAAGTCCGAGGGAGAATAAGAATGCAACAAATAAACCTACTAAAAACCACAAACAAGCATAAAAGGTAACTAAGACCAAAACTCACTTGACCGCCTGTTTGAAGACATCGTACGCTGAGCCCTGTTTTTTACTCTTCTCCTCGAAGTGCCAGGCGGTCTTCCTGTACAGTTCCTCGAACTGTTCATCCGTGTCGTACTCCAGAAGCTCGGCCACGTGACGCAGGATCGATTGCACCGCCTTTGCCTTCGAGTACTTCTCGGTGCACTCCTCGATTCCCTCCGGGGACACCCTCCGCTTCGACAGATCGATATAGCCTGCAAGGGTTGTGGCCGAGCTAGCGCACGTTCAGGAATTCGATGGGCATTTACAAATAACGCACAGAAGGTAAGGAAGCAATAAAAATCGATGTCACGAGCGAGTGATAACACCCTGGGCCGCAAGAGTACACAGAGAAGCCGCAAGAGTACAGAGAGAAGCCGCAACAATAGACAAGGAGGCCCGGTGACAGGGAGGCGGCAGGAGTACACAGAGAAGCCGCAAGAGTACACAGCTATGTGAACTCGTTTCTGAAACTTTCCCTCTAATTTTTTACAATCCAGCACCAAAAAAGGCAGATTTCTTCCGCTCTGATACCTGGCACTACAGCCCCGACCAACACTGCCCACTAAACCCCACAACCGGAGCCGCTCCGTCCAACTCACCCTTGTCCTTGTCCACCCGCATGACGACCACGGGCTCTGTTTTTCCGACCCTGATGAGCTTGTTGATGGATCGAATACGCCGCCGAGAGAGCTCCGACAGCAGAATCATGCCCTCGATGTTGTTGTACTCGAGCAGGTGGACGTAAGCGCCCATCTCGGCGATCTGACGTACCGTCACCATGACGACGTCGTCGATCTCGGGGAACTTCTGGCTGTAGAAGCGACACGATAGCTGCGGCATCGTGGCTGAGTCTGTGCAGAGTGGGGGACATGTGTCAAGGAGCGATAGCATCCAGCATTGGCTGCGTTTGGATACGGAAATTGTGTTCTACAGCGTCCTGCTTGTCAGTACAAAACTACAAACTTGCTATATTGCGACAGATGCGACAGAATTTCAGTGACATCGTGTTGAATGCAAGGGATAAGTCTTGCATTTGAGTTACCAAAACAATTCTTTACCGATCGAATATAGATTTAAAAGCAAAATGGGAGACCTGAGAGCGAAAACGGTCAATTAACAGGGATATATGAGCGCAATATTAGGTTGAAACTAAAATCAATGAGCGAAAAATGTTAATTGTATTGGTACACGCCCCCACTCAAGCCCTCGGATTTTGGACACAGAGGAGGGTAGGTGAAGACAGAAAAGCATCAGGACGCGCAGATGTCTGAGAAGACTCGCTACCTGTTTTTCACAGCTCCGAGAGCGTGATATATGGTCGATCAATCAATCACAATCCATCGAAAAATATTCGAGGAAAAGACATGCATTTATTTGATCAACACAAGCCCCGATGCATTTATACATAGATGGATTATGATTTTGACAAATGTACAAGAACAATCATCCATAAAATACGAAATCGTAGCTTTCTTCAGGTGGTCAATGTGTGCCGTCACGAAGTCATTTGCCCGTTTTTTATATAGATTTGGCAGACACTTTTTTAAATGAAGCTGTATAGAAATATCACCCTCCCCCCGTATAGCCCCATTGAGCGCTGTTTACGGAAAATCCAAAAACAGAAAACCGATTGTCCATCATCATGCTTTAGGAGGCTGGCCATGGTATGAATAAATTGTAAAGTCTTTTTAGTGTCTGGCCTAGAGTATTTGTATTGTTGTATTGTCTCGCACAGCTTTTATCCTCGTTCTTACCCGATGTATTCTCTCCCGTGAAAATTTTACCCTCGAACTTCTCTTTTAAGGTGTTGTGAAGTATATGGTACAGATGGAAGTGATGTTTGTCAACAAAAGAAACAGGATGTAGTCATATTTTGTGAAACATCATACTACGGTAACAATTAGTACGTCTTTGAACCTCGCCCAACTTGGTCTAACTTAGCCTAGCCCAGCCTGCCCGACCTAATCTAATCTGATTTTGTTCCTGTTCTCCGAAGCTATGACATAAAAAGGGAGCCACCTTCAACTACTAGAGATGACTCTGCCATCAGTCTCACCTTGAATGAAATATTTACTCTGAAAATGTTATAGAATTCGTTTAAGAACTATACCCTATCCTCTGAAGATGACATGAATATGAAAACCAACTATTACTATTACTATATATCCAATTATTCAATTAATAAACTACAATACACTCACAACCTTGATGCCCTGTCCGTTGGTGACACCCACGCTGTTTCACTGGTGGAAGAACACCTTAGCCTTGCCAATTTTCCAGACTACCTTTACAATGCAAATTCTGGAGCCATATTGAACCCCCTTATACAAGGGAAATTTCACAGGCATATTGTACCCCTTATGTAGGGTAAATTTGGAACCAATATTGCACCGTCTTATGTAAGGAAACAGCATGCTCGCAAATCTGAGCAGGACACTAGCACAAGCGAGTGGATATGAGTCCGGAGGAGGCAGTGAAATAGTGTCTTCGGCAGGTTAGAAGCGCTATTGGTCGGCTCAATGAATTGACATGGTTTTATTGATGTTTTCTTCATCTTACCAAAATGTTTTGGCTCTTACCAAGATATTTTGCTTGAATCCTGTTTAGTATTTTCCATGCTTTGCTTTTTTCTTTTGTTCTTTGTATCCTGTCTTTTGTCTGGTTTGCCTGATTTGAAATATATCTTGTAACTTGTTAAACCACCTGTCACTTTATAATAATTTAGTGATGATATATGAAACTACCTTAAAACCAATATGTGATTGTCATTAGAAAGTGTTTGTTAAACTAAACCGGAATAATTCTAAAACTTTTTTTTATGTCTAGTGAGAATTATGTCCCTACACTAAGTTTATGTACATACTTAATATGTATGCAGTATGGGTTTAAGAGTCCCACTCGTATTCAAGCCCTATCAATACTGCAAGAAGACACGGACCAAGTGTGCATGTATGCTGTGTGAAGTCTGTACTGCCGTGCAAAGGTGAAACCACGTATGTTTGGTCCCGCGGCGATTAAAAATTTTTCAGGAGAGCTAATTTGTCGTTTAACGCCGTAACTTTGAGGATATTTGACCTATTCTTATGACACTAGTATCTTTGGAAACGTCTCGACGTGGAAAATTTTGTGGTATAGTTATTTTCTTCAAACATTGAACATATGACTAAAAATGCACAACGTTTTCTGTCTAGGCCAAATTTTCCTCCTTAAGAATCACCAATGCAATGGTATAACCACGTATGCCACACTACCGACGCCAAAACCATGTATGTTACAGATTCTTGATGGGTCTATTTAGGACAAAACACGTGTTTCAATGAAGGTAAACATATATGTTTTTGCCATATGTGCCTTCTATTGAAGATTCAGACTGAAATCATGCCAGCTGTACAAATGTATGTTCCAAATAAAGAGGCTAAGAATTTTCCTTTCCTTTATTATTCTAATGTTTTTAAAGCACCATCGTCAACCGAAAATACAATATTCAGTTGGGTCACTCATTAATTGAGCTTGTCGCTTCATGGCATTTATTTCAGCTAGTTACAGCTATATCGAATCAGTTCCTTTGCACGCTCAGATTGATTCACGTTTATTGGCGACTCCTGCCCCGGTTCGGCAATTGCGCTTGTTTCTACCGCTGACCTTGCTAGTCCCACCGCCACTAGTTCTGTCCAGAACCAATGTTGGTGGGTGGGCATGTGGCGTGTCAGATTATTTAGCACTTCGAAGAACTTGAACTCTTCACCGGGCATGCGAGACGCAGCTTGGACCTCTGGTTCCTCTACTGGATCAAACGTAGACTTGGTGACAAGTCGAGACTGTTTGCAAGTACATTTGACAACTGCAACAGTGGATAGTGATCCTCGTGTCTCTCTTCGGTGGAGTGACTAAAGTCAACCTGCTCATTCGGCAGGTAACCGACGGGGCAGCTAAGTCGAGCTCTACAGTTGCCGGATGTTCCATGCCTTGGTATTTTCCATTGCCATTGTTGGGAAGGCTTCAAGGAATTCAGTGATTTTTGGCAATTTGAAAAATTAGACATCATACATCAATAAGTGTGCTTAACATACAAAAAATATGTATTTTCAAACATTAGAAAAGACTAGAGAAGGCTGTCTATAAATCCTGTTATTTTCCTTTTTGCTTCTGTTCCATTCTTACTGGTAGTTTTATGTTTTGTTCCATCTACCTATGCTATTATTTGCTCTAATCTGATAGCATACTCCCCTTCTTCCTTCTGTTCTGCACCAGATGCACTTTTTCTATTCTGTTGTGTTTTCTATATTCTGTTGCTCCTTATTCCTTGCTTTTCTCACATCTTCTTTTGCTGTTCTCTCCCTTTGTTTCTGTGTCCTGTATGTTTGTAAAAATGAAATAAAATTGATCATGATAAAAAATAAATTTTCTGTGGAAATTCCACTATCAAATTGTTCTGAAGATAGAGGTATTAGTCAAATTTGATATCATAATTAAGGAATAAGAAGTTAAGATGTCAAAATAAACAAATCTCTCAAAGAATATTCATCAGCATCTGACGCTACCATGTTATAAAGAATTGACTGATCTTTTATTTCATCAGATGTTTTGTGAAAATAAAGGTAAGCTCTTAAATAAATGTCATTTATTTGGCTTTCCTTGGTTCTGCTGTGTTTCTTTTGTTACTTTGTTTCTTTTGTTTTGCAGTATTTTTGTTCCTTCTTTGCTTTCTCTGCCTTTGTGTGTAGTATTTTCCCTTACTGGTGCTTCTTTGCCTTGTATTTGACTTGTTACTGCCTTTTTATTTGGTAAGCTCCTGTTCTTGTTCTAATTGACCATTCAGCTTATCATTTTTATACTCCTGCCTCTTTATTTGCAAATCAGCATGGTTATGATACACATTGATTTTTATTTCATTCTTGTCACTTAGAATTTATTATGAGATTGTACCTGTAGCAATCATGTTTGCCAGTCTGCAAAGTATGGCAGCAAGCCAGACGAGTCGCACCAGCCATCTAAAATTCTTGCACCACCAGTCACCAAAAATTTGCACCAATCTGCCATATACCAGTGAGAAAAACACACCCATTTCTTCCCACACGATGCAATGCTACCTCTCTTATTAGTTACATAGTTAAGGACTTTTATAAGGCACCCTCCTATGTCTTTATAACCATTCAGCCATTATATGTTTGGTTTTTAGTGTCATCTTCCTCGCACCAGTCTTGCAACTTTGCACCAGGTTAATAAAATTTGCACCACTCACTCCTGTCTCCAAGGGCACTCGCACCAATGAGATCTCATAAAAATGCCATAGTTTGCACACTAGCATGTTTGATTTGTCCAATTTGTTTCAATTTTGCTCCTTTCTACTTATTTGCCTTACTTGGTTACCTGACACTTATTATCACACATTTAATCATTTATCTTGGTTGGCCCTCCCTGCTGTTTCTAATCTATACAATTTTCTCTCTTGCCTTCCCTGTCCTCTGTATGGTGAAAATCATTAAAAGATGTTGCTGATAATGATAACAGAAATTGAGCACCTTCCTTGGCCACTTTCAAGTGCAAGATACATACATGGTGAATGTTCCAAGAGTATTCATCACAGGCAATTGAAAAGACAAATGAATTACAAAGACTTTCAGCCCAAAAATATGCACAGGCCACATAAAGAATTGAAAGGTGAATGTGAAAGGGATGGAAGTGCCATGTTTCCTCAGAAACATATGTTCCTCTTAATGATACATATTCCATTGTGAAAATCACTTTGGCACACAAGCTTTTGCTGTGGAATGCATGAATATATTCTTCAATTTCACAGTCATTAATACAGTTGTAAATCCGCCCAAACGGTTCGACTCAGTTTAATAACTGACCTGAATCCTTGCTGAAAAGAAGCCTAATGCGCCACTTTCACTGACCGAAAGTCCTCAACGTTTACAGCCCTAATTCAACTTATTCACACGGTGTATGGCGAAATAATAGTTTTAAACTCGATCACCATAAATTCCATACAGCGTTGGCACTAATGGACAAAAGGCGAACAAATAATATACTATTCATTTACACGCGAAACCCACTTCAACCACACCACGCTTAGCGCCAGAAATGTCGCCGCCCGGCATGGGATAATTTGCTGCCATATAGTCTGGAATAAACTACTCTTAGAATTATGTCTAGAGATCCTCTAAAGAGTCATCGTTTCTTCATTTAGCCCAACTTAGCCAAATCAGCATTTTCTCGCGCGCCATTTCTTCTGGCGGATTCAGGAAGGGGACTGGGCAGTCACCTCTTACCCTAAATCCCCGATTTTCGGCGATTTTCTTTACAAGAACATACGTTTTCACGATTTTTGGCCCAGTTGCCCCCTCCTCCAAATGGCGGTCTGAATCCGACCCTGGCCATTTCCCATGGGTCAATTATGGTTCTAGGCCAACTCCAAAAGCAAAAGCCTGCGCATAGGAAATACCCGTACATTAATTTTATACACTGATGCAATATAGAAAATGGCATGGATAGGAGTATAAGCGCAGTGCCCCACGGCGGGAAACAGCCCAGGTGAGTGGCCCTAAAAATAATAATACACATGGCACCCACCCCCTCTAAAATGCTCCGTTCCCCCAAGAATGTGAGTATTGGCAAGGACACGATAGAATTTGGCGCCCACCTGATGAATTTTTCTGCCCAAAAGTGGTCGGACGGTGCCCCCAATCAGAAGTCTTGGATCCACCTATGTGGTGAGGAGGGCTGGAAAGCGACGTATTTCAAGGGGGCAGCGGACGGGTCAAACGGGGAAGGGGTAGCTGCATGGGCGGATCCAGGATTTCCGATCGGGGGGCACCTTCCGGGGGCGCCATCCAGACCAGGGGGCGCCACTTTTGACCGGCAAAACCTATCAGGTGGGCGCAAAACCCTGTCGGTGGGCGCCAATTGTCGCATCCTGGAGGGTGTGGGGGGTGGGGATGGGAAACGAAATTTCAGGGGGCGCCATCGACTTTTCAAAGAGGCACTGTGACCATTTCAGGGAGCACCGAGGGTCGATCGGGGAGGGCCCCCTTTGCCCCCTGGATCTGCCCATGAGCAGCTGACCTCTTTTCCTCCTGGATCCGCTTAGTTAGGCGGAAATGGCGAACGTTCCTTTGGATCCATCCCTAATTCCAAGCCTCCGTAAGCACCAAATGAGTACCATTTGACTTTTGGGGGTAATGTTAACACGCGCATTGACGGGGGCTGAGCCACCTTCGCTTTGACGGAGGGACGGCCGTCCCCCCTAAGAACTCGAGAACCGCGCTAGGTAACGGAAAGCGGTAAACGGCGTTGGACAGCCCATCCACTTCTCCATCAAAACCATTTGAACTTTTTTCAGTTCACATTTAAGGTCACTAGAGGCCAACACAAGCCATCATAGGGATAACATGTAAATGAAGTTTTTCGGCCCTTACATCTGAACAAGTAAAGATAGAGCAAAACGATTTGAACTTTATGAATACTCGTAGCAAGCCAAATCGAATGATATATAATATGACCTTGCTAGGTCAAACGAAGGATTTGACCTGACCTGAGGTCAGGCCAAGGTCAAATTAGGAAAAATGCATATTATTAGAACTGCAATGACGAGGCAAATTTAATGCAGTTAAAATAAACGCTCTATTTCTATTCATTACTGAGTTATTCAGTTAGAACCGTTTTTCCCATGTATTTCCAATGGAGGTCATGGCTCGTACCTGACCTTAGGTCATCGATAACGAAAATACCGGGACATATTTTAGAGAACTGGGTGGGGCCATTGTATGATACGAGTTTCAATCGGATAAGTTCACCCTGCTCCCACTTATGCTATCTTAAACTTTTTTGAGGTCGGGTAACTTGACCTGTACTGGTGACCTGACCTGAGATAACCTAACCTTAAAATTTTGATAAAAGTTTTAAGAATGACGAGGAACAAGGTATGCCAAGTACGGCGGCCTACGCGCCCTCTTTTCCGTTATCTCCGAAAAACCCGAGGGGCGGGTACCCGCCCCCGTCAATGCGCGTGTCAATTGGGAGCTGCTGAGCCTATCAGAGAAGGGATCGGAGGTCGGAGGGGACGAAGGGCGGCCGCAGGGAAAGATTAAAAAACATCGATTTAGAAAACATCCAGAGAACAATGATTTGATGGAGGAGCCATGGCCGGGATTCCCTGGAGTTGTTAGTGGTGTGCGCTGGTAACAGAAGCGTGGGCTGTACAGAAAACTGCGGAGCAAGTGACATTTCTTGGTCATTCTACTCGATGCAATACATGCGGTCATAAGAAAGCTGGGCTTCGGCATGCCACCCGTTTCTCCACCCTACGATTGATGTCAGAATGAAAAGCCGTGACCGCCGCAACGGTCGGATGCCAAACGCGTTGGTTGCCAAATCGAAGCCACCAATAATAGAAGGCGGCAACGGCACAAGTGTTCCGAAGGCAAGCTGCAAATGTCGCGTTCATCGACATGGAAAGATTTTGGACCTGTAAACCGCATCCCAAACTGCACCCGCCCCACCTGTACGTTCCCGCAATACGCTGCTTGTTGTTTTGTGACCACCACTACACATTAACCGTAGTGCAAGCTGCTGTAAGCCAAAATCCCTTCAGAATCTGTCGTCAGATGTTTTTCAGAGCCAGTCGGAGATATCAGGGCACGCGTGGACTACTAAATAGTTTATCCTTCGAACTTCTCCCCCTTCATCATTGCTTCTTCATCGCACGCGTAGGGCAAAACGCACAAGTATTTTTAATATTTTTATTATTTTCCATGATCAAATAACTTAACGTTCTGTAGACATTACAATCAGGCGTTTTACTCTGATCACAGCCTCGGCCACACACCGACATCTAACGGTTAGTTCGGGAACTAGCCTCGTCGCGGTCAGCATGCCGCCCGCCTACAGCTTGTGGCGACATCTGTTATGCGGATGGCAAACTAACCGGCGCTGCTTCCCGCCACACAACCATGACGCTACAACAGAAAAATATACGGCTCACTTTACACACTAGGGAATCGAAAATATAATATTTTAGCACAGGTATTGAGCAAACTCCACTGTCAACAACTACCTTTATACTCAGGCCGCGCTTTCCAAATGGTAAGTTTGCCCAAAACGAACAGAAAAACGTCTAAATCGAATGTTCAACCCAACAGTTCAGGATTAGGCACGACAAGAGATAGAGCGAGAAAGTTATGTAGATATAGAAGAAGAATAAGGGATTACGAATGTACCGATTTAACTGCAAACCAGAAATGCAACATTTACGACGACCTTAGTGGCCGGACAAGTGCAATAAGCCGTTTGGATAATCGTTTGAATAACCGTAGCTAAAATACTGGAGACATGAATTTGCTGTGGCAACCGGCGCGTGCAAGCGCAAAAGACATATCGTCGAGAGACAACACTCACACACGCTCACCAGAGCGCGCCATCACGCACAAGAGCACACTCGCGCGTCCATCCTGTACTCAGGCGCGCCACATTCGATTTCAAAACACGGATCCATAAACAGTACAGAAACCACCAATCAAGCGCAATCACTGTCCATCTCAAGTCAATCAAAAGCGTAAAAAGGTGTACATACGTGTGTGGGTCGGTGTCGGTGTTCGTCCATGTGTTTCCGTGTCTTTGCGTGATGATGAGATATACCTATTTACATCGTATTTACAGTATGTACAGACACATGAGGGGACACAGTGCGCGCACGCGCAGAGGGACCAAATTTGTACATGACGAGATATCTCCGCGACAAGCACACTCGCATTAGGGATCGGGGAGGGGGGGCGACATGGGGATACAATCGAATTCGGGCTAGCCATGATTTCCACAACCGCCACTAATAACAATCTACACACATATAACAACGCCAGCCAAACATTCATCCGATAAGCGTACAGTGCGACACACTGTCAGTCTCCGTCCGGGCACCACGTCCAATGTTTAGCGCGGCCGGCACGAATGCGCCGCCGCGACTGTATGCTCTCGGAAACCAATCCATTCGAGACGCAGGTTGAAACGTCTGGCCAATCAGGTCATCGGTTCCGACCTCACCGTGTTGAAGCCCACTGACTTCAGAGTCTGGAACGGCGCTGGTTCAAGCCAGCTACATGCGGTGCGTTGGAAGCGAGCGTGTGTTCACAGCGCCGCTGTCGTCAAGCGCCGGTGTCGCTCGTTTCCTGAGCCCCCAGTTGGTCGGTCGGGCGTGGCGGACAGATCGTCTAGCTCGTTTCCCCGAGTCTCCAGTTTGTCGGACGTGGCGGACAGTCGTCTAGCTCGTTTCCCGAGCCTCCCGCCGGTCGGGCATGGTGGACAGGTGGCCGACCTGTCCGAGACCGGTGGTCCGACACGTGCGTTCAGCACGTGGCGATGACGATGACCAGGTGCGGCACCTCGGCCACGGCGCTCAGCAGGTCCGGCGCGATGCGCGCCATGTTCTCGTTGGCGAAGTCGCACGGAGGGAAGATGTGCACCACGTAGCTACCCTGCAGTACGACGACAAGACACGCCGTCAGGACTGATCCGTGCTATGCGAATTCACACTACTGAACATCTTTTCTAGGTGTATTGGATATATTTTGATATTTTGGCATTTCAGTTTCTAAGGCCATTTTGCGCTTAAGAGACATCGTCCTTGGAAGTAAACAACCAGTTATTAAATTCTATTTAAAACGATGATTGTTGAAAAAGATGATCGTCAAATAAAGCAGAATGAAAGACCGTCATTTACCATCAGAAAAGGCTTCAAAACTACCATCAACCGCAGACTGGGGGCACCACGTCCGAAGCGCCGCCGTACCTGCGGTCCGTCGATGTTGATGATGCCGGCGGCCTGTTTGACCTGCAGGTAGGTGATGAAGGCGGTGCGCAGGGTGGAGAGCTGGGCCAGCTCTTCGGCCGAGCTGCCGCCCGCCGGGATGGCCGGCACGGCCAGCAGCATGCAGTACTCGTCCTCGTTCTGTCGGGGTGCACGGCCAGCAGGTTATACAGGACTCTGACGGAGGCGGCTGAGGTGGACTACCAAAGCCTTCGCAACGTTTATGATGGAGGATACACGCCGTCGGAAGACTTCCTATTCTTCTCCAGGCATAAAACTATCACGACAGTAGCAAAAGATGTAAGTTACAGGATACCACATCCCTATTGTGGATACCACCAGATGCTGGGGGCGGCCTGGTGGCTTAATTGACTGCCTCCAGGTTGGAATGACATGGATGGGTTCAATACTAATGGCAGATAATCGCCTTCCGTATCCCATCTGGCCCGGTGAGAAGATGCCTTAAACACTAACGCCAAAACACCTATAATTGGGCAGATGTGCCTGTCGTGAGTCGCCCAAATCCACTGAATAAGATGAAGTGTCAATTTATGGTGATCAAAGAGACTGAAAGAGCAACATCCCGCCATGCTCCAACATCTCACCCCCACCACCACCAGCCGAGACTGACCTTCATTTTGCGGGCGACCAGGTCGAGCTGGGAGTAGTCGAGTCTCATGCGTCGGTGGATGTGGAGAACCATGGGCTCGGCGCGCGGCAGCGACGCGTCTGCCACCTGGCGGCTGCCCGAGACCAGCCGGAACTGGACCAGGGCCCGGTCCGACTTCAGCTCCAGCTGACCGGCCCACACCGATCGGTACCTGCCGGCACACGTCACACGGTGTTGGACACGTCGGAACACAGCACCCGGTGTTGGACACATCGGGACTTGGTCCGGGACACGCCGGCACACAGACCGGGGCAGGCCGGAACTGAACTCAAGAGCCGTGACCCATTCATCTCCACTTTAGAAACCAACTATTTCACAATACAAAATTGAGTAATACTTCTGGAACAGTAATGCCACAAACACAGCAGCGGCGTGACAGTGTGCGGCCTCACCGTTGCAGTTCCGCGATGTCTTTGCTGCAGGCTGGAGACTCCAGCTGCAGAGGAGAGGCGGCGGCGGCCGGCTCGGGCCGGTGTCCGCTCGAGGACGTGGCCTCGTGGTAGCCCTGGTGCCAGCCGCGGGCAGCGGCAGCTGCCGGAGGGTACGGCTCAGACGACCCCACCGGCTCCCGCTCCGGCGCCTCCTCCTTCGGCTTCTGCGGCGGCTGCGGCGCACCTTCGCCCAGAGGCGGCGCGTAGCCGGGGTGGGGCGGCAGGCCGGCCGCCGCGTTGCGCATGGCCATCTCGTGGTACATGAGGTAGGAGTGGTAGAAGGGCGCCATGTAGTGGGGCGGCGGCAGTTCGGCACCGGGAGGAGCTGAGCCCAGATGCGGCGGGATGCCCATTCCGCCCGAGCGGCGCAGCATGTCGCTCTGTGGACAGATGGTAGTGTGAGTGCACCCACAGGCAGAGCATACGTCACAGCTCAGACGAGTTTGTCGGCAAAAAAAAAAACAGCACCGCCAGTGCCCGCTCATCATACAGACATTGCACGCAGCTCAACTCAATCAGCAAATACCCAACAGGAGTTTCGACTCAGGAGGGAGGTAACGAGTAGGCCAGCCTGTCATATCTCAGCCTTCGGCAGGTGTGTACCTGTGAGACGACACGCTGGTGGGCAGGGGGCGGAGTGTGCGGCGAGCCGCGGCCTGCCTCGTCTCCGTACCCGTGCAGCTCCTGGATCACGCCGTGCCGCACGGCGCCGTGCTGCCGCACACCAGTCAGGGTCACAACAGGCTCAGGGTGCGAAATCACACCGGCGTGGGGTGGGCTCGGCCCAATGAGAGGGACTTACGCTGCATAAAATTGATACATATCCACACTGCAACCATCCACACATCACCTATCCAGTAACCAGGAAAGTGTGTGACTCCAAACTCGCATCAGCTGAAACCTACATCATCCACCAGCGGCGCCACATCCCACCCTGAGGGCCAGAGTCGCGCGCCGGCCCGGCGGCAGTTGAGCCGGACTCACCAGCGCCGGGTCGAAGGGTCGTGGTGCCGGGGAAGGGACGCTGTGGCGGCCCTGGCTGGCCGGGCTGGGGGTGCTGATGGCGCCCACCGACGCCCGACCCGACACCTCCACCCGCGGCGGCTCTGGCAGCGGCTCCGGCGGCGCCGCGTCGCGCGTCGTCAGCGACACAGGACCCTGCTGCTGCTGCTTCTGGTGGGCCGCTGAAGGTGCCGGGCCCGCGCCCAGCTGACGATCCGGACAACAGCGTCAAATCTCCGACTAACGAGTGTATAGCTCGGAACGTTGGGAACGAATTAACACAACAAGGAGAAAACATTCCTGAATGACAGCGGTGGAGCCAACTTAGCTACGAACACAGCCATGGCAGTAATGAGTTGACCAAGGAAAACTCCGCACTTAAACCTACCCATTCAGCCGATTTCTAGCGTCATTTCCGGTGGATAGGCTTACCTTGTAGTTGAGGATCTGGTCGGTGGAGGGTGGCGGCTGTGGCAGGCGGCGCGACTCCACAGCCAGGCCGACAGGAGCCGGCCGCGGCCGCGGACTCTCCACTACCGATGGCCGGCTGACAGCCGCAGCCGCCGCCGCCGCTGCCGGCTTGCCCAGGTAGGTGGCGGGCGCGGCCGTGTGGGCGGCGCTGGCGGCGGCCGCCGGTTTGGCCGGAGTCCGCACGGCAGCGCCGGCCGCCGCCGTCTTGTTGACTGGGAACATCACTGTGGTGGAGAGGTTCATTGTGCCGCCGCCAGGGGTGGCCGATGGAGAGCTGACCACCTGTTTGGCCGTGTACAGCACTGGGCCTCCCGGCGTCGATTTGGCCGGGTAGACAGACGTAGCGACGGTAACCGGCGTTTTGGCGGGAGCGTACGTGGCAGGAGGCGCGCCGGCGCCACTTTTTGGCGGGAAGGCGGCCGCCACCGCTGCTGCTGCTGACGATGTTGGCAGCGTGGGAGCTGACGTCACACTCGAGACAGTCTTCACTTGAAGCGTTGCCGCCGGTGCCGCCGGACTGGCAGCACTTTTGGCGGGAAGTGGCGTCACGGTGGCGGTGACAGTGGTGGCGGGAACGGGAGCGGCCGCGCCCGCCTGCTGAGACACTGGCTTCACAGTCAGCACCACCGGACTGTTGGCTCGGGCCGGACCCTTGGCAGGGAAGATGGCCGCCGCCGCAGTGACCGGCTTCACTCCGAAGACAGCCGTGTCAGCCGCCGTGCTGGTGGGCGCGCCTGACTGGCTGGACGCCGGCTTCGACACGGGGAACACGCTGACTGCCGGCACCGGCACTCCCGGCTTGGTGGGCAGGTAGGCGGTGGATGGCGCCGCGCCGGCCGGGTGGGCCTGGTACGGCGCAGGAGGCTTTCCCGGCACGCCAGCGGTGGAAGGCATCACCTTGCTGATGTAGGTGGCGGGCGCTGGCGGGCGCGGACCCCGCGGCGCGTATGGCCCGGCTGGAGCAGCCGAGGTGACAGTCGTCGCCGCCGACGCAGGCAGCTGGGGCCGCACGCCCGCCGGTGTTGGCAGCTGGGCCCGCACGCCCGCCAACGTCGGTACCTGCGGCCGCGCGATGGTGGAGGTGGGCAGCTGGGACCGCACAGTTGACGACGCTGACAGCTGCGGCCGCGCCACTGAAGCTGGAGACAGCTGGGGCCGCGCCACTGAAGCTGGAGACAGCTGCGGGCGGACGCCAGCTGAAGCTGGAGACAGCTGCGGGCGGACACCAGCTGAAGCTGGAGACAGCTGCGGGCGGACACCAGCTGAGGCTGGAGACAGCTGTGGGCGGACGCCAGCTGAGACTGGCAGCTGCGGCCGCGTGTGGACGTAGGTGGCCGGTGGCTGGCCGGGCCTCGGCGCCCTCTGGCCCGGTCCGGTGCCAGGGTACACCTCGGGTCTCAGCGGCACCGAGATTGGAGCTCTGGGTAGAGGCACAGACGTTTTCGGTCCGGCCGACACCGGCTTCGGCAACAAAACCAAGCCCTTGGGTACGGCACCAGCGGTAGTTACCGTCAGCGACGCCGAAGTCACAGACGCAGCGGGCGACAACACTTCAGACTTGCAGGCCAGCGATACAGTCGGCGTCGATGAAGCCGCCGCTGCAGACGAAGCAGTCGTCTGTGGGTCCTCAGGACTATCCTCCTCCTTCAGCGGCACCATCAGGCCGGTGACGGGGTCCAGCATGGCCTCGCCCTCGTTCACAACTGGTGAGACCGAGGGAGCTGCTGGCGTAGTGGTTGTTGTAGTCACAGCAGCAGCAGCATTCACCGAAGCAGTTATCACTGTGGAAGAAGCAGCAGTGGTTGCTGGTGAGCTGACAGTCGACTTCGCCACCGACGTGATCGGCGCCGGGGGCAGACGGGCAGGCACGGACAGGGAGGTCGTCACAGCACCCGGCACAACCGACTCCGGAGCTATCGCTGACGCCGATGTTACAGGCGGTGCAGCCTTCGCGGGCTCGGTCCCTGTGGAGCCCAACACGGACGGTACCGTTGGCTTCTCTTCACCGGCCACCACAGACTCCCAGTCACCGAACCGACCCTGCACCACGTCCTCGATGGTGGCGTCGATGGCACAGCTCTTCTTCTCCTCCGCCGCCGCCTTCTCCTCAGCCCTCTTGGTCGCGTCGTCGTCGCCGGAGTCGTGGAACTCGTACACGTCTCCGCCCTTCTGAGCCGCCTTCTTGCGGCTCCGGCCGCCGGCCGGAGCGCGGCTGCGCGGTTTCTTCGTTTCCGCGGGTGGTGGTGGAGGTGGCGGCGGTGGCGCCGAGACTGCTGAAGCGGAAGCAGCCGGCGAGGCCGCCTCCTGAGCCTCTTCCTTCTCGGCGATGGCGGCGGCGGCGGCGGCCGCTGCCGCCTTTC
This sequence comes from Lepas anatifera, assembly GCA_034440635.1. Classification (NCBI taxonomy): domain Eukaryota; kingdom Metazoa; phylum Arthropoda; class Thecostraca; family Lepadidae; genus Lepas; species Lepas anatifera. Next base: position 2,737,928 of record JAOTON010001827.1, on the reverse strand, counting down.
CTCTGGCCGCCCGGGCCGGCCGCCGAGCCGCCGGCCGCGGGGCCGGAGGCGCTGAGGCGTTCTCAGCCGCCGCTGCCGCCTTGGCAGCCTCTGCTGCCGCCAGCGCCGCCTTGGAGCGGCTGGGACGCGGCGCACGCACTCGCGCGGCCCGAGCTGGCGGCTTCACGCTGACCGGTTCTGGAGAGGGTTTCTCGGCTGGAGCGGGGGTCGGCGTCACGGGCGGGATGCCAGTGGCCGCCGGTACAGAGGCGGCTGACGTCAGAGCCGGAGGCTGAGACGGGTGCCACTGCCGCTGGGGCAGGTGCAGACAGCGGCGTCTGTACAGTGACCGGGGCCGGCCGCTCCGCTGCAGCCTTCTCCGCCGATACTGGCGGATTGGGCGTGGCCGGCGTGATAGGGCTAGTGGCCAGACAAGGTGTTGTGGGAGGCGGCGCGGCCGCGGCTGGCTGCCTCACGATGACAGGGGAAGGCACAGACACCACCGACGGCTCCGGCACCGGCTTGGGTACATTCCTCGTGTGCGACTTCGAGTAGCTTCTGGGCCGCTGCACCGGTACTGGTGGTTCCACAACCGGTACTGGCGGTTCGACCACCGGTTCTTGTTTCGGCTGGACGACCGCAGGTTCTTTCGGCTTTACCACTTCTGGCGAGGGCGCCGCAATCACTGGATCCTGTTTGATGATTATTGGAGGAACGACTTTCGGGGTTGGAGACGGCATCTGCGCTGTAGCAGGTTTAGCCTCGACCACAGGCGGAGGCTGCACTCGCAGCGGCTCCGGTTTCGGCTCCGGCTTGGGCTCCACCTTGGGTTCTGTTTTGATCTGCGTCACAATGATGGGCTCGACTCTGGGTTGCGGTGCAGGGGTCAGCGCCGCCTCAGGCTTCGCCACCGGAGGCGGCGGCGGCGACAGCACGCTCACCCTGGTCTTCGGCTCAGGTGGCGTCGCCACAACAGCAGGCTTCACTGGTTCCGGCACGTCCACTGAAGCGGCAGCCGGCGCAGGCTCCGCCTCCGCCTTCGGCTCCAGAGCCGGCTCAGGAGCCACAGCCACCTCTGGCTCTGGCTCCGGTTCAGGCTCCGGCTCCTGTTTATCATCCTCGTCGATCTGCAGCTCCGGCTCGCTGCGACACGGCGACTCCGCCACGTGCTGTCCGGCTGGCACGTGCGGCGGCGTGGCGGCCACCTGCTGGTGCGTCGCCACACTGGCAACCTCCGCCTCCACCACCGTGTCCAGCTTGTCCTCGACAGTGCTGGCCGGGGTGCTGGGTGTCTCCAGCACGGCAGGGGACGCCGCCAGCTTGTCGGGACTGCCGATGCAACTGGCCAGACTCTGCACCGCCTGCGCGGCCTCGTCGGGATCGGCAGCCAGAGCCAGCGGCTCCGACTCTGGCTCCGGCTCCAGCGACGGCGGCTCGTAGCCGAAGTTGAACGTCTGGCCGAGCAGGATGGCGACAGCGTCCTCCGTCTCCTCCTGCAGACGAGACAGCAGGTCAGGGCGCAGGCCTGGATACTGGATAGACGTGGGGAAGTGGACGTGCACACTAAGTCATACATGTCATACATGGAAAAGGCATTGCCCACGGCTAAACAGTCCAAGAAAAGACCCTAAGTTAGCAAGATATCATGCCCCTGGAGCGGATTCCCTTTCTTCTGCTGGGATCCTGGTGCAGGTCTGATCATAATGGTTAACCAGTTACGTGTTACTTGGTGAAGTGACGCCTAGCTAACGGCTTTCAGTCTACCCGAAAACGAAAATTACATATGCAACTTGATGAGCCATTACACTATAAGCTTGTATCCGTGTATACATGCCATTACAAAGCAAAAGTACCCACGCACCAAGCACCAGATCTCACCTGCGAGATGACGGCCCGCGATTTCTTCTCCTCCTTGCTGAGCGCCGGCGACGGCTGCTGCTCCGTCGGCGCCTTGGTCACCGCCACGGTCGAAGCCGGAGGCTCGGGCGTCGGCGGCAGGATCGACAGCACTGCCGTCGACGGCAGCGACGGCGAATGGTGCGCGCGCAGCGGCGGCGGCGGCGACGGCTGCGACAGCTCGGTGGGCAGGTCGGGTCGCACCACCGGGGACACGGCCGGCGGCGGCGGCAGCTTCTCAGACACCTGCGCCGACGACGCCGTCGGGCTCGGCTCCGCTGCCGGCGCCGGCGGCGATGGTGCCGGAGACTTGGCCACCGGCCGCGTGGTGTGGTGCACTGCCGGCGGATCACACGCCACCGGATCAGCCAGACGGGACAGCAGTGGCGCCGGCGGCGGGGGCGGCGGTGGAGGTGGTGGCGGCGGCGGTGGCGGTGGTGGTGGTGGCGGCGGTCTGCTCAGCCGGCAGCGACACGGCGGCGGCAGCGGCTGGAACAGCGGGAACCGCCAGACTGACCTCGCCGTCCGGCGCTCGTGCCGGGCTGAGAGCCGCCGGAGAGCGCGGTAGCCTCTCCAGAGGATGCCGGCCCGGCGACTTGAAGCATCGCGACTCCAGCAGCTGGTCGAAAGGGTCCAGGCTGTTGCGTCGCTCCTCGGTGGCCGCCGCCTGCGCGGCCGCTCGTGGCGACACGTAGGTCGGCTTGGGCGACAGACACGGCTTGGGAGACTTGCGCGTCTTGGGTGATATCATCTCATGCGGACTGGTGAGGCGCGGACTGCAGCCTGGCCGGTTGATGGGACTCAGGATCCGCGGACTGGTCCGCTCGTGGTCCGAGCCGCGCACGTCCACGAATAGCTCCTTACCCAGATCAACACTGCTGCGCCGCCGCTCTCCTTCCCTACGCTCCTTGTCCTTCTTCTTTTTCTTCTTCTTCTCCTTGCGCGGTCGACCAACCACGTCCGAGCTTTCATCGCTAAACCGGAACACGTCATCGGCGGGGGCGGCCGACGCCGGAGTCCGCACCGCCGACGACGGCAGGCGCGGCTCCTCACTCACCGATACTCGAGAGCAGGACACTGTCGGCGTAGGAGGAGGCCCGTCGGAGGACATCTCCTCATAGTCACCGAACATGGATTTGAGGGAGGACTCGATGTTTTTGGGCGGCGCGGCCACCTGAGCGCGCGGTGGCGATACACTTGACAGCGATGATGCCCGTTCACTAGTGTCCTCACTGACGGCTGGTTTATTCTCCTTCTTGGGCACAGATATAACAGGCCTCGACAGCTGTTCTTTTGCGTCTTTCCAGTCCTTGCGGTCGTCGGCCGACCGCACCTTGCCGGGCTGCAGCGCCGGGGTGCGGGGCCGCGCCACGCTCGGCTGTGCGCCGCCGTCCGAGTCCGAGTCGTATATGTCCGACACCTGCAGCTTGCCCTTGAACCCAGCTGCCGTGAAGCTGTGGGCAGGCGCGGCCGCTGATGTTGGACTGGTGGAGATGGGCGGTGACGGTGCCGAGACGTGCGGCGCCGGCTGACAGCTAACGGAGACGACCGGAGAAGACGCCGGCGGCGACTTCTCCAGCTTCTCAACCGGCGCCGTTGCGGCCGACGCATGGGCGGGGCTCGTCGCTGTGTCCGAGTCGGACATTGGGCCGAAGATTGCCTCGATGCGCTCGTCCTTCTTCAGAATGTCCTGCCTGTTTTTCTCGCGCTTCCTTTCGTCAGAGTGGCCGGAGCGCGCGCGCCGTCGCTCCTGCTGCGGCGTCTCTTTCTTGACATCGCGTCGCGCTCGGGACGAGGCCGCATCGTCAGCCGAGCTGACGTCAGCTCCAGCATGTTCACGCGGCTTTGGTCTCGCTTTGTCACGGTCCCGTCGCCGCTGAGCTTTGGCCTCGTCTTTGGTCAAATCAGGCGCGACGGGCACTGATGGTTCCAGTACTGGAGGGCCAGAAGAATCACTCTCGTCGCTGTAAATGTCAGATGTCCGCAGCTTCTTATTCTTCTTCGATGATACTGAAGACGCAGACGGCACGTGCAATGGCTTTTTCACTTCCTCATCATCAGAAAGCTCTGAGAGAACCAGCTTTGGCTTGGCTCTCGGCTTCGAGGATTTCACTTTGTCAGAATCGCGGTTCTTTTTGCTTGGCTTGGAGGACGCAGTCATAGGAAGCGAGTCGTCAGGTCTACAAACTGCTTCTTCTTTGATCAGCGCCGGCTTCCGTGGCACATCCTCGTCTTCTGATGAAGTATCAAAAGGCTTCTTTTTAGAGAACACTCTGTCCATCTCCATGTCACTCTCGTCACTTCCCGACGACATTACGCTGGTCTTCTTCTCCTTAGCACGGGACGAAGAGCTTCTCGATCGACTGGATTTCTTAGAGGGAGGCGCAGGATGTTCGCTAGAAGCAGGCGTCTTGGGCTCTTCAGCTTTCTTGATTTGACAAGCCCGTTGCCGTTTCACCTTATCGTACATACTAAAGAAGGGAGGCTCGTCGTCTATCACCACATCAAAGATGTTCTTCTTAGGCGGTTCGTCATCATTGGAGTCTGAGTCTGAGTTACCTCCGAACTGAGCGCTCGACTTTTTCCTGGGTTTTGACTTCTCTTTTGACGTTGGCAAATGTGGGTGCGGAGAGTTGGATGAGTGCGACGAATGTGCAGAGTGCGACTGGTGGGAGGTATGTGAGGGATGCGGCGACTTCTTATCATGACTGCTCGCCGGAGCCTTCTCGGGTTCAGGTCGATTCGGCCTCTCCTCCCGCAACTCCAAGCCCGGCTCAATCTTGATTTCCAGCTTGGGCAGCTCCCGAGATTTCTCCTGATGATCAGAGCTCCGCGAAGAGCTTCCATCCGCAGCCTTCTTCTCCCGTCGCTTCTCTTGATCTTTACTCCGACTTTTCTCTTTACATTGCAAGGTGGAGTGCGACTTTTCAGGTTCCTTTTCCTTGGGTTTTCGCATCGGTTTCTCCTCCACGTCGCTATCACCCTCCGAGTTGTACACAAGTTTGGAGGGTTTCCGCACGCTCGGTGTCGTCTTTTCCGTCCGTTTTACTTCTTTCAATGTTTTCTCCGCACCAGCTTCCCGCTCTTTCTCTGCCCGATCTTTACTTGGCGCATGTTTATCTCGCTTCTTCTCGTGACTACTGGATTTACTTCTTGCCCGATCCTTCTCAGTTGATCGGTCCGACCGGTGCTTGTTCCTGTCTGGTGCATCCTTCTTGGGATCCGCCCGGTGCACGGTGACCTCCACCCGCTCAGCTCCCTTACTGGACGCCTCTTCCCGTTTGTCCTCCGATGGTGGTGAGTGATTTTCCTTCTTAGTTAATTTGTACTTTGAATCGTCCCGCTTCTTTTCGTGTTTGTCCTCTCGCCTGGCCGAGTCGTGCAACCGCTTGGGCTCGCGCTCCGCCTTCTCATCGTCGTGCTGCCGGTGCGACGAGGCCGACGATGTCCCGGAGGCCTTCTCTCGAGGAGGCTTCTCGGGCTTCGCCGGGGCTGCCGCGTCGTGCTCGACACTTGACGAAGAGATGGTGGATGACACAGAGGCGAGCTTGGGCTTCTTGGGCGGCGCCGACGACGAGTCGTCTCGTCGATCGTGCCGGTGTTTGGAGTGTTTGGAGTCGACAGAGCCGTCGCTTTCTTCCAGAGAGCTGAGTCGTCGCTTGCTGGCGGCTGCTGCCGCACTAGCAACAGCCGCCGAGTCCCGTGACGCCACCGCAGTTGCCGGCGCCTCCTTGGAAGCCTCCTTCGCCGCGCGCCGATCTTTACTTCGCTGCTCCTTGGATGGCCGGTCGGAGGAGCTTTTGTCGCTGCGTCGGTGGTGTTCGCTGTTGCGATGCGATGACGAGGACTTTTCCCTTTTGTCACCCCGCGACGACACACTGTCGGAGCGTGGCCGCTCGCTGGTCGAGTGCTCGCGCTTCACCTTGGCTGTCCTTACTGGCGCCACTGGTAGGTCAGCAGGCGCTTCCGGCGGCGCGCTGACACGCTCTGACGCCAGCTTGTTGGACACCCTCTCGTCCAGCACGTGCTCCGTCTGCACGGTCATCACGCGCTCGGTGACGCCGTGCAGACCGTCCAGCGGCGGAGCCGGCTTCATCACCGACTTCAGCAGCTGCTCATCAGCCAGAAGCCGGTCCTTTAACGCCGGCTCCTTCTCATCGTCAGCATCCTCTGCAGGCGGCTTCTCGGGCGCAGGCGCTGGTGGCACCTCCTTACCGTGACTGAGCGACGAACTGGAGGAGATGAGAGGTTCCGCCAGCGTGCCGGCATGGTCTCCGTCGGTTGCTGGCGGGTCCTCCGGTCGCGAGTCCTCTTCCGCCGGCGGCCGCGGCGACGCGCACTCAGCCAGCTTCTTGTCGGCGTCGGCGCCGATCTCGGTGCTGCTGGAGACGGTGCAGTCGCTAACGCTGTCGACGCTGGCGCGGTCCGTGATGGAGCAGGGCGGCGTCGGCAGGCTGGCTGGCACCTCCGGCTCCAGCACGCCCCCGCCGGCGCCCTCTGTGTGCTGCACCGCCAGCTCCGGCTCCCAACAGGGAGAGCCGGGCTCGGCTGGCGCAGCAGCAGCGGCCGCCGCAGGAGAAGGTCGCTGCTCTAGCCGGCTGGGCTCCGGTCTCCGCACTGGTGTCACTGCGGCGCTGGTCTGTACAGCAGGCGATGTGATTGCCTGGCTGGTGGTGGTCTGTGTTGTGGAGGCTGGTACCAAGGAGGGCGGTGTGGCCGAGACGGGCGTCGTCGGGGAGTAGGGGCACGGCGACGGTTTGGATGTTGATAACCGCGCCAGCGGCGCTGTGCGCGCCGCCCCCGCCGGCGACACGTCCACCGGCATGGTAAGCGGCGGGGAGGCTGCGGCTGCGGCCGCGCCGGCGGCGCCGCCGCGTCCGCCGGCGTGGTGGGCACCGTCGCCGGCGACGGCGACTCCGGGGAGGCCGCAGGGTGGGCGCCGGCGCCGGGGAGGCGGATGGTACCGGCGCTGGTACAGGCGCCGACACCAGCGTGGCCGACGGCACCGTCGCCGCCACCGAGGCGGCCAGCACCGGCCGACACACCTTTGAGATCAAACCACTGAACGTGCCGGCAATGGCGCCCGTGCCGCTCACCACCGTCTTCGTGCGCAGCTCGGACGCCACCGCCGGGTCCATCGGCTTCGGCTCGTACTTCTTGCCGAAGTTCTCGAGCCGCTTCGAGTCCTCGTCGAACACAGACTGCTTGGCCAGCAGCTTTTGCATAATGGGAGAGGGCTGAGATCGGATGCGGTCCAGGCTGAGCAGCCGCGAGCTGAGCTTCAGCCGGTCACTGGGCACGGTGCAGCCGATGGTGCGCGAGGAGCCCGACCACTTCTCGTACTTCTCGTCGAGCGCGCGGATCTGGTCCTCGAGCGAGGGCGACTGCAGCGGCGACGGCTCCGACGAGTCGGAGCCGCGCGGCGACTGCTGGCCGCCCGCCTTTGTACTTGGTTCCGGCCGCTTCTCCACCGACGGCCTTCGCGGCGGCGACATCAGCGCCGGCGGCGAGGTGAGCGCCACTGCTGCCGCCGAGGCGCGCGGCGCCGCCGACACCGCCGCCGCCGAGGTCGCCGCTGTCGCCACAGTGGCGGCCGCCAGCGGCGAGCTGGCGGTGAGCGCCTGCGCTTGCGCTGCTGTCATGAACAGCTGAGCAAACTTGGGTAGAGGTAGAACCATGGGCTGCAGGCGGGCGGCGGCGGGCAGGCCGCGCGGCTCCAGCGGCGCAGGCTCGTCCACCTCGTCGTACAGCGGCGTGCCCGGCTGGCCGTCGTCGTCGACAGCAGCGCCGGAGGAGCCGGTGGACGGCCGCGCGGTCCGAGGGTCGCCACCCTCCGACCGTCGCCGCCGCTTCGACACCGGCTCCAGCGGAATCTCCTGCGTGACGCGCTCCTCGCCCGCCTCGTCCGTTTTCACACTGTCCACCGAGACGCGCCGCGAGTCGGAGCGCCGCGCGTCCGAGCCGCGCCGACTCGTCACGTGCACCTCGATCGGCTTGCCGCTGCAGCCGGCCGAGCCGTCCGAGTCGGGCGCCGTCACCACCCGCTTACAGCCGCCGCCCGGCCGCGCGTCGTCACTGAGGCTCTCAGCCGTCCGGGGCCGCTTGGCCGGCCGTTCGCCGCTCTCGTCACTGGAGCCGCCTGGCGGCGCACCCGAGTGTGAGCCGCGCGCCATCGGCAGCTCATCGTCAGCACCGCCGCGCAGCGGCCGTCCCACAGTCACCACACTCTGCAGCTGCGCGCGCCGCTCTGTCCGTGAGGCACTCGGACTGCGGTCGGCCGAGCGCCGACGCACCGGCGAGTAGGGCGGCGCGCCCGAGTCCAGCACTCTCCGGTACTCCGGGTCGCCGTGCCGCTGCGAGTAGTAGTCCCGCAGCTCCTGCTCGTAGCTCTCGTCGTATCCGGCGGGAGGGTCGCGCGAGAAGTCGTCGTACTCGAAGGTGCGACCTCCCCGGCGTACGAAGCGGCCGCCGCGGTAGCTGCGCGCGCCGCGATCGTACCGCTGCTGGCCGAATCGGTACGTTGGGTGCTCCCTGAAAGAATCGCCGCGTTAGAGACCGCACAAGGGGAAGCGAGGAACAAGCTGAGCTAGTTTCACCCGGTGGAGATAAGGGAGATTTTCTAGAGAACATTATTACCACCCAGTCCGTAAACCCAGAGATGTTTAAGACAAGGCACAGCATGGATAGTTGATTTAATTTATGACGCCAGATGTTGTTGCGCAGTCATGACGCAAGGTCGCTTATACAAGTGTCACACCAGTAGAGTGTTATGATTTCTGAGAGGGGAGCCGCACGGCCCGACCCTACCACTGCAGGGTAGACAAGTTTCTACCCAGTACTGGTACACACCTATTCCACAGTCCACCCAAGTTCACAACATCCGTGATTGCACAATGCCGGGTCAGGTGAAACCCCGCCTTCCACCGAGCGGCCTGGAAATCCAGCCGCATTAACCCGCCAACGCCCCAGTGATTCACCATCACCTGCCACACCGGCACACGTCACACCTGACTCAGCGCCGCCACCTACCTCTCCCACTTGGGCTGCTGCTTGTTGAGCTGCTCGAAAAACGCTTCCTGGCACTCTCGCGACGCAAAATCGATCTGCAGCCGCTTTCCGCCCAGCGCGCGGCCGCGCATCTCGATAACGGCCACCTGCGCTGGCGAGGCCTGTGGAGGAGCGCGGGCGCACTGTCATCACCAGCTGACGGCCGCCCACAGAACGCTCACGACGCGGCGACTGCGTCACTACCGCTGGCGCGCTGCCAGCGCTAGCTGACGCAACAACACGTCTCGCTAGCCGGCCACGACGGCGGCCGCCGGCTAGGCCGATAATCGTGAAAAACATGTCCCGAAATAAACGGCATTGCTGATTGGTGCATGTTGAAGTCCGATGATCGAAGCTGCTCACGGTTCGCGTGGTCGGGGGACAGCATGAAAATCGAACGTGTTCTATACATGATGAGACTTTTGTCCCGGACTTGGTCGACTCATCAAAGCACCGTGATTATTATCGAACACCATAAACCGACCGGGACTAATTAATGAATCATATATCCCGGATTCGAATCAATGTTTGCTCATGGAAAATGGTAAACCTGGTAATCTACATGGCTGGATACATTCAATCTTCACAAAGGCGGGACCTATGTGAATATCTTACATAACCCACGGAAATAACCTTCCCCCATTCCCAGACACACCCCCCAGGCGGGATACTCCAGCGACAGAACGACACATCTTCCCGGTAAGTTTCCATCCGCCTCGATAGCGCGCCCCGTCCTTACCGTTTCGAAGGCGACCAGCGCCGAGCCGCGGGCCCGGTTGATGTCGCAGCTGACGACGTTGCCGAACTTGGAGAACTGGCGAGCCAGGTACTTGTCGGTGATGGCGTCGGCCACGCCGTCGACCCAGACGCAGCTGCTGGACATGGAACGGCCGAACCCGAGCTTGGCCTGCGGGAGGGAGGCAGGCGCGTCAGGGCGGCGCCCGCGGCAGATCTGCAGAGTGGGAAGCAACAGACACCTACACCGCCAGCTGCTCCGCTTCGTGGTTTAAACCGCCGCACACGTTACATCGCAACCAAACGTACAATTTCTGCTGAGGGACGACAGCGTCTGACGGGATCGTGAGAAATACGAGGTCTCAGAAAAAGCCCCGACCCTGACCAGCTGACTCACCAACCAGAGCGCACTACGCAGATACAGCCGCCACTGATAGTATCCGCCTCTTACGCCGTCACTGTTTCACACGGCTGCCGCTATAAAACGTTCATCACTTCACATCTGCGCCCTGCATCGAGCCCACAACAGGTCCGCACCGCCATCACCGCGCAGCGAGTCTCGCACTGCGGCGCAGAGCCGGCCAGTCGCGCCACGTCGCAGCCGACAGGCCGCGGCCGCCGCCGCGGGATCGATGCGTCGCCTGCTGCGCGGCACCGGGTTGCCCAGCAGCCTTCCCGCGCGGCGGCAACACGCGCGTCTAACGCGCAGCCCATCCTCCGGCGACGCCCCGGGACGGCCTTTGTGTGACCCAGATACATGCACGTGGCTGCAGTCCAAATCCCGACCGCATGTCAAAGAGACGGTCTTACTTTTCACCAGCGCTAAGATCCGGCAAATTCACTGATGCCAGCACTCCAGTTTCCGGCTGAATGTCTTGGTTTCACTGACACTAACTCTAGCTAAAATCGAACGATTACCGCTGCTTCGCTCGAACCGGCGCTCCAGCACTCTGCATTGGCTGAAGCGCACGGACGCCCATTTTCTAGGCCTGGCGGCGTCCCTCCGGTGTTTGGCTCACTAGCGCTGATATATAATCCACCGCGATATACCACCGCTTTTACGCTCGCTGCAGTAGGGCTGTCGGCAGATTTCGTTTATATCAAACTCGCTCTGGGCTCAACACATCAGCGAAGACGTCCGGGGCGGCAAAAATCGAGAACACTCATATATACATACGTGTAAATACGGCAGAGACGAAAGTGCAACACTAACAACAGAACAAGGGGGAAACAAGTATATGGGAAGAACTGACAGTGAAAGAAAGTATGCGATATTTGTCTGTGGGTGTGAGGTAGAGTAAGCGGTCCCAATAGACAGTATCTATCTAGAATTTATATTAATTCATCAATTAATCAATCTATAAGCTAAGCTCATGCGCAATTATAGATATTGGGCTTACCGTCTGAATGTATCAACTGTAGGGGCGAAATTATCCTAGCCTGAAGTATTTCATTATAAAAGAAATATATTGTTTGCTGAATTCATCATGTATACCTGATTGAACTAACCCGAGACAACACTTATTGACCCCATACCAAAAATTTTCCATTATTCAACACCCGTGAGCCTTGAAAACGCAAGAGAACCTTTCTAGGCTCTCTAAGTTAATAAGCTCAGAAAGCTGTAGCTCAAAACGTTTTTTTTAATGTAAACAATTGAAATATCTAAAAAATTAGCCTCGTATTGAAAAACTGACCTCAGATTCAACATAAGTGCAATAACCTTAGTATGGCATATTCTCATACTAGATTCATTTTGGCTGCCGATTAACAGTGACATCAAAGCATACAGGTAATACATCGTTTCATTTGTCAATGGGAGGGAGGTTTTTTAAAGCTGGAACAAACTTTTTATACAAAATTGCTTTGAACTATCTAACGAACGTCCCAGAGAACGGAATTTGAATGACGCTTCCATTTATGCCCTCTCTTCTTCCTCCCTATGAATGGTGCTATATTGATAATTCCGTGTGTGCTTTTAGAAACACCTGAAAATTTCAACGGCATTTTTAGAACAGATAAACTGATTGGACAATTGTCGGGCACTGAAACATTATATGAAAAGGAGTCGAAAAAACAGGCATCACCAGTATTATACTTACCGCGCTGCCACCCAAGTGTTCTCCGTCCATGGCCCGCATGGCCTTCACCACCGACTCGATATCGCAGAACTGCAGAAAGGCGTACGGCGCCGACGACTGCTGCTTCTTGATGTCCACCTCCTGCAACAGCGGCACATACTGAAGTCTAAGCGCGCGCTCGTGTCGGTCTCGCGTCCACTTCGACGGAGCGCGACCGGTGTTTGTGAGTGGCGCGTCGTCGGTACCGGAGTGTTTCCATCTACAAACACGCTGATCCTGTTCCGAGGAGGGCCATTCACTAAAAATCATTCCCCACACGGTACTGTGTGACTCCGAACTGATATCCAAAAAATCACACAGTAGCCTGAACCTCAGAGACCGATATCAGTCCCTTTCTCGGTAACATGCAGCGTTCGACGGGAGACTAACGCACAAAACAACGACAGGGACCGTTAGAGATAGGTGGAAAACATGCATGTGAAAGCTTAAGTTAAAAATCGTGTACACAATCATCATTATACAATACATAATCATAAACATGCTCTGGTTAATAGAAAATTCACGGTCAGACGGCCGGGACCTAATTTCATACGCTTCCATGCAGTTAGTCCGACACATAAATACACCGAATTGATGAAACAACAAGAAAGGACAGCGGCGAGATTTTTGTGCTGAACTAAAGCTAATTGTCTGTGCTAAATCTAGTAAAACAACAGCGATTTCCCGTTCCAGATGTTAAACCGCTACCACCCCTAAGATGAAGTCAGTTGGCTATAGCGCCAAATGCTTCAGTACATACTCCCGCACAAAGCCGAAGGGGCTCGGCAGGCTTCCTTCACGTTCGATCGTGGTATCTATAAAACTCATGAGAGCTACATTCCCTCCGAAGGCGACGGACCCTTAACCTATTACCCACTTCATCGACTTGCGACCGGGTCAGACGGGTATCAGCTGCACCCATCCATCATAAGCTAGCGTGGCTGTCGCCTTTTCTGCCACTGAGGCGCCGGCTCCACGCAGTACTGCCGGCTAAAGAAGCGCCCTGCCACGGATCGACGTCAGACCTGTCCGTCCGCCCGGACACCCCGGCCGTCACCACGCCGGACAGCCGCATCTCCCCGCCTGAATAGTTCATCAGCGACCGGCGCGCACTATTCAGTGTGAGAGTATTCAGTGCACGTCAGGCTCCAAGAAAAATGCATCCACCATGGCATCAGCGACAGCGCCCACGGGTCTGACGTCAGCCAACAGCGACCCGCAGCAGTCGACGCAGGCGCTTGTAACATAGGATCGACGCTGCAACAAGAGAACGAAGGATGTCGTATATTCCGAAAACACGCCTCTCCGGACTTTACATTAAATCTGCCCCAACGAGATAGCACAGCACATCTCTCGCACTTGCGTACTTACGATGATCTCGCCGAACTTCTCGAAGGCCTTTCTCAGTTCGGCCTGCTTCACGTCCTTGTCGAGGTTGCCGATGAAGAGCGTGCGGGTCGCCTTCGGATGGTACTCGTCCAGCTCCGTCTCATACTGGCGCGAGAAGAGCCTGGCGACGGGGGCGTCACACCGTCAGGGGGCACGCCGGTAGTCTGCACCGAGGCGTTTGTCGTCCTCTCCGGCACCGGCTCCCGCTTAAAGCGTACCCCCGGTGCTCTTTTTCGCCTACATATGGATATGTTTACACGAAGGATTCAACCCAAGATTGATGGTTTAGATATGTTGGTGATTATATGTGACTAAAATAAATCCCCCAAGTCGGCTTTTCTGATAGAAACCTTCCTGAGCTAACGGTCTACTTGGATTCCGGTCTGTAAATGATGGGTGGTTCTTTCCAAGACTGCATCCTGCTATCTAGACATAAGTCTCGGCATTTTTTTCAGCCCGAGTCTCTCCGATTCTCACGTTAAACTCTAAGGCCCTGCTCGTAACCAGATTTAAGGGGGCTTAAGAAAGTCTGCTGCTGAAACGGTGCTGGTAAAACCCTGAAAACTGATACCGCGCTTCCAGATGACTCACTGCAAGCCGGAAAACTTCATCGGGAGAAGCAACCGGTCACATATGCAAATTTGTAAAAACCAAAGCAAAAACAATCGTCATAGAGCACAGGCCACTTTATCCACAAAACGGTGTTACAGACTTTCCCTGAAAAATGATTAAAGCTCCAAACAGGGGTCCAGCCGAGGGTCGAGAGCGGGTGGACAGCAATTGTGAACCAATTGTGAACCAACCGAAAGCAATGGTGAACCATTTTCATGAACAATACATTATTCACAACAGTAATATGACAAGGAAAAACATTGTAATTATATTAATAGCTTAATATGGATAAAATGGACAGGTTGTTGTCTTCATACTGACCCAATGAAAGTATATAGACCCCTAGTCAGGCCAGCGCAGTCCCCACTCGATAAAACAATATCATGTCTGCAGAACTTTCCCTTTGTTCTGAAAATAGGTACCGCTCAATCGTCCACTTCATTTTTTATTGAAAACTTGGCACTCTTTCTTTGTTACCTTATCATCATATAGAATGTGATGCCATCTTGCCGTAAGATTGACACCAGGAGAAATTGAGGCGTTGAAGGAACAACGGCATGTTTTAATGATGCCCCACTGATGTCCCCATCTAGCCAGTCATCGTCAGCAAAAGTCGGACCCAGCCCTCCTCCCCCACAAAAGCAAACGGACCCAGCCCTCCTCCCCCACAAAAGCAAACAACTTCAGACCCCCCACCCTTCGGTCGTGGAGGTGATGTGTGAAAAACCTAAATGCAATGCTATTTTAATGCCTGTTCGTCTCATCTGTTCATTATAAGCTCAGGCAGGATCAACTTACTGGTGGCTTTGTTCCATGCCAACCAGAGAAATAGCATTTCCCAACACTGTGTAATTACAACCATGCTCACAAAGTCGGCACAGCAATGGATCACCCAAGAATCCACCGTTGAAGAACCAATATATCGACTCAAAACAAAGGCGACCTAACACAGGAAAACCCCGCGAATACAGACATTGAAAGCAGCCATGTTTGCAGCATCAAAGCCAAGTCTAATTCAGGACACTGAATCGAAGTCCCGTTCCAGGTACCCCATCAATTATGAAAGCTTCACAATTACCGGGAGTGGCTGCTGACATTTTCGGTAACTCTTTGACACAATGGCTTGTTAGGGCGGCGCCGACGGCGTCGGCGGCGGGCCCGCTGAAAGCCCCAACTATGCGGGCTCCAGAAAGGGCGCATTGTGCAGCTGCCCAAAGGCGAGCGCCTTTACCGAATGGACCAGACAGCGGCACAGCAGTCAATCGTGACGTCACGCCTCTGGTAAACAGCGCGGCTGCACGTTCTGCACCTCTGCCCAACCCGGAATTTCCGGTTCTGACCTTGACAAGCCAAAAACAAAATAACACCACACGACTGCAGTCCAATGAATCACACACACCAAAAACCGCGGCGCGATTCAAACCTCGGACGGACAGGAAGTGTCGAGCAGTCGTAATAGGTCGAGTAGCCAAGTACATCAGTAGAAATGTTCGAATCTAATGGCCACGTGATTTTGTTTCCCGCTTCCCGCTCCTTCAGTGCAGCATTATTGGAAGGCAAAAAACAAGCCGCGCTACCGGCAAGTGAAAACACAAGACAGCACCAGTCAGCTTACCTGTGATCTGAGTCGTCCACCTCAAAGCCATCGTAGAGCGCTACCTCGATCTTGCTGCCGAAGAAGCTCTTGTCGTGGGACACGTTCAGTGCCTTCTCAGCGTCCTCCGGCTTCTTGAAGCAGACGATGGCGTAGCGCTCGGCGCCCTGGCCGATGATCTTCACTGTGGTCACCTTGCCATGCTTCTTGTACTCGTGGAACAGCCCGTCCTTCAGAGAGGTGTCTGCAGCGAGAGGGGGACCACTGTCAGACACTGCTGTAAGGCGCGCGGGGTGCGGCCACGACACCCAACTCGGGCGACGCCGGGCCAATCATCTATACACAAGACGTCTTCCTCATGCCGAACTCGTCACTTCACTCACCAACAGCAGTTGAGTGAGTGGATTCGGGCGCACTCGGCAATTCTGAATGACTCTAAAATCCCCTTTGTCCGGCTCGGGCCTACCACCCAAACGACGACTCACGCTCCGGTACCATCGGCAGTCCCACACAGCGGCAGCGCCGGCCGGCCCCCAGCCATTGCGAGCCAGCACTGTGGCACCGGCCCGGTTCCGACCACGCGAAACATAACGACACGTGATGCCGTCGCCACCGACACACGACACGTCACAACAGGTCACGTGACCCCGGCGGCTTTTAGGGCCGGCCAGACGCCCCCACGCGGGTTTGGTGGATATATTGAATTTAGCTTGGAACAGGTGCGATGAGCGATGCGTACGTGAAGGCCTAACTAATTTCAAAATATTATGTATATTTTCATTTCAATGACTGAACGGTTCAAATGATACACAATTTCTAAAGAAGTGTGGACTTCACATAAGCATTGCTGAAAATTGTTGAAATGTTTGAGACATAACTACCGTTGCATGTGCCTCAGCGTCGGACCAGGGAGGGACAAAACCAGCTGCTACACATTCCTTTTGGGACAGTAGAAACCGTGAGATGTGGATTGTTCATCCGTGCAGTTCGCGCTTTTAATAATGTCAGCACGTATCCTTCCATCGACCCTTTTATCTCTACTTTCTCATCGTTGAAATCATCCGTCATTAAATATCTTAAGGATCATCCGTTTTAGTGAAGTCATGGTTTTAGGATTTCACTGTTTTATAGCATCATGTTTTTTCTTTTAATATTTACATGCTTATTTGAATTTAATGTTTCTGCGGTTGTAACTGTATATGTGACTATCGGTTCATCACCTCTTGTAAATATTCACGTATTGTTTTATCAATTGACTTGAGCTGTAAGTGGGACAATCTTGTTGCTCATATATACTGAATAAATACAAAATACAAATTCTCCAGGATAAGCATGGAAGCGAATTCCAGTGAAATAAATAATACATTATACTTTACTCTTCCAACTCCTTTTAAAATTCCTTCCACAACACTCAGAAAACGTCACAATGAAAGCAATAGACCCAGCGCTGGATCTGACAGCACATGAAGCTTACGGCGGGGATTTACCCCACATCCCCACCTCAGTTCTATGCCTTGCGAGGCCTCAGAAAATTCCCCATTTGCAGATCAGCAGACAGGGCTGAAGCAAAAAAAAAACCGCTGGACTAATGGTGCATTAATATGATCAATACCAATGACCAGTGGCTAAGTCGAGCAATTGACATCGACCCATAAGCGATTCAGAGACTGTCGTACGCGTCAAACTTCGCTAAAAGGTCTCAGCGACCTTCGCCCAAAAGAAATCCCAAAGCGCCTGCTGGAGTCAGCTCCCCATCCTGGTCATAGAACTTTCATTAGCGAGGATAGTTTTTTCATACAGCCAGGGTACCATTTTTTGGTCCCTAGTCGCTACCGCTGGTCCCAAGCCCTCCGGTTTGTTTTCTCATGGGAGACCAAGGCCCTTCAAAGCCTAAACAGCAACACGCCTATACTCGTGGGGTCAGTACCCATTGAGCCCTTAAGTGAAAACTCCTATGGCACCTCAACTAGGCCAACGGCCCGAAAGGAAACAAAAGTGGCTAAAAGGAACAAAAAGAGCCCTTAGAATTTTATAAAGTGCCCATCTAAGCGCTAAAGCTTAAAGGGAATGAGGGCACCTTCGTCCAATCCTGGAATTTAGTGAAATTAGGCGTACTTTTAGCCAAAAATAATGAAACCACTTATGATTTCTCTGAAAAATGTACAATTGCTTCCATATTTTGTTTTTAAAAATACTCCTCTAGAAAAAGAAACAAATATCAGTCTGTGGATGATGTCACGATCTGGCAACCACTGCCATACTTGAAACGCTTCAAGGGCTTCGATTGGCTGATGCTCCTCGAGACGTCAGCATATTTCGTCACACCAGCAGCTCACAACAATGGTCGCCGGCGACGGGGGCTGAGGGGGCTGGTGTCAGGAAGGATTTAGCTTTTTTCTACGGAAATATCGAGTTCCAAGACAAATGAAATATGGAGTACCGGGTTTTCCGACTTGCTTTACAACTTGGCTATCTCAGTTAAAATCACTTTGTGAAGGAGCCACATCCCTTTAACGTTGCCCCATTCCTTCTTGGGTATATAAAACAAGAGCATGTATGCCTCAACTGTTTCCTTGTATTACTGCAGTGCTACAACACGACGAAAACTTCCTTTTACATATATCCTGGCGACCTCTTGCGGTGACAATTCGGAAACGTTTTACATCAAACGGCACCGAAGTCAGGCCTCGCGCTACTCATGCACGGGCACGCACACGCAGCCAATCAATACCCACCTACCGACAAACACAGTTTCCAACGCAAACACGAACCAGCCATCCCGCTCCCGTCCGCGTCCACCCTGCAGCCCGGTTCGCAGAACGTCGACGCCAACCCGCTCAATCAATACTGGCGTCGTGTCGGCATCGACAGGCGGGGGCCGTCGCCGCCGACGGAGGGGGAGGGGGTGACGCCAGCGCCGACACGGCGTCATTAACAACCGGCCCAGAAGACGACGCCATTCGGGGAATACGGCGCGGCCGGGCACGCCAGGCTGTCCGTCGCGCCAGGCTGGCGTGGCTCCGGCGTGGCGGGCGGACGTACCGCCGTTCCAGCGGCGGCCGACCCGAGCGTACCGCCAGCGCTGCTCACCGTCCAACAGCACAACACTGTCACCGCTGGAAAAACTCCGCTGGGCTCAACGGCCCGAGACCTGACACACAACAAAAACCGGGCCAACTCCAACTCTGCGCCAAAGCAGCAAACGCAGTCGCAGTGCAGCGCGCAATGTGGGTCTGAACGGAAGAGTCAAACAGTTCGCGTCACGAATGTATGGGGGAGCGTGTTGCTGGGGCGGCGCGCGGGCAGCTGCCAGGGTGTGGTTTCAGTCTGGCAGCGCCAGAAGCCGCTTCAGACTTGGCCGGCGGCGGGCGCCAGCCGACATCTGTGTAGTCTGGCGGCCAGCCCGACCCATGTTCACCCATCAGGTATTTGCAGGGCCGGTCCGCCGCAGTGTGGCGATGCGACTAGACTAAGGTCCAGGGCAAGTGAGAGCGAGTGACGGCAGGGCTCAGTTCCACATGTCCAAGCATGCACCCAGCTGCCCATATGGATGACGCTCCTCATCTGGCAGACTTCCCAGGGCATCTGTCCATTAATTGGACGCCCGCTCCATCCCGTGGGCGTAGTCTACAGCCAGGCTATCTTTAGCCTATGACCAAAGCGTTGCTGGCAATGACGTCACATGATCTTACCCAACTATAGCGGGAGGATCATTATTACGCCCACACAGAACAGGCTTTGTCTGCACATGACACTGGGTGTCATCTATCAACCCTTCGACTATCGACGGCAAAGCTCAGCTGCAAACGCGACGGAAACGACGCAATAGCAGTTCGAATTCAGCCATTCAGTGGAAGCTTCCAAAGAGACCGGCCTGCAATAACGGCGGCAGATGTGAAGTTGGCGAATGAAGTGGGCTATTTTGTCGCGTAGCTCCGAAAAGATCTCCGACAAAACAGTTATCGGACAACTACTTAAACCACGGCTCGACCCACCCGAACGAACCGAACCAACCAGTAAGCTCTAAAGAAGACAAATTAAGAGCCGATAGGAAACAGACAAAACTGGAGGAATAGCCGAACGCCACACCTCGAGCATCCGCGCTGATGAACTTCTCTTCCGGCCTTTACTCCTCTTCAAAAGCTCGCCACATCTCCCTTCAAGGCGTTCGCCAGCATGCGGAGTCAGACACTGCTGCTTGGTTGCTCGGATACTTAGTACTAACGTCCCTTCAGGATGCTACCTACGGATGTAGACACTGCTGGCGCACGCTTGTGGAGCGAAGAGTTATTCGTCGAAATGAAGCCACAGACAACCACCAGTCATTTCCTTTGTCTCTGAAAAGCTAAATCTCTCGCACAAGATATTGCGGCATGTTGTGAAACCGCTCCAGACTCGCCAACTGATTCCACTCAGCAGGGTATGAAAACCCCGCCTCCTGCCAAACACCACCCGTGGAAACCCTGGCACCGAAACGTGAGGTGGTTTCTAGCAAATCCATCCCACCACGCTTAGTCCGCCGCAGCACAGGTCATGGCAGCTCGGCCCCTGTACCAGCGTTCAGTGAGGGAAGCTCCGTCCCTGCACCAGGGTTCAGTCAGGGCAGCTCCGGCGTCGCTAGGTCGGGGCAGCTCCGCCCCAGTCTCGTCGTTCAGTGAGGTCAGCGCCTCCACGACCAGTTCAGGCGAGGCCAGCTCCTTCCCTGTACCGGCGTTCAGTGAGGGAAGCTCCGCCCCTGCACCGGCGTTCAGTGAGGAAGCTCCACCCCTGTACCGGCGTTCAGTGAGGTCAGCGCCGGCGTCGCTGGGTCAGGGCAGCTCCGCCCTGTATCACCATCCAGTGAGGTCAGCGCCTCCGTCACCACTTCAGGTCAGGGCTGCACCGACGCCGATGCCAGGGCTGGCCGGGGCTGCCGGCGGCGCGGCAGCCAGAGCCCTGAAATAGTCGGCGGGGCGGCGCCGCAGCGCGCCGGATTTAGCCGACACGCTGCGGCTGTAGCGGCGCCAGCGGCTGACCCAGTTGGCGGCGGCCAGCGCTGCCGAGCCCGAGCCCAGCTCGGGCCGCCCCACAGCTCCACAGCAGCCCAGCCAGAAGCCTCCCGAGCATCCTCTCCAGCTACGGTGTATGTTTAGCCGATACACTTGCTTACATAACAAATAATCTTCACGGCTCTCGACTGGGCGCTGGTAATTCTGTTTGGACAGTGTGCAGCTGGGTCAGTGCCCTGTAGCGGCCGCTGGCGAGCTTCCCAGCCGCCCTGAGCCTCTCAAGGCCTGCTGTCCGACCCAGCAGCTCGGTAGAACGGCCACGCCCGCCCCCCGATCACCCGCACTCTGATCGATGCCGCGTTACACCGCCCCAGAAACCGGCGGCGTCCTACCGGGGACCGGCCAAGCCCCCTCCCCGCCGAGCTGAGTCATCAAGACGCCCCCCCCCAGTGTGGCGATGCGGGACTCGATACCGCCCCCAGGCGCGGCTGAGTCACGGCGGCTTCACCCCTCCCCTCACACACACAGCTGAACCGGACAGGTGGTCTGCTAAGAAACGGGTGGGGTGACAGTGACCACATGTCTCCCCTTCTTCATACGGCAGTCGACCCCCCACACTGGCGGCGATTTCAGAACTCCAGAGTCAACGTCCCTCCACGCGCCGAGTCCCCTGCGTCACCTCACCGGCTCCACACGACCACGAGGCCCTGGATTTCCATTCCGCCCGTTTCCTGATGTGAAAGACGGATTAATTATCTTGTAGCCGGGACCGGACCGTACACGTGGCAGCGCCGGTGGGCCGCAGGTCCGGCTCGCTCCGGATTACACTCCCACCAAAGACGGCGCCGGCCTTAATAACGGCCCGCGGCGCCCGGTGTCCGCTTGGCACGTGGGCCGGCACTTACGTCCCAACTTCAGACCAGGCTGATTAGGTTAAAGACGACGGTTTCGGCCTTCCAGAACGGGCACAGGCCGCAGAATCCGATCGACGACCCCCCGCACCATCCCCAAGTGTGGAGTAATGCAATCTATTTCCGGGATGGGTAACCTTTCATTCTCATGTAAAGGAAGAGGCAGTGTACAAAAGGTCGGAACAAATAAAACAGTTGAAAATCGCAAATCATTGGTTCCACCACCAAGGGCATTTACTATAAAAATAAATATCCTGCGAAGCCCTAAAAGGTCCACGACAGAATATGGAGTCGAACTCTGAACTGGCGATGCGTCGGGAATGGAGTGAAGGGAATTGGATAACAGGCAACAGACTAGTGAGGACCGATGAACAGGCAAAAGACCAGTGAAGACCAGGGAGAAGGTAACATGAAACAGGTAAGACACTAGTGGGACCGGGGAACAGGTATAAACCAGTGAGGACCGGGAAGCGGGCAACAGAACAGTGAGGACTGGGGAACAGGCAGCTAACTAGTGAGAACCGGGGAACAGGCAACAGACAAGTGGGGACCAGGGAACAGGCAACAGACCAGTGAGGACCATGAAACAGGTGACACACCAGTGAGGACAGGGGGACAGGCAGCCAACTAGTGAGAACCGGGGAACAGGCAGCTAAGTAGTGAGAACCGGGGAACAGGCAGCTAACTAGTGAGAACCGGGGAACAGGCAACAAACCAGTGAAGACCAGGGAACAGGCAACAGTCCAACGAAGACCAGGGAACAGGTAAAAAACTAGTGAGGACTAGGAAACAGGGAAGAAACCAGTGCGGACCAAGGAACAGGAAAAATAACAGTGGGGACTGGAGAACGGGAAGCCAACTAGTGGGAACCGGGACACTGTCCGGAACGGGGAGTAGGCGACAAACTGGTGATGGCCGGGGAGCAGGCAAAACATCCGTGAGGACCAAGAGACAGGCAACAGACCAGTGGAACCAGGGAGCAGGCAACAGAACAATGGGGACCGCCGGGGACCAACAGGAAACAGAACAGAGGGACCGGAGAACAGGCAATACGTCGCTAGGGACCAAGAGATTGGCAACAGAACAGAGGGACCGAGAAACAGGTAAAACATCAGTGGGAATCATAGGATTGGCAACAGAACAGAGGGACCGGGAAACAGGTAAAACATCAGTGGGAATCATAGGATTGGCAACAGAACAGAGGGACCGGCGCCGGGGAGCCACCCTCACGCCACAGACAGTCTGCAGCCAGACCAGCGCTGGGGAGCCACTCTCACGCCACGGAGAGTCTGCAGCCAGCACCGTCAATGCCAGAGCCAGCGCCTTACACTCACGCGGAGGCCTTCCAATCCCGGCACTGGGGCACTGACACATCCAGCACTGAGACCGCAGTGGCTCGTCAGCCCTCGGACGGCCGCGAGCGAATGCCAGGCCTGATAAACACGGCAGCCCGCTACCGCTTACCCCGCCGGAAATGATACAGCACCAAATATCCAGTGGTCCGGTATTAATGCCACGCAACATTCCCCCCCATCCGAAATACGCCATCTGTGACTGGTCCATACACTGAGCCACATCCGACAAATCCTCTGAAAAGCTGGGCGCACGGGAAATCTAAGCCGGGAGGCCTGGTTGGACTTTATACGACTGCACACAAATATCTAGTGAGCCAGATGACAGAAATATCATTAACTGCTCCATCGTGTGCGTCGAATTCCGCGCCACACCTACACGACTTCTATACTTGGAACGTGGCAACGAGACCCGTACCAATCGCAGTTAACCCTCCCGCCAGCCAGAAGGAATCCTCTCCACAAAATCAATCTAAAACGCGAAATAAGGTCTGTAGCATTCAAAGCACCGCGTCTTATAAGTAAGAACAGAAACAATTCTGATATGAAGCATATTTTGACTTAAGCCCACCCATCGACAACGGCAGATTGCCTCTGCGGTGGTGACAGGTGGCCCTGGACTAACGGGGAACGCCCGCGCCCGCCAGCAGTTCCAGCTGCTGCGTAATACCCGCTGAACCGGCGCGCCGGCCCGCTGGGGAGGCGCCCCGACACCCGATAGTCACACCGCCGCCCGGTGTTGGTGCAGTCAACACAGCAACACCCGATCCCGCGAAGGGGGCGGGGATACAGGCTAACGATCCCGCATGGTAAATGTTGAAATCCAGCTCTCCAGCTACCTGATAACGTGGCCAGTACAGCGGGGCGCGAATAAACACAAATAAGCCGAGCAAGGACTCAAGGTTTCCCCTGACCTACGTGCAGATTTCTCTGGGATGGGGAGGCTGACTGCGCAGCACTAGCCCACAGCGCTGGTGTATAGAGCGGCGGGGTATACAGCTCTCGCCCCGTCATCATCACCACACCATCCACCACGCTTTGCACGCGCGCGTCCATTTCGCCACCTCTTCACCATCTCTAGACACCAGTGGCCATATTCTCATGTCATCCGCACGCACGAATGAGCGTACGCGGGCTAGTTCCCAGTCTGATCCTTCTCAACCACCAACCCTTGAATTTATTTATTTTATTTTTCCCCTGGTCCCGTCTTTTTTTCTTTTTTATGATCATTTCCCACATGCAGAATACTATCTCGGAGCCACCCTCCTGGAGGCGTGACTGGAGTCGTTTCCCCGCGCCCGATGTGGCGTTTCCTGCTTCTGTCTTCTCCCCTCGCCCGTTTTTAATCTTCACGGTCGCTTTGTGTATCATCGCTTTTATCATTCACCTGTTTTAAATCTTCACGTTCGCATTGAGTGTCATTTTTGGCTTGTTTTCTATGAATACATGTATGTATGGACGTAAATAATCAAGTACGGATTAAATCGGCATTCTACTGTCAGAGCGCTCGCCGGATCGTGACGACCCGACAACACTTCTCCCAAGCCAAACGTGCATACACACACAATGATATCACGGCAGACATTGGCGTCTGCAAGTTGTCGGCGCCCAAGCTGTACGCACGCATTCCCACCAGAACAAGGCGCCGGGTGGGGGAAACTCACCGCTGGAGCGGGCGGGCAGGTTTTTGACGCAGATGGCGATGGGGCGGCGGTGCTCGTCGTTGCCGTTGGGCTGCGGCGACGACGAGCCGATGCCGGAGCTGACGCTGCCCGACTGCTGGGTGGACGCCGCCACTGCCGCCACCGCCGACGACAAGCCGCCCCGCTTGTTCCTCCTGCTGGGAGAAACGCCGGTCAGCGGGGAGGCGCCGCCGCCGCCGAGGCAAGAGCCTGTGCACGGGTGCTACATGGATGATCAGTATTGTTAGGGTTTAGAGGTGTCGCATTACACTCATAACTATTTAAAGCGTCTACTTTTCCGGGTTAAGAGTAGCCAAAGCCTCAAAAAGTGTTATATATAGGGTGTTTCCGATTCGCTTCTTCTCTGCCTTTTTCTTTCTAAATGTTGTGCTACGCGGATCACTGACGGATCCAGAGTGGTTTGGGGACGGTGAGGGTGGAGGAAAGCAGCCGAAATCGTGAAAACCCAGGTGTCTTAAGAAACGACCAGTTTCGGGGGAGGAGTTAAATGCCTTTCTCCCCTTAGATACTCCTCTGACAGTGAAAACGCGGTTGCATAGGAGATTCAAGAGGGGATCTTGAGTCAAGGTATCTCACCTTCAACATGCTTTCTGACAACTGAGTACACCTTGCATGATCAAGTCATTGTCACGAGGGAAGAATACTTTAGCTTGAGAGTGGATCGCTAGAAAATATGTTCTATGTAGAAAACTGTCGACATTTTCCGCAGATTTCAGCCATTTCCCAGTAATGCAATGTTCCAGAAGCGGTGTGAAGACAAGTCCAATCGAGACAGTGGTAAATAATAATCACTTTCTCCATCGGTAAGTTTTTATTGTGAAAGGAAATAGCACACCTCCATGAGACATTCGGAACCTACTGGTTTCAAATCTCGCATCTCCCAGAAATCACCCTCTATGGAACAACAGCGTTTCATGAGCCCACCCTAGTACTTTTTAAACGCATTACTCTTACGCCTATCATGTCCTTCCCCCACTAACCAACACTACCAGCTGTTCGGTGGTGACTGGTGTCAGCTTGGGGCCGGTGGGGACGAATTTCGCTCCCAACACATTATTTCTCTTTGAAAATGGTGTGTTTCAGGATGAATAAAGTCTAAACACTGGGTTTTGCATTCTTATATAGCTCCTGGGTTGCTCAGTTCAAATCCCATCATCAATGTGCGAAGTATAATGTGTCCCTTTAAAGATCAACACTGCCGACCTCAGCTGAACCAAAGCATCTCGCCTTAGCCTCAGCGAAAGTAGGCCAGTCCTGACATCATCAACCAACCCGACCGCATCGAAAACACTTGCGCCACTCCGCCAAAACAAAACACCGTATCCTTGAATCAACAGTGCCCGCGGTTTTAGGGCACGTCAGCTGCTTTGGCTATATGTGGACCAACACTGCCCGAGACTAACAATGATTCCAACACCATTGAACGCTAAGCGACCCAGCGGGGGCAGAAGGCCGACTCGGGGACGCGGCGGAGACACAGGTGGCCGCGGCACCGTCTACACAGCGCCCGGCAGACGTCACTACAGGTGTTACTGGGCGCACGGCCGAGCCGGACCTATCGATCTCGGTGGAACGGGGTCAGCGGCCGTGCTCTGGGGCGGTCTTCACCAGCCTACCTGAGACACTGGACGCAATCACACATCTACTGAGGCTTGTTCAGCCACTCTGGCGGCGTTTTCTTGTCATCCCTACCAGAGTTCATTTGGTTCGTTGGATTGTAATTGCGAAGTAACCTGACAAGTGTAGCGTAACCTGACAAGTGTTTGAGGGAGGGAGGAGAACACACCGTCCAGCAGTCGGTGCTCAGTCTCACATCCTGCGCAACCTGCCGCCCCTGTTTTCCCCGCACACTATCATAGCTGTTTGTGAAACCGGATTTGTATTAACTTTCTATCGTATATATATAAAAAAAAAAAATCAATACTGAATAGCTGTGGGACCTGTTTTACACATATGCAATGGTCTGATCGTGAGCGGGGATTTATGAAACAGACACCAGTTTTAATCTAAACAACCAGGCTTGGATGCAGCTGTATTACATTACAGCTGGGGACTGATTCCGGGGCGTTACTCCCGGATATCAGTTCATCTAGAACAATCGTCGATATCTCAGCCTCATTTCTGCAGCAGATACCGTGTGTGCTGTATACCCCGATACCCCGTCGTTGCTGAATACGAGTGCTTGCGGCAGTGCATTTTGCTTTCAGGAGGGAAATCAATGAGAAGTGGTATGTTGTTTGCATACAGGCACGACCGCACGGCAACAAGGAGTCCACGACGTTCGAGCCATGGAACCTGGTCCCTTGAGCTTTTGGCTGCACCTGCACAGCCTGACACTCATCAGTGCTGGGTTGAGAGTCACCAACCACTGCAGCAAACTGAGGGAACAGACCCCGACACCTACTCCAACACCAGCAGCTGTCCGGTGCAGCGTAACCGACGGAACGGACCACGGCACCTCCTGCGACACCAGCAGCTGTCCGGTGCAGCGTAACCGACGGAACGGACCACGGCACCTCCTGCGACACCAGCAGCTGTCGGCTACTGCAACACCACCAGCTGTCGGGTGCAGTGCACAAGCTAGGTGGATACCGTTGTGCCATAGCCCAATGTTTCTGGCTGGTATCCCTAAGCACCCGATCACCAAAGCAAAATAGCCTGCAAGATCAAAATTCAAAATAAACAAAATGCAGCAACTACGGGGCAAAACAAGCGTGCTGTGCAATTCTTCAGGGGTATCTGCGGCGAAAAAATGAGGACGGGGACATTGGAATCCGTCCCAGAACTTTGAAGAGGAAGAAGCGTGCTGCCCGGATATCATAGCAGCCCCGTTCATATAAGCTGGTATGGGCTGGGCTAACTAACACCTCTAAATCCGGAATAGATCCCCATCAGTAACATATGATGGAACAATTGGTTTTGGTTTATCAATTTAAATTCGTGCACCAGAATTGCGTTCGTCTAGCCTGCTCCGAAGAAACACCTTTCGCTTAAAGGAGATTGAAGCAGGTTTGAGATGAGCTTGGAGGAGCTTTGAGGAAGTCTGAGGAGACGCCGGAACAGGGAAAGGAAGATGGACGAGCTTTGAGGAAGTAAGAGCAGGTTTGAGGAGACACTGGAAAACCACAGCCCCCCAACAGAGACGGCAGGAGGTTCGGGATCAGAAACAGCGAAATCGCAGCAATGAATATCCAACGGCGGAAACAAGATGAGGATCAAGTGCATGCCAATATTTGTGGAAATATTCAGCGTTTTCAGGGACAAATGGCACCCGAGAACGAATGTCTCGGTACTTCGTGAATTGGCACCTAAAATATTTATCGTGATTGTCCAAAACAGCACCTTAAACAGATGTTTGAAGAGAATGAATCGCACTTTTCCAGCCGACCTGGTAATAATATGCTATTACGACCACTGATAACGTATGACCCTATTATGTTTCAATATACCTACATGAGCATTCCTGTAAAAACTAGTCAAAGCCAGAATAACATCTGATCGGTTTCATCGCCCCGTATCGTTATCTTTCACCCCATCCACCATCCGTCAGAGCCGCACTCTACACGCACAGCATGCACAGACGACAATGTTTCATCATGTTTCACAACGATGTTCCAACACGGAAAGAGCACGCCTGGTGTTACAGAGTCTCCCGGGCTGGGCTATATACGCCCCTGCACTGCCAGTCGGACCGCGCGCTGGCGGTCCTGCCGGCTGCGATACCCAGAATACCGGCCGCAGGATGGACTGGCTCCAAAGCCGCGCATAGCAGCGCCGGACCGGCCTGGCACCACACAGGGACGCCTCACACCCGGCCCTCCCCCACGGCGCGCCGGCGCCGTCACAGCTGAGCCTTCTGCCGGTACGCCCGTTGACGTGGCCAGCCAAGGTGTGGGCTGACCTGGCCAGACGTCCAGCGGTCCGGCAGTCCGGCCCACGGCAACAGCAACGGGATCCGGCCCGAATTCAGACCGCCCGCCGCCGCCCGCCAGGAATACCAAACCAGCCTGCATCCGCTAATGATAAACCGAACCTGCCTGTGTCCGCCGAAATACCGAACCGACCTGTAGCCGTCAGCATAAGAAAACGACCTGCACCCGCCAGCACACGTGTCGGCCGAAATAGCCGAATCCCCTACCGCAGAGCTGGGCCAGCTTCGCATGATACACAGCCGCCGCTTATCCAATATAGACGAGGCGTGACTCAGCACATTGCTCAGAGGCCCAGTCATGAGCTCTGTCCTTGGCCCAATCGCCGCCCAGCCCTTTCATTCAAATCCACACTACATAAACCACTACCCCACAGCACAGTAATGCCGGTAGAAGAAGTGTTACCTTGAACACCTAAAAAAGGGATGGGCGCCTATCAGGGTGATACTGGAGATGCCTTCTGGATCCAGGGGAGGGAGAGTTCTGGGTAGGTTAACGCTGACATGGCCATAATTTCCCTATACAAAGCCTAAGACCCAAAATCCAGGGGGCCCTGAGCCCGTAAACCCCCCCCAAAGACCCATGACGCCTACCACCGAGTCACCAACTAGGACATATTTCGACTAACAGGGTCAATGAGAAGTAAGGCAACAGTCTTCGTGGCAGCGAGCCGTCAGCGCTCTGGTAAATTCGGTGTAAATCAGCAGGGCTGAACTAACCAGGCAGCGGGGATGGAGCTAACGCTACAGCCGTCGTGGAGGGCGCCTGCGCCCGGTGCTGAGGTACGCTCACAGATCCAGAGCATTCACTAGGGGTCTGTTCCAGGGCCTCCTCTAACCTCCTCCATCCCCCTCCCACACGAGAAAATACTTTGATCTAGCTTTCTATTAGAAGGTAGCGTTTAATAGTCTGCTACCTCTTCTGGAGCAGCTTGAAAAAGGTTAGGGTAGACGCTGGATCAATTCCTTTTGGTATCCCTCAGGTGGAGGTGTCCGATGACTGATGGCTTGTCCTTACAGAGCGGTAAAACGGTGACGAAAAGGCAGAATATTCACCTCGGTTCTGACAGATTCTCCGATCACTGGATTAACCTTCAGACTCCTGCACCGCGCACCAGTACTATCACCATCTCACCATAAGATGTAAACACAGTTTTTACCTCCAAATAGCACAACCGCTGCTATTAGCACAGCCGAAGACTTCTAGCGGATTTTTCTCACCGGACCGCAGCCACTCCAACACCGGAAAATGTGTGCGTGCAAACTGCGCACTCGCACCAGGCTGCCGAAGCCTCCAGTCGCACTCCAGGGGGCGACGCACGCGGTCGGCTCTGTCGCGTGCGACACACAGCACGGCGCGCGTCTGATCGATGCGACGACGCCGACGGCGCGCGGCGGCGTGCGACCGGCCGCCGCCGCCGCGCCCTCCATGGCGACAGCCGTCAACAGACGCACCGCCGCCACAAAAGTAACCCAGCCGCCGAGCAGGACAGTGATTGCCACCGCAGACGCGACAGTCTGTCTCGTTATATCACCTGCCCGCTCGGGTCAGACACAACACACGTGCAGATCGCTGTAGCGCCCTCTCCTAGTAGCTTGCCCATATCCTAGATCCATCCGTACCACCCCACCAGAAAATATACAGATGTTGGTACGCGCTCAGGGCACAGGCTGGTCTCAGACCTCAGGCCACGCCCTGGCCTCCAGTTCTGGTAAGCGTTCCGGCTCGATCACGTCACCTTTGCACTGAGCCAAGGGTCGCACGATCGAGCTCGGCCACAGGCAGGGGTAGGCGCCCTGCCCTAGTCCCTGCTTAGTGAACTACCCCTCCTCTTCGATGCCATATGATCTCGCAGTTGTTGCGTCGGTAGACCCCAAGCCAAATAGTGAGCGTCAGGCTTTATCAAGGTATCCCTACCCACGTCGGTCCCCACGCACGGGAGGTTGAGGATTTTGGAGACTACTAACATACTAGTCACAACACCCAGGCGGCATCGAGGATTCCTTTTTTTGCGCCGGTTCCGAGGAGGCAGCCCAATGAATGGGGGAAACCCAAACCGTTCTGTTGAGATACAGACGGTGCTGTCCTCCCGTAAAATAAGACACTCCTCATCTCGCGCAGCGTGCAAGATGAGTAACACCATTCAACATTAGCAACACCGTATCACGAGGAAAATACGAGAGGGCAGGAGCATCTGCAATCCGAGACCAATCCTGCAGGATCCTCTCTTTCTAAAACAAAACATTATTTCCAGCCAGCTACTGGTTATTCCACCAATCCGAGGTTTTGGAGCTTTCTAAAACTTCACGATATTTCAAAAGCAAAAACGATGCCCCGACATATTTCCTTCGACGTAAGACACAACAGTTTTCTTAAAGCCCCCAAACCGATTTTTTAATACTTGCCGATCCTTCATCAATAATAACACTGGCTGCTTTTTCTGCAAACCCTTTCCAGACCCCACCATCACTTATTCCACAGGGAAATCCAACAAAGCCTTCGCGTGAGGCAATGCTGCACAATTTCACGCATAACAATAATATCGCCTCCAGACGCCTTCAGGGCATAACAACATCTAATATCATTCGATAGAACGTCAGAACATTCCATCAAACAGCACGCCTTCCCAATATGGTGCCCCAAGACCCCGCCCGACTTACAAGCTAGCTTTATGAGTTTCTGCCGGTTATTTGAGCGGCGCTCTTCGCTGGCGGTGCGGGCGGCCTGATAAGAGGCCCGAAACGCCTCGGAAACAAAGGGCGGCGTATCGTCCGCAGCGCGCCGCCGTTCTCCACCTCCCAAAGCGCCGCTTTACTGACGCTATCTGCAGGCCGACCGGTGAAAACATGCAGATTAGAGCGAGAGAGCTTGTAGCCGGCGGCGGCGCCACATTTTCCGTGCGGCTGTCTCGCGCCGGCGCTTTCTCTGCGCGGCGGGTGCCCAGTGGCGACGACAGAGGCCGGCAGCGGAGCGCTGCCGCAGCTGACAGCCCGGCCGCTGACTAACCCATTCTCCGCCGTCAGCCGGCGGCAGCCGCAGCTGCACCCAACAAAACCGCCGATGTGACTCAAGCGTACCGAGACAGCGGCCGACCGGGCAATTCCGTGCACCTCCACCCAGTGGCGGATCCAGGACTTCATTTGGGGAAGGGCTAGGAGGCTCGATGCCCCCTTGCTATTACCTCGGATCAGCCTCGCCCGCCAGTATTAAGTATAGGCACTCGGAAATTTTGGAGGAGGTTTGAGCCCCCCCCCCCCCCCTTTATCCGTCACTGCTTCCACCGTATAGCAGCACAGCCCGCGACAGCCCCGCAGGTGCCCGCCAGCACACATGGGTTAACTTGTAGCACATGTGTTGATTTGCAGTGTTTCGCGTTCTGGACCGGTGACGCAGAGCGAGGCTTTCCCACAACTTGCGGCAAAGACGCGGATCCGGGGCAGGCAGGAGCGCGTGCTCCCACCCGATCACCCCAGCCGGCGCCCCTGCGCCCCCAAGATGCACAAGATGCAGGTATGAGCGCCACTGGATTGTCACACCTTATCTACTTGCGAGCTCCCACTTCGAACCCAGCGAAAACCCTGGAACCGCCTATGGCTGGCGGCCAGCCGGCTCCGGCTCTGTTGTATCGCACGCGGCGCCGCTGTGCAGAAAAGCGGCGGTCGTTTCACCGGCGACGGCCCACTGTGCGGTGCTGTGAGGCCGACCCATCGGCAGCGGTGATGGCAACTGCAGCATCCAACGTAGCAGCTCCCGGTGCCGTCGCGGGAGCGTCGCCGGGAGCTGCCGCGGCCAGGTCCCGGAAACACGGGCGGCTGCCTCTCGACAGGATTTAACGCCCGAGTTGGGACGCTAACCACTAACTGTATCAGCAACTTTCCCACATTTATCACGGGGAGACTGAAAACACTTCCAGCACTCAGAAGCAGGCGAATCTAAACATAATTGTAAACATATTGTTTCATTAAAAGAAAGGGTTGTATGTCTCCGACAAGAGGCCTATCAGAAGTATTTTACCAGTAATTTCGATGAGGTAAGCCGAAATATTGGACAATGAATCGGCTAATAAGCCTACAATCATCTATGATTGAAGAAAACTGGCGCTGTTTCAGCACCTCCCAGAATTTGACGGTTCAAGGTAGGATTTTTCACATCTTCAAATCGCCCAACATGGAGCGGTTTAACATTTTTTCAACAAGCGCACCTTCGGGCCGGGGACTTAAGCGTCCACGGGACCACAGCGAACAGCATCTTCAGCAGAATCCAACTCCGCATTCAACAGGGCAGGCAGGTGGGGGGGGGGGCGTAACGGCCACAACAATGGGCCGCGCCTGTCCCAGCGCGACCCTGGCCACCAGAACGGGACGGCCTTCGACGGTTCTCGGGAACCCAAACATGGCCACGAGGGCAGGCGGACGAGGAATGCGGGGCCGAAACGGCGTCTGCCGACTGGGGAGACCCTGGCCCGGAGAACCGGGTGTACGCCACGGCAGACACGCGGCTGGACGGCCCAGCTTAGAGGGGCCAGGAGGGGGAGGGAGGGGACGTCTTACGCAGTAGACTGGAACTGTGATATACAACTTTGTAACGTCAGAACTTCTAACAAATATCCAGAGAAAATGACACGAATGGGCTTCAAGCCGGGGAACACCATTTATGGCACAAAAAACGGCTAGAATTCCGAATAGAGATCGGCATCGTCTAATGGTGACGGATGACACTGTGAGAGCCGTGTACTCTCTTGATGTATTTCAAATGGGACTGCCACAAGGCCAGGTCAAGAGGGTATATTCCATAGCCATTAGAGTGTATCCTTCGTCGCCTTCGCGAGGCCGCCTAATCGATTGCGATGAAAATTGGACACTGCACAAAGCACATATGTGGTGAAATACACGGGGCCCGTTTTGTGACGCATAATTATTGTAGAGGTACATTTCATTTGGAAATATCACTGATTTAGACTCGACAAATCCCCCCGCTACAACCTAACGCTTCAAACCCAAAAACCTCCACAGTATCAACCATATTTGACGTCCTTACTGCCGTGACCTCTCTGTGATGTAATACAAATACGACATCCTCTAAATCCTCATCGGACATCCTCTAACAAGGACATCCCTCAGTTCCACCTGTCTACAACCCATGGAACCCGTCTCACACGGCTGAGAGGCGTGGTCTCTCCGACCTGAGCTTCACGTCTACATGCGGCCCCTTCCGCGGCCAGCCGACTCCGGAGCCGTGCACAGCCAGTCCGTACCGTTCCAACCTGGTGTCCGGCCGGGCGGGCTAAAGGTCACTGCACCGACCACCGCGGCGGCGCCGGCGGCCCTGCAGCTCTGCAGCCCGCTGCAGCTGCAACAGCTGCAGCGCCAGCCTTGAGCGCGGCTGCACTGGGGCACAGATGTGGCGCGCTGATAGCTGATCGGAGGCGCTGAGTCACCCCCTCCCTCCCCGCTAGTCTGACGGAGCGCCACGTCTCACGGAAGGTCGCGCGATCGACAGTGGGGCGAGACACGGGGGCGCCACGGAGGCCCCACGCTAACACAGGCGACTGCGCTTATGGTGTGAGGGCGCCACAGAGGCTCCACACTAACACAGACACAGTCGACTGCGCTGATAGTGTGGCACGTTAGCGCCCACTGACGGTGACAGAACTGGACAGCACCGCGGACCGTCAGTCTCCCACGCTGGCGGAACTGCCCATCACCACGGACCGTCAGTCTGGCGCGCTGGCGGAACTGCCCAGCACCACAGACCGTCAGTCTGGCGCGCTGGCGGAACTGTACAGCACCACAGACCGTCAGTCTGGCGCGCTGGCGGAACTGTACAGCACCACAGACCGTCAGTCTGGCGCGCTGGCGGAACTGCACAGCACCACAGAGCGTCAGTCTAGCGCGCTGGCGGAACTTCACAGCACCACGGGCCGTCAGTCTCCCACGCTGGCGGAACTGCACAGCACCACGGACCGTCAGTCTGGCGAGTTGGCGGAACTGCACAGCACCACAGACCGTCAGTCTGGCGCGCTGGCGGAACTGCACAGCACCACAGACCGTCAGTCTCGCGCGCTGGCGGAACTGCACAGCACCACAGACCGTCAGTCTCCCACGCTGGCGGAACTGCCCAGCACCACGGACCGTCAGTCTGGCGCGCTGGCGGAACTGCACAGCACCACGGGCCGTCAGTCTCCCACGCTGGCGGAACTGCACAGCACCACGGACCGTCAGTCTGGCGCACTGGCGGAACTGCCCGAGCTCATATCACCGGTTTCACTGTCACGGTCAGTTTTTGATCTGGTTCGCCTGGTCTTGGTCTGGGAATTGACAATCTGGCCGAATACAATCGATATTTCTGACATATTGCAGGTGAGAAAAATGCCCTCTGTTTCACGAACTTTTCACGAGACAGGAAATTTCGTAACCCACTTCAGCTGAAGTTGGTGAAATTTGCCCTCATGATGTAGCGCAAACGTAGCCTATCTCAGAGAACAGTAAAAACGCATTACAGAGTATGAAGCAAAGCTAGATAAAAAGATTAACACATTTCTGACCACAATACTATTCCTCCTACCAAGTTCACCCTGCGGTCTCAGTCGCTGACCACAGAGATGGACACTGACTTATTGGTTCTCTTTGATAACAAATATCTAGAAAAGTTTGCTATAAAAAGCAGATCCTTGACTTAATGACCTCTTTTCCACTCTCCATAGCGCTGACTTTGAACCAAACCAGCTCCCCCGCCTGAGGTTTGTTGCAAACACAACTTCCCTAGGGAAAGCGCACATAAATCGATTACATAGCGCAAACAATCGGAACAGACTAGACCCGATGTCAAAACAGAAATGAAACATCACGAGCAGCGGCGTGTCCGACCGGGAGAAAGCCGCGCGAGGGCCGTGGCACGAGGCCGTGTGTTGAAACGCAGCCACTAGAACGGGCTGTGTCGCCGAGTCTGACACAATCGAAAGGCGAGCTGATCACTTTCGAGGCATCGGAAGTGTCCTCTCCCTCACGACGGGGACGTGCATATGAGGTAGTCAGACCAGCTTTCGAAGCATCAGTTCAAAGCGCAACTCGTCCAAAATTGCTTCAATATATGTGCCTTTAATGTGAATATCGGTTGGAAAACAGAAACTGCTTCCTGCTCTGTAGCCTTCAAAATCACAAATATCGCACCTCCTGGAGGGCCCGATCTCGTCGAGCGATATCGACCGCCCGACGTCCACGTGAAACTGTGGCCATCGTGCCCCAATGGACGGGCAGCGCCGCCGGTCCGATACCATACCCGCCCGCCTGTAACCGCATCCGCGGCCGCTGCGCCATCACGGGTTACGGCCGGGTCTCCAACACGGCTGCGCCGGCTACGTCGGCCATATCCCGAAATACGACCCGGCCCCCTGCGGAGGACGGCCTCAGACGCGACGCTACGTCACGCCACACTGCCTGCTTCTGAGCACAGGCGCGCCTCCGAAGAGGCGATACATTACCGGATATGGCCTGTTGTCAAGGGCACCGCACCGTCAGACAGGCCCATTTCGAAGTTTTGTCGACCGGGGCGGGCGGAGCGGTGATTTCAGTTCGGTTAGTGGCTGCCTTCTCGAGAAAGCCGAACATCTCTGGCCGAGCGGGCATACGGAGAAGACATCCGGACGCGAATTTACGACGGAACTGGAGCTTATTATCCGCTGTTTCATACCGCATTGAGCCGCATTTCCTCACATACAGCACTTCCTGAACCGTCTCAATTTCCAGCCTTCATCAAGACTCGGACAGAAATCGCGTTCATGTCGGTGTAACGGCCCCATCGAGCAGCGCCACTTTAAGACTTGCCGTATCGACGGCACGTTAATCCACCGATCCGAGACAGACTTTGGCCCGGACTTATCGCAGGCCACTGGGAAGCCTGCATCGACAAGTGACGCCGCTGATTGCAGATAGCACTGGTGTCGCCTGCCGTCGGCAAACTTAGCCCGCAGACGGCCGCCTGGCCAGATAAGTCAGCCAGAACTGAGCTCAGCACTGGATGCGGGCACTTCCGGTCGACGCCTGATTCTGTCCGTCGCAGGCGCCCCGACAGCGACGCCGTCTCAACTTACACCGAACAAATTGATTTCGTGTCTGGATCCTCGGCACCACCGGTTGCTGCCGAACGCCGTGACAGGGCCACTTTCAATTCGTTTGATCAATAGTTTCCATATGCGCACGGATTTATTGAATATCTAATGGTACATGTGTAAGACAGAAAATATCAATTGCGAGTTAAAATCTGGGAACAAGTCAAAACTCTAAAAGGAGCGATTGAAATATGTCCAGCAGCCTGGAGCTCAAATAATTCATCTCCAGCATGGTGCTTTAAGCAAACACAATATTCCAAACAACAAAGGCAGTCACAGTCAAAATTCATTATCAATGTCACATACGCACTATTCTAGAATTTGTTTCAAAATAATTTCCTCCAGCAGTGTAATTCCTGGACGCTGAAAAATACAGCAAATATTTCTGTCTCAGCATGCCCAACGATCTGAGCAATGGTGAAAGATCGTTGCTCGCGCAAATACTTCAGCCATATACGAAGCACCAATAATATATGGAATGAGACAAAAAAGAGTGAAGCTTCTTTTCTCCTTGCCAGAGAAGAAACAAGCGAAGAACAATATATAGAACACTTGTAAAAACAGGAGTTGCTGCCTCAGGTCAGTGGAGTGACCTTAGTCAGCTGATTTTGTAATGGTCGTAAGAAATGGCCAATCCTGCCTGATCCAGGAATGCTCTGATCATTTGGATGAGTTCGCTAGTTAGATGAGTTAAATGAGCTTAAGCTCAAGGTTTAGGCAACACAAAAAAACATTGGATTCCCTCATAACTATTCTCGTCCATTTGCATAGATTCGATATATAGATAGCGGTAATACTTTGCCTATGGTCGCAGCGGCAATGGTTGCATGTCTAGCAAGGATGTAGGGGCTTTTTGCCGCACAGTGCTTCAGGGCAGTTTTATCCATTTTCCACTTCGAATCAGCGACACACCTACTTTTTATCTGAACCAAGGCACAAAAAACGCCATCAAACTGCAACCGCAGCGGCATACGGTTCAATGCCCCATACATCTTCAGCCCTGGAAATGCTTCCAAGACAAGATATCAGAAATTTTCAGGTTATTTTCATCTGGTCTCGACTTATGATACCAAAAGTATGCTCCTCCCTGATTTTAAGTTGTGTGAAGGTAACAAAAGTACGTCCCTGTCTTTACAACGATCGGTGTACAACTCATAGGCAGATCCAGGGTTGCCGATGGTGGCACATGGTTGGGGCGCTATCCGGGCCAGGGAGCGCCACTTTTGGACGGCACAACCTACCAGGTGGACGCTAAATCCCATTGTGGGGGCGCCAATGCTCGTATGAAGGGGGGCGGGTAGAAAGCGATATTTCGGGGGGGAGGGGGCGCCATCGACCGTGGGGGTGGAGGTGGGGACGCCATGGCCATTTTAGGTGGCGCCGAGGGTCGATCAGGGAAAGGGGAAGAAAGTGTCCCCCTTGCCCGCTCCCATGGATCAGCATATTATGTAACTGTTCTCAGCGTTCTACCTGTGTATGCCTAAAAAGGCACCACGATTACTTGTTTTACACAGAGCAGCGACAACACCAAAACGATATCTTGCCACAATTCTCAACCTCATAGAAACGAAAAACGAAACTTCTGAACCAAAAGCAAAACACGGCCTCATCTGAATTCTGTGAGTACAACGCTAAGTCCACAGTCAGTTCCATTGGTCGATTATTGTGATCATATTTGTCATATGTGAATCGGGGGATCGGGGGCAGGGGACCTGGCAGCTCGCCAGGGGGAGCCCACTTTTCATACATTCTAACTTCCCGATTTCAGCCAAATAGGAAGAAATAAACTTTAACCAGCCAATGCGGAAAGCAGAAATTCTACTGTCCGCAGCAGCTTGAAGATTGATCGCTCCCCTTGCATTTCGGCCCGTGGCGAATGTTATGATTTCGACGATTCGACATTGAAGCGCGCATGACCTGAACCGATACGATACACCCCTCAATAAAAATCTGCAAATTACCTGTTGCATTTAAAAACTTTACGAATCACTTCAGCGCAGTACTACCTACCTCAGAAGAAACTCAAGCCTATCAGGCTCCAAACCACCAACGCCTACCCTACGCATAAAAACAGTTCGAACTATTTCGCTAAATGAGCCAGCCTGCAGCCATTGATTGAGGCTATAGGCGTAAGAACAGGGGGACCAGTGAGCATATTCCCCCAAACGTTAATTATCTTCAGCACTGACCCTATGGCGTTGACTGGAAAGAAACTACTTCAACATACACCTCGCCCCCACCTCATCTTCTGGACGTGTCAACACCATATGATTGAAGCACACATGAAACATCCGCAAATTCAGCCAGCGCGCTCTGCCGCGGTTGGGGACCGCGTGCCAGCCTGTGCCGCGGAGCGGTACCAGCCGCGTTCGTGGCCGCGCGGCCCGCCAGCCGTCGGCCGCCGCCGCTTCACGGAACGACGGCGCCGCGCGCGGGGTCGACTACTCAGCTCTGCCGCCAACGGAGGGTCGGCCACTCAGCCGTTCCACGCGAGAACAATCCAAACCCACCCGACTGCGCCAGGCGGCATGAGAGCTCACGAAACTGGAAGGCTTGATGGGATGTCAGGGGCGGTAAGTTCTGCCCTGAGGACCTTGCACCTCGGCTGCAGCAAAAATACTGCATACTTCCCACAACATTTCGCAGCAAATCACAGGTCAGCCAGCCAGCGCAGCTGGTTTAGGCGGTAAAGCTGCCCCATGAAACAGCGGTAACTAGCACGGCCGAGGGGCGGCACCACCAGTACAGACCAAACTTCGCAGTGCCCGCCGTGTGATAGGCAGACTAGCTGACCTTTTTCCTGGGCGTGGAGGGCCCCCTTCCACTTGCGCCCGCGCTGAGGCAAGAATCCACAGCCATTGCGCAACGCGACGTCGACGGCATCGCATTAGCTCCCCCCGCAATGTCAGCTGACGAAACGTCAATAACATCAACACATTTCGATGTTCTTAACTTTCTTTGGGTCTATTCCCAGAATAAACCGGAACTTGGTGTTTCAAGGTGATCTGGACTATTCCTTCAACAAGGTGGAGCCCACGATTAAGCTTTCTACAGGAGGCCACAACGATCCACTTATGTCGAACGGCAGACCGCCACGTCCGACTCCAATGCTAAACCAGCCGCAAGATCGGAAGCCGCCAGCCCGGCCTCACCGAAAACTGTAAGCTTCACGGATCTGAATTGTACCGCATCGCAGCTTGCGCTGTTCAGCTAAAAGGCCTATCCACGTCCGCTTAAATCTATTGGAAACTTCATTTCATAATGATACTGAGTGTGATGAATTCTGAAGACACAAAAAAGTTCAAGTGAATGTGAGGTAAAAGGTAGTCTTAAAAACTCAAGAAGTGAAAATATGCAGGAAAAAGTGAATAGAGAGGAACTGTATGAAGAAAAGTAAGCAGTCTCTGAATACCAGAACAGGGTCCCAAAACAGGTTTTGCACTAGAGTGCCGAATGTAAAATTAATATAGGAAAATATAGTCCACGAGGAGAAAATGCAAAAGTTTCAGCACTGTGAATGTCACCTGAAGCCTTTATCCAAACCCTACTTTTTAAAGTTCAGGAAGAACCGTTTTCACCGAAATTGGCCCGCCATACTTTTAAAAGAATTCATAAACGCCAGGATTATTGAATTCTGCTACAAAAACTCAATCGAAAAGCGATTGGAAAATTGAGTAAAAATAACACAGAAGTGAGTGGGACGTTCGGTTGGCGGGTGTCGCTCTCCACGCAGCAACCCGACATTTGGAACACTGCCAGAGCATGACCACTGACAAAGATCCTTCAAACTAATGAGGCTCTTTTGCTTTTCCTTCTTTGCAACAACCAAAATTGAGACACTTTGAACTTGGTTCGCTCCCCACACGCTGACTTCAAGATTTATCCGGATGGACGGTGGGATGCGTGCTTGTGCACGGCTTTAAAGCCCCCAGGCCCTGCAGCTCCGCTAAGGACGCTAACGACGCGAAGTCACGCGCTGCAACACGCCAAGCCACAGCTTCAAAGAGGGCGAGGCGACCGTTTGAGACACGTACCGCAGGCGAACAGACGGACACACGCCCAGGTACAGCGGGTAACCCGTTGTAACAGCGGGCGGACACACAAGGCGGGCAAACACGGTTGGACGGGCACACAGCCAGTCTGACGGCGAGCCTGTCGGCTGCCACGCGTCAGACGACGGGGAGAGAGCGGCTGACGCGCGCAAAGGCGGTGAAGGGAGAGCGACGCGGTTTCACAACGGCGGCGCGGCGCGGGAGGGTTCCCGGCCGGGGGCAGAGCGGCGGAGCGGCGCGGGAGAGAGCGGCGGCGGAGCGGCGGTTTCATCAGCAGGGACGGCTGCCCGCCGCCCGGTGCTGCCACCAGACGTTTGTTCACCGCCCCGGCCCGCGTTCTACCCTGCTCCGCTGCTCTACCCAGCCGGCCAGCGCCGCACCGACACTGCTCACAGACACACACACGGCCAGGCCCAGACAAAACGGCTGAGAGGGAAGGGGAGGGGGAGCTGCCGCAGCTTTCTCCCACAGCCGACACAACACAGCCGCGCACCGGCAGCGCCACAAAAACGGTGGGGAGAGGAGGGAGAGGGAGGGAGGCTGGCCCGGGCGGCGTAGACTGCCACCGCCGCACTACCAGCAGCGCACCTTCGTCGCCAGCGTTTCCAGCGGTGGCTGGCCGGCTTGGCGGGCGGCTGGGCGGCGGCCGGCGGTGCGGCACAGTCGGACGCAGGCGGCGGCGGCCGGCCCGCCGGGTGCCGCTGCTGCCGCGGCGACGGCCGCATCTCCATCTGCCGCAGGAACGCCATCTCATGCTGTAGCAGCCTGGACCGCATGGGCAGAGGCGAGGAGGGCGGCTGCCACCGAGACGGACATGCCCCCGCCCGGTGGCCGCCACAACCCGCACCGGGTGGCTGCTCGACACTGACCACCGCTCCTCACACTGACGTCCACGCGCTGCAGCCGCGGTACACTCAAACTCCTTCCAGCGCCGGCTCTAGCACACCACCGCTGACCAGCACATCCAAGACCCCGCCGCCAGCACTGTTCCACGCCGACGAACGCACAATCCGCAGGTCACTCGCTCGCAGACTGCTGCCACACGGGTCGGCTGAGCCGCAGCCTGACGGCACCGATCGGCGCTGTCTCGCCTGTGCGCGCTCACCGCCGATCTCCGTCGTCACCGACACTTGTACGCCGCCACCGACACACCTGTGACGGCCCACTCGCTTCAACTGCGCCGCGTCGCCGCACTCGCACACCGATCACTGCGCGTTCCGCTCTGGCCACAGATGCAGCGGGCCGGCGCTGCTGGATGCGCTGGCAGGGGCGGCACTGGGCGGACGGCTGCGGAGCTGGCAGTGCCGACCGGGCCCGGCTATTTCTGTGGAGTGTCGGCGACTGGGCGGGCCGCTGCGGCAGC
Source organism: Lepas anatifera (assembly GCA_034440635.1). Lineage (NCBI taxonomy): Eukaryota > Metazoa > Arthropoda > Thecostraca > Lepadidae > Lepas > Lepas anatifera. Next base: position 2,696,151 of record JAOTON010001827.1, on the reverse strand, counting down.
GCCGGCCGTTGGCTGGCGGCGGCCGCGCGGCTGGGGCCGCAGCAGCCGCCGCCGCCGCCGCAGCTAAGTCGGCCAGCAGGTTTCACCGTGTCGCGTCGCCGCCTGGCCGCGACAGCGGCGCCGCCAGGTACCCACAGACGGGAGCAGGGGCGCCGCCAGGCACCAGGAGGATATCACGAGCAAATGAGCACGGTAGCCACAAACACCTAAATACACACACACTACACAAAGGCCACGTTCAGCAGCGACAGGCCTGGTTCCGACACCACCTTTCTCGACCAGAACCTCCCACCACGTGGCCGGAGTGCGCCGGCCGCAGGGGCGTCGCCAGGTGACAACGCGACAGTCGGCGCACTCAGACTCGCGGCCGGCGCGACAGCTGCACCGACAGGACCAGACACACTTTCACGACAGGGGACAGCCGACGCACACGCTTGCCGCCCGTACCAGCCGGCGCTGGCGCCTCTGGCTACTGACCTGGCTGGTGACCGCGACTTCGACCTGGAGCCAGACCGCGACCGCGAGGTGCGACTGGTGCTGGAGGAGCTGCGACTGCTCGCGGACGAGCGCGACCGACTGGACGACCGGGAGTGCGACCGCGACTCCGAGCCGGAGCCGCTCCCCGACCTGACGCAGGGCACGGCGCAGGTCAGTGGAGATGAGACACAGCACGACACCCGTCAGTGGAGATGAGACAGGGCACGACGCAGGTCAGTGGAGATGAGACACAGCACGACACCCGTCAGTGGAGATGAGACAGGGCACGACGCAGGTCAGTGGAGATCACACAGGGCACGACGCAGGTCAGTGGAGATGACACAGGGTACGGCGCAGGTCAGTGGAGATGACACAGGGCACGACGCAGGTCAGTGGAGATGACACAGGGCACGACGCAGGTCAGCGGAGATGACACAGGGTACAGCGCAGGTCAGTGGAGATGAGACACAGCACGACGCAGGTCAGTGGAGATGAGACACAGCACGACACCCGTCAGTGGTGATGACACAGGGTACGGCGCAGGTCAGTGGAGATGAGACAGGGCCCGACGCAGGTCAGTGGAGATGAGACAGGGCACGACGCAGGTCAGCGGAGATGACACAGGGTACAGCGCAGGTCAGTGGAGATGAGACATGGCACGATACCTGTCAGTGGAGATGACACAGGGCACGACGCAGGTCAGTGGAGATGAGACTGGCACGACGCAGGTCAGTGGAGATGAGACACAGCACGACACCCGTCAGTGGTGATCACACAGGGTACGGCGCAGGTCAGTGGAGATGAGACAGGGCCCGACGCAGGTCAGTGGAGATGAGACAGGGCACGACGCAGGTCAGCGGAGATGACACAGGGTACAGCGCAGGTCAGTGGAGATGAGACATGGCACGACACCTGTCAGTGGAGATGACACAGGGCACGACGCAGGTCAGTGGAGATGAGACCGGCACGGCGCAGGTCAGTGGAGATGAGACAGGGCACGACACCCGTCAGTGGAGATGAGACAGGGCACGACGCAGGTCAGTGGAGATGAGACAGGGTACGGCGCAGGTCAGTGGAGATGACACAGGGTACAGCGCAGGTCAGTGGAGATGACACAGGGTACGGCGCAGGTCAGTGAAGATGACACAGGGTACGGCGCAGGTCAGTGGAGATGACACAGGGTACGGCGCAGGTCAGTGGAGATGACACAGGGTACGACACCTGTTCAGTGGAGATGACACAGGGCACGACGCAGGTCAGTGGAGATGACACAGGGTACGGCGCAGGTCAGTGGAGATGAGACAGGGCACGACACCTGTCAGTGGAGATGACACAGGGCACGGCGCAGGTCAGTGGAGATGACACAGGTCAGGGCATCGGTCAGCGGAGACGCTATTGGGTACGATGCCAGTCGGTGGAAATGAAGCAGGGCAGCACACCGATCAATGGAGAAGATACCGATCCATGGAGATGATACTGGTCAATGGAGATGACACATAGCAGCTTAAAAACGACTCTGAAGGCCACGGAGTGGACAGGATTCTGTATCATATGTTGTGTGTTCAAATGCACTTAGAAAAACAGGCCTCCTAGTCATTGACTGATATCTAGCTACGTAGCTGCTTACTTTACACTTCTTCGCAAAATAATGGAACAATTAACAAAGCAATATAGTCGGTTGAAGCTGGTTGAAAGGTAAAAAAAAACCTAAAAACTGGCTCATTTTGCAGAAAATCTGGAGAATGGTATCCAAAACTCGAACATGTGGTTCATGTTAGAAAACTGGCATGACCGATTTTTTTTAATATACGGATTTCTCAACACAAAACTCCAGTCCGTAAGTCATGACAGTGCGCTGCACCTTACAGGACATTTGGACAAGGCCAAATTTAGCAGCGGAATTGGTGTCACTTGCCAGAAACTTGCTATCCGTTTGAGCTCCCACATCTTACTGTGCGGATCATCACGCTTTGGTGCAAGAGCTGAATTGACAAATGGCATGTCACCCAAAATAAAATGCATGTCACTAGTTGATGGCTTCGAAAATGAAGGGTTCGTGAGGTAAGTGTTCCGCACACAGGTTCCACCTTATCAACCCAGCTATGTATTGCAACACCGCAGGTATCATCGGGCTAAAATTCACCTTATTTAACACCAGATAAAAACAAAGGAGCAGATCCTTAACGGTCCCCATCATCAGCTACATGTAAAACATTCACCAGCTCATTTTTGTGAAGACAGGTGTAAGAGTCTAACATCTCTGATAAAAACGTCAATTAAATGTCGCACACATGCACGACCGATCTGTCACAGGACGATAGGCATGTATAACGGCAGTCGCCTTATCGGTCACGAGTCAATGCTGTCTGAAAACACTTCAACTATCTGGTAAACATCAACCGGTTCTACCTGCAAGCGCACTTCAAGGGCAGGCTGTACAAAACGCATATGTACGTGAATGAAATAAAAAGCGAATGAAACTCGTGACGCAATGCAACGGGACACTTGTGCCTTTGCTCTCCACAAATTGCTAGACAGCCACAAAACTGTAGGGAGGCTGAGCATGGTTGCATTTTGACGACGATTTGTAGTTACAATATCTAAAAGACAAGTTTCCCAATAGTTCCTGGATAATTATACTCAAACCAAACAAAAATAAATGCATGAAAATAATAAATCTACAGATTCCGCAGTACTGCAGCGAGGAGCATGATCACAAGCCAATCAGATGTTTCTGGCCGTTCCTGGCCGATCTCCTCGAATCCGGAGCAGAATATTCAGTAGATGAACGACTATGTATTTGAACAGAGCACTTCAACAGGTTTTAATGTAACAGTTGCTTCCAAAAACAATCCCTGTGAACCGTTTGTTCACCGGCTGTAAGTTGAGCTCCTTAACGGTGGCACCCGCCTAACGAAAACCGGCAAGCACAACAAACAACACCACAATAAATTAACCCTACCCAGGGAAATTAAAAAACACAACCGGCGCAAAAACCCCCGTACGTCAAATCCATCCACGGGACCGCCCCACACATATCAAAACCGGCAATAACGGGGCGAGATCACGGAAAGACCCCCCCACATAACTTGGTGGCACCCGCGACCCCGGCCAACCAAATCCGAGTAAAAAGCCAACGCGCACGCCCCTCATCCAAAACCGGGGGCCCGCCCCCAACAAAAGCGCCCACCCTTCATATGACGGTTGTTTATTTTTGAAAATGATTGGGGAGGTTTATGGGGAGGTCCAGCGCAGGTTTATGGCCCGGGGTCCTTCGTATTATAACGATGTGCCCGCTGATTTGAAAGCGCTTTCAGTACCTCTTTTCTGCCGTGCCCTTAAGCGCCACCTCGTGTCACAGCGTACTGAATGTGTCTTGGGATGTGTGATGGTGCGCTGCATGTGGAGTGAAAGTAGAATATTTTATATCAAGTGTATGCAATTTTTATGTGATTATGCCATAGGTATGACTGTATTAACAGAAGTTTCACTTAGGGAATGTGTCAGCCCATCCCATCTACTCATCTATCAACAGCGTGACGTGGTGTCGTAATAGCCACAACCGTTTTTATAACTGTGGATGACTCCGAATACAGTCTTAGTTTTTGGGGGTGCTTAAATTTGCAGCAGTCAATAACCACTATTTAAAAGGAGAACAAATGTCAAAAGACATTTGAAGCTTCCTACAGGCGTATCGGACTTCCTTAGATGTCAGCCGTAGCGGCAGGCCTGTAAACAGCCGGCATCCCGGGGACACAAATACACTGGGGGGGGGCGGAACCGTAACGTTCATCAGCTGTTCTAATCACATCGCTAACCCCCTCCCCCGCCCCTGTTCACACCGTATCCCTAACATGCCCGTCAGAGGAGCTTCCGGCCGTTTACGGTCCGTCAGAGGAACTTCCGGCAGTGCGCGGATGACAGCGACTTCACGGGACCGGAGTGCTACCGCTAGGATCCCGTCTCATAAAAGGTGTAGCATACAATAGCAGAGTAGAAGTATCATAATAGCAGGGTGGAAAGCGAAATATACACCACGTCCTTGATTCACAAAATTGCAGGCTTGATCACAGCTGATTGTCAAGTTTTTTATCCATACTGACAGCCTCTCCTAATTATAAAGTTACATTGCACAAAGCGAACAACTCTCCGTAAGGATTCAACTCGGAATATTTACCAATCATGTTTCATAAAGTAAACAAGATATATAACACCTACTTCAAGCACACCCGCAAAGCTAAGCAACACATATGGCAGCATAGCTTTTCCGAATTTGGCGAAGTATACAAAACATGGTTGGTAATTTCAGGGTTTGAAGGGGTCCGGACCCCTTGAATTTTGGGTCTCCCGGAGTCAGTGGTGGATCCAGGACATTTCGGGAGGGAGGCAAGACCACTTGCCCCCCCTTTGCACCTCCCACTGCCCATAGGGGTTTGTACACTACAGGGTCGGTATCAACGTGTCGGTGTTGGCCCATTCAGGACTCCCCCTCTGCTGGATCAAGGAGCTCTCCCGCCCCGTTACAAAGCACAGAAACACCCTCTCCTGGATTAATAGAAAAGGCAAATACCTTCCCCCCGCCCTGGATCCACCACTGAGGAAACCATGTTGAATGCTAGAGATCTTGACTTCTTATTTCCCGCAATGACTTAAGATATATTTGCAATCTCGCGATAGAGACACTAAGCAAGTAGGGACTGAAGAGGGTATACAAAATCTATGGGAAGGGGAGATACGAATACAATTTAAGGAAGCCCTAATATTCAGAATCCCGACAGCTGCACAGAGGCCTCTGAACAATATTATCACATTCCATTCATTAGTGGAAGATGTTCGGCCGTACCACGTCCTAGTCGCTCCGAATCATTACTTCATTAGGTTCCAAACCAGTACATATACCTATCTGCATGCTCTGCAACCCTCCGGTTCTTTTACTTTCACCAGTAATTTATGAGGAGGCAGTGTAGGCACAACCTCTTGTTATGTATTGCGTCGTCTGCAAAGTACGCAATTAACTCACTACCTACCGCATATTGTACGGCAATAGTTTAGCTAGTTCAGAGGAAAATAAATATTTCGTAAAGTGGAAGCAAAATGGTCTGAAACTTTCTTTCAATTAATTTACAAAAATACCCCCATACACTCTTTGTTATTAAGATATTTGCGATTTCACCGATCTAAATAATTTCCTAAAGAGTGCTTAATGAGTAATTCCAAAGTGGAATCGACGTATTTTAGGTCAAGGGACATTCTCGCGCTGATTTTGCCTTTCAATATGAAACGTAATTCTTAACACGTCATGACTCGCAAACGTGGGCCATGTAAAAGTCCTAGTATTACACATTTTTCAACGCGGGGCTCTGAATAAAATCACACACTACACAGGCACCAGGCGAAGCGCTGCCGCCTGCTGGCGGTGGGACGTACCGCTTGGGCTGGGCCGCCTTGTTGTTGTTGATGGTAATGCGCGCGTGCTGGAGGGTGGCTGGGGAGCCGCGGCGTGCCAGAGCCTTGCCGACGCCAGGTGACCGGTCGCCGGGGTAGACGTCGGCGGGTCCGAACCGACCAAGGTCTCCGCCGTACCAACCGGGCCGGTACCGCGACCCCTGACCCCTGCAACAGAAAACCAAGAGACGTCAACGCAATGACATACACAGCAAGATGATTGTCACACCAAGAAACCATGTTTATTTCACAGTCATTACAATTTCTTAGCTTTTAAGCAGCATCGTCAAAACACGGAATATTTTTTTCAGAAGGCGTTCAATCTTATACCAACAAGAACCGAGTGTATCTTTCCTGGATCTGACACGGGGCCTGTGCCTCGCGGTCTGGATACTGACGACCGGCATCCTGACTGAGGTAGCGGCACATTGACCGCTAGTCTGGTAACACCGAGAACTCAGACAGGAACACATTTTCCAGCATTCTACTGACTTTCACGTGATTGATGCTATTGCTCATCCTCCGCATACGGGAGGCGACAGTATCTTATACCCACCCACAGTAGTCTTTCTCAGCCGTGCACAAAGTTCAACGTTTTAATATCTTTGAAAGCACACATATATCAAATGATACGAATTCCATACTTGTCTGAGTGTGAAATATTCAACTCCACTTCATTTCGTGGGTCTATAGACACAATAACAACAATATCTACATAATCTAGTCAGTTTTCACATAATTTGACACGGGGAAATGGACTGAAAACAGGGCGTAGCCGGACTCATGACTTTGAAATGGCGTGACTGACGTCACATCGCTGGACATCTCAGGATCCCGTTCCGTCCGCTTATGTAAGGCCACGATCAACAAAGACACAACACATGGCGCCACTGAAAAATCGGCTACCACCGCGCGCCTTGGAAGCCCCGAGATATCGTGCACCACAAACCAGACAACGGCAGACTTGGGACTTTACAGCGCTCCAACTGATGATGTCATGAGGCGTTACCAGCTCTCACCCTGTTGGAAGGGTATTACGGGGATCAGGAACTCCTTATTTAGCATTCCTGTCCGGAATTTGAGCCCGGGTCAGCGACGTGGAGGTGCAATGCCTAACTCCAGCGCCACCACATCCCCCATCGAACAGATAGTAAAAGAACACTAAATCTACCACGTCACACTCCGCATAATTTGCTCACAAATAGCGTAAACCTCTGAAATACTTCGAACCATAGAAGCTTGCCAATGCCTGGACGAAAACCAAATCGGACACAAGACTTTATCTTAAAGCCTGCAGGCTTCACTGTAGTAGCAGCCACGGCCATTATCTTCCACTCAGCGTGACCGACAAACATTCGTCTCAGCTTAAACAGGGTCTCCTGGCGCCCTTCGCAACATACCTTGCATCAAATCCATTCCATCAACCCTTATTCGTTGAGAAACACCATCTCTGACACGCTCGCGCTGCCCCCGGGCAGCTGAAAATCACTTAGTACATGGCCAAGCTGGTGCGAGACGCGCTGTAATCTAGCCTTCATGGCGCTTTTCTCTTCTGATCCTGCACCGAGACTGCTGCCGTAGGTGCAATGTCCCAAATCTCAAGGTGCTGGGTGGAGAGTGACACCCGGGCAGGCTAACTTTTCCTCTCAATTCTGTGTCATTTTTGCTACATTTTCCACTCACTCTTCAATGGAGCTCAACTAAACGATTGTGGTGAAAATTAACTCTTCAAGAATTGTGCAATAGGGAAATGTTAATGAAGAATATGTTTCAAATCTTATATGAATGTTTAATAAAGGTTTTAACTGAGTCTCACAATATTGAAACTTCGTAATTTTTCCACTCACTGATTATATTTTCCAATTTTAATTTTACACTCAGCACCCTAGAACAAAACCAATTTTGGGACAATGCGTAGGTGCTTACGTAACCAGGCGACAAGACTGCACTGTCACTTCCGACCATGCGCACCGCCGTTCAAGATCCCAACAAGGGTGTTGTACTTACTATTTGAATATTACTAATCACTGCTTGTCTGCGGTTAGCCAGCCACACAGACGCTGCCGCCTACATAATGCAGCGGCCCGCACAGCGAGTCTAACGGCGCCATCTCAGGTGCTAAGTACATTCCGGCGTCCGCATCAGCCACGAGCGATGCACGCCCACCAAGAATGTGACGGCAGCTCGCGGAGGCTGATGACTGACCAGCGACGCTACAGAGGCTCAATGTCACCGCTTGTCCGTTGGAAGATAAGCGGCCTTGCATTAGGGCAGTTGGGAGAGAGCTGAGCCGGGCTCAGGGTCGACTGGACGGCCCCCGCTGCTCTTCCCCGCAGCAGCCAGCTCCGGAGCAGGGGCACGCCACCATCTGGGCGGCCGTGAACACCACCCCCCCCGCAACCGTGACGCCCCCAGCAAGAGGTCTCCCTCCACCCCCGACACTACACGAGACGGCCCTGAAAGCAGACGCAGCTTTCACGGTGTCTGCGACCCCAGAGGCCTCGGCGGCAGACACTGTGACACCGGCAGGCTTCGGGAGACCCGTCACAGACGAGCCGGCACACTTCAAAGGCGGGGCGCGTCGTATGGCTGGTTTCGGCGCAGAGCCGCCGGCCTCGGCCGTGGGCGAGCGAACGAAGGCTGGCGTTGATCGGCCGTAACTCGATCAAGGCGAAGTCCCGCACCAGCGCACGCACTCCGCTGCCTTACCTTATTAATTTGCCGGGCTATAGCAAACACGACGGGCGAAACCGTATCGGAGTAACCATACATCGTATCCAAACGCCGCGTATGCTGCAGTCGGGCAGGAAACAATCGATGCAATGCTCCTGCCCCGGTTTTACAGTCAAGGTCAATTCTCCTGGTTTCCGATAAACTGGACGAGGCCAAAATGTGACAGTGGCTCACCGCAGACCACTTACGGGAATTTGTCCTTAATGCATTTTCCATAATCCTCAGTCAATTACTTTTACACTAGGCCCAGGAAAAATACTCTCAACCAGGCACTGACCGGTAAACACCGGCACAAAAAGCGTATTAATTCCGTTTGCATCCGCCACCACGGCATCTACCTCTAAAATACAGACTTGCAGCCTTCAGCATCGGGAAGTTAAGTTATTCAGAGTTCGTTACCGCTATTGATAACCACATTCAAAACAATTTCCATGACGCAATTAAGGAGAATATGGCACCATCGTGGCCTTTGAGCAGAGCTTTCAGTCACATAGAGCATACCGAAAAAAACTCCGGTTGCAATTTGGTTTTTCACAGAATTAACGTTTTGAGGAAAAACAGTCCTTACCTTTCTGAACCGACTGATCCCATGATCACATCCTTCCCCTATGAGCCGTTAAGCCGCTCAGAGCATCGTCGGTGGTGGTTGGGACTAAGGGTTCGGGATCCGCCCTTTCAAATCCCATTTCTCCGCAGATGATGAGTTCGGACAAATGAAATTCTTAGCATGACGTTTTATGATAAAATTCTAAACATGATGTTTTACGGTATGCTTTACCCAAGGCTATCTCAGTTCAAATCCCTCCATAAAGGTGCCACATTCCCCTTAAGACTGTTTTCATTTCATATTTTTTATTTATCAACGATATCGTTAGTGACACGAATACCTTGGACATGCACACATCATGCACAAAACACATTCACCGTTTTTCGAATCCAGCTCCCCTGCCAAGCGCCCTCCCTCGCGTGAGAGACCGACCGGATTCCGTTGCCTGCTCCCACCTCCCCTCCCCCAGCAGCAGCTGCAGCGATCACGAAACTCTCGGGCGTTATGACCTCATCGCCGGTCGCCGTTCACACCCCGGCCGCGCGGCGTGCACGGGCAGTGAGCGACATGCACGGTCAGCCAGTGCTGACTCACCGCTCAGTCCCCACCACCCCCGCCCGCCGCCGCGCCGCGTCGCGCCGCGCCGCTTCGTCCTCCCGGTCTGACAGGGCGGGAACAGCACGGCGGGACCGCGAGATCGGGCGTGGGAGTTAGTGCTGGAGGTCTCCTGGACGTTTTAGCTAGGAGATATACTGCGCCGGAGACCATTCGCGCAAGCTTCATTGCTATTCTTTTCTTAGTTCGAGCACGCAGGACTGTGCTTAAAACAGGTACTCTTTTTCCAGTGTCCAATCCGGGAGCAGGACTCCTTTGCTGACACCGAGACTGATCTCCGGCGGGGATGGCGCAGATGGCCGCCAGACTGCTGTCAGACTATCTGACTGGCATCCGACAGCAGTTCTGACTGAAACCTGACTGATCAGCTGACACCTGACTGACCGGCCGACACTTTGTGACGGGCAGGGACAGCTCTTTGTCAGGCTTCCTCCTCGCCTCACGTCAGCCGAGGAACTCAACATTCAGCCGCCGCATTCGAGAGGGAACATTCAGATGCCAGTACTGCGATGCCTTACAAGGGAATCGGAAAGAGGGGCATTTATTCAGCGGAAATTATCTTTATCTTTGTTTTGGGTGGGCGTCGGGGGGCGGGAGGGGGGATACTGACATCTAAAAGCTCATTAAGTTATCATAGTTATTTTTATTTTAAGGGTGCATCAGACTTGACTGTTCTAACCACGTAATGATACCACTTCTTGAAGTGTCACCATAGACTTCATGACTATGATGACACTTCTTGGCGATCAGGTTTAGGAAATCTATAATAAATAAGTAAAACAGATACCCTTTTCCAGTGTCAATCCGGGAGCAGGACTCCTTTGCTGACACCGAGACTATCTCCGGCGGGGATGGCGCAGATGGCCGCCAGACTGCACCAGCGCCGCACCAGCGCCATCACGGAGAAGATTCCCTTGAGGAGTCGCACTAAAGAATCGGCCCTGAATCCGTTCCAGCTGTTCGCAAGAATCAGTCATCGATAACAAACCTTGAATGCCCATCGTGCAGCATATGTATCCGACAGGAAAAACCAAGAGCTTATCTTATCACACAAAAAGACCGGCAGCGAAGGTATAAGTCCACTTTTGGTGTGAAATATAGCAAAAACGAAACGCATCGGAACACATTCCGCAGCACGCGGCCATCATCCGGTGATCCCTCACACTAGCACCCGCTGGACTAAATGCCATATAAAACACACGTCAGTGAACATCGGACGTCCTAACACGCACCTGGCTTTACGTAATGGCGGAAACTCTTCTTTATGGTCAGGGATGTAACCTTGGAGATGGCATTACGGGCGCACAATTTACGAGGCCACGTGTTGATGGGTTAAGCGGCCACAGGGGCGGACGCAGACCCGATTTTGGAGGGGGCAAACCCATGTCTGCCTCTCCTCCTGGGGGGAGGGTGTGAACAAACATTTTTGCTCTACAGACCTAGTGCCAACACCTTTTTCAAAAATGATTGATTGATTATTGGGTTTTAGGGGCCCCAACCTGCGAGGTCATATAGCGCCCATAACACTTCTCTGCAGTCAAAGCTTATAATTTTGTCTGTCTTTAGGGAAAGTAAAGTCCGTCTAAAGCGAAATAATATTTACATTAAATTGTGATTCTTTCACATTGTAGTTATAATTCTCACTGCACGGATACATGAACACAGATTCAAACCTCCGGCGTTTGGGGGGGGCAAAAGATAACTCGGCCCCCCTACAGCGCTTTGGGGAGGGCATGGCCGGACTGACTCCCCCTGCGTCCGCCAATGAGCAGCCAGGGCATTCCCTAGGAGTGCCGTTACTCCCCACTTGAAGGGAGTGGAAAGCAGCGCGTGAGTCATTCGAGGGTTAGCATCCGACAAGCCTTTCCACGGGGCCCCTCTGACCCTGCCACCGTAGCAGCTGCAGAGCACATGCACCTGTCGCATGACTGTCCTCAGTCCACCCCCAGGGCTGAGGGAGAGCGGAATTCCGAGAGAACGGTGTGCACCACTGTCTGGCCGCCGCAGCAGCCGGACTGGGGGCCCGCCGCGGGTGTCTGGCTCAGTGAGGGGTGCGCGCGTCCGGGAGCCCCTCCGACAACCTTGAGCCGCGGGGGCTGCCTCCCCGCGGCCGCCGGCGGCGCCCCCATCCCCCCTCCGGCGTTCCCCACGCACCGCAGGCCGCAGCGGCACAACAACAGGGGCCGCCGGCGCCACCCGGCCTTGACGAAATGACGGTCAGCCCGGGCACTAACAGGCGTGTTTGCGCGCCCTCGCTCCGCCAAACAAGCCGTGCCTGCCCCCAGGCCGCAGCCCCGGCCGACCGTTGGCATTGCAACAACACGCTCAGTGCAACCGGCGCATGCGCGATGGCTATCCCAGACAGTGGAGGAGCTATGGGAGCGTACAACGGGCGATCGCCCGCTCACAGGCCCGCAGATAATCTTTCGAAACAATGCAGACAAAACAAAGGTCGCTCGCCCCGCCCCCATATCTCGTTGACATGCGTCTCTGGATGCGGAAACATGCCCCTAAATCTCATTGAGATCCGTCTCTGGACCCGGATCACCTGGCGGTAGCAAAAATGGTTGCTTAAAAAAGTGTGGAGCACGAACCGGGCGGAGATCTCGGAGTCTACCGACGCGCCAACTGCCCGGGCAATCCAGTGCCCCCACGCGATGGCGGATTCAGGGGGGGCTAGAGGGCTCAAGCCCTCCCCCAAATGTCCGAGCCCCTATAGTTACAACATAGGGGCGAGGACTTGCCTCGAGCCCCTAGTCCCCCCTTCCAAATTAATTCCTGGATCCACCACTGCCCCACGCATTCCCTCAGATGGCGCGGTCGACTGACTCACGCAGTCACGAATGTTCGCAAAAAACATTTCCATTCATTTCCATTCCAGACATTTCCGGGGTACCAGTTCTAGATGGGGTGACAGTGCACTGTCAGCAGGAGACGTCTGCACGGCCTTCGTGCAGAAGTCAGCTTGCAACAGTTTCTAACATTCCCAAGGGAAATAGGGATGGGTGTTTTTCTATTGAGAGCCTTTGCAATCAACAAATGTGTCTTCTATTGTTTTGTCACAATTCATGACTCCTAGTGTCCGTACAGTAAAATGCATTTTCGATTTACGAAGCTGCAGAACTTATAGAACGAGCATTTCCATTTCTTCAGGACCCAATCAGAACATAATTCTGCAGGCGACTGCTTCCGTCGGTATTATCCAAACAAATGGGGTTAATTTCTCTCGTCGGCAGGCAAGGACCTTTGCATCTATGATATAACCTTCGCCTTTTGCACCCTCGCTCGAGCCAGTAGATAACACAAACATGTGGCCACACAAATGCATTTAAGCATTCATTTTACAAAACTGTGCCGTCGGGGTACATTAGCAGGCAAAATACCAGCCGATTTCCACGAGTCCGAAACTATACCAGACCGTGTGTATTGTTTTATCCCATAACCACATCACACTGCTGAGAATATCTGCATCGCACCATCGCACTCTCCATAGTAAAACGTTTGAATGGTTGCCAACAGAAAAACAGATAATCCATTACATAAAGATCACGTTCCTGAAGCCAAAATGGACCAGCTGATATTCACGTCAAAAAAGACCGAAGACCCATACCCTTCGGGACACAAACCGTGACTGGGAACATCGCCAACAAACCTTTCTCCCTCATCACACAAAGTCAACCCATCGTCGGCGCCATTTCTCGCCTCTGAAATCCGTTTCGATTGGGTCACCGTTTCGACACGCGTATCTGCCTAGTTGGAGGGCGGGCCGCGTCGCAGGCGGCGGCCGTCGGCGCGGTGGGTGCCGGCTGACGGGCGCGGCGCCGTTATCTGCCCCGATTAAAATGAAGGCGCGGCCCGCCGACGCCGATCAATGGCCAGACGTGACCCGGCCGCCAGCCGTTTATCACCGCCGGCCAGGAAGCGTGCGGCGAACTCCAATGACGCGGCGCCGCCGAGATGGCAACTGGGGTCATTACGGTGACGCAACATTTATCAGACGTCTGCGACACCGCCCCATCGTTTCATTATCTCCCGCATTGCGCTGCTAGAATTCTGGCGACGACACAGTGATTGCGCTTGGCAATATCGCCAGGGCCGGGTAGCGAGGTTCTGCGGCTGATTGCATGCTACTGGTTTCCAGGTGGCGCTGGCAGCAGCGGCACCGGACGCCCGCGTCCGACAGCCTCACCCTTCAAATGAGTCATTCATGAGACCGGCAGCGCCTACACGGACGGATGGTTAAGTTACTGCAGGACTCCGACTGTCTAATCGGTGCACGCCGACTGCGACGCTGCAGTGGCCGGTGTTGAATTATGACTGATGCCGACGTTTAGCTGGAGGACAGGTCGTTCCCATCATCTCGCAGTGTTACAACCCCAGGTAAGAAGTCTGCACCCCCGCCAGATGGTGCACCGCGCAGCCCCGTCTGCTAAGGCTGACCGCTCCGTCACCTCTGCCGTTGACTACCACGTGGACCATGGGCGGACCCAGGATTACCCCGAGGGTGGGCCAGCTGCCTTAAGGGCCGTCCTGTTTCTTTCAAAGCTAATTTCATGATATTTTCTGACACTGGTGTATCCAGTACCTAAGTATGAGCTGAGAAGGCAAGTCTGCTATGTCCTATCTCAGACTTCAAGGATGTCTAATATCCCGGATAGCTTAGTTGTTCATTTAATCTCTCAGCAGGTACCCTTTTCCCAGAGAGTTTCGCGGACTTGTTTAGGGATAGAAATCGTTGCCATTACGCCTCCGGCGCAGGAACCCACCCTGTCGACAAACATCCTCCCTTCGACCAATGAAAAACGCTATCTTCCCTGTTTCGAATGTCACTATTAATCAGCAGCCAAAATGAGTCCATTATTTGGGCTACACACCAAGTGTTTCAATTGTAGATGGGAAATCACTTTGGCCAGGGGGCATCCAAGTGCGCACGAAATATCGCTTTTCGCAAAATTCGTCCCTCATAAATGTTTGACATGACCTGTTATATCCCCATTCCCATTGAACCAACACCATCAAATCATGTACTATTCGACAGCTGGGAGACTAGAAAACGCAACGGAAATTATCTGGGCTCACTCAGTTATTAGTAAAGAAGCCGTGGCCCACAAAACTTTTAGCGACCATAAAACATTTGGAGATCTAAAAAATGCAGCCTGATGGTAAGAACATATTTCAGATTTTAAACCAAAGCAAAAAATTCATTTGGCAAGGAATATTCACATTCCAGACTTCTATTAACTGCCAATCGACCCTGACATCAAAATATACCGCAAAGCAGGAAATAGAACTATTTTCATTGATCGAAGTCAGTTTTTCTTTCTGCAACAATCTCACTTCACTGAATTGCTTACCACTATTCAAGAACATCCCAAATAATGGAATTATAATAATTTTGAGCCGTGTACCACCGCCGCTGGCAGTGAACCTCGCTGCTGACCGCCGCTGCTGCAGCACCCCCCAGAGCCGGCGCCGCCTACCGGCGGCAGCGGTCGGCGCGCCGCGCGGTAACGACCTCGGAGCCGGCCAAAACCACGGAGGTGGGCGCTGATGGCGCGGACCCGGCGGCGGCGCGCCTCGGTAATGGCCGGTAACGCCGGCGCCGGACCGGCTCAGACGGCAGGTAATGACCCGTCCATGGCCCACCACGTCCGCGCCGTCCGGCCCCACCGTCCACCTGCGGCTTATCAAGCCGCCCGGCTGTCCCGGTGCATAACAGCCGCCGGGGGTGCTGTGGGCACGTCAGCTCCCAGCGGGCCGGGTTTCCACCGGCCGCTATCATTTATACAGCCGGCCCGTGATCGAGAGTGAAGTTCTGCTGCTCTCTGGTCGAGTTACGTAACAAGCATGAAGCACAGGACGTGCATAAATATACAGCAGACGCTAATAATGCACACTGATATATCAAGTTTTAGGGAATAGCAAAACCTTTTAGTTTTCCTCACCACTCATCAAATTAAAAACAAGTAGGGGGTAACAGCTCTGCGCCGGACCCAGACCCCGGGCGTCCACCATAGCCCTACTTACACCGTCCATAGCCCTAATCAAACCGTCCATCTCGAAATACCCACTTAGCGGCCGCTGCCAGGGAAAACGAAACTGGAATCAAACCAATTACTAACTAAAATATTTTCAAATCACCATCAAGCCTGACTGTTGCGTCCAATGATGGTGCGCACAAATGTCTACATCTAAAATTTGAATGGACTCATGGCTGAGGTACTACCTCCAGGGCTACCACGAACCCATCAATTCCAAAGTGGACCAAATAGAGTCACTGTGTCAGGCTACTTATCGTGAGTCACCCACGTCCGCCAATGACCCCAGTCATCACGTGACCACCATTCCCTCAGGCATCGATCTACGGTCGCCGGCGGAACGATTTTGCCATGGAAATCACTGCATAAGACGGTGATGGAGGCAACTTATTTTCGCATTAAGCCGTCGCCACGGCCGACGGGACGCACTCACTCAGGATATGTGCATAAAAGCGAGCCGTCTACGAATTACGCTGGCACCATCGGGCCGACAGCTGCCCCCACACTGGCACCATCGGGCCAACAGCGCCCCCACGCTGGCACCATCGGGCCAACAGCGCCCCCACACTGGCACCATCGGGCCTACAGCTGCCCCCACACTGGCACCATCGGGCCAACAGCGTCCCCTACACTGGCACCATCGGGCCAACAGCGCCCCCACGCTGGCACCATCGGACCAACAGCGTTCCCCACACTGACACCATCGGGCCAACAGCGCCCCCACGCTGGCACCATCGGGCCAACAGCGTTCCCCACACTGACACCATCGGGCCAACAGCGCCCCCACGCTGGCACCATCGGGCCAACAGCGTCCCCTACACTGGCACCATCGGGCCAACAGCGCCCCCACGCTGGCACCATCGGGCCAGCAGCGTCCCCTACACTGACAGCATCGGGCCAACAGCGCCCCCACGCTGGCACCATCGGGCCAACAGCGTTCCCCACACTGACACCATCGGGCCAACAGCGCCCCCCACGCTGGCACCATCGGGCCAACAGCGTTCCCCACACTGACACCATCGGGCCAACAGCGCCCCCACGCTGGCACCATCGGGCCAACAGCGTTCCCCACACTGACACCATCGGGCCAACAGCGCCCCCACGCTGGCACCATCGGGCCAACAGCGTCCCCCACGCTGGCACCATCGGACCAACAGCGTTCCCCACACTGACACCATCGGGCCAACAGCGCCCCCACGCTGGCACCATCGGGCCAACAGCGTTCCCCACACTGACACCATCGGGCCAACAGCGCCCCCACGCTGGCACCATCGGGCCAACAGCGTTCCCCACACTGGCACCATCGGGCCAACAGCGTCCCCTACACTGACACCATCGGGCCAACAGCGTTCCCCACACTGACACCATCGGGCCAACAGCGCCCCCACGCTGGCACCATCGGGCCAACAGCGTTCCCCACACTGACACCATCGGGCCAACAGCGCCCCCACGCTGGCACCATCGGGCCAACAGCGTTCCCCACACTGACACCATCGGGCCAACAGCGCCCCCACGCTGGCACCATCGGGCCAACAGCGCCCCACGCTGGCACCATCGGACCAACAGCGTTCCCCACACTGACACCATCGGGCCAACAGCGCCCCCACGCTGGCACCATCGGGCCAACAGCGTTCCCCACACTGACACCATCGGGCCAACAGCGCCCCCACGCTGGCACCATCGGGCCAACAGCGTTCCCCACACTGACACCATCGGGCCAACAGCGCCCCCACGCTGGCACCATCGGGCCAACAGCGTTCCCCACACTGACACCATCGGGCCAACAGCGCCCCCACGCTGGCACCATCGGGCCAACAGCGTTCCCCACACTGACACCATCGGGCCAACAGCGCCCCCACGCTGGCACCATCGGCCAACAGCCCCCCACGCTGGCACCATCGGGCCAACAGCGTACCCCACACTGACACCATCGGGCCAACAGCGCCCCCTACGCTGGCACCATCGGGCCAACAGCGTCCCCCACGCTGGCACCATCGGCAACAGGCCCCCACGCTGGCACCATCGGGCCAACAGCGCCCCCACGCTGGCACCATCGGGCCAACAGCGACCCCACACTGACACCATCGGGCCAACAGCGACCCCACACTGACACCATCGGGCCAACAGCGCCCCCACGCTGGCACCATCGGGCCAACAGCGTCCCCACACTGGCACCATCGGGCCAACAGCGTTCCCCACACTGGCACCATCGGACCAACAGCGCCCCCACGCTGACACCATCGGGCCAACAGCGTCCCCACACTGGCACCATCGGACCAACAGCGCCCCCACGCTGGCACCATCGGGCCAACAGCGTCCCCCACGCTGGCACCATCGGGCCAACAGCGTTCCCCTACACTGGCACCATCGGACCAACAGCGCCCCCACGCTGACACCATCGGGCCAACAGCGTCCCCTACACTGGCACCATCGGACCAACAGCGCCCCCACGCTGGCACCATCGGGCCAACAGCGTTCCCCTACACTGGCACCATCGGACCAACAGCGCCCCCACGCTGACACCATCGGGCCAACAGCGTCCCCTACACTGGCACCATCGGACCAACAGCGCCCCCACGCTGGCACCATCGGGCCAACAGCGTCCCCCACGCTGGCACCATCGGACCAACAGCGCCCCCCACGCTGACACCATCGGGCCAACAGCGTCCCCTACACTGGCACCATCGGGCCAACAGCGTCCCCTACACTGGCACCATCGGGCCAACAGCGTCCCGTACGCTGGCACCATCGGGCCAACAGCGTCCCCTACACTGGCACCATCGGGCCAACAGCTGCCCCCAGGCTGGCACCATCGGGCCAACAGCGTCCCCTACACGGGCACCATCGGACCAACAGCGTCCCGCCACGCTGGCACCATCGGACCAACAGCGTCCCGCCACGCCAATGGCGCAGCCAACAGACGAAATAGTCATGCCATCAGGACAAAATGACGGCAAATCGGAGCTCGTCAGCTAGAATGCGCTGCGTGCAGAGGCTTTATTCGCCAGTATAATGCCGCGCTTATTCGGCTGCATTTTTCCCATCAAGGATATCAAGTGTCATAAAATTATATGAACTCAAAGTGAAACCCGGCTATAAAAGACCGGCGACATTAAGCTGTTGAGCCATTGGCCGGGTGGTGTGTAGGTGGGGGGGGGACACACAATGGCGAGACACATTGGCTGCAGCTGTAACTTAACGCCGGATAACACAAATGCCAATGCATGCAGCAGTCTATACAGCAATACTATCTGCTGGAAACGACAGATACTTTTTAGACAATTTCGAGCTTTTGCTTGAGCAGTTCATAAACTTGACAAGTTTAGAAACATTTTGTTTACACAATAGAACTGGAGCGGGCAGATACCGCTTTCCCGACCTAATGCTGCTGAAGATATTGAAATAAAAACAAACGGCTTTAAAGGGAATGTGGCGCCTTCGTCGAAACCTAGAATTTAATGTAATTAGTGGGTAACTTTAGCCGAAAATCATGGAAGCGTCCATGATTTCTCTAAAAAATGTACAATAAGCTCAATATTCTGATTTTTTTAAAATGCGCCTCCAAGGAAAAATTAAAATATTTGCCTGTGGATGATGTCATGATCTGACAACCACTACCATATTCAATACGCTTCAAGGGCTTCGATTGGCTGATTACTCACCATGACGTCAGCATATATCATTACACCAACAGCCATGACAACTGTGGCCTGCTGCTAAGGATACATGCGGGGTACATTTCAGGTAGTTTTTAGCTTTTCTCTACGGAAATTTTGAGTTTGAAGACAAATGTTATATAGAGTACCGGGTTTCCCGGCCTGCCTTACAACTTGGCTATCTCAGTTAAAATCACGTTATAAAGGTGCCACATTCCCTTTAAAACAGCTTTTTTATGAGCATGCCACAACATTTAATGCTCACCCCGGTGGGCCTCCGAGCCACCTTCGTCCCTGGTGGGGGCTGTTCAAACATCCTCATCGAACAATTCATGAAGAAACTACATCAATCACTATTTGGCTCAGGACAGGTCCAAGAAGGTGGCATGCTAGAAAACAGTTTCTGGGCTCTAGCGTCTGACAGAATTGAGCAAGAATCATTTTAGAGGCACCACTCGCTTCCTCCCGTTACGGCAAATCGAATGAAGCATAATACGACCATACTAGCTCAAAACATTATCTGACCTAAAATCAGACAGATACCGCTTCGCACCGCTGTTTTTTGGTGCCACCAAAAACAAATCTGAGGGGGTGTTCAAACACCTCTACCGGTGCGAGGGTTAATATGCACACACCGCGCGTAGGGGACAATGCAGCCACAAAACGACCTGCATACCTCGCCTTGTGCCCCCGGCACAGGAAACCACATGGCAATCGTTTGACGGACGGTTTGTTTGGCAGTTGAATCGAAACAGCCTATAGATCAACAGAAGCTGGAAAATAAATACGTTTGCCTTTAAAGTGATCAGAACAGAGGCTCGTCTGAAGAAAACATTACATCCTTTCGCTAAAGTGTTACGAAAACACCCACAGCAACCGCATCTTGCCTGTACCCGACAGCAGGCACACGGGGTACCGCCTACAAATGGAACCCAAAAGCAACCTGTCAGACCTGTCCCCGTACCGCTTGTATCGCTTCAGCCGCAGCGCGGCCGTCAACGATGTGTCAGCCCCACTCGTGTACCGCCCGTACCTCCACTGCCGCAGCGCGGGCGATGGCTGGTCAGACCCACCCGTGTACCGGTTGTACCTCCACTGCCGCCGCGCGGCCAGCGATGACTGGTCAGACCCACCCGTGTACCGGTTGTACCTCCACTGCCGCAGCGCGGGCGTCAACGATGTGTCAGACCCGCCCCTATACCGCCTGTACCTTCACTGCCACAGCACGGGCGTCAACGATGTGTCAGACCCACCCGTGTACCGCCTGTACCTTCACTGCCACAGCACGGGCATCAACGATGTGTCGGACCCGCCCGTGTACCGCCTGTGCCTCCCCTGCCGCAGCGCGGCCGGCGATGGCGTGTCAGACCCGCCCCTGTACCGGCTGTACCGGCTCAGCCGCAGCGCGGCCGGCGATGGCGTGTCAGCTCGCCGTTACCGCCGCCGTAAGGCCGGGTCCCGCTGCAGATCCCAGCGCAGCAGCAGCGCGCGCCAGCCATCCGTCCGACACAGCACGCCCCACCGCTAATTTATGCAGCCGTATGCAAGCCGAGAACCACCTGCCCACGCTCACCTGCAGTCGCCTGCAAGAGGCCGTGGTAGCGGGCCCGCGCGGGCCACGGCGCGACCGCCCGTTCCTTCAAACTCTGGCGGTAGATAACGCAGCATTGTAGCACTGCACAAGATCGTAACAGGTAACTGTGTAACTGAGCAAATAAATGACTGCGACACAATCAGCGGGTCACAGGCAGCCCGTTCGGCCGCATTTCCCGTCACTGACCGGCCAATATCGATGTCAGGCGCATTACTGCCCAGCGCCGTTATTTACGATCTGAAATGGCGCCAGTTTGGCCCAGCCATCGTCCCCCGACCACAATTTCCGGAGATCGATCCCCGACACACTTCCACCCACGCCTCTCCCCTCCCCAGTCGAATCCGCGCGACGCGGCGCGTCTCAAAGGGGCCGTATTTGGGTCAGTGGCCACAGCACGCGATGGCGGCCTCGGTGGGTGCGTTGCCGGGGCACAGCTCGCTGACACAGGCAGCACCGTGTTCCTGAACGTGACAGCTGCACGCAGGCAGGCTGAATAGCACCACAGAACGAGACAAAAGACGCCCCCCGGCGAGCGCAACGGCCCGTTAGATAACACCCGCATACGCTGAGGAAGTGCCGCCGCCATGCGGCACTTCGCAACGTACGCTTCGAAAAATACGAGCAATGCCGTGTCTCAACTTAAATCTTAAGGGCAGTGTGAGCCAGAAAAAACGTATATTTTTAGCATCCAGGGAAAAGCTGAGAGGAGCCGCATAAATCACTACAAGTACGGGCGTAACGTGACAATTGCGTGGAAAAAATATTACGACTGGTCACCGGTTACCCAGAGACGATGATGGAAGGGAGGAAAATTCAATGATCGGTCAATGGATTGAGGAAACACGGGTCCGGTTCTGGATACTCGCGACACGTGTACAACTGCATGCGTGTGTAGACTGGCTGCTCCAGGACATCGGAGGAAGGAGGGGGCTTGGAGGCTCGAGAATCTCCTAAGGTATATTGGAAATCAGGAAGCTCACAGAGCCGACGTTCACATTGAGAGCAGACTCGAGGTTGAGATACAGATAGATGGTGTCCATGTGTTGCTTGCCTATGTCCGATACGGCGTCACTGGGTGATATCTCCTGTTTTTATGTTCGACTCTCAGTGCTCTACAATTAGCCTTATCTGTTTTAACACCCGAACTGGAGGGGTCTGGCACTAACGCGCACTGGAGGGGGCTGGTAGGCCCCCCAAGATCTCAGAAACTAAGAGGGTTAGAAAAACGCCACTTGGTAGGTGGATGGGGGCTATAGTGATCTACATGATGACCAATTTTCATTGACCTAGGTCAATATCTTCAAGGTCAAACGAGGTCGTAAAGGTCAAATATTGGCCATGCTGGTATCGATTGATAAATGCTGTGATTATGCGGGAAAATGGCGGGAATAAGCTAAAGGCGGACAAGGTTCATAGAGAAGAGGTCTCAAAGAGGCTTCCCCACAACTTTTGGGTCAAGGTCATTCAAGGTCATTAACCTTAAAGGTCACCATATGGTATACTACTTATTATTTACACTTTGACTAACACTGTAGCCACTGTTTGGCGGGAAATGAGAATTGACCTTTCCCAATGACCTTGACCTTGACCTTGACCTTGACCTTTGTATTGGGGTACCCTACCGATGACGTCATAGCATAATATATGTCAGACGGGGTAACCTCATTTGGCCGGACGCGCAGTGGTCAGTGACCTTGAAAGTGCAGATATGACCTTGACCTGTGACCTTTGACCTTGACCTTGACTTTCATGTAAGTGACCTTGACATATAGTCCCGCTTATATGACGTTATGGCGTCACCACTCGGTCTTCAATGCAAGCTAACTGGTCCGACCGCGCGTTTACGGCGATCTCAAAATGCAGGTCTGACTTTGAAAGCCTATAAGTCAAAAAATTTTCGGCCGATTTTCAAAAAGTCTTCACCAATCGACGCGCTATTAAATTCTATTAAATGTGGCCAAGTTTCGTTTTTCCGCTGCAAGCGGTTCTCCGGCCACCTTGGAAAAACAGGTGGGGGGCCTCCGAGGCCCCCCCTCCAGTGCGCGTGTTAAAACACATTCCGACTCGGCGTTCCATCTGGCTCGCCACTCGGTTCTAATGAGACTGTTTTCGCAGATATGCAAGTACACCCAGTAGTAGACCGATTTATATTTATCAGGCTCCTGCCGTCTACGGAAAATATTCAAAATTACAGCTCGTATTAACACCATTGTTTGTCTCTCGAGTCCTTTGACAAGATGCATTGATTTGGGACCGTAATTCATTGGTCAAGTAAACAATTCGACCATTGTCCGTATAAAAACGGCAGGGAGCGAAGACGCGTATAGCCGATACTTTTCGGAAATTGACACCCCATCCGGTTACTCGGAGGCCTACGTTTCAAACCACGTTAGGATGCCTGTTGGATACAATTTTACCGTCAGGGGTACCTCCTCATATCGCCGGTGGTACATTTCCCAGAACAACTGATCCTGATCGCTATCGACCAGCCCACATGCGACGGTGTATCACAGCTCAGTTTCATTTCTTGGAGCAAGAAATAAGCAAGTTGATTGAAGTTCGTCGTTGCCGATTGCTGCTTCCTGAAAACGATAAACTTGCTTCCTAAAAACAACCAAGATGCTTCATTTCGGGGAGTCAGTCATCTGTCCGAAATAAGTACCCACAAAAACCATTCCACTTTGTCAATATGCACCGCGATCAAAACATCACGTCCGTATTAGGTACTTTTTACCTTGTCCATTAATAGCAAAAGATAGACGGCGCCTTAGTCGCATCCGCTTCAGATACATCCCCGGCTTCTCGGGTGGCGTTTTTCCAACGTTGCCATGACAACAGCGCAGATCTCCGCAGTTGGCTGTCTTCTTTTGTTCCACAAACGCCACTTTACGACTGGCTATTTCTGTATGTCGCCTGTGACGGCATGGCGCCCCAGATCAGCAGGTATCGCTCGGGAAGCGCAGGCGGAGGTCGACGACCTCCCTGCTAACCGGTTCAGGTCACACCGCATCTCACCAATCGGGGCGTGTAATGATGCCGCCAATCAGCTCACAGATAGCACGTGACGTCACTGCAACAGGGAAGCGTGACCGCCCGATTTCGCGAGCAAACAAACTGACGCGTGAGCAAATCCCAGGAGAAAGGTATGACAGCGCAGCGTAATCCGGTATGTGGTCCCTGAATTTACACAACTATAGGGATAGTTCTAACATAGTAGCTGGAAATATTCGGCGCGGCTGTCAATCGCGTGACGTGTCCGAATGCAAGCAGGTCACAACTTCCTTCATTGCCCTGCGCAGGTCGACATGGGGTAGATGTTCCAGTCAGGGCCACCGCCGCGGATTTCTGTAACAGGGGGATGAGCCGGGGGGGGTGTGTGTGTGTGTGTGTGTGTGTGTGTGTGTGTGTGTGTGTGTGTGTGTGTGTGTGTGTGTGTGTGTCTGTGTATGATGTGTGTGTGTGTGTGTGTGTGTGTGTGTGTGTGTGTGTGTGTGTGTGTGTGTGTGTGTGTGTGTGTGTGTGTGTGTGTGTGTGTGTGTGTGTGTGTGTGTGTGTGTGTGTGTGTGTGTGTATGTGTGGGTGTTGGGGTTTTAGGGCGCTTCGGCTACCAAGGCCATACAGCGCGGCTAACTCTGCAATTCAATCAATCCCTAAAAATAACTTGGGTCTTGGTGTGATCCTAAAGGTAGATACTAAAAACATAGCTTCTCGGTTCAGACGTATTTAGTTCTGCTGTGCTTGTCTCACTCAGCTAGCATCATATACAATATCGAATCCAATAAGACTCTGGGGAACTCAACACCTGGTCTGTCTCCTTACACACTAGCAAGATGCGTCGCTGGGAAGAATCGAGCGTGCACTGTTCTCAGCTCATTACATCCTGTGTCAGCAACACATGCTCGGCGGTAAGCCTGATCCGACAACGGCGGCAGCGGCTTGGTTCTGAAGCAGTAAATTAGTGTCGGAGGGTCGTAAGTTTATGACCAATGCGGCGTCGTGTGAGGCAGGCCTCCTTCCTACTCCGCCTGCTGCTGACTCCCATGGTTCTATGGTTGGCTTGAGCTGGTTTACAGCGCAGGCCGATTCGCTATCCCATCTAGCTTGTCACTCAGTTCTGAGAAGACTGTTTATTTCTGTCCTTACGTCAGACGCTGGAACTCTGCATGTTCATGCTAGAGCAATCTCAGAAGCCGATCTGGTAGTCAAATCCAGTCCCCCTCCAACAGAAAGCGCAGATCACCAGATGTGACGTCACACCTCATGGCATATAACATGGGAAAATTAAATGATTCAATATCCAATTTTTGCATAAAGAGGTCCAGTATCGAAGATCAAATGCGTATTTATTGTATTTGGGATAAACTTGATTACCGTGTATTCTCACAAATTCGTAAGCGGGCAGTGCCATTAGCAGCAGTTTGACACACGGCCCAAAGGTGAAGGAATTCCTCCACGCCCTTGTGGCGTCACTCGGGCGTGGAGGAATCCCTCTTGAACGTACCTTTAAGTAAAGGTATCTTGAGTCAAATCGGCTTTCTCATTACCAGGCATTCCACATTGCTGGGGACCCAGAGCAAGCTCTTGCCTGGTGACAACGGGCGAAGAGGTGAGGTCAAAACTTTTCCCACGCAAGTACGGGCGGGGCACATTCGCGGCTCCGCGGCTCATTCGCCAGTAAGCTATTAGAAACCACGCTAGGTAGCGAAAAGCAGAAAGCGACGTTACCTACCGAATATGTTATATTCGACATTTTGGTCATATCACTCGTGAGGTCACCATGTGTCCAAGAATGTTCTTACAGAACTGCAAGTCAGTTTAAGCTTTGTACCATACTGACCGATCTGAGCTAGACTTCAACATAACCCTACACATCCTTTGGAAAACCGAGATGGATTGTCATCCGTGCAGTTCGCGCTTTAATCATCATGTCAGCACGTATCCTACCATCGACCCTTTTATCTCGAGTTTCTCATCGTTTAAATCCTCCGTCATTAAATATCTTAGGGATCATCCGTTTTAGAACCCATGGTTTTAGGATTTAACTTTTTATAGCATCATGTTTTTCTTTAATATTTACATGTTTATTTGAATTTAATGTTTCTGCGGTTGTAACTGTATATGTGACTATCAGTTCATCATCTCTTGTAAATATTCACGTATTGTTTTATCCATTGACTTGACTGTAGTATAATCCTGTTCTCATATATACTAATAAATACAAAAATAAATACAAATAAACAACATTTGGCATTCGAATCCTCTCAAGCCGATCAAATAATGCATCATGTGACCTTGCCTGGTCACATCTTAACATGATCCTGACGCGCAGACCGTGGTGTACCGTATGCAATGTCCTGGCCGGGCGTAGCGAATCCCCCCCCGTGCAGCGAGTCTCCCCGGCGTTGTTACACTCGTGCCCGCTGACCCCACGCGACACAGGCCGTCACCACTACATCGGCGGCCTCGTACGACACCGGCCCGCGCGGCCTCCGCCGTTCCAGCGGCAGTTCAATCAGCCCGAGTGTCCTGTTGCTGCAGCACGACCGTGCCGAACGACGTCGGCGGCTGACGAGTACAGGACGACCGCGGCCGTGTCACCGGCGCTGCAGGCGAGTCCGCACCGCGACTGAGCGAGACACGGCTGCTGCGACCGTGCGTCCCAGTGTGACGAGAGAGCAGGGCGGCCGCAGAAAACACTCCCCCAGCCCGATTAACCTCACCTTGAGGCTTTATACGACACACCGACTGCTACGGTAGCCAACTCCCAGTGTCGGGAGTTTTTTTTTTTTTTGGGG
Organism: Lepas anatifera; assembly: GCA_034440635.1. Lineage (NCBI taxonomy): Eukaryota > Metazoa > Arthropoda > Thecostraca > Lepadidae > Lepas > Lepas anatifera. The sequence continues at coordinate 2,669,251 of JAOTON010001827.1, read as the reverse complement.
GGTTAATGTTGTAATTTTTCAGAGAACCCGGGACCCGTGACTCAGGAGGCAGGCGCTCTCCCACCAAGCCACGTCTGGTGACGGACGGTTCCTACAAGATGCAGTGACATAACATGAGTCTTATACCGCACAGATATACAACGGCATGAGTAGAATGCACAACAAAACGTCTCTTAATTTGGGTTACCCCCCCCAGGGTCAGCGCGCACCACCCGAAGGGTTTGGGACGACACATCAAGCCCCCGCAACCGGCCGGCGACAGGCACCACAAGCCACCCATCCCCCACAAAACGTCTCAGATCTGTGTCGATAAGATGTAAGGTGTTATATGCTAACAAACTGCACGTACCACGACTAAGGACAGTCCACCCTCTTCGGCTTTAAAGCCCAGCATTCCTAACCCTCCCAAACGCAATGGCTGCACCCAGGGCCACCGGGTGGCCAAAGGGGAGCCTGTCCCCTCCCACTTTTTTGGCCAAAAATTTCCCGATCTGTCAAAATGGGAGAAAACCGGACAATCTTGTAACCAGCCGCTGCAGAAGGCAACTAAGAGCCCAAATTCGAACAGTATTTGGTCCTAACGTTGGAAAATTTTTTATCAGCGTCAGTTTGAAGTTTGGCTGGCCCCCACTTTTTTGCCGGTGGCGACGCTTATGGCTGCACCCAATGCTCTCTTTCCGAAAGTGAGCGCTGAGCACGAGCTCCAGATCAGAAGCTCCGAGGGCAGCAAAAATCGCGTGAAAGCCAAGCTGGCTCAGCTGAGATGACACTGACGATCAGCCTCGTCACTGCCACACCTTCTTCTGTCCTTCTCCAAGGCCTCGGTCACCGCAGTCCGGCAGCTCAGCGCGCACCCAAAGCGCCGCAGCATCAACGCCGCCCATTTATTTTTGTTCCATTAACGACAAAAATCGACGGGCCTAACTGACGACAGCACCAGACGACCACTGCACTCTCCAAGTGGAGAGCCTGCGCACTGTGCACTCTCATACAGGCTCCACAGTGGGTGGCGCAACCACGGCAGGAAGTCGACAATGTCAGGTCCAGTCGCATACCTGGTACGGGAAATATTCACTTAAAAATACCTGCAGCCTCAGCACAACATATCTCCTGTCCTTTCGTGGGACCATTTCCACAGAGATTTACATAGACCTGTGATCCTGTCCTCGTTTCGAAAGCCAACGAGAGCCGAGTTCGAATTCCGACAGCCGACAAGACGGGGAGCCGACGAGTGTTTTCAGAAAATCAAAACATTTCCCTTTTTAACAGATGGGTATTTGCAGTCCCGGTCGCTGATTGTGCCGGTCAAAGCCAGAGATAACGATCAGAAACTTAATGCGAGGTGAAAGTAGGAAGGGAGATAGTTAACACAAACCCAAGAAAGAAAATAGAAACGGTACCTGGTGAAGCGTGGGTGGCACATCAGATACTCCAGCCCCTTCTTACGGAGGCTGTTTAATAATGTGGAACTGGACTCAAAACAACCACTGCCATACCGTATAGAAAAACTGTTTTGCTGTTGTTGTTGATTTTTGGGGAGGTTGGGGGAGGGAGTGCATCGGCACTGAAGACCAGGACTGCGCCTGAATGCCATCGCGTCAATGGCATATCAAATAGAGGTGTTTCAAGAAATACCGTGAAGCCGTGAAACAGCACATATTGGGTACCTTAAACAAGTCAGATGGACACAAAGATTAGGACATGAACTTGACTTATTACATCACAAGGAATCGATTTATGAGCTACAAATTGGGGAGGTTGACGTCAACACAACACTTTCGTTCACGTGGGCGTGTAGAAAATGATTAGTTTGGGTCTGAGCGTTCAACATTTGATCAACGCAAATATTTCTGACAGATACCGAAACCTACCTCCCTCTGCCCAATTCTTCTATTCTCAGGCCTTCTTCATCCCAACAGGAAGGTAAACAAGCTTTACTGGGCAGGCCAACCGTAAGAACGAATCCTCGATCTCCGACATCCCTGGGGGACATTTCCACAGCTTCAAAACAACGGGAGAAAAACAATGGCCGGCTCCAGGCGTGCGTCCAAAACCAAAACGCTTTCGTCGAAAAACAAAGGAAAACAACTGCAGCGTAACAAAAACCTTTCTGAACTTCACGCTTCACGGGCAGGGAATTTAACCCGGCGAATTCCCTGAGGATAGAGAGCCAAGTTTTGAGAAAAAAACACTGCGTCTGCTATAAACGACCTTCGCGAAATATTTTTGACTTCCCCTTGTCACCTCCGCGGTGCCTTTCTGGCACTTGGCAATTGGGTATCGAAATAATCTCCGGTATAAGATGTTGGGAGTTACGAGATCATTTTCCAAATGTAAAATAAGGAGACAAACCTGTTTCTACGCCCACCATATGTCACTCCTACCATACATCACATCTCCAGAGAAATCGACTATTCGATTTATATAGCAAGAACGAATGCCTATTACGCTGAGGAGGAGGCAGAAGAGGTCCCTGAGCGGTTAATTTGTCGGTTGGAGTGGGTGCAGTCACCAGATACGGCCCGGCCCACTCTGGAGTAGGCCGCGGCTGCGCGGGTCGAGGGCCAATTACGGACCCGCTCCAGTCGGAGGCTGGACAAATACCCCAGCGCCGGACTCGGCGGGACCTGGTGCAGGCATGGGCCTGCGAGACAGCTAGGCATACCAGCATTGCAGTGTATCCTCTAGTCCCTTCATAGCGCTGAAATTCATAGAGGATAGAGGGTCAGTAAAAGCTATTGCAGATCAGAGATGGAGACAAAGGTTCTATATACCGTTAATCACGGTGCGCTGGACATTGGAACCTCCTGAATCGGTCTCCCCATTGGTGGCTTTCTCTCTAACAGGTAAGCCACTCCGCTTTGCAGAGCATAGTCTATCTCTCTCGTCGCCATCTGTCATGCTCTTCTAAAGATGGACAATCGGACCAGGCTGCTGCAGGGTCTGGTGCTACCGCACGGAGTGGCAGTTTCGTCCCTGACAACCGCTTGGTGTCAGCAGCAGCACTGACACAGCACACACGCAGGGGACGGTCGTCCGCGGCCGGCCACTCCCACTCAGCAACGTGAAACCAGCCCGGTGGCGTGACGGCCACAAAAACGCCACCCCACTGCGGCGCCCGTAAAAACCGCACCCCTCAGCAAAAACGCGGCCACGCGGGGCCACGCCTCGGCGGTGCGGCTAACCTCGCCGTCTCCACCGCAGCACGGCCGGCCGGGACGCACGGAGACAGTGGACAACCCTCAGCCGCCAGAGCCGGGGCCCGATGCGACAGCACACACAGGGCGCGCGCTGTGGGACGCTGGCGGCAGTGCTAGGGTGGCGGCCTGCCAGCGAACGAGCTGGCTATAAACCGGGCAGGGAGCGGGAAAGCCTGACGGGATCCCGGGACGAACAGACGAGACGCACGAGCAGGGCCTGCTTCGGGGAGCGGCACGGCTGTTGGCAGGGGCCCGAAAGGGGCGGTGAGCTGGGGTCAGTGGTTCAGGGGGATGACAAGCTGGGACAGCTTATAGTGGTCCTGCGAGTGGTAATAAGGGGACAGTGGTCCAGGGAGGGGTGATAAGAAGGGATCAGCGGTTCAGGGAGGAGTGGTAAGGAGAAAGTGGTCGGGGAGGGTGATAAACTGGGGTCAGTGGTCCTGGGGGATGGTAAGGACGGGTCAGTGGTCCAGGGAGGGTGGTAAACTGGGGGCAGTGGTCCGGGGAGGAATGGTAAGCTGAGAGAAGTTGACCGGAGTGGGGGTAGTAAGCGGAGGACGGTGGTCTGGTAAGAACGCAGTGGGTGTGCAGAGGTCCGAGCAGACGAACAGGGCGGGCGCCAATCTCGCAGCGGCGGGGCGCGGCGACAGGCGGCGCTGTCGCTCCTCCATCACCGACGGCGGCTGAGTGTGATGGACGGCGGCTCCGACAGCGAGCCGGCCCCCGGTGACGTCACAGGCCCCGGCGGCGCCGCCGCAGCTGTCGCAGCCTCCCCCGAGGGGACCACCAGCAGCCGAACCAAGCCCGGCAACGCTACCTCTCACTGATTCCCCCGAGATGACCGCCTCGCCGCAGAGCCGTAGCCACGTCGGTATACACACATGCTCCATTTATAGCTGCAGCACCAGGGAGGTCAGCTGACAGAAATACCATGGCACCGCAGTGCGACGGGCTTACAGGACATGTCCCCATCTATTGCACATAAAAACGCACGAAGCGGCAAGCGAATGCAAGATAGATCATAAAAAATTGAACTGGATAAAAACGATCGAAGTTCTGCAGACATCGATCTAAAAGAACGAGCAAAGATCAAGATTATCACCACGAGCACACAGGCTCCATCAAATCTCATCACTCGGCAGATGCTTGTCCTGAGCACACCGCCAGCGATGTACGGTCCATCGCACGCAGACAGCCCGCGAGCGATCACCGCACCATCGCTCACCGCGGCCTGATGATGCGTGGCCGGGCATCCAGCACGGTCGTGTAGCAGCTTCGCGGCTCACGCTGGTACAAGTCGGCAGGGACGAGGAGAGGCCGCTGGGGAAACGTCATCCGCGCAAAACCAGCGGCGAAATGTCGGCCCCGCGGATAGACATCAAAGTTGGCGTGAGCTAAGAACAAAGGTAAACAGGCGAGCACCACAACCGGAGCCTGAATCAACACCACCGGCGCTTCTGTATCTTTTGACGTTCCAGCTATTCCTAGTCCAACACCTATGTAAGCTTGAAATATGCTTCCCCTTTAACCGGTCATTTCAGACATTTAGAATGTATTAAAACAGTATTATTCGATAAATTACGGTTTCAAACATGTTTCGTTTAATTGGACACCCCCTCCCTGTAAATATTTCCAAGAGTATCCCTCTCCCAAGGAAACGAAAACTCCGGTTTCCGTCACTGTCGGTGGCGATGCCTGATGTTTGCAGCGTTATTCACGTCAGCCCTGTCCCGGATTGACGTATGCCCGCCGCTTCCCACCGAGTCACCGACCGCTTCGGGCCGCGACGCGCCGCACCTCCGTCAGCCCACGATCCGGCAACACAGCGGGGGTCAGACAGCTCCAGAGCACCTGACGTCACGCCAGCCCTCGGTACCGCTAACGTTACCGAGTCACTCGACATCCCTCGGTATCGCTACCGCCACCTGAGTCGCTCGCCAGACCTCTGTACTGTTAACGTCACGGAGTCGCTCCCCAGCCTTCGGTACCGCTCACCGAGTCGCTCGCTAGCCCTCGGTACCAATAACGTCACCCACCGCCGATACGTAAGCAGTTTTAGCACGCTCCATTTACCTACTGGCCACGGGCATGGACATATCAACTTACACGAACGGGAGTCTGCCTTCAGAACCCCCGGTTACAGTCAATGAGTCTGCTCCCGCGGCGGGTACGTACATAGAGTGCACTGAAGCTGCACATGTATCCAGGGTTACCGAGTCCTCACCAGTCCTCCGTACCACTAACGGCACAGTCACTCGCCAGACCTCGGTACTACTAACGGCACAGAGTCACTCGCCAGACCTCGGTACTGCTAACGGCACAGAGTCACTCGCCAGCCCTCGGTACCGCTAACGGCACAGAGTCACCCGCCAGCCCTCGGTACCGCTAACGGCAGTCACCCCAGACCTCGGTACCCAACGGCAAGTCACTGCCAACCCGGTACCGCTAACGGCACAGAGTCACTCGCCAGCCCTCGGTACACTAACGGCACAGTCACCGCCAGACCTCGGTACGCAACGGCACAGAGTCACCCCACCCCGGTACCGCAACGGCAGAGTCACCGCCAGACCTCGGTACTGCTAACGGCACAGTCACGCCAGACCGTACCAACGGCACAGAGCGCTCGCCAACCCGGCACCGCTAACGGCACAGAGTCACTCGCCAGACTTCGGTACCGCCCACGGCACAGAGTCAATCGCCAGACCTCGGCACCGCTAACGGCACAGAGTCACTCGCCAGCCCTCGGTACCGCTAACGGCACAGAGTCACCGCCAGCCCTCGGTACCGCCCACGGCACAGAGTCACCGCCAGACCTCGGCACCGCTAACGGCACAGAGTCACTCGCCAGCCCTCGGTACCGCTAACGGCACAGTCATTCGCCAGCCCTCGGTACCGCTAACGGCACAGAGTCACTCGCTAGCCCTCGGTACCGCCAGCGTCTCGGAGTCACTCGCCACACCTCGGTACTACTAACGGCACAGAGTCACTCGCCAGCCCTCGGTACTGCTAATGGCAGAGTCGCTCGCCAGCCCTCCGTTCGGCTCCCGTCACGGCCGTGACGCAGCCGCCGTCAGCTGACACCACTTGCCGGACCGCACCAGCAGGGGAACGCTGAGAAACAGCGCTCTTTACACGGACTATCACACACATACCTTGTATCCTTAATTCTAAGCACAAGAAGACACCATCCTCGAAGTAATGCAAAATACGAAAATGAAATGCTGCACTGGTTTTTCATCAGCATGCAGAACAGCGGCGTGACGCCTTTGATGTCACAATGTTACCGCACCCTTTCCCTCATGCGCATCCAGGCACAAAGTGCACGCGCCAGGGGCTGACAGCAGAGTGCGGTAGACTGCCGTTCTCCAGACAGGGAAGGTGATATTAGCAGGTTCCGCAGCTTACGGAAGGTTCTTCGTTACGCTTTGGCTTGGGTCGAGTCAGCTCGTGGGCTAGCCTACACGGGGTCAGGAGGCGGAAAACGACAAGGGTGAGTTCACTGTTCAGAAGCTACGCGGTCAGGATGCTGCTATATATATATATATATATAAATAAAAAAAAAAAAAAAAAAAAAAAAAAAATATATATATATACCAGACGCAAACGACAAATGGTGCTCGAAGTGTGAATGAACGTGACCTAAGCCATCCAGAATATTTTTTCACGTGCCCTTCTTTCTTAGTCTGGGAGCGCAAGTGCTGTGCACGTGTAAGGGCTGGCGCACATACACTCCTGCGCTAGATGTACTACGACTCTGGGCATAGACGTCAAAGGCTGGGAAGGAGCTAAACTCAGGGATTTTGCATTGCAGCGGTAGCGTTTTCAAAACATCCAATTTGTTGTACAGTTGTCTACCCCGGGTCACTGCTAGCCCGGGGTCAGTCCGTCCCCTAGGGAAAATACATGGCAACAAACCTTGTCTCTCGATACACTACACTGCAACGCAACTGCAACTGAGAAACAACCACCTAACACAACAGAATCCAGCCATTTACAGCGCGGTTGTATCCCAGCCCACGGGGAGATCACCCGACTGTCCCGACACTTCAGAACAAAACTTCACCTCTATTACTCATTTTTGCTGCCGCTCTCTCCTGCGGGGGGACAATGACGCAGGAGTTTCCAAACAGCGCGGCGCCACTTCCTTCACCAGTGTCCGCACCGGCCGTCACGGCGCGGACCGACGTGAGAACGCCCGCGGGCAGTCGCCGGCGTCACGTCACGTGACCGGGACAGGTGTTTGTACGTGCCACGTGACGCACAAAGGCTCCGAGTCCGCCGCCACAGACGCCGGGTCACTTCATATTTCTGAGCCAGTGTCAGAAAACGTTTTGCAGCACCCCGCAAACTGTATTATTTCGAGGTTGTTTACATTGACTACCTACTGACAAGGGAATCTGGTGGGCCAGCAACCGTGTCACGCATGTCTAGGTAACGCTTCCAGGCGGCTGGAAGCCCCTGTCTTCCATCGGGATTGTATCAGCACGTCCGTGTCAGCCGATCCAGAACTTCCTGGACCAGAAGATCTCCGGCCATGTCCGCACGGGCACAAACTTAACTTTATCACACACCTAAACTGTCGTCGTTTACTACAGCTTTGAAAAACCGTCTGTCCGCAGCATGTACGTACTGCCGCTGGCGAATCAAGAGCGGGGGGGGTCAAGAAACAGCATTTTCCCCCAAACCTCCCGATTTTCCTAAAAAAGTTTTCACGATTTTGGGCCCCGTTTTCCCACTCAATAATTGGCATAGACCCGGCACCGCATACTGCTTATATGCAATTTCCAAAGGAAAAATTGCAGTTTTTTGTATGATATGCGAACAAAATCACAAAAAAAACATTCATTCTACTGGTAGGAGAAAGTAAAAAAAGGAGGTCTCCTTTTGCTTTTTGGTTGGAGAAAACATTTTTCTCAATATCCATCTCCTTTTTGTATCGCGGTTCCCCTTAACAGAATGCCGGGGGAGGATGGTGGCGGTTTTAAATCTTTCTGGTCCCGCTGCCCAGCTATTTTTTGGTTGAAGAGACCGTTATCACTACTCCGCTACCATTTAAGGATTTCGCATGTAGCGGAGTAGCGGACTCAAGTAGCGGACCGCGACCCTGGTTAACATTCGTCAATTTAAAATTTAGTTCCATGTGGGTCACTCCCGGAATAATGAGTTGCAGGCTAGCATGAAACAGCGGAAAATTCAGCGCTGCATGTTATGCTATAACCAGCCCAGGCTTGTAACTGAGGCAAGCGACATTCGGTAGACCGTCAAGTGGCGCCGCGGTCCGGCACAGGTCGGAACTAACACGGATAGCGTACCCAGGACCGACCAGCACACAGCCCAACGGAGCAATTTGTGTGGGACAAATGGACGTAGGCATGGGAGCGTTCAGAGCTTTGAGTCATTTCTTTCCAGTCAATGCCATAGAGTTAATTATGAACCATCATGAATATTGGGGAAGGGGTGAGATGGCCTCACTGCCCACCCGTTTCCCTGAGGCTACGCCTATGTAAGAAGGCACATGTTTTCGGATCCTTCTTCCTCGATAAGCATCATCCACACAAATACCTAGCGGTCACAGGCGTAGGAACGGGGTGGGCCAGGGGCCATGGCCCCCAATATTCATGATTCTTAACCATTAACCCTATGGCGTTGACTGGAAGGAAATGACTCCAAAATGCCCGCTGGCCCCCCAATACTCTGGACATTCCTACGGCTATGCTAGCGGTAGAACCAAACATTTCAACATTTCTTACCACAGAACTAAATGACATGGGCATGAGCTCCTCTCAGTGCCCAGGAGAACCACTGGTGGCCTTTCACGGGGTGACAGTCTGACCTCCAGCCGGAGGCGAAACCCAGCACTTCTGCGCCAAGGCGCCCGCTCGTGAGGTCCGGCTCGGCCCGCTTCGCTCGCACCAGCGTCGCCGGGTGATACATAACTGCACTGGTTTAACACGGCTTAGTGTCACCATGGAGTGTCACTTCTACTCCATGGTGTCACCGGGCGATCTCAGGGTGTAAGTGAGGCTAATCGATCTGGACTCCGATTCTGGGTGTGGCACTCACTTGCACGGCGTACGGCCCCGCCTCAGAAAACACTCGGAGAAACCCTTGGCATGAATACGTATCTACAATACAGGAAGAACCAGATACATGATCAGCTTCCCGGGCCTGGGTACCAAGACCCAAGGCCCATGCTACGCACCATCACGTCCAGACGAAATATGGCGCACCCCAGACGAAATGTGGCGACGCGGAATGTACCGTTGCAAGATGCAAATGCATTTAATTTGAATGCAACATTCGCGTAAGCTCAAAAGATTCCTTCTTCGTCGATTCTAAAAATATTCAGTGACATTTGATATCCAAAAACAGGATTATAAATAAATAATGTCAAAGAAGAGAAGGACCAGAACCTAGTGGCAGAACGGTACCAGACACCCCCATGCATGAGACAGTTCGGCCTGTTCCAACGGTTGGTACCGTCCTGAGGCTGCTCATGTATCTGGAGTAGGTATTCATATTCACAAGCCAGATCAATATAAAACAAAAAGAAAGCGGCACCGGTGACGTCCACGCCGCGTTCAATAGCATCGGCAGTGCCAGACCCAGCACCAGCACCCACGCAGCAGCTGCGAACACTTCTCTCATAACTCCACCCGAAACTAGTGGTTACTGGACGCGATACGCCACATCAGAACACCGGGAAGGGCCTGGTTGGAGCCGGGAGCCTGTTCTGTAGGTCTGGCGGTAGGGGCGGATCCAGGGGCGGAATCCGGCCATCCCCCAAAGGGAAATAGGGAGGAACCGTGTTTTCCCCCCCCCCTCCAGAATACTTGTTTTCTTAATTGGTCGATTGGAAAAGGTGACCGTCGGTAAAGAAAAGGTGTCCGTCAGTAAAGAAAAACTGTCCGTTGACGAGGTACCTCTTTAAAGGTAAAACGTTGATTCCCTGCATCCAATTCATCCTGCTGGCCGCCTCCACCGCTGTTTTTTTCTCGCCGAAATGGTCCCCCAACAATCGGCTGGATCCGCCCCTGTCTGGCGGCGGCAGCGCACAGGTTCGTCCGTCCGCCAGTGCAGGACGACGCTCCGGAGACGACTCTGCGACCAGAACCCGACGCCGGCCGGCCATGGAAAACTACAGCATTCCCAGCCGGTGACTACCGGGCGCAGCGGACGACACCGGCGTGATCCACACATGTCGTGTGAATCGCCTTCCCTGGAGTTCGTGACCAGCCACCGTGTGGGAAAATACTACGGTATGCCCTTACAATTAGCTGAATTCGTTCTGAGTCGATGGACGCGTCTGCTTACCAGGAACTTGAGCCACTTCTGAACGTCACGTCACGTGGAGCCGGGCGGGAACCGTTACGCCACTAATGAGTCGGTACAGTTTGGAAACATCAAACAGGAAAAACAGCGTGCCGACGTTGACCTCCCCGACGGAGCAGGTCTGGCACCATTAGCGACACCGTCCATGGTGCCGGAGCAGCAGGGTGCACCTGCACGGCGACGGCCGGTGTCAGCGGTGCCACCGCTCCGGGACGGCTGACGCCCAGGCCGGGGCCGGGCGCAGGGTTCAGACGGACCCGGCCCGACCGGTAATGGTGCCGCTCCCACCGGCGCTCCGTCGGCAGTTCGTCCGCATTTCACATTTCTCTTATATCCAGGAAACACACTTCAGAAATCCATTTTGGATCGATATTCACTGTAATATCACTTAAATAGTCATGCTAACATTCACTGTAATATCACTTAAATAGTCATGCTAACAATCTGGAAATGTACAGGATGGGCTACAAAAGTATGACTGGGAGAACATGCGCTGCAATCACAGAAAAGAATTCCAGACCCCACTTAAGCCTTAACCCTCGTCCCACGTGGGGGGCATCGATGGCCCCTAAGGTTTTTCCGGAATAGCAGAACAACAAAGAGGCGCAGCACCGCGGTTGAGGGCTCTACCTCTCACTGCATCATTTTCCCACAATCCCTGAAATTTTTACCTCGGGTCACCCGAGGTCAGGTCACCAGACGAGGTCAACCAAGGTCACCTCACTTCACCTCGCTCTGTAAGAGCTACATTTCGAAGTCGATCAATTTGAAACTTTCTACACTTTATGGCCCCTCCAGGGTCTACAAGGTGTATATCCGGGATTTTTCGATTACGTGCCCTGAGGTCAGGTCACGAGGTGACCTCTCCCATTGAAAAAGCATGGGGAAAAGCTGTCTTATGATCTAAAAGTCACAAAAGCGATTGAAAATGCTCAGCTTGATCAGAAAAGCGTTCTTGGACACCCTTTCACGGATTCCAGGGGCCATATCTTCCCTTTGACCTCTCCAAGGTCATCCAAGGTCACCAGGGGTCAAAAACAGTATTTTGACGATAACTTTTGACCTAATTAAGCTAAAGCGCTGAAACAAACACCATCGTGTTTGTCTCGTCACTGGCTTTCTTTTGATATACGGTAAGGTTACTTTCTGACATCTTACGTCACGAGGTGACCTCTAGAGGTCAAACCACTGGCGGGAGGTCTTTACGTTTCACATAGCGGAAAAAGGACTGAAAATTTCCTATCAAATGTACTTTACCACACCTCAATAGCTCTAATGGCATAAGAGTTCTGCCCAGTTTGCTTAAGCATTGCATACTTGAGTGAAAATAGCCGATCTTGACCTAATCTGACCTCTGGAGGTCAAACCATTGATCTGAGCACTAAAACATGTGAAGTAATTTCTTACTAAATTCACGCGAGCTTTCTATGGCACTTTGCAGATTTGCGCTAACCCCCATATTTTCGGAGTTAGAGGAGGGCCATCGATGCCCCCCGGTGGGGCGAAGGTGGCGCTGGACCCCCGTTGGGGCGCGGGTTAAGAGTCCTGCTAATGCCCGCTATCCACCGCACTCAGGCTTGAACCAGTCGGCGTTAAAGCCTGCCCCCGGCTCAGCAATGCTCGCCCATCAAAAAGCACAAGCCAGCCGGGGGTGACGAATCGGTCCAGAACAGAGCACATTCACGCCCAAACACGGCAGCGGGCCGAACGTCGCGACAAAACTAATGTCCACTGCAGGCCACCATTATATTTCACCACCACCGACCACCTCACCATAGAGGGCAGGCGGGAATTCCCGCGGTGGGCGATGCCGTTTCATACCCAGCAGCCAGACACGTCGTGGCGCGGCGCAGTTGTCGACATCGCGCCGATAAATGGCGCAGCGCATCCGCCGCGCCACAATGGCAGCGCGGCTCCACACTGATGCCGGCTGTGGCGAGAGAAAGCCTGGCTGCGGGGCCGGCGTGACGCCAGCGCCGCCATTCAGCACCGCCCGGCCGCAGCGCTGTATCTCGGCCGCGACGCGGCGTCGGCTGTTGCGTCATCACCCGAACAGCGCGGCCCGCACGGCGCGGCGATACCGCCCGGCAGTGTGCGGCCAACACCGGCTGGCGGGGAGATGCGCGGGTGGCGTGTGATGTCACTGCCAACGGTATCCGTGTCGAAAGCCGGCTGCGGAGCGGTGATGTCACACCCGCCACGGCCGAGTCCAGCGCCGTGCACACGGCAGGGGACAGGAGCAACCCCGGGACACGACTGCACGGCCACATATCAGGACACGACGCACGGCGCACAAGCACAGTACACACGGCAGGGGACGGGAGCAGCCCCGGGACACGACTGCACAGTACACACGGCAGGGGACGGAGCAACCCCGGGACACGACTGCACAGTACACAGGGCTGGGGACGGGAGCAGCCCCGGGACACGACTGCACGGCGCACATAGCAGGGGACGGGAGCAACCCCGGGATACGACTGCACGGCGCACAAGCAGGGACACGACTGCACGGCCACATATGCACAGTACACACGGCAGGGGACAGGAGCAACCCCGGGACACGACTGCACAGTACACACGGCAGGGGACAGGAGCAACCCCGGGACACGACTGCACAGTACACAGGGCAGGGGACAGGAGCAACCCCGGGATACGGCTGCACAGTACACACGGCAGGGGACGGAGCAGCCCCGGGACACGACTGCACAGTACACACGGCGGGGACAGGAGCAACCCAGGGACACGACTGCACAGTACACACGGCAGGGGACGGGAGCAGCCCCGGGACACGACTGCACAGTACACACGGCAGGGGACGGGAGCAGCCCCGGGACACGGCTGCACAGTACACACGGCGGGGACAGGAGCAACCCAGGGACACGACTGCACAGTACACAGGGCAGGGGACAGGAGCAACCCCGGGATACGGCTGCACAGTACACAGGCAGGGGACGGGAGCAGCCCCGGGACACGACTGCACAGTACACACGGCGGGGGACAGGAGCAACCCAGGGACACGACTGCACAGTACACACGGCAGGGGACGGGAGCAGCCCCGGGACACGACTGCACAGTACACACGGCAGGGGACAGGAGCAACCCCGGGACACGACTGCACAGTACACAGGGCAGGGGACAGGAGCAACCCCGGGATACGGCTGCACAGTACACACGGCAGGGGACGGAGCAGCCCCGGGACACGACTGCACAGTACACACGGCGGGGACAGGAGCAACCCAGGGACACGACTGCACAGTACACACGGCAGGGGACGGGAGCAGCCCCGGGACACGACTGCACAGTACACACGGCAGGGGACGGGAGCAGCCCCGGGACACGACTGCACAGTACACAGGGCTGGGGACGGAGCAACCCCGGGACACGACTGCACGGTACACACGGCAGGGGACGGGAGCAGCCCCGGGACACGACTGCACAGTACACACGGCGGGGACAGGAGCAACCCAGGGACACGACTGCACAGTACACAGGGCTGGGGACGGGAGCAGCCCCGGGACACGACTGCACGGCGCACATAGCAGGGGACGGAGCAACCCCGGGATACGACTGCACGGCGCACATAGCAGGGACACGACTGCACGGCGCACATATGCACAGTACACACGGCAGGGGACAGGAGCAACCCCGGGACACGACTGCACAGTACACACGGCAGGGGACAGGAGCAACCCCGGGATACGGCTGCACAGTACACACGGCAGGGGACGGAGCAGCCCCGGGACACGACTGCACAGTACACACGGCAGGGGACGGGAGCAACCCCGGGACACGACTGCACAGTACACAGGACAGGGACGGGAGCAACCCCGGGACACGGCTGCACGGTACACAGGACAGGGGCGGAGCAACCCCGGGACACGACTGCACAGTACACACGGCAGGGGACAGGAGCAGCCCCGGGACACGGCTGCACGGTACACACGGCAGGGGACGGAGCAACCCCGGGACACGGCTGCACAGTACACACGGCAGGGGACGGGAGCAACCCCGGGACACGGCTGCACGGTACACAGGACAGGGACGGAGCAACCCCGGACACGGCTGCACAGTACACAGGGCAGGGACGGGAGCAACCCCGGGACACGACTGCACAGTACACACGGCAGGGGACGGAGCAGCCCCGGACACGACTGCACAGTACACACGGCAGGGACGGAGCAACCCCGGGACACGACTGCACAGTACACAGGACAGGGACGGAGCAACCCCGGGACACGGCTGCACGGTACACAGGACAGGGGCGGGAGCAACCCAGGGACACGACTGCACAGTACACACGGCAGGGGACAGGAGCAGCCCCGGGACACGACTGCACAGTACACACGGCAGGGGACAGGAGCAGCCCCGGGACACGACTGCACAGTACACCGGGCAGGGGACAGGAGCAACCCCGGGACACGACTGCACAGTACACACGGCAGGGGACAGGAGCAACCCCGGGACACGGCTGCACAGTACACACGGCAGGGGACGGGAGCAACCCCGGGACACGACTGCACGGTACACACGGCAGGGGACAGGAGCAACCCCGGGACACGGCTGCACAGTACACACGGCAGGGGACGGGAGCAACCCCGGGACACGACTGCACGGTACACAGGACAGGGGACGGGAGCAGCCCCGGGACACGGCTGCACAGTACACACGGCAGGGGACAGGAGCAGCCCCGGGACACGACTGCACGGCGCACATATCAGGGACACGACTGCACGGCGCACATATGCACAGTACACACGGCAGGGGACGGGAGCAGCCCCGGGACACGACTGCACAGTACACACGGCAGGGGACAGGAGCAACCCCGGGACACGACTGCACAGTACACAGGGCTGGGGACGGGAGCAGCCCCGGGACACGACTGCACGGCGCACATAGCAGGGGACGGGAGCAACCCCGGGATACGACTGCACGGCGCACATACAGGGACACGACTGCACGGCGCACATACACAGTACACACGGCAGGGGACAGGAGCAACCCCGGGACACGACTGCACAGTACACACGGCAGGGGACAGGAGCAACCCCGGGACACGACTGCACAGTACACAGGGCAGGGGACGGGAGCAACCCCGGGACACGGCTGCACAGTACACACGGCAGGGGACGGGAGCAACCCCGGGACACGACTGCACAGTACACACGGCAGGGGACAGGAGCAACCCCGGGACACGACTGCACGGTACACAGGACAGGGGACGGAGCAACCCCGGGACACGACTGCACAGTACACACGGCAGGGGGCGGGAGCAACCCCGGGACACGACTGCACAGTACACAGGGCAGGGGACGGGAGCAACCCCGGGACACGACTGCACGGTACAAGGACAGGGACGGAGCAACCCCGGGACACGGCTGCACAGTACACACGGCAGGGGCGGGAGCAACCCCGGGACACGACTGCACAGTACACCGGGCAGGGGACGGAGCAACCCCGGGACACGACTGCACAGTACACACGGCAGGGGACAGGAGCAACCCCGGGACACGGCTGCACAGTACACACGGCAGGGGACGGGAGCAACCCCGGGACACGGCTGCACGGTACACAGGACAGGGGACGGAGCAGCCCCGGGACACGGCTGCACAGTACACACGGCAGGGGACAGGAGCAGCCCCGGGACACGGCTGCACGGTACACAGGACAGGGACGGAGCAACCCCGGGACACGACTGCACAGTACACAGGACAGGGGACGGGAGCAGCCCCGGGACACGACTGCACAGTACACCGGGCAGGGGACGGAGCAACCCCGGACACGACTGCACAGTACACACGGCAGGGGACAGGAGCAACCCCGGGACACGACTGCACGGTACACAGGACAGGGGACGGAGCAACCCCAGGACACGACTGCACAGTACACACGGCAGGGGCGGGAGCAGCCCCGGGACACGACTGCACGGTACACAGACAGGGGACGGAGCAACCCCGGGACACGACTGCACAGTACACACGGCAGGGGCGGGAGCAACCCCGGGACACGACTGCACAGTACACAGGGCAGGGACGGAGCAACCCCGGGACACGGCTGCACAGTACACACGGCAGGGGACGGGAGCAACCCCGGGACACGACTGCACAGTACACACGGCAGGGGACAGGAGCAACCCCGGACACGACTGCACGGTACACAGGACAGGGGACGGAGCAACCCCGGGACACGACTGCACAGTACACACGGCAGGGGCGGGAGCAACCCCGGGACACGACTGCACAGTACACAGGGCAGGGGACGGGAGCAACCCCGGGACACGACTGCACGGTACACAGGACAGGGACGGGAGCAACCCCGGGACACGACTGCACAGTACACACGGCAGGGGGCGGGAGCAACCCCGGGACACGACTGCACAGTACACAGGGCAGGGGACGGGAGCAACCCCGGGACACGGCTGCACAGTGCACACGGCAGGGGACGGGCGGCAGCCGCAGCAACAGCCCCAGGACACGTCTGCTCAGTGCACACGGCAGCATCGACAGCTGATTTATCGTCCGGTACAACGAACGGCGCCGCTGATTGCCAGGCGGGACTTTCCAGAAATCACTGGACCGGCCAGCGGCGGCGTGGCTAATCAGCTGAACTCAGACATCTGGTGCGGTACAGCACGTTCTAAATGAGCCTGTCAGCTTTGCATCGGACCGTGACCTGGCCGAGCTGGGCTTCAGTCAGCAGCCGTAACAAGGCTGCAGCCAGGACGCGCCAGCACCAACGCACGCACGTGCGGTCTCAGCCAGTGTCACCGATCGGTGTCAAGGCGTTCACAGCGCGCGGCGGCGGCTGCGGCGCGGTGCGTCTGGACGCGGCGCACTTTCACCGGCCGCATGGCTGCGCCGACCACTGCCAGCACGCACACGCACAAACGACCGCGCAGCGACCTTGGGAAGAGTGTCCATTAGTCACCATAGGGTATATGCTTGACGTATTTCCGAAACCATGTGCGCTGGCTGATGCGGGTACCCTAGCTATCTACAAAAGCGGCGATGATATATTTTGTGCAAACGGATGGCCATCGTTTTGATATGCGTTGTTCATTCGACTGCTGTTCTATCCCGCGGGGTAGTTATTCGATTTCGGAAGACGACATAGCTTGGCAATATATGTTAGTCTGAGTTTTCAACCCAGTCCAAGATCCATCTCCGACCCAGGGATCTGGCAAGGCAATACATACACGACTGGAGCCTCAAAACCTACAGAGTGACACCCTCGGATATTCACCCTATTTTCAACTGAGACAGTTTGTTGCTATGATAGGTACCTCCCATAAAAATATGTTCTTTCATTGGTATAAAACAAGCAAGCAGGCGATTCTCTCCCATCGTAATCGCACGGGAAGTTGTTTGGCAATCCGGAAGATGGAACTGCTCTTACATCTGGGGAGCAGTCTTCGGCATCTTGACGTCGACGCCTGCCGTTAAGACCCCGTAACAGCGTGACGCTGCACAGACATATACAGCAGATAACACAAAGCCAGATGCACTCCGTGACGCCAACCGCTGACGCACGAACAGCCCGCGCGGGGGTTCTGAGCATTTGCTTAAGGGTCATCTTGTATAATTACAGGCACTGGTAGTCTTCCAGCTGCACTGTTGTAACAGGCCGTTAAAACTGGCACGTCAAAAACGCTTGTTTTTACGATTTCAACACTTTTTGTTAAACAAGTTGTATTCCATTCGTTTAACGCGCGTCCGCGGCGGATGGGGGTGGGCAAAATTCGTTCCCTGCAGTTTTTTCCTCCAGAACACAAAAAAGAAGAGACGAAGAACAAGCCTTACAGTACCATACCCCCTGATCCATTTTGCGCATCTCAGCAACCTTTCTTGAGTTAAGTCAAGGACCTATTCCAAGCCAAGTGACCTGACTTAAAAACCCCAATATCACGAGTTTGAAGCGGCACTAAAAGAACACCCACCAGCCGATCAGTTACAAAACATGCACAAAATGAAACGCTCCGTCGATCAACATTTGCCGGACGTAGGTCGGCTGGCAACTAAATTGGCGAGAGGGTGATCTGAGCTGGGTGGCCGTCCCTGTGCTTTGTGGGACGTTAAAATCTGGCTTCTAAATTAGTCCGCCAGAGAGGCAATTACTGGTTCGGACGGCGGGCTTGGAGCAGCTGTGACAAGTCCCTTTAATGACTTTAGTGATATCGATCCCAAAAGCCGAACCTGAAATAACTTGCGACAAAAAACTAGTAAAAAAAACTAGCCCGGTAATGCCGAATACTAGTTCTCCATGGTAAAAGTCCAACCCTGCTTCACAAGTTCTATCCAGATTCCTATTCAATTTAGAAATACTACGCAATGCACGGTTAGCCGAAGTCAGAGCGTTCACCCAGTATCACGCATTCGACGAACGTCACTAGCCACTTCTCGAAATACCATTCAATCAAGTGTTCTCGTATGATAGCTGAACGAACCTGACCAGGGCTGGTTAATAGCAACGTTATCTTTAACACAACATTTTACGAGGGAAATAATGCCCATAATACTGACAGCGGCAATCCTCAAGAGCGCCCTTATCTGCCCTGGGACAAAATATGTTACTTCAATTTCCCCAAGATATTGTTCCCTTCTGAATGCCATCATCATATTCGGGGATTTAGAGCGCACTAAGAACGTTATACCAGCTGTTCAAAGAATCGTGTGTACCTCCCGTTTTTTTCATTCCGGCTTGAGGAAAAGAAAAGAATAATAGGCCCAATAAACCCCATGATCTAACAACATAACTAACCGCATGTATACGATCAGGTTATACAATAAACATAACAAAACCGACTGTGGAGCAAATTTCATCCAAATTTCTTTTAAAATTAATGAATTTCTCCCACAATCACGCCACACGTTGCACATTCACGGTCAATGGATTTTTTTGTTTACATCTGAGTCGGTACTTTAAAAATCAAATGGTAGACATGTTACTATTGAAGAAAAGCGGATACCTGCATTATGGGTGAAGATCCTAGGGGATTGGAGGGGTTAGAACCCCCTGGATTTTGGGTCTCTCATAGGCTTTATATATGGCTTGTATTGCCGTGCCAGCGTTAACCCACCTAGAATCCCCCACCCCCCTGCATCGAGACGAGATCTCAAGCCCTGCCTGCATTTTCACCCATAGTAACATACCTCTCGTTTTAACTAAAAGGAGACACGAACATCAAACGGGTTAGATGCATTCTTTAGATTCCGCCAAAACAAAACTCGAGTTTTTTTAAGATGAGGCCATCCCGCGAGCTCACAACACACTTGTTTTTCACCCTGCCTCGCTTTTTACGACGCAATATTCGAGGCAGGCACTAAGCTAACAAAGAGCGTCAACACGTGGCCCGTCCGAGAGCAGCGGAAAGCCCAGATCAGTCGCGAAGAGCCGACGACTGCGCCGTCAGCAGCGCATCGGCACCGGCGTAATACGCAGTGGACGATAGCAGAAGTGTGCTCCGGGAGGTCAACACAATATAGGCGCTAAGCTGCACTGAGCTCCTGCAGCGACGCAGACTCAGATGCCTCTGAACTCGTCACGAACAACCGCACCAGTACAAAAGACGACACATTGCTTATGGCCATCTGGGTGTACTAGTTTCACATCGTGGGGAATGAAATCCTTCACCAACTCCATACTTTGAATTGAGACAACTGACGCAACAGTTTGAGCTGAAAACAGTATCGATAGGGAAGAGTGGTAATATAGCCTTAGCACCGCGAGGTACCAGCGAGAGAAGGGAGGAGGCAGGAGAGAGGGGTGAGTGAGACAGAGGGATGATACCGGTCACAATGTAAGATGCCGCCGGATTTCACTTCAAGCCCAACAAAAGTTAGATTTTTATCGGAGAACCATCGCGATAAGCATCCGTTGGGAACAGAACGGACCCCATTAATCAAAGATCCTGTGAACTAATACAACTCAGCTCAAAGAACTAAAAAATATGATCCCCAGCCATTCCTATCGCGCTGAACTCTATTCGAATATATATATGAATATATATATATATATATATATATATATATATATATATATATATATATATATATAAAATCTCCGTCGACGTCATCAAATCGTGCAAAAGAAATCCCGGTATCTCCTTACAGACGACACTAACGGAACGTACCAGTGTTGTAATGGCAGGATTTCAGCGCGATTTTCGAGCGTTATCAGATACGGAGAGCTTTTGCAGTAAAAGTTTAGCAGCTATTCACACAGGAAAGCCCCGGGTTTGCGGAACCAACTGCCGACGGTCTGTGACCCCAGATTTGCAGTTCGGCACTCTGCACAGGTCGGCTTTCGCTAACTCATTATTTGCACAGCCTTGCTAGCATCCTGATATAAGACTTTTGGCAGCAGATTGAGCCTGGCGGCAGCCAAAACTTAAGACGTGAGCAGCCAGGTTAGGCATGACCAAACTGCTTCTAAACGGTGAATTATTGTACCAAAATACTGCGAACTGGACGCTAGATCAAGCTAGCCACTTCACACACTAGAAATACTGAAGAAAATTATAATGAATATCAACAGAAAAGGCTGTTGTAAAACATGCCTATCAAACCAGTGAAACAAGTCTGTGTTTGTGTTGCACAACAGCCGGCAGCTGCAGCAGTTTCCGACCCTTATCAGCCGGCCTGCAGTGGACCCGCCTCTTGCCCATCATCAGTATTCCTCTCCACACCTCGCCGCCGTTCGAGCGTCAGTCATGATGGAGCAGTTGGAGCCCTGTGCTCGCCGTTTGACCCGTCCGCAGGCCGGTCTCCAGCCCCGCCCACCAGCCCACTATCACGCTGATCTCACTACCCCGGTCCTGTGAACGACAGCCACGACGACCGGAGTGACAGCCGCCCGACTTTCCAAACGCCTTATCAATTTTCCAGTTTCTTTTCTCTACCATTCTTCCCTGTCGCGCCCGGGGGCCCAGTTTCTTTCAGGCCCCATTATCAGCGTACGGTTTCTCCTGTTCAGTGGACGTTGTTACAGGCCGCGGGGTTTAACCCCAGCTAGATATGCAACCATCGTCCGGTCCAGTCCCCCCCTCCCCGGCTGCAGCTCCTCCTCCACACACCGATTAGAGACCACTCAGCAGTCCGCTGCGGTTTCCCGTCGCCTCCATTTAGACACGCGGGCGCTCAGCAGTCCAAGCACGTGTGCGGACGGCGGCAGCCATTACACGTCGGGAGGAGGCGGGGGAGGGGGGATGACAGGGCCTGCGCGTGCAGCCCGGGGTCGGGCGGAGCCGTGCAGGTGTCCTTCGATCGGCGGCTGGCGCAGCACAGTCTGATTGGGACACGCTAGCCGCCGGCAGCCGCCGGCGTCAGTGAGAAAAACCCGTTCACCGCGATATCCCGACAGTACAGGCAGCTTCCACAACAGCAGCGTGCGTCGATTCCACAACAAAGCTTCCCAGCTCAACATTCGATTGAAGTCCTCAACCATATGGCGACAAAGGTTACGACACTCGTTGATTCTCCAGCACCAAGCAGAAACGAATCGATTCTGGCGTGTTGTCCGTTCACCGGCTGATTTCAGGCCCGTCCACTGCTACAGGCTCGGTAATGCCGTGATCGGGCACGAACACCTCAGCATTTTCTCCGATGACGTCATTGGGAGGGAGTAGACTCTTGGTCAGGAGTCAGCATGTCTTTACTTCTGACGTCATTCTCAGGTACACGTCTCAACAGTAATTACACGTGTCCATACCAGCATGACACCGCATCAGGGGGGGGTGCGCTTAGGACGGGGTGGGAGAGGAGGTAAACGTGACGCAGTAGCGCTGCATCAGCGATGACGTCACTGTTTGCATTTCTCGCACCGGATTTCACACAGCGCCTCACTCTCCCAACAGCCAAGACTAGTCAGCAAGTCACTTGTATACACTGCAGACCAAGAAACTGTTTCTGTCCGCTGACAAACAGGTCCCACCTACAACGATGGAGCCGCAGGGTGCCGTGGCCGAAACGGCTCTTGTATACTATTCAAAACCGTAGAGCAATGATTTTTAGACAGAGACACGCACTGGCTCGGTTGGAATTGAAGTTTGACTTAAGGGGAAATATGACAACTTTAGGTATGGGACAGAACCTGAGTTATCACTCGCTTGGAGCATTCCAGAATAACGGAAACCCCTTGGTTTCATATTTAGTTTCTCTCGGAATTCGCCTTTCACCTCCATTAACGTACTCCTTTTTTAAGGCATTACTCTCACGGCCCTGTTACTCCTACGAGACTAACGACCGCCGCCAGCAGTCGGTGGCAGCTCGAACCGGCGTGGCGCAGGCGAGGACTATTTCTGCTCTCAATACCACCTATTGCTCAGCAAAACGCTGAATTCTAGGACAAACGAAAGTCTGAACAGGGTCTGGGTTTAACGGTATGCTACATGTCCTGGCCGTCTCAGCTAAAATACCATTATAAGGGTGCCACACACTCTCTAAGATAGTTCATACCTTACGACGCATCGCCTGGAACGTGGGAAAACACGCCGATGAAGCGGGCTTTGGATACTTCACGCTCGACCAGAGCTAGTTATGCAGAATCTCGCGCGGATCCACAGGCTTTCATGGGAGGGAACACTTCCGTCAGGGGGCGCCAGTTCTTCAGGTGTGATCTTTAAGGGGAGCCGGGTGCGCCAATGGGGCGCGCGTGCCCTCCTTGTCCCTAGATCCGCCAATGTGCAGAACCATGGACTCCCAGGATCCGTTACTGTAGTAAAACTCAGTACGAGGTCACGTCACCCACCGAACCTCAATTTGGCCAAGGAACTGCAGCCATATTTGGTTTCCAGGCCACAGCGGGCTCAGCACTGACGCACAGCGCCGCCCAGCTAAGCCCCAGCAACATATCCTGGACAGGAGCAGCCCTCTGATACGCCTAAGTCACCATTAATCATCTCAGTGACATGACCAATAGCAGCATGGTATCAGATTCGACATCATCGAAACTCCAGCATTCAATCACCATATGTTTCCACTTGCATCATGTCTCCTTCATTTTCTCACTCCCGGTCAGAAATCGGGTCAGCGAGTTTCGCATGTGACCACGCTTCCTCACAGCGTTCTTTCTGCCTTGAAAAGCTACACAACCCATTCATTCCGTGCCTACCCGGCCATGTTACAGCACAGGCTGGGCGACAGCTTTGCCAGCCTCATACGTCTTTCACCCGACTGGAGGATCGACAAAAAACATGGCGCGTGCCGGCGCACCGGCAGAATCAAGCAAGCCGGGAACGGGATGCATGACAATTCAGGGGAGTGGGGTGAAATAAAAACAAGGAATGACAGCCAGAAATCAACGGAAACAGTTGCTTCGTGTATTTCCGGCATGATTTGAACAATTCATATGAATCCCTTCGACAAATTTGACAGCATATTCGATCCCCGCAGGCTTGAAGCAAAAGCTTCTTGTCCATAACAGAAACATTGCGTCGACTTTATGAGCCTTCAATTCTAACCAAATGGTTAGAAAGAAAATAGAATTAGCTCCAGCATCACGACCAATCACGAGTGTTGATAAAACATACATTTATCAGCCCAAAACAGTTAACTCCAAGTCGGACGGATTTTACCTTTTTGAACGCCAATGCTGTGGATAAGCCCAGGGGCGTAGCCAAGGGGGGCGGCAGGGACAGCCGCCCCTCCCTGAGGCCCCGAAGGGCCCTCCGAGGACACGAACCGCGCGAAGCGTGGCTCGCCCCTACTATGCTCTGTGACCAAATTTGGCATTTTTTACCAGACAGGGCCCCCTTAAGCCCTCTTCAGCACTCAATTCTGTAGCAAGCAGGGCCCTTTTACCCATCAGGGCCCTTTTACCCATCAGGGCCCTTTGGCGCTGTCGCAGGGGCCCTTTTCGGGGAGCCGCCCCTCCCTGAGCGAAATCCTGGCTACGCCCCTGGATAAGCCAGCACATGAACTCGCTTTCTACGGTCAACATCCTCCGTTGTTCTGCCTTTATCACGGATTCTTTGAAAATATTTATTTCTACCGCCGTTTCACTAGCTGTTCGTCTTAAAAACAATACTTGGGAATTGAATATATATATATATATATATATATATATATATATATATATATATATATATTAGTCCAAAAAAGATTCCCAAAATGTTTACAGCAAATTCTTAACTGCACTGATAAATTCCTAAATCTATCTAGGAAAAACCCAAGCACGGAAGTCTACTTCCAGATTACCGCTAGATCAAAAGCCCGTTTCGAATTTAATCAAAGTTTTAATGAAAAGTTTCAAAGCAGAGGACTTTGTATTCAACCTTGACGACAGCCAACCAAATATGCAAACTTTCCAAACTTATTACAGGCATCCTCTTGCCTTCACTGGCTGCCCTCTAATACTAACCACAGTTATATAACCGTTCAATACAGCGAACAACAGGCTATACGAAAGCGCGGCTCGACAACAGAGCGGCGGCCGGCCTGCGGCGCGCCAATCGGCGCAGCACGGTAGTATTTGGCGGCGGCGGGCGCGGCCCCGGGGAGCCGCGGCGCTGTTGTTCTCGCCTGCAGTCGGTGCCCAGCAGCCGTTATTGGCGCCGAAGGTGTTTGTGCAGCACACAACGTCTCGGGCGGCGCCGCTTGCACAGCGCCCGCCCACCGGGATGGGTCAACACTGCCGAGAGGCTCCCAGCAGCGGCCCCCTTCACTCAGTAGTCGCTGGCGACAGGGGCACTGACACTGGGCCCCTCCACTCAGTAGTCGCTCGCTACCGGGGGGGCATTAAAGGGAATGTGGCACCTTGGTCGAATCCTGGAATTTAGTGTAATTAGGGGTACTTTTAGCTGACAGTCATGGAACCGTCGATGATTTCTCTGAAAAATGCACAATAAGCTCTAAATTTTTATTTTTAAAATGTTCCTCTAAGTAAATAAAAAATATATGCCTGTGGATGATGTCATGATCCGGCAACCACTACTATATTCAATACGCTTCAAGCGCTTTGACTGGCTAATACTCACTGCGACGTCAGCATATATCATCACACCAACAGCCATGACAACTGTGGCCTGCTGCTAAGGGTACATGAGGGGTACATTTCAGGTGGGTTTTAGCTTTTTTTCTACGGAAATCTCGAGTTCCAAGACAAATGATAAATTGAGTGACGGATTTTCCGACCTGCTTTAAGACTTCGCTATCTCAGTTAAAATTACGTTATGAAGGTGCCATATTCCCTTTAACACTGGCTTCTCCCCTCAGAAGCCACTGGCGACCGGGGCATTGACACTGATACCCTCCACTCAGTAGTCGCTGGGCAATGACACTGATCAGTCCACTCAGTAGTCGCTGGTGACCGGGGCACTGACACTGATCCGCCCACTCAGTAGTCACTGGCGACCGGGGTACTGACACTGATCCGTCCACTCAGTAGTCGCTGGTGACCGGGGCACTGACACTGATCCGTCCACTCAGTAGTCGCTGGTGACCGGGGCACTGACACTGATCCGTTCACTCAATAGTCGCTGGCGACTGGGGTAGTGAAACGGGTCCGTTGGTTGATTATTTGCACTTAGGGGCGTACCCACATGTATGGTCATACAGCGCTCAATGCCAATGGCCCGTCTACTCCGTAGTCGTTGACGATTAAGGAAGCTACCAGCGCACTGACCAGGGGCGGCTCAACGTGTACGGGGTAAGTACCGAGGCCTATTTCCCATTGCATGCGACGTAAACTCGACAAATCCCACGGGATTATGTCGAAAATTTCAAATGTAGGGGCTATTCCATTAATGGTTATATAACAGTGAACGTCTGACCAAGCTGGACGGATTCGAAGGATCAAGTTGCACTGACTTCCTGGTCACCATGAAGTCATTACCACACATTAGAGGTCGTTATCATAGATGAAAGTCACCAGTGGCGCACCCAGGACTTCCTGGGGGGGGGGGGTAGGCGCTCTGAGCCTACCCGTCATTGCCTCGGATCAGCCTCCGCCTATGTGTTAACTAAAGACACTCATTTTGGGAGACTTGAGACCTCCTAGCCCCCCCGCCACTTGTATCCGCCACTGAAAGCCACGTCGACACGGTAGCCCGTGGCTGGCCTCAGATTTGGGGTGTTCGAGGCAATGGCCTCCACGGATGCCACTTTTGCCACATTTCCCAAATCTATACCTTGAGCTCAGTCGGCTTCAACCAGCTCTATATGATGCTCACCGATACCCCGCACCGTGTTCTAGATTTAACGACCCCATCAATTTCTTGCTCACACCCGTGGTAAACCGGTACAAAGAATGACATCTCCAAAGGGACATACAATTCGTAAAAAGAGGTAGCTAATCAGCATAGAACCCCACCATTCTGAGATGGCTGTGACACGTTCTCGATGTTTTCAGGCCGCGGGGAATGCGTACGCCTCCCTGGCACGGCAACTCTGACTGAGTCGCGCTCTACCCCAGTTCCCCACTCTAGCGGCCCGGTGGAGGCCGGGACCCCGGCACCCGTTCGTCGCCTCGTCTCCTTACCGATGACACGACCGCCGCTCCGCTTCTGACGCCATTTCTGAACACAAAAGAACTGTCACATCCAGGCTCCCAGCGTGGCTTTTAGTGGCGGCCGTCACTAAAACGCCACCTTTCAGATACCATTAACGTCGGCCACGGCCAGATTTGCTGAAGCACAGCTTAAGCGGACCGATGGGTAAGAGGACCTGCACTTGGTAAACGTTAACAATGGGAGCCATCC
Organism: Lepas anatifera; assembly: GCA_034440635.1. Classification (NCBI taxonomy): domain Eukaryota; kingdom Metazoa; phylum Arthropoda; class Thecostraca; family Lepadidae; genus Lepas; species Lepas anatifera. The sequence continues at coordinate 2,642,029 of JAOTON010001827.1, read as the reverse complement.
AGTGCTCCTCCACAATAGGCACACTAAAGCGTTATCTTTTGGGCCAACTTCTCCCGAAGTTCCGCCATCTCTTGGGGCAAAGTTCCCCCAGAGTTTCCATACTAACACCAAGCGCACGGACCGTACTGCGAACAACGGTGAAACTTTTTCAGAAACCCGGGCTAAAATTAGGATAATATCATTTTCCGAATGAAGACGATGTGGATCACATTGAAGCATCCCTTGTTGCCTTAGTGGCAAACCATGGGCCCAAGTCGGCCTAAGCTTGCGAGCACAAAATTTGGAACATTTAAACTCACTTGGTGAGTACACCGTAAGTACAGGGAAGTGGAAGATTGCAACATTCTCTGGGTTCCATCAAGTCACTGTTTTTTCCGGGCTATGCCCGAAAGAATGACCTTGCACCAGCATTTCGACCTTCTTTGAAGCCCACACGACTTTTGACTCTCTTTGATACGAAGATCATCAAGCACAGAAAGCAAGCTTGTTCTTACTTTAGATGCACCCCCACGCATATCATGACAGTGCGCGGGATTACTAGCATTTAAGGTTCGGCTTCATGAAGGTCAAATACATCATAATTTCAATCAATACCTGGGAATATTTAATAATATTGGGAATCAACACTATATAACCAAAGGTCAATACCTGGGAAGCATTCCCGAACTCCTCTTCAAGAAAAATAAGTAAATTATGATAGAGTCCCAACATCCACTGCAATCTAGATTGAATATCCGTCCACGGTATACAGACTTCTACTAGAATTATTCCACTGCAGTCATGGGGAAAGGACGTCCATTGAGGCCAACGACGTCCAACAGCGGCTGTGATCGAACCTCTAAGCACCAATCTCCGGTCGATACCCAATCTAGCCGGGGTCAACAGCGCCACTAACGCTCAAAACTCCGCAGTAACGACCAGCACCAAAGGCCAACAGCCAGCATATCGGTTATGGCGCCGCCGACATTCGCTATAGAGGCCGCAGTCCGGCGCCCCCGCTCCTGCCAAACGCGCCAATGCATGGCGACCCGCCACCAGCACGAAACTATTCCTCCGCCGTTTCATGTTTCATCGCCAGCCCGCTCGATAGGCGTCGCAGGGGGCAGCCATCCGTCATCGCCGGCGGCGTCGCGCGGACCCGGCGACCTCTAACGACCTAACAGCAGACACTGCCAGCCGCAGGAGGCGCTGTTCCGGCGGGCCGCGCAGCACACGGCCGCGGCGCCACGCCCCTCAGCAGGCCAGAGCCAGCGCGGTGGCGCGCAGCCGGGCCGCTCGATACGGGCACCGCGCGGCCTCGCTCGGCAGCCCGACACTGCGGCCGGTCTGGATGGTCACACTCGGTCACGCGGCACAAGCACCGGCCGCAGCCTGCGCAAGCACGGCTGTTAATCGCCTGTCTGCACATGAAAACAACACAGGGAACCGCTGTCAATTCGGGACAGAAAGCTTCTGCCTGAGAACAGTGGCGATTCGGGCTCCAGGCGGAACGCACTCAGCTCAGGTCAGACGGTGTCGAAAGGCCCCACTTTAGGTTTGTTCAGCGGATGCACACGGCGCAACGCTGTCTCCATTAATTTAACAAAACCGTACTGGAAATCAACTGGAAGAAAAACACAAATGAACATGCTACGGCAACAATACCCATAAAAGATTTAAGCCACACCAGTCTCAAATTGCACCAAGGCATCACATTTCCTATAACAGACCTATAAAGACAAAGTCAAAATGCGACCTTGGCTAGAAATGAAAGGGTTACAACTTTCTCACTATGACTAAATACAGTCGCTCCACGATGCCGTCCAGATAATGGCGTAATTAATCCACGATAAAAGAACGCCTCCAACCCGTATGTAATTGGCCCGAGAGGATCCAGTCACGCAAACAGGTAGCTGTGAGTGCCCCTTTTTACTGATACAACGTCAGATAGCCCGATCACGCACATTAAGAGAGCCGTAGCTTGGGAAGCCTCCAGCTTATAGCCTCTCGGTCCTTAGAGAATACCTGCACTATAAAAGAAACTCCCCCACTCGGTGATTTGTGCTTTAATTCATCCATTCTGAACAGCAAGAGAGATACAGAATGTTCCTACCAGTTCAAACACGCGTCAGTGGCACATTCAATATAGCTAAGTAAGTTTTCGCAATGCAGCATTTTTTTAACAAATAATCAGCTTGAATTTCCTTTGCGTGCATGGAACACCGCAGCTAGCACGCGTAATATATCACCCTGTGGAGAGTGCCCATTTGCTTTCTCCCCTCTCTGAGTACCGTGAGTGATCAAGGCAGAGGCGCACATACTGCTGTGGGCCGGGCACCATGCCCCTCGGGCGCGACGCCACGAGCCGGTCCACATGGCGTCAATTTCAGGTCTCGTTGGCGAATCACGGGCACGCCGCACTTTAACTGAGATAGCCAAGTTGTAAAGCAAGTCGGAAAACCCGATACTCAATATATCATTTGTCTTGGAACTCGATTCCGTAGAAAAGGCTAAAACCTACCTGAAATGTACCCCTCATGTACCCTTAGCAGCAGGCCACAGTTGTCATGGCTGTTGGTGTGACAACATATGCTGACGTCACGGTGAGTATCAGCCAATTGAAGCCCCCAAACTTGAAACCAGTGGCGGAGCCCTACGAACAGTTGCTGCCGTTGCCTCCACCGCTACCCGCAACGCCACAGCCAGCAAACAAACAGCTGCGGCGGGTCTGGGCCGCATCAGGGACGGAGGCGGCCCGCCCGCCGCACCCCCAAGGCCGCGTCAGCAGCGGCGGCGGCGGCGCGGCCCTGCTCACGTTCCAGCCGACGCCGCACAGCGGCCTTCCAGCGGCCGCGCGCCAGCCCACCCAACACCCAGCACCGACAAACAGCGGCGCCGCCGCCCGCCGCCGCCGCCCACCGCCGCCGCACGCGCGCCAGCACACACCCCAGGTGTCGTCACAAGCTTCAGTACGTTAGGCGAATCTTTACATGACAAGTTAATTTTTGTTTCCAATTTCCATTCCCTAAGACAATCGATTAACATCCTAAGCAATCTTGTATAGCCCTTTTTCAGCTTTAAAACACATCCGCTCATGAAACGAAAAAAGTTCCACTTGCTGCACTGCAGTATATTAGGATGCCACTGTTAGTTGGCCACTAAAATGAGCCGGGTACATGCATATGCCTGGCCAGTTAAGCTTTGGGCACCGATTTCAAATCTAAAATCTGTTTGTCACGATCAAGCCATTTTTTTGGTTTCTTCAAGTTTTGTATTAATAAAGTTTTGGGACTACGGCTTCAAAGTTAATTGACTTCCAAACTGGGTGGAACGACTTCTGTCCAGTCTGAAATGTTCCACAACGCGCCGACAAGCCCACCGAGCCAGCAGCACTAGTCTCGACATTTTCTTCGACACAGTCGCCCCTTGCCTCACAAAGCACTCGTGACAGTGCCGCCAGCGTTTCGGAGGGTGGTTTCAGTGCTCTGAGCCGAGAGCAGGGCTTACGGTCGCCGCGTCGCGCTGGCGGCACCGACGCTGCTGCGCGGTCACGGGCGCCGCTTACGACGAGTAACGAGCCGCACCGACCGTCTCGCGACGCACACGGAGGCACGCTCGTACAGGGAGGTGGTTTATAACTCAGATGCACTCCTCGACGATACAACACGCCGAAGCCCTCAGTTCTTTCAACAGTTAAGCTTTGAAAAAAGTTGCCTGTTCGAGTTCCTACGAACATGTCCTGAGCGCGCCACTGTGTTCCAACCAGAGGAGAACGGGCGTTGAATCGCATGAGGAACCAACGACCCAGGCGCGGTTGTGTCGCAGCTTCTCGGAATCGCCGTAGGGCACGCCAGCGTGACCAGAGCTCTGGAAAACAAGTTCCGGAGCCGTGCGGGGCTCGGCGGTGACGGTCGGCCTTCTCCGGCAAGTCACGCCGGGGCTGAACGGGTATACCAGCGCGTGGCGCGACTGGGGATTCGGCTTACGCATCGGAGGCAGTAGAAGCATTAATGAGGGGACAAATACGACATGGAACTGGTAGGGGCCAGAGGCACAAACGCATTTATTCGAAATCTGCAGTCAGACAGTAGTAAAGTTTCAGTTTATTTCAAGTTCACCAAAAAGTATAAATACCCATTGACAGGCGAAGTCAAAAGTTTAAATGTTAAAAAACCAATAGTTAAATCAACAAATACACACAAGAAACAAAACACAGCCGGCCGTCACGGTCGCCCGTCGCGCACACTCGTCTCGCGTAATGCCCGCTCCTGCCACGTAAATATACAACTGGATAAACGCAGGACATGGGCACTTTCACCGAGTCCACCCTCATTTAAACCGGCCCTCGCCACTGCACCCAACCGCGGAAAACCCCACGACACTGATGGCATCGCAGGAAAACCCCGTTCTCTCCCCCTGCCACTAAACACCCCACAGCTGCACCCCAGCTGACGTGCGAGTGCGCGCCAACGTCTCCCGCCAAAACTAGCCTCCGAGGCGGC